>JAKFHU010000485.1:5000000-6250000 GCA_023783475.1 Daubentonia madagascariensis | reverse complement strand
AGTATTGCATTTCTTGCCTTGCAAACTGTCTTATGTTTATACAGGAGAATGTCCTTGTTCTTTGGAGGGAATTCATGTGTTTAAAGGTCTGAGGTCATAATGTCTTCAATATCTCATCTGGATCAGCAAAAGCCCTGTATCTATAGCGATCTATTCATCTATGTAAGAAAAAAACAGGGAGAGGAAGCCAATTTGGCAAAATATTAGCAATTACTGAATCTAGGTAGAAAGTATATGGGAAATTATTTTATTTTTTCAATTTTTCCACCAGTAATATTTTCAAAAATAGTTGGGGAAAAGGCTACTTTCTAAAAACATTGAAAATACTAAACCATTCAAAAACATTAAAAAGTAAAAATAATTTGTTGCTTCAGACCTATTTGTGTTAATACATGGGTTTCTTCTCCCATATAATTCTCTCATAATAACTCAAACTGTGTAGTTTTCCCCACTTTTGACATTGATTGTCACATATAGAACCTTAATACACAAATGCACCAATAACAATGGTTAAATTTGCAGATTATCTAATAATTGACTATAAAGTTGGTGTCAAATCCACGTTTATTTCCTGCCATTGGGATTCTCCTAAATATTTCAAATTTGTGAATGTGGTCACAGGTTAAATTCTAGGATGGACTACTTATGCAGAACACTTACATTTGTTCTAAGAGCACATCATTCCTAATGCCCATTTTGATCTCTGGTCCAAAATGAAAGGGTTGGATTTCTCAAGTGCTATATGAAAATATCTACTTAAGCCCAGCATCCACTCAACAGTAATAAGTTAGTGGTACCAACAGTTCATTTTGAAGTAATTTTTTTTAATGTCAGCTTTTCATGAGGCTGACTAGAGGGGCTTAGTACAAGTAGGAGAGGAAAGAATTCACTCTGGATAGTTTATGCAAATAACATTTATTATAGGATATAAAGAATTAGATCCTAGAATAGGCTTTCAAAAATAATACCTCATGCTTGGTAACAAAGGAGCTACTGCTCCTTCCACTATCAAGAAACCAGCTGCTGTGATTGAGAATTGCTTTTACAGATGCTCCAGAACCACACTGTCTCCATCACCATCTGCACCAGCAGAATGATAATGGCCTTACTCCCTGGGTCCTCCTCCGCTTAACTCAGTTCCAAATTTATATATTACTCAAACCCATCTGACTGACAGAATCTAGATCTCATCCATAAACCCCATGGAAATTTGCCTGGGTAATATAGCATTTAGTCTCCCAACCTTTGTAGTATAGGAAGGCCTACTAGAGGGTGGTTGGCATATACACTGAGCTAGGCAATGCTACTAAGGAAACTTCCCATCCCTTCCCTCACAAACCTATTATTATTCCCTTTCAAACCTGCTCTCTGGTACCCTAAATATTTTCTCTGAAGCTCCACTTCATTTCATTAATACTTATTACTCTGACACCTGGCTGTTCTTGAAGACATTCCTTCCAGCCCCCAACTTCTCAAAAGGAAGCTGTTTGGTTTAGTAGAGTAAGTGGAGGAAGTGATTAGAGTAAGAACAGCATAGAATTAGAGTAAGTATCGTCTTTGCTCCTCCGTGATGTTTTGGAACTCTGTCTCATTTCTCTTTCAAAACACCAGCTCCTTTAAAATACATGTCATCAGATTTTTTTAATATCCTTCCTTTTCTATATCCCATATACTCAATATCTTTCCTAGTTGTCCTCAACTTCTGACATTCTCACTATTATATCCCTTATTCAGTGATGATTTTGGTTCCTGGTTTACTACCTCCCTATTCACAACTGAGTCTCTCTCTCTCATCATTCTTAGCTACATCAAAGTCAGGCACGTGATCCATTCAATGACGGCCTTTCATTTCCTAATATCCTTTGTCTCAATGATCTTTCCTTCTCTCTATCGCAACGGCACCTGCATATGGTCATGTAACAGACCCTGTTGTCACTGAGAACCGTACACCCTATCTGTCACCTCTAATCCTTACTCCAAAACTACCATTCAACAATTTTCTGATCTCACCGAGGCCTAACTATACCATATCAGAATTTTACCGTTCATTACCTCCTTTATAGTTTCATACTCCTCTTACTCAGCTGGGATTTAATGGTCCAGCAGTATAACTTGTTTACCTATATCCTGATTTTGTTTGTTCTTCTGTTTTATTCTATTAAACTCAACCCAGTAGCTGAACATTACTGGTTTATTCAGCAGTACCAATCATGTGGTCACACAGTTCAAGGAATCCTTTAACAATGCCAGACTGCCCTTACTATTACTGCATTTCTCTAGTAAATTTACTTTCACACACTTCTAGATGACTATTTCACTGCCTTGTGATCCTCAAGGTTCCTATACCTTTTCATCCCATCATCGCCACTGCTTAACCCATGAAAAGAACAAGTGCAATAAAATGAGAATTATTTCATTTGCCCACCACTAAATCTTCCAATTTACTTACACCTGTACTCCATAAACTGTCTTCTATCATGTTACCATGGAAGAAGTGTTTCCACTCCTACCCACAGCCAATCTATCTGCACCCTGGATCTCATCTTCTCTTGCCTACTCAAGGAATTCTTCCTGAAGCATTCCCCATTCTCTCTTGCATCATTAGTTTCTTGTTTTCTACTGGATAATTCATTTCAAAAAACCAACTAATATCACGCAATTTAAGCAGCATCCACAGACACACAGCCATGAGCATAAATTCCCTGGAATCCACTTTTGCCTCCAACCACTGCCAACTTTCCTACAGTAGCAAAACTCTTCAAAGGTGTCCACATTGTCTGTATCCTTTTTGTCAGCTTCCATTCTTCATTAAATATACTCCATCTCTTCAGTGAAAGAGTTCTTAATGAGAGCACCAAAGTCCTACATTTTGCCAAAGCCTATTATATCTGTTCTCATCTTATTCAACCATTCAATACAATAATACAATTTGACACAATTGATTATTCCCTCTTCTTGAAAACTTATCTGGGTTTCCCAGACCCTACACTCTTGAGTTTCTTTTACTCCATGGACTGTTTTTCACTGAGACATCTTCTCCTCCCATCCTGGAAATGTTGCAAGCCTTTTAACTCTGTCCTAGAATCCCTACTTTTCTCTTTCTGTACTCAACCTATGTGACCTCATCCAGGTCCCTATGGCTTCAAATATGATGTATATACTGACAACTCTCAAACTCATACTTCTTGCCTGGAACTCTTCCGCTGAGATCAAGATTCATACCCAACTGCCTACCAACTTCTCCATTTCAGAATTACCTTGGCAAAAGACAAGGTGTCATTTCTCTTCCAAATCTACCCTGCCCCCGAATATCTCCCAGTAAATGGTACTACCTTTTACAAAGTTGCTGAAGCCAATAAAAGTTAGCTTTGTCTTGGATTACTTGTTTCCTCTTACAAACCACACCCAACTAACCTGTTACTCCTGTCAGCTATATCTCTAAAATATATCACAAATTCAGTGATTTCTCCCCTTTTCTATTTTCCCAGTCCTTCTCAAGTCCATCTTTACATCTTCCCTATACTACTGTAGAAGCAATTTTTTTTCTTTTCCTTTAAAGTTTTTGAGAAGATGGGGTCTCACTCTGTCACTCAGGCTGGAGTGCAGCAGCACAATCAGAGCTCACTGCAGCCTCGAACTCCTGGCCTCAAGGGATCTTTCCACCTCAGCCTCTCAAAGTGCTGGATTACAGGTGTGAACCACCTTGCCCAGCCTGGAGAAGCAATTTCATTTGTCTCCCTGCCCCCGCTCCTGCCTCCCTTCTAGGTAAGAATGATGTTTTTTAAATATTTATAATGTCAAGTTATTCTCCTGCCTCAAACCTTCACTGGAATACAATTATATTTAAAATAAAATCTAAACTTTTTAGTGCAACCCAAAAATTTCTCTGTGTTAGGAAGGCCTCTCTTTCTGAACTCAGTCTCTCCCTCAACACTCTTTCTCTTCAGTCACAATCACCTTATTTCTATGCTTTTAACACTTGATGATCATTCTATTTTAAAGGATTTGCTCTTGTTTTACTTTGCTTAAGGACAGTCACAGCTCAAACCTCGTCTTCTCACCAAGGGCTTCCCTGACCTTAACAGACACCAGCCCATTGCTCCCTATCATATTTTTCTGTTTTATTCTCTTGTTTTTAACATAGTAACTTCCTAAGCTTATTTTATTAATTGGTTTGCACATTTATTTACTGTCTTCCCCATGTCCCCATGTTTTTGTGAATACTCTGAAAGCAGGGGCTCAATTTCCATTGTTTATTGTTACCCTAAGTAACTAGAACAGTGCCTAGCCTACTCTATAATTACTTTTTAACTGACTTATTGATTTAACAATAATTACCTATCACAAAACCAAAGATATCTTGCTCCATAATCTTTACTTACATTTGGTACTTCTATACATCTAGGAATATCATAAAAATGACATATAAATACAATGTGGAAAAGATTGCAATCATCCATTTTCATATAGTTTGCATAATTTAATATCTTATGCATATTTATTAATTGACTATATTAACAAAATTCCAACAGTACTAAATATACATTCATTCAGCTACACAGCTACTCATTCATTCCTTCAATTTAGTTGTGCCTGACCCCTCAAATTCTTATGTTGAGGTGCTAACCCCTAGTACCTCAGAATGTGACTGTATTTGGAGATGGGTTCTTTAAAGAAGTAATTAATTTAAAATGAATTCATTAGGATGGGTCCTAATCCAAGGTTACGGGTGTCCTTATAAAAAGAGACTAGGACACAGGCACACATGTGAAGACACAGGGAGAAAAAGGCTCTCACAAGCCCAGGAGAGAGGCCTCAGAAGAAACCAACCCTGCCAGCACATTGATCTGGCACTTCTGAATTGTGAAAAAATCAATAAATTTCTGTTGTTTAAGCCACCTAGTCTGTGCAAACAAGCTTGGCTGCTCTAGAAAATGGAAATAGCTGAGAATAGCAACCAGCTAATACAGTATGCTTTGCTTAGTAGTATTCGTGGCTCAATTACACCTTTTGAAATTAACTACTTTACAACAAAAATGTTAAGATTCACACACCTTATTATGTGGATATAGAATTCTATTCCTTCAAAAAGATGGTTTATTCTACCACCATTTCCCAGGCTTCTAAGATACATATCTATATGGAAAAATTAAAGAATTATGAAATGAACTGCCTACACGACAACTACCTGGTAGAAGATGTGGAAGGTTTTTTGTGTTTTCTTCCCATTTCAAGTTTTATCTGTGAGTGTAAGAGCAAAAATTTAACCTTGTTCTTCCATTTATCTTTTTGTATTATAACTTGTTAATTTTTATTTAAAGTATCTTTTCAACTCACATCATAGATTTTCTCAGGGAACATCTCAGAAGCACAGCTTGAGAGTGTTCTCCACTTGGGATGCAGTATTTACCACATAAAACTTCAGAGTTAGAGAACTACCATGTCAGGTCAGCAGAGTCACTGTGCATCATTGTAGCGTAATTTGAACATGAATTTAAAGTTCCCACTAAGGAAGCTCAAATGGGTTGTGGTTGTTAAGGACTCATGAGAGTGCTGTGATAGCAAATAATTTGCACAGTTTGCTGAGCACAAATACATTTGTCATCATGTCTAAATAAATGAAACAATACTTAGAAATAGCTTTATCTTTTTCCAACTCCGTATTAAAATATGCTTATTTTATTTATAAAAAAGTACAAAGAAGAAAATTAATATAATTTATAGGCCCAATCTTTTTCATAAGATTTTGTTATATATCTTTCTAGCCATTGCATATAAAACCATATCTTTCCTCCTGTCTCTCTCTGTCTCTTTTTTACTTAATGGGATTATATTACACATGTAGCCTATCACTTCTACTTTTACTTAGGAGCATATTAATGGGCATGTTGATTTAAGTATTTGATGGCTGCACCAAATTCGTGTGTGTGTGTGTGTGTGTGTGTGTGTGTGTGTGTACAGCAATGTATTTTACCTTAACCATGACCAAAATACTTCAAGAAGTTTTCCTTTTTTAAATAAATATTCTTATATACATCTATACAAATATGTATTTTTCAATTAGTTTCTCAAGATATATTTCTCAGTGTGGATTTTCTGAAGGCTAATATTAAAATTTTATACATAATGTCAGGTTGCCTCTTAGAAAGGTTCTATCAATTTATCCTTTAACAAAAAGTTCAAGTAAATTCCCATTTGCTCACAGCTTTGTTGCCACTGGGGCACATCTTTAATTGCTAATGAATTTGGTTCTATCTTCAATTTCATTGACCTTGACCATTTCACCTATTACAAATCATCTAATCATCACTGGTCATTTTTATGTTGGCATATTTCTATTAATATTATGGGTAAATTAAACTGCTGTCTCCTATCTATGTTGCAAATATCCATTACCAGTTCGTCATCTGTTAACTTTTTGTTTCTTTTTACCAAAAAGCAAATTATAATAATAATGAAAATGATGTTTACACAGTGAAATCTTTAAGTATTTTCTTAATGATTCTTGCCCTTGGGCACCACTAATGTTAAAGAAAAAATTATTCAGTGATACTTATTAAAGCACCGTAAGAAAGATTTTATTCAGGAACATCGTGATAGGCATAGAGACTACAGCAATGGAATCTTGCAGTAACGGAGAAAGGTTGGGCTCTACTCCAAATACAAGATAGGCGAGTAGGAATTTATAGCCAAGGATCAGTGCAGGGGGTCAGCAGATGGAATATTACTAAGAGAAAATATCAGATTCTGGTTAAACCGACCTAACCATTCTTGCTGAATACAGGCCAGGGTAATCAGATATCACCTGAGGAACAGAGGAGGATGAGGAACCTGATCAGATATTGAGGATGATCAGATATCAAGGATAGGGGGTTCTTGCTAAACTACTTAGCAATGTTCTTTGCTAAAACTGGATTTTACAAGGAACTGCACAGATGGGCCTAGCAGAAGATTCAGAAGCCTGACTAAAATTTGGGCAAGCAAAGATTCTTTGTCACCAAATGTAAAATGTATTTACCTCATTTTATTATAATATTTTAACAGCTTAATATTTAATATGTAGGGTTTTTTTGATCTGTGATGATAAGTAAATATCTTTCTTGAAGTGTTTTTCGGAATTGAAAACTATTCCAACATTATTTATTAATCTCTTTCTCAATATTTTAAAAATTTTAGCCTCTAAATTGATATACTTACTAGCACTTACTGCTTTAATAACTTTCTTCTCAATAATTTCCTTGTCTATTTTTCACCAATATTTAATTACACATTTCTTTAATTACATGTTAGAAGTTTACAGGGCAAATTCTATATTATTATTGCTATTTACCATAATTTTTCTGATTTATACATTTAACATAAAGGTTTATTTTTTAAATAAATTTGAGACTTATTTCATCATGTTCCAAAAAAAGATGCCACTGTATAGGGTGGGGCAGAAAGGAGATGGGTTTTAATAAATGCATAAAAAAAATTGGGAGAAGTGACATCTTTAAAATATTGAGTCATCCCATCCAAGAAATTTGCTAATGACATTTATTTACCCCTGTTGAATTTCTCAGAAAATCTTTTAGTTTTATTTATAAAGTTCTTATACAAGTCTTGTTAAGCTTATTCCTCAGTATTTTATACTTTTTTGGTACTATTTTGACAACAAAATCACTTTATTTTTCAATTGTTTACTGCCAATTTTTAAAAGCAAGCTATTAAATTATATATATTTATATTCTCACCAGGCTCATTAATTAACTCTTATTATTTCAAATATATTTATTGATTTGGAGGATTTCTTGATTGATAAAATAACTTGAAAACAATAATAAACATTAGATTTCATTTCCAATATCTATTTTTTTCCCAAAAACTTCAAGAACAATGTTAAACAATAATGGTAAGTTCCATTTCAGAACCTTATTAAATATTATTGGTGATAACAATAATTATTGTATTGTTTTATTGTACTAATAATGGATTTGATGATTCTCCACGAAGCATGATGTTGATGTAGCCCGCATGTTACCTTCAAAAATAAACTACTAGGAAAAAAAGATGAAGCTATATGGAAAGACAGAAAGATGTAGATGTATATATGATAATATAGGTTTACACAGAGATACATTACCTCAAATTGCTAAACTGAACATACTCTTAATTATTACTGTATTCACTTCTATATGCCTATGTAATCTTTACTGTTCTTGAATTTACCTGAGTCCAGATATCACCCCTCCTATTATTTAAAATTTGTTTTCACCTCCCACAACCTTAGTCTGCTCCTCTCAGTTTTTTCCCAACTGATAAGCTTATCCATCCATTCACTTCAAAAACTGAATGAATCCCAAATCTCCTGGTCCAGATTTGGCCTCTCTTAAGTTTTGAATCCCTGAATGTCTTATCTCACTTACAGCTCAAAATCAACACATCCAAACCTGAACTCATTCCCTTCCCAACAAGCCAAATCCTTCAGTCTTTCTTACCCTTGCTATCATGGTAATTAAAACTCATAGTATCACCTCCAACAAACTTAACCCCTCCCTCTTTTTCTCTGCCCCCCCCCCAGTTACCAATGCTTGTGGATTGTGCTTCTACATGGTCTCTTCATCTTCTGCCTCATGCTCAATGAAAAAATCTCCTTATGTACCCACATCCCATCTCCTATATATTACTATCTTATTACTATCAATATGATTTTCCTAACTTCTTCTTGCCTAAATTCCTTCATGACATGAGATATTTATAGAATAATGTTCAAACTCCTTTGGACAGCATTTGATGATTAATTTGCTTTCCCTGGCAAGCTGGCTGGGGCCCCATTGTATAGGGCTTAGACCAAGCATAAGCATGTGTCATTGTCTGTTTCTGTGATATGGTAACTGGCAAGAATTTTAAAATATGTAGAATCAAAATCTATGTATGTTATCCAAATACTAAAATCATATGAACAAGATGAGAGGGACTACTAGTTGTAACACCAACAATATAAACTCCAAGGGAACTTGATGAGACTTTGATGTTCAGGTGCATATATAGATGCATACTACTGAAAGTGTACTACGGACATTTACTTTTCCAAAATCATCCACCAAATTCACCTTTCAAGTTGTTTCACCTTCCTTCTCATAGACTCGTGGGAAACCAAAGGACTCTATGTTGTTCTCTGAATATTCTCAGCCCTTGCCTCAATTTAGATATGCTCAAGATGGGGACACACAAGCTCTGCCTTGATCCAACTCCAGCCAATCCGACTTGAAGACTATTAGGAAGCCTCCTCTCATCATACCTGCACAACAAAAGATGGCTACAGAAATCGTTTGGAAGCCTATGGCCAATATGAAAGGAGCTTTTTGAGGAAAGAGATACCCCTAAATAGCAGTGAGTGCTGTCTTGCACAGTACGATGATCAATCAATATGCACTAAATTGAACTAAAATTTATAAGTATGAGAATACACCAACATAAAATAAAAAACAAAGTTGACCCAAAGTAAAATAATGCTGCAAGCTAATCAGGGAATAATTAATAGGCAGCCCTCTCATATTATCATCTTAAGGCCAAAGAAAGCATTTTGGGAGTCAGCTATTGGGGATGGGGTGTGATCCTAGGAAATGAGATGTAAAAAGGAAGTGTAGCCTCAAAAATAAAGACATGTTACCTGTGTACTTGAGTGTTTAAATAGCTCTCATTTGAAAGAAATAATCCTTTTCAATACCTCCAAAAAGGCTTAAACTCTTCTAACATGCAGAAGTAACAAGATTATAATTGAGACTTAAAATATTGGGAAAATAATTTTTAACACACTCTCAAACAATGTAATCATATAAAAACAATTGCTAGTAGTCATTGAGAGTTCCCTTCCAGGCACTGTGCTGCACTTTACATGCATCATCTCTTCTAATCCCCTCAACTGCTCTGTGAGATAAGTATTATTACTAACTTCATTTTACAGTTGAAGAAACTGAAGCATAAAAAAGCCAAGCTCACTGAACTAGCAAAGGTAGAATAGATAGTCCCAGTTGGACTGATCCATAGCAAAAGCTCTTAACCATCACAACTATTACACTGTAGTTACTTTACTGTGGTTGTTCTAAAGAAACTATAAACTACTTCTTGAAGACTATAAAAAAATTATACTTTAATTTGGAATATCAAAGATGATCCTTGAAATGTCTTCCCTTCTCCTTTTTAAGATTCTCTGATCTTGAGTTCTACTGGTTCCATCTGGCCATCTTTATTTACTCAAACTGTTCTGAAAAATATAATGGAATTAAGAATGTGTTTAATTTCTATCAATACCTTTTTCTCTTTCTTTTATGAAGGAATCACAGATTCCACATGTGTAATCCTTAATTAGCTTACCAACAAAGTATCTGGGGAGTAAAATATACATATGATTTCCCCAAATACTTAACTATATTTTGCTCTTGAATTATAAACTACTTAAGATATATTTTTAATACTGCATTCAGTGTGACTGCCTCACACTGATTATGTAAAGCTCTGAATCCTCTTTTTTATTACTTCTGCTAAGATATATGGTATAAGTTGTGGCAATGAGGTTTGAAGTAACGGTATACAAGTATAAGAAATTATTTGCATTTAAATAATGGTGCTTTAATCCAGCTAGCTATGTGTCTCTAATCTTCAGCATTCAAAACATCAGTGTCATATTATATACAATTTTATATAAAACAGCAGCATATTTTCCTTACCCTTTTACTCTATAATTCAAGATGTTAAGAAAAAAAAAAAAAAGGAGGCAGTTTAGAAGTAGCAAGTAGAGCCCCCTAAATCATGAAGTAAATTGTCTTTCTATCAATCCATACTGGCCGTCTTCATTTGATCCGGTCATCAGGAAGACAGAAGTGAGAGACAGGGCTCAAGTGCTGGAATCTGTGCCAGTTCTTCATGATACTCCGTGTCTTTTGGCACAGAGCCTGCTTTGCCCTTAGAATGAAAGAAACTAAGTAACAATGAGGAAGCACCGGCTTTAGCCAGGAGATTTGACCTATACCTTGCTCCATCTGCAAAGCAACTTTCTTTGAAAGCTCTGCCAACTATTTATATATGCAGCCTCAACAGTTTTTGTAACATCCATTGAGCCAGACGAAGACTACAGTTATCATCATTTTCCAAATGGAAACTGTGAAGTGCAAAGGGATGATATGGTAAATCTGAGAAAAACTAGAATTCATGTTATAACAAAAACAACCTTTCATTCTAGAACCTATTTTCTCTACATGTTTCCTAGCCAGGTTTTACTTTGTGATTACATAGATGATTCAGCATGCATATCTATTTCAACACATTGTTGGAGAATAAAAGTGTAATAAATAGTTAAGTTTGGTAATCTGTTAACACTTAAATTGAGTATAATGTTTGTGATGTTTTCTTAAAGCTACAAACAAATTAAAATGCTAAAACAAGGTCTTACATGTGTTTTCACAATGAAAATTATTTTTCCATCTCTATAAAGCTGTAAATCAATAAATAACACATGAAAGGAATCTATTGTCAGAAACAGAACATGGTTTAGGGTAAATTTCAATAACTTCAAGGTATTAACAGAAATGCACTTTATGGCGATCAATATGCATTTTTCTCACTCAAGGGGCTCCTATGCTGATGCATTCATTTTCAACAAGGAGAAATATTTTGCACTATGAAAACAAAGGGAAGTTGGTTGATTTATGTGACTATAGTAATGTTTCAAATCTTCACCTTCTGACATGTTTTAGAGCAGTACAATTACCCTTCACCTTTCAAAATCTTTTAAATCTTAATCATAAAGCCATTATCAAACCACAAGGAATTATGTCAATATTTGATTTAGGACACCACTGATCTGATCACTACCACTTTGGCAGTATATTTGTGGAATTTAAAGAGCAATTTGGTGTTCATTTTCATGTTGATTTTCTTCCCAAGCAAACTGCAAATATCTGCATAGAAATTTATAGAAAAACCATTCCACGCTAAAAGTACTTAGGTTTATGTATGATGAGAAAATAGCAATTTTATTATTATAACGTGTTTTAGAACACTGAAAAATATATTATCATAAAATAGCTAAAATTTGCAACTTTAATTGACCAAAATATTAGTCTTCCCAATCAATCAGCAATTAATCAAAAATAGTATAGGTAATATTTTCTTAATGATGGTGAAAGAGAACTATGAACTGATTTCTTTCATCCATTTTATGAAATCCACAACTAAATGCATTCCCACTTCTGTAGAGTGCTTTAATATAATACCTGAATATATAGTTAATATTTCATATGACCAATCCAATGTCCTTTTCAGACCTTCAGAAAAGTGTTTTCAAATGCCCTCCAAAGAGATCTTCCAGTCTCCGGGAATGATCAAATATGGCTCAAGTTACCATGCTGCGGTTTTACATTAGGGGGTGAATATCTGCCAACAGTTCATGTAATTTGCACTTGAGAGAGTGTGAATTTTTTCCTTTGTCTGCTCAGCCATCCTATATCTTTGAAAAACACAAAGTTCTTTGTGTCATTTCTTCAAATACTTGTCCTTGAAATTCTAACACTAGGGATTCACATATAGTTCCTAAGGTAATGCCTTGTGTATTCTATCTAGACTTGAGATTTTTCATGTTTTGCTGACATAAGAAACCAAAGACAAAAATAGGTCTTTTATAGATAGAGAATCCTAGAAGTACGCAAGGCAGAGATGTAAAATCATGAAATATGTGATAAAGGACAAGGAAATTTGAGAAAGAAACTTCTTGGATAATCTTTTAAAGTGAGACTATTTGTTTGTAATACATGGCAGGTGTTTGTACAATAGCTTTGACAATAAGGAAAGTTTAGACTTACCTAATATCCAAATACAGGTTAATCAGTGACTATGATATACATATTTAATTAAGAATGAAATGACCTACTTCTGCAAATGCTGAGGGCATTTAATTTTTCATGAGTACTCCACATGACTGTCTCCACAGTATTCTAATCTTTCCTGCGTGTTGCTTCTTCAAAGGTATAAACACAAGTACAATGCAAAATAATAAAGGTCATGATATTAATAGAAACAATTAGAGAATGTAAACGCATCCTCAGTTTTTTTATGCAAAAGCACAGGTTTGCCTTCCATGTATAACCGCATAAAAACATGGTGCTTTGACGTCCATTATTGCCCTGAAATTCTGGAATTAGAGGCTTCTAACAATAACTTACTACTTGTGTTGGCATTAAAAGTGTGTCTTTATATTTATAAACAGCCTAAACCAAAGCAAAAGTGGCACTGCAATCTACCTCAGCCTGTAAGCCCATATTGATAAAGCTTATTTGGAATGTCAAGGTGTTGACAGTGAAAATGAAATACGTTTTCAACTCTGACATTTATGTTACCTAGGTTTACTTTTCCCCTGTGATCTGAGGGATACAGCACCCAATTTAAAAATGTGCTGGATATCACCAATGCAGCAGTTTTTATTAAACTCTAGTTATTTGATAGTAATTTCTCCACACAGTCCAAAATTAAGCATTATTACCTGGTGTCTGTTCAGTCCTCCTACACTTTTCAATTTCAATTTTACCTGTAAAATTATGTACTTTTTTCCTCACATCAATCCTGTGAGGTGGGTGGGTCAAGGTTTATTATGATCATTTTATCAATGAACAAACTTAGGACTGAGAAGGTTAAATGATATTCTCAAAGTTGCACATCAATTTAGTATCAAGGCAACGGTGGAGCCCAGATGTTTAGTTCCTGGGAGAGTGCTCTTTCTATGAGGCCATACACTCAACCCTGAAGATAAAACATGTGGATCTGGACTCATGAGCTTCTCTTTGCTTAATTAGTAATATTGTAGAAAAAAACCTCAGACTGCATCATATTGTTTGTTAAAAACACAAATTATTCCCTGTGTGTCTGTGAGTTTTAGATTGCAGTATGACATGGACTATAAAAAGTATTTACCAGACTATCAATTTTTGAGGATAAAAACTGTCTTATTACTGTTGTGTTCATATTAGGTGTCAGAAGATTCTAGTTTCATTTCTGAAACTTTTCTGAGATGTTTTATTGAACACATTTCTTATCTGTACTATAAAGATAGTGATACCAACTTTTCTACCTCACAACATTTTGTAAGGATTAAATAAAATAACATAAATGTTTTTAAGAGATGCCAAAAAGATATAAAAATAAAAATTATTTCTGTCTGTATTTAAAACACTATCACCCATTTTTATCACTGATAAGGTCTATAAGGTCTATTCCCAGAATCATATTTTAAAGACTCTAAAAATATTTAATATATGTTAACATATTTAATTATCATTATTTCTTTTTATTATTTCTCTTTTTTTTTTTTTTGGAGACGAGAGTCTCGCTCTGTTGCCCAGGCTAGAGGGCAGTGGCGTCATCACAGCTCTCTGCAATCTCAAACTTCTGGGCTCAAGCGATCCTCCTGTCTCAACCTCCCGAGTAGCTGGGACTACAGATCCACACCACCATGCCTGGCTAAATTTTTCTATTTTTTTTTTTTAGTAGAGATGGGCTCTCGTTTTGCTCAAGCTGGTATCGAACTCCCGACCTCAAGTGATCCTCACGCCTCGGCCTCCCAGAGCGCTTGGATTACAGGTGTGAGCTACCACATCCAGCCTAATTATCATTACTTCTAACCTTTATAAAATTTAAATTTATATGTGCTTATACATTACATATTTTAGTTTATGTTATTATAAAAACTATATGCTTTTATAATTTAGGTTACATTAATTTTAAACCCAGCTTCCATTAATTGAGATTGGTTAGAATTATTTTTTTAAAGAACTAAGATTTTTCATTCATAAAATACGAATTCTGGTAAGGAGAATTGACACATAATACTAGGAGAATTGCAAACTAGAAATTGGTAGGTGAGATATTTTTAAATGTCTTTTGCTCATTTAGCAAGAGAAACTAATTTGAATATTATATGACATGTTCACAGTCTATTTTTCTTCACTAAATTGTTCTCATTCATTCCCCAAAAATATATTTAAGCAAGAATGTGGAGGGCTGCCATACAGTAATTCCTGGGAATACACAGCTGCCCCTCTGAGAGTGTAGAATTGACTATTAACAATATAAAGATTCTTCCATTGCATCCTAAGGATAATTTTACAGCTCTTGGTAGGGCCAACCTTGGTTTCTAACCTTCTACCATTTAATTATGAGGAACAAGTTATAAGTAGCACAACATTAAAATATAGCGACATGTACAAAGTTCTCACTATTAACAGCAGAAATCCCAGAGGTGCCAAAGTCCTCAGGGTTACATCACTTCTATGAGCTGAGTACAGAAACCAAAGTCCTGTTACCCATGTGGACAGGTTTTCCTCACACAGTGAGTGTGTAGGGTGTCAAAGCTGTCTTGTGGGTGGAGCTGGTCCAGTCACAAAGGGCACTAGCAAAGGGGTCTGGTGTTAGTATAATAGGCAAGATGGACCTGGAAATAAGAGAATGCATTTATATTAAATCCAAAGGAGTAAACAGAGAATGAAATCTAAATTTGAAGCAAAATCTGGAAAGAGTTTTTCAGGTAAACTTACGCTTGAGAGAGAAATGGGAGTGGGTACCTGCTGTGGAGCCCATGGGCAGAGAGGAACTATTCAAAGTGCTGAGCTGATATCACAATCTAATCCTGCCAAAACGGTTCTAAAGATTCCTTTAAAATTGTGAAGATTGTGATCATATCCCTGGATCCTTAATAAAAAAATCAATATCAAGCAGCTCTTACACTTTTGAGGCTCATCTTTAGACACAGGCTGCAATTTTCACTTATCCATAAGCAATTGATTATATCAATAACCTACAAATGAGGTGACCAAAGCTCAGAGCAAAAGAATAAGATGGAGTCCACCCAGGCCATTCTGGCCTTGGCTGAGACAAATTTACTGGGGTAAATTTAGAATGATTCCAGTCTTGACAGCTGTGCTGGAATAACAGGATAAAGGTAAAGTGTACAAATTCAGAATGGAGCTTTTTAAGAACTCGAGACTAGTACAGATTGTGGTTCTAATAAAACCCCTTGATTTATATCTAGATCAGAGAAAAGCAGATTTGGAAAAGGAAACAAAAATCCTATTATCTCATCCCTTGATTCTAGTAGTTTTAATTTGTTTATATGACTAAATTAAAACAAAACAATATATCTGAACATGCTGTGCTGCAAACCATGTAATTCCACTAATGTAAGATGATGGAAGGCAAGAAGAGAGAGCAACTCTCTCTAATTTCAGTCATGGAATTAAACAGCTTGATGAAGAATGAGCAACTCCTACAAGACATTTCTCTGAGCGGCCTTGGACCAACCCAATTCTCCCCTCTTTCCTGTGTGTAGTTCTCAAGCATAGCCACAGGATATACTGAAAATGTAATATCCTGAGATAGGGAGGAACTGCCTAGACAGCCGGGGCTTTGTTCCTCTCTCCCCTGAAGTAGGATGTCCTTCAAAGCTTTTCCCAGTGATTTATACTGCCCCTGAGGTATACTGAGGGCAGGCTGCCTTCTGGGGCCCCTTCAGCTGTGGTGCAAGTGGGACATACGCAGTCAAGATTCATTCATTCCTGGACAACTTTCTTGAGCCTTAGGAGATCAGATCACAAGAGATACTAGGCTTCTTTCGTCCCTTGCTGCCTATCTGTGAGTAATAAAGGCACTTCATGTAACTTGTTGCATATGAGTGTGTTCTGTCTCACCAGATTCAGATATGTTGGTAACCAGTGTTCAGTGAACCTGCTTCACACCTGCTACTGAGGACCATAGCCTGAGAACCTACTTTCCATCTGGCTGAAATAATGTAACTGGTATTGAGGGCCTTGCAGGCCACAGCAAATGATGACAATCAGGAAGAGTGTGAAAGACCCATGAAATAAACCCCTCTTTCAGATTAAAAGAGACTTCATTATTAACCCTTGCAAACTCAAAAAAGACAATGCACTAAAACTCCTAATTGCTGAGTTCTAATGGAAGTAAACTGGAGTTCACTGAGCCACGTGTCTAATACAAACTCCATGATGCATGTCCTCATTGCCTCACACCCAGGATGCGTTAGCTGTCTTTTAACCAGTCTCTTTTCAAATATTTCTCTTACTCATCAGATGAACCAATATCTGATATACTCATAAGTAAGTTCCAACAGTGTAATTCCTAAGCTCAGAAAACCTCAATGGCTCCCAAATGCCATCAAAATTTAATATGAATTCCTTACCTCTAAAATATTGTCAGGTATTTTCTCCCATTATTATCTCATTTATGCCCTAAATTCAAGTAATATTGAGATTTCTCCTTATTCCTAAATATAATTTGCACCTCCTCCTATTGTTTTATTCATACCGTTCCCTTATTCTAAAATACCTACCCTGTATTCTCAAAGCAAAGAAATCCTACTAGTTATTCAAGGACCATCTAATGTGCCTTCTTCTCTGTGATATTTTTCTGGATTCCTAACAACTGTATCTTAACTTTCTTTCACTAAACCCTATAACCTAGTGTTTTGTTATTGCACACTTCACATTCTGCCTTGATTAGAATCATGTGTGAGGTTGTCGTATTTCTCAAGGACATATCAATTTTCTTGAAAACAAAAACTATGCCTTCCTTATTTTTTAATCACTCACATACTACATAGTTCATTTTGACACACAGGCAAATCTCTGTTAAATCATTAAATTTATTTAAAGAATTAGACATTTCAACTTAATATTTGATTGTATGTATTAACTTCTAAAACTAGACTCAAAATCTTGACACTTGAGTATTTAGGTCCTTTGGTTTGTAAAGTTTCAGATAAATTATATATACTATCACATACATAGGCCTGTGAATATACAAATTTTATTTATAAAATAATTTCTTAAACTAGGACACTTAAAGAAATGTTAATGGCACATCCTAACTTTTCTTCATTTTGAAGGATATATCTGGGTCAATGTTCAGAAGTCAACACGGTTTCTTGACCTTAAAAGCCTAATTATTAGAGAGTAATCAGTTTCAGTTTCATTATAAATAAAAATAATTTCTCTCTGAGTTCTAAATCATAAAAATATTAACATGATGTCTTTCTACTTGTTTGGGAACAACTTCTAAGTGTTGGGGAATTTTTTCTTAAGAGGCTATAATAATGCATTTGTCATATTATACATTACATTTAAGAATAACTTAGAAAAATGATGATGCAGTATATGTATAAAATGAAAGAACAAACCTCACTTTCAAACAATTTTCAATGTAAAAAGGGAATCAAAACTGAAAATTATAAAATTAAAATGGACCCAAATCCCACAGTTTACAAGAAATCAGATGACTTTGAACCAATTTAAGCACAGTGTTTTCAGCACACATTGGAATATACAGTTCTTAGAGTCAGTCTACAGATCTATTATAGCTAACCATACCATAGAGGAAAGTTTCCTATTTCAATATTAAGGACTTATATCTAAACAGATAGTGTGTCAGGTAGGACTACAAAATTCTTCTTTAGCTACCAAATTACATTATTCTACTATTATATTTCAACTCTTGAAGTACAGAAAATGTCATGCCTAGCCACCAGCACTGTATATCCTTTCTCTGTATTAAGTTATTTGCCTTTATTCCTTTTTGAACTTCAACTTCAAGAGGCTCCATTGGGAGAAACTACATTCCACAGAAGGACATCTCAGGATGATTCCATTACCAGAAGAACTCACCAACTTATTATAGAAACATTTTTTGGGTACAATTCAAAAATGAGTATGGCTTCCAATATAGAAGAAGATGCTGAAAAGACAGGATCATTGGTGATTCATACAGATCTATAATTGAGTAGGTGTAGTAGAACTCATTATGATGAATACCCTTCACACACTGAACTCAGTTTTACATAGTTTTATTGAGAACCATTACACAGCATCCTAAAATTATTTTGTAACAGTTACTGTACTAGAAGGCAGGGGTCCTCAATCTATGGTGAGTTGTATAATTATTTCATTATATATTACAATGTAATAATAATAGAAATAAAGTGCACAATAAATGTAACGTGCTTGAATCATCTCGAAACCATCTCCCCCCCTTCCCCGGTTCATGGAAAAATTGTATTCCATGAAAACAGTCCCTGGTGCCAAAAAGGTTGGGGACTGCTGCTATAATGTATCCTGTGACAGTGAAGAAAAGTAAAAGCCAGTGGGAATAACTAAGCAAATGTAGACAATATAAATTATACAACAATAACTTAGTAAGACTGATGGTTTTGAAATACATTGCAGAAGACTGCATTATTTTCTATTTCTTCAATCCCTTCCCCAGGAAAAAATTGCAACTGAGACTTAGGGGTAAGACACAGGGAAAAACATATATACGTACATTTGTGTATTAGGAAGATGGGGTCTATGCTGTTATTTTAGGTGTGTACATAACTACTTCATCTAAATAGTTTTATTTTATGATTTTTTTAATTTCCTAACTAGAGAAGGCAACATTTACAAAAATTACAGAAAACATTTTTGCTTGCTGTTTTAAAAAATGTAATTGAATAAAAGAATATCTTAATTTACACTTATGACATTATTACACATAATGCTATAATTGCAATGATTTTTATGGAACTGGACCTGATCCTAAAATTTGTATTTAGACAAAAGAGGCACTGACGTCAAGTCTGTTTGCAACTGATGTCAGTGGAATTTTTCACTAAACGACACCGGCGGCCCATGTAAAACCACTATCTAAAAGTAATCCTGAATTGATTATTTGTAATTATTCAAACCTATTTAAAGGTACCTGTGAAGGCATTTGAAAATAAATGAAAGGAAATGAACACTTATTAATTACGAAATAAAAGCAAAATAAATGTCATGCCCCAAAGCAGCACCAAAGCCTTTAATCAAGTCATAATATTGGGGAATGAGAGAAATTGTGAAATTAAGCAAAGTTCCTAGATGAAATTAATTTTTATAGTAATTTATTAGTTATAATATTCAGCTATTTATGTTATACATTATAGTACTATATATTATGTCATATCTCTTCAGTAATTTTATCTAAGCATTTACATAATATGGACATCATAATAGCAACAATTTATTATGTCCTATTATGTTACAGGCATTGCGTCTAAAATTCTCAGTTTGTTATCCACCTGCATCTTGAAAATAAGCCTAAAAACTTGGGATTTAGTTTACAGATGAATACACATTGAAGTTCATAAAGGCTAAATCATTTGCCCAAGGTAAGAGAACTTGAAACCAAGTCTGACTACAAATCCTATGCCTTGTCAACTATAAAAAAATAAAGTAAAATAAATGGGGTGAAAATTCATGATTTTTATATTTAATTTTTATCATATTATAAAATTAATATCCTTATTCATCAAAATATAGTAATTTTAAAATAAGTAAAGTAAAATGAATATCTGTTCTTGAAACAGATGCAGATCAATAATATAAAGATTTAAAAAATTATCTATTATTCTGCCACTATTGACATTTTGGCATATTTATTCCCAGCTATTTCTTTCCTTCTATACTAAGAATACAAGGAGATAGACATATATAATATTTTCTTAAAACTCAACCTCTCTGTATTACAAGTTCCTCATCTGTAAAAATGTAACAATAGTAACACCTATACTTCATAGGATTGTTATGAGACCCAAATATGCATAATGGAAGTGAAGAGCATAGTGAAGAACCTGGCACAAGAATCTAATGTAATAAAAAGTAATGGTAGTTTTTAAGATGAAGAAATATTTCTCAAAATGCTACTGATTTTTTTTCTTTGTGAATTCTTACCTGCCTTTAAATGTACTTCCTTATTTTATAAAACTTTCCCTGAATGTCATTACTTCCTACACCAAAACCCTGGTTCAATTCACCACCAAATCTTGATCAGCATAGCCTTCTGTACTCCCTTGAATAGTCCTTACAGTCTATTCAACATAAGCCATTTCAGGTCACTTCTCTGCTCAAAATCTTTTCTGCCTTCTAATCACTTTCATATTGAAAGCCAAAGCCCTTAGATTGGCCCGAGAACTTACTCCTCTCAGACTTCCTCAGGGACTGTCCTGCTCACTCATTTCTCTTTGGTCATACGTGCCCCGTGGCTATTTTATAACCATGCCAAGCTTGCTTCTGCCCTAAGGTTCTTCAACTCACCTTCCTTCAGGCTCTGTTCTTCTTCTGGAAATCTTCATGACTTATTACCCCTTTCATTTGTCTCTCTGAAAAGTGTCTCCTCATCTGAGACAACATGTTTCTGATCACCCTCAATAAAATATCAGCACTCCCTCTCCAACTCCACACTTTCTATCTCACTTTCAATATTTTCCTTCATAGCACTTATTAGCATTTTATATGTTTATTTCATGCACTTTTTTATTTTACATATTTATTTGTTCATTTATTATCCATGTCCCCTATCTAAAAAGTAAGCTCAGAATAATAGGGATTTTTGTCTTTTTCATTCACAGTACACTTGATTAATGCCTGGCAGATAAATATTTGTTGAATAAATAAATCAGGAGAAGCTTCTCACAGACATGGTTTTCTGAGATGAGCTCTGAAGGATCAGCTGAATTTGAACAGTAAGTGATACAAGAGCAAGTGTCCTAGGGAGAACAAGCCCAGAAAACTATACTGAACGGAAAAAAAATTGAGTCTGTGCAAGCCAAATAAATTCAGTTGCATTGTTGTGAACAGTTCAAACAGAGTAGTAGTAGATGAGACTAGAGCCTGGATTATACTGGGGTTTGGAGAGCCATGAATGTCAAAGAGCAAGTTTGAATTTAATTTAATAAGCAATGGGGAATCTCTGGAGGTTTCTGAGTATGGAAATTACATGACTGAAACACTTAGGAAGATTTATCTTGCAGGAATATATAGTAAGGATTAAAAGAGGGAAGACTATAAGAAGAGAGTCTAGAGCTTTATATAAGCCATTCCAAACTAACTGACTTCAGCATGTGATAAATCAGAAAAGATCTCCAGATTATAATTTGTAAATCTCCCAGCTATAGTCAATGAATTAAAAGGAAATTCCTTTAATATAAAAGATGGTAAAGAACTAATACAAATACATATCAAAGGAAAACTCTCAGGAAAATACAATGTCTAATTTTATATAAATGACTTTAAAAATGACCAATGGAAATCTGAGTAGAGAAATTTATGCCCCATGATTGAAGCAGGAGTATGTCTTACATGAATAAGATAGCTTATTGTGAAAGAAAATTATCTCTTCCCATTTATGTCCTCTCAAAAGTATATAATGCAAAATAGTAATGCTCTTAAAGAAATGAGATTCTTCTCAATGTTTTATTATTTTACATCTGAATTAACAGCAAATAAATGATTTTATAGTATATAATATACAACATGGAATTAGAATTTCTGGATTCTGGGTAAATAATACGGACTGATATTAAACAAATGGGAAGAATGTAATGCAAGAAAATAATCTGTTCTTTAAGGCCACAAATTTCTCAAAAGTGGGCTTCAGAAATCCCTGGAAAAGGTCAGTAATTCAACTTACACTTTTTAAACAATAAGCATTAACAGGATTTACTGAATTTACATGCTCCAACAGCCAATTCAAAAAGATAATCACATATCTGAAAGAAGTCATTGCTTTAAACTCATTTCTTTCAGAGGGAAGTTTTTCCTTTAATTTTATTCAAGATGTGTATATAGGTACTTCCTACTTATTCCCAGTGTTTCTTTATTGAGGAAAGTTTTTCATATATTACACTACAGCACTATCTTTCACTTAATATCAATGAGCACAGGGAAAATCTCTGAGAAAACTGTTGCCTGTGTTTTATATCATCATTAATGCTTTTACATATAATTGAGTGCTTCATTTTGATAACATTTTAAATACTATTCTAGGCACTGGGATAAGAAAATTAAATAAACGTTAAATACAACATGTCTTCAAAGACATTAGTGTCTATCTAATATATGAGGAAAGAAAGACAGACAAGATTTAAATACAATGTGCAAGTGCAATGATGAAAGAATGCTCTGATACAGAACGGCCACTACATAGAAAAGTAAAGTTCTCAGAAAAACATCTGCTCATCAAACAACTCACTAGTAAAAAATGAATAATCTGATTGAAAATGAGCAAAAGGTCTAAACAGATATTTCTCAAAAGAAGACATGCAAATGGCCAACAGGTATATGAAAAAATGTTCAACATCACTAATCATCATAGAAATGCAAACCAAAACTACAATGAGATATCATCTCACCCAGTTAAAATGGCTTGTATCAAAAAAACAGGCAATAATGAATGTTGACAGGATGTAAAGATAGGGGAGCCCTTGTACACTGTTGGTGGGAATGTAAATTAGCACAGCCAGCCACTACGGAGAACAGTATGAAGGTTCTTAAAAAAACTAAAAATAGAACTATCATATGATCCAGCAATTCCACTACTGGATATATATCCAAAAGAAAGGAAATCAATATATCAAAGAGATATCTGTACTCCCATGTTTATTGCAGCACTATTTGTAATAGCCAAAATATAAAATCAACCTAAATAACCATCAATGGATGAATGGATAAAGAAAATGTGGTCTATACACACAATGAAATATCATTGAGCCATAAAAAAGAATGAAGTCCTATCATTTTCAGCAACATGGATGGAACTGGAGGCCATTATGTGAAGTAAAGTAAGCCAAGCATAGAAAGACAAATATCACATGTTCTCACTCATATGTGGGAGCCAAAATGGTGGATCTCATGAAGATAGAGAGTAGACTGGTGGTTACTAGAGGCTGGGAGGGGAAGAGAGACAGAAGATGAAGGGAAAAAATGTATAAATATATTAACTACCACTGAACTGTACACTTAAAAATAATAAAGATGGTAAATTATATACATATATTTTTCCTCAATAAAAAATAAATTGAAAAAATGAATAAAGATGCTGGGACCTAATCTGCAACTTATGAAAATATTCTGTGCGGAAATACAGAAACCCACTTGTGGCCTCTCCAGTACATATGATTTGAGATTAGTATGGGAAAAAAATGTGTGATACTAACCTCAACTTTGAAGGACAGAGAAAGCCTTCCCCAACAGGAGATTATAAAAATCCTGTTAAATAACTAATTAGGGGATGATGGGGAAAATGATATTTTAGCAGAAGGAAGAGCAGAAGCCATAACATGAAATAGTTTAGTATGTTTAGAAAACTACATATAGTTTCGTAATGCTTGGACAAAACTTGTTTCAGCTACACCAAGATTTGTTTCAGCTACACTATTTAGGAAATTCCATTCTGAGAAACAGAATGGTATATGTCTAACCTAAATAAAGTGCAGGAAACTTTGAATATGTGAATGTGTTGAAGAGAGTCAGCTGAAGTAAAACAATGGAATTATTTTACAAACACATGATAGAAAACTCTTTCAAGGCCATAAAACATCATGGAAGCGAAGCCTACTAATAAGTGAGCATGAAGTTAGTTGAAGAGTAAAACCCCAGGCTCCTGTTGTTGGATAAATTATCTGATGGTGTAATACAAGAAACAACCATAGAGCAATATGTTTTCATTAACAAAGAATATTCTTCAAAGCCATTCTCGATCCAGCACTTGAGCCACAGGAGTCTACATTATCAAAACCGAAAGAAAAGTAGGAAAATCCCCAGACCTCATGAATAACTGCAGAAAGTATTTTCTGCAAATATAGAGACACATGCCATCTTCAACACCTTTAAAGATCTATCTAAATCTATAAATATCTATTTTTAGAAAAACCAGTTGGTGATGAATCTAGCCTAACAATTTAATTTTAATAGCTTACAACACTAAATGAGAATTTACAAGAGTCAGAATGGCAGCTCTAATGTTCACTAACATTCACCATCATTGAACTATATGTACTATGGAGTGAACAGAGGACCCAAAAGAAGGTGGGACCAACAGATAGTGTGCTGTGGCAATATTTAAGGTAGGATCCTAAGTTTCCTGTATCATAACAGTCCCCACCCATATGAAGCTACTCTGTATCTTTAATGCTACTACCAGTACTAGACACCAAATTGGTGCTCACTACATCAAATCCATGAATTTCTAAGTATCTTATTCCCTGCTAATCTGTATATTTAACAAGGGCAATAACCATATTTACTGTGGAGTCTTTATATCCTACTATTCTTTCTGACATAGGAAGAGTTTTATCAATAAATATTTGTTGAATGAATGAATCAATGAGTTCAAGATGCAAAACTTGACAACAGAAAAACAGGACCAGCCTACAGAGAAGAATCTTTTCCCTTTATCTACTCTGATAAGTGATTTCACGATGGCTTATTGAGAAAAAAGTTGAGATATTCTTAAGAAGAAATGAGGGATAAAATAAACTTAAAATTATAGTCAAGATTAAGGAACTCCCAGGTGAAAAATCAGATTAGCTTCACCCTTACAGAACAGTCTCTGCCTAGAGTTTGTAGCCACATGTAACAGAAGCAGTTGTGAAAAGGAAAACAAAAAAAAAATTAACTCAGCAACTTTGAAATTACTTATCAATCAAATGCCACCTAAAACCTAGAATGATAAATACTACGAAAATGTTTATTTCCTTATCTGCAATAAATAAAATAAATTCCTGTTATACAATACTCTCAATCATCAATTGCACAAATGGAAAATTTAAGTAAATCTCATTGTTTCTCTCTCAAGAGAAAATATGTATATAATTTCAAGTGACATAGAAAGAGGCTCTTAACCTAGTATTCTTTACTCAAGTCTTTGAATTATAAGATTGCTTAAAGCACCAAAAAGTGTCACTCTAAAACACATTCACCAATGAACTAATCATGTATATAATTTACACCATTCAAATATCCCTCCACTTAACACCAGTATAGATAAATGGACAGATAAACTGATACAGAGATAGCTATAGCTTTGACCATGTTGTCAACTCCTTTATCACCACTTTTGCATTATAAATATAATGTATATCTATAGTGAAGTGAAACAGAAATTTCATTTATAAAAGTTAGGATTTTATGAAGTCAAGAAAATAATGTCAGATAACTTTTAGAATCAAATTCATAGCTACTGATAAATAAGTATCTGGCAAAATTAAACCACTTGACAAATGAAAAAAAATATCTGGAAGGGTATTTCAAAGAAATTAGTTTAATTATCTAAAAGATTAAGAAAGGCCCTTGGGAAATGATTTTTTTAATGTTTGATTTTTGTATATTTTTGTTTGTTTTTCTTTTGCTTGTTGTTTGTTTCCCAGAAATTAACCTCCTAAGAGGGGGGAATAGAGAGTGACTGCTAATGGATATGGAGTTGCTTTGGTGATAATGTAAACATTCTTGAATTAGATGGTGGAAATGGCCGTTCAACCTTGTGATTGTAATAAAAACCATTGAATTGTATAAATAAAAGGGTGAATTATTTTGGTATGTGAATTATATGTCAGTTAAAAAGTGGGAGATAAATTATTAAGAATTAACCTCCTTAGAGTTCTGCTGTGAAAGTCAAATGTAAAGTGAAATCTATCCTTTCACTCTATTGATCAAGTTTGCTTGAAAATGTATAAAGGAAAGATAAAGATCTTAGTGTTTCTTCTGTTCAATAAGTGGCATATACTGGTCTTTCATCATCACTTAGAAATATTCATAGTTGACTTTAATCTATAATAATCTCTTATATTTAATTTTTTATTATTATGAATTATTACATGTACAAGGCAAGAAGTTTCAAACTCTATAAAACAGATAAAATTGGATATCATTTGACTCTCCCACCCTAGAGAGAATCACCATCTACACCAGTGTGTGTATCCTTGCAGAAAATGTTAACTGATAAATATGCATTGATGTGTATCTGCATATGTGTGAATGTATATTTTTTACACAAAGATAACATTATACACACCATGACTTCCATTCTTATGAACCACACATTTTCATCAGCTTTCTTTATCAACAAATTTAGACCTATTTTATTTACCAAAAGAGCAGCACAATATTCCATTAAGAAACCTGTCCACTATTGATAAATACTTACATTGCATAAAGTTTTATATATATATTTTTGCTATTGTATGTCATAATACTCCAGTAAAATATCTTGTATTTACACTTTATATCTATGGGATAATTCTGAAGCCATACCTGTATCCTATTACCTTCAATAATGTTGGTGTACAATACAAAGTGCTATCTGAAGAACAGCAGTTTGTAATTATACTATCCTCTTTGGTTCATTATGTATCTCTAAATAGTCATCCCTTAATCATGATGAAGATAATAAAGCAATCTGCATCTTAGAAAACTATGAATGGAAATACTAGCACAAAGGGTATTATTAAAGCTGCATCATTAAAAATTAAACCAGCAATTGATTACTTTTGATTAAAATCTTTTATCTGGAAATAGTCAATTTCAATTTTTGCAACTAAGACAAAGAAAAAAATAAGAATCAGGAGGAACATTCTTTATTTGATCCAAATAAAAGAACAAAAGGAGGGAATGAGGAAAATTGTAAACTTTTGTGTGTGTGTATGTGCACATACTGTATGAAGGGTTAGAGAATTGATATAAAAGGATAGCATGATTCAGTTTTTTTGTTTCTTTGTTTTTGCCTGGTTGTTATTGTTGGTTTAGTCAGACCGTGTACTCCAATTAAGGTTCCCCACAGTGATGTAGAGTAACGGTATTTTATAATTCAACATTGCTCAATCAAAATGTCACTTTAATCTGTTACTGGTTACACTTCAAAAAGCTCGGAGTTATCTCAATTAAAAGTGAGTCTTTACAGCACTTTGCGGATTCCATGCAGAATCATACCATAAATATGCTCTACCAAAATTGAAAAAGACAGGGAAGAGAGTGTTATTTTTATATCTCTTGCTATATTCTATTTTTGCTGATAACCTTCCAGCTCAATGATTTTCCCCTCTGAAGAATCATCTGAAGAGGTTACAAATGATACGATATTACATTACTGTATATCTTCCTTGTTCATGATTATGAACAATCTATAGCTGATTTTAATTAAATAATAGCAGTGATACTTCCACAAAAGGATTAATTGCAGAATAATTAACCAGTCATTCAAATTTCAGTGCACTTTGATTAAAAGGATTAAAAGTACAATGTCTTGGATTATACTTAAAAGATTAAATATTCTAAAGTATTCTTATCTAGCAAAATATATGGATTATGTGCTAACCATGCTGAAGTAAGAGACAGAGGTTATTTCAAAATCTCAGTATCTGAAGCTCAAGGTATTTGACATCAAAATATCTTATATGCAGAGGCCCAAGAACCATTTCCTTCTTGAAAATTCAGGGGTTTCTTGTTGCATATATAATTGACTAAACTAGTTACATTATACTAGAAGAAACAGGAACATTGGTTAACCACACTGCCTTATTTTCTTCACAGGCTGCCACCAACTTCCTCCCAAATGGAATGCTGAGTTGTGATGTCACCGTTATTAGTTAATAAATTTTAGAGCACTCCAACCAAAAATTTATTATAAAAAGGAGACTTTCAGATTCCCATCCCCACTGTTTTGAAGTAAGCTAAAAATGAAAGAATGTATGAGCCTGCCCAGTGCAATAAAATATAATAATAATACAAGTAGATATTACCCACAGGTGTCAGTTAAGACTAGAGAGTCAGGACTACATGTTATTGTTTTGTTTGGTTGTTTTGGTTTTTTACCTCTTCACACAGATTTATAGCAAAGACACTGAAAATTTATTATTAAAACTGATTCAAAATAACTTAATATAGGGTGTGAGACACATAGTAATTGTCACTTTAGGTTGGTGTTTCATAAAAACGAAAGTTAGTTTATACTTGAAATGAGTATGCCACTTAGTGGGAACTCAAACACATATTTTTTTCAAAATCTTCACAGGAGTTATTTTGTGTGCGTTTTATTTGCAATTGATGAAATTCTTACTAAGGTTGGCGGATGCTTTGTGGTTCTCAGGAAAAGAATGATCCTTGTTAGGAGAGACTAGAAAGACTGAGAAGCATATACTATGCAGAGCTGACCCTAGATGCTGAAACTCATCCTCTACAAACTGACCCAGTTCACCCCAGGCCAGAGGTTTATAACTTCCTTCCTCTAACTGAAACCATTCCAGAAGCCAAGACAAAATATGGCTTATCCACTTAAAAACTGAGTTCATTATATCCCTACAATGTAAAATAATGACAGAACGCTAAAGGAAATTGAAGAATTATCATATACAAAGATAGATTCAGAGTGGTAATCATGAGAAATTCTATACCTCAAGATGAAAAATGATGATGAACAAATACAAAAGCCACAATAATTATTCAGCATTTGTATAATCTCTATTTTACAAAGAGACAAGGAGGCTATCTAAGAATTTTAGAAAAATTTTACCTAAATTCAGCCATTGTCATTTTCTCTTCTACAATTTTACTAAACTGTATTTTATTTTATTTAAAAAATGAATAAAAGATTATATTTCCACAACCTCTTAGCTTAGAATTTATTCATAATCTTCTTTTAAAGTGTGAAAATTTTGAACAGTGCAATATACTGCATGCATATTAGTAGAGATTTAGTATTTGATAAAAATAAGGTTATTCAAAAGTATTTGTATATTCATATACAAATATGGCCTCTTATTGTTCTGTTATAATAAGACAAAGCCTGGCTTAAACAAATATTACAGGCATTAACTTCTTAATAAAAAAACAGACAGATGCAATTTTATTTGTAGTAAAATTCTATTAGACCTACTCATTTCAAAGATTTTACAATAAGACTGTGGCTTGACAATTTTCAATTTGTTCCCCCAAAATAACAAAACTTGCTGAGAAATCTTAAAGCAAGAATCACTGATTATCAACCAAAATATTAAAATTTTACTAAAGCTATATTCGCTTTTGAATTTCACATGGAGGAGAGAAGAGTAGCTTTTCATAGAAAGTAATTCTGAAAGAAAGGAAGGGAGGGTGGGATAGAAAGAGAGAGAGGACAGAAGGAAGGAAGGGATAAATAAGCCGAGCAGTGCCTTAAGTCCTTCTAAGCAAGTTCAGGGATGTTAACACGGCAAAAGTCCAAACAACTATAACTGAAAGGAACAATTAAAGGACCTTTGTTAGAACTGTCAGGATGCAGTTTCTCTCTCCTACTTTCTCTATTTCTCTCTCTCTCTCCACTCCCCCCCCCTTCTCTATCTCTTTCCCTACTTCTTCCTCCCTCTCTTGTATGGTCCTTCTCCAGCCTTTGGACTTGGTGTTGTTATGACGTGAAGCTACAGTGATCCACCCTTCCAAATCTAAGAAAAGAATCAATGGAGAGGAATTGGAGCTGAAGGTTAGATCTTGGCTTTTCAACTCGTTCAACGCTGAGTCAAACTATGCCTGAAGATAACCCTGCTACTGGTTTTGTGAACCAAGAAATTCTTTCGATGCTTGAGGAAATCTGAATTGGGTTTTCCACTTGCTACTAAACGAGTCTTAAGTGATACAGCCATATTCTCCAGCCTTAACTCCAGATGCTGAAACCAAGAATCTTATGCTATAAAATGCTGCTTACAGAACACGAGCTCTAACAAGCTTGGGACAATCATATCGCTCCATTTGTCTCACTCTTTTACATATTATTCACCGGCAGGACTCAACTCCTCCTTGGACTGCTATATAGTCAATTTATCATTTCGGCTTAAAATGGCAAAGCATATCTTTAAATTACTACTGATAGCACCAGTTTGGCAAGGGTGAGTACTAACTCCATTTACATTCAGCTCGTATAGATCCTCTCCAAGAAGCACTGATAATCCCATAGTACTGATTATCCCAACCAAGAAAGTTTTGTGTTATGTGCTTTGAATTAGTTTGAGAGAGCCGATACTTCCCATTTCCAATATAGACTGTATTTCATAGAGGGCATAAGGGTACACACAGAGTAAGAAAAATTTTCAGGATGACGTCACATTGATTTTCAAAGGTTTTCTTTTCATATTTAAAAGATTATGATTCTTTTCTTTTTTGTGTAGCCCCAAATGTTACAAAATACTATCATTAAAATGTAAACAATATAGGTGTAATGACTACTGTAAATAAAACTAGTTTCTATTGCTACATATAAATAAATTTTAGTGCTTTATAGCCACATTTCAAACCAATATTCATTTATGTGTGTATGTATCAATTGACTGATTCAACCAGCACCTCCTGAGCACACAGTTTGTACCAAGAGTGATATATTTCATTGAAATTCCCTATCTTGCTTGTAAATTGGCCTTGAATCTGCTTCCTTTCTTTAACATAGACACTTTAAAGGTAATTATTTATTCCATGTTTTCAAATTGTAATGCTACAGACAACACTTGGAATTGAAGACACTATTTCTCCAACATCACTGGGAAAATTTGGTCATTAATTATGCATACTTATTTGTCTGTTTATTTTGATACCAATAAAATAATAAGCACTAGACGTATACTCATATGGCTACTTAGACAATTACTTTAACTTTCAATTTAAAATTCAAAGAAATAAAACTATTAAAGAGATAAACATAAATGGCCAAAGAAAAAAATGTTAGCACAAATTAGTCTAAAGAACTGTAAGATCAATTTTCCCAAACAGAAAAAAAGGTACTCATTTCTCCTCAATTCATCGAACAGGTAGTGAATAAGAGGAGCAGATTTGCCACAAAACTAATCGTGTATACAAAGGCCCCTTCCAAGGCACTAACCCAATCTTCGTGTTTGTAATTTTATATTATTTTCTGTTCAGAAGATCTCCAAAATTACATAACTTTAACCCCAAACAATTTGGATCAGTCTTGCCTATTAGATATATGACAAAATAATTATTATCTTCAGTTTTCCTAACCATGTCCTAAAGACCATACATTATTCAAGATGTTGCTTTTAAAATATTATCCCATCAGGTTTAATGATGTTTAGTTCCTCTAGATCTGTAAGACAGTTTCCTTTTAATTCATTTCTTAAAAACCCCTCTGGATTAATCTGTGAAGAAAAGTATTGCCTTCATATTTTCTTAGAAGATTCCTTTAGTCCTGGATCTCAACAGAATAAAGTAGAAAGAGATTTGCAAGCTGACAATCTACTGAAGCCAAATATTACAGTCCAATATTTAAAATATAAAGATATTTATCATTTTAAAAAGATAAATTGTGCCATACATGTAAAAATATTTGCGGTTATCCTTTACATACGATTGTAATTTTCTCATTTTCAATGTATAATATATATACGATAATAACTGCTAGTGCTGCTTGAGCATTCTATTATTTGCCAATGTGTGAAATGCTGGAAATACATTATTTCACTTACTCCTCGTAACAAGCCTTTGGGATAGACATCAACATTAGCTTCATTCTAATGATAAGGAAACTGATACATATCATGCAAAGAAAATCAATTTTTATGTGCTGTAATATATGTAGTATATATAGTATATGTAGTGTGATATATAGATATATACATAAAAATATAGCAACATACATATATTGCCACATGTAGCAGATAGAATATACACCTGGTTATTTTAGAATTTACTAGAAGAAATTTCAAATAATTAGCATAACACACATTACCTATCTTAAATTAAACTCTAAAATCACAGAGAGAAGTACCAGAAAGAAAATATAAATAAAGTATTTTATATTCAATATAATACAGAGAGGCTTTCAAATCTATAATTACAAAATACTTCTGAAGAAAATATTTTGTTGAATGTCACATGCACTCCCATCAACCCTCACAAATATATCTCTTTTACTAAAAGTAAAAAAGACACTGAAGTCAACTGTACTCATTTTTAATCAGTTACTATTTGCAAATAAACAGTAATCAGAAAGTTGGAAAATCATCATTATTGCACTGCCCATGGCCTACACCCTACACCTTATTATACCTGTAACAGTAAGTCAACTTCCTATAGAGTAATTTGATACATAAATGAGAACATTATTAAATAAAATGAGGTGTGTGTCAAGTCTCCTAATAAAGTAATGTTTCAATCTAGATTTAATTAACAGAAGAAATGAATACTAAACATGAATCACTAAAATATAATTAGAAAGTAAAGTGAAATCCTGGAAAAATGACAAAATGTCACATTGAACTAAACCAAGCCCAAATACGACTTGGAGAAACAAAGCCAACTTCTCTCTTGGGCTTTAGGTGAATGGCATCACCCCTAGCCTAAGAGGACATTTTCAGGGAAGCTTCTCTAATGCAGTGATAAGTTGATACATTAGAAACAGGCTAATCAAAATTACTTACCACTTACATTCAGTCATGTTAGGAAATATCTTAGGAAAAGGCACCTACTGAAAAATCAGCAAACATTTCCAAAGGTTTAAAAAATAATGTACTCTGCCTCAAAACTCCACGAATCCATGAATCAAGGGGCAGCATGCTTAGCTATAGTATATATTTAACAAATATTTGTTAAAAGGATATTAGAAAAGAAAGCCAGGGTTTTCTTCCAAAAGAGGCATGGAGGCTTGCTACATTCCATTACCCAAGGCGGGTGTCTCAGTTGTCTATACCTACCCTATAAACTAATGGCTTAAAGTAACAACCATTTTATTTGTGCATGTTGTATAGGTCAGCAATTTGGGCTGACCTCAGCTGGATGGTTCTTCTGCTGGTCTCAACTAGGGCCACCTGTGTGACTATAATTATCTGGAGGCTCAATTGTGACTGGAAGGTCTCAAGTGGCCTCATCCACATGTCTGGCCATTGGTGCTGGCTCTCAGCTGGGCCACTAGTCCACAGCAGAGGAACTGGGCTTCTGCACATGATGGTAACATTTTTCATGGAGGGCAAGAAAGCTACATTGTCTCTGGAGAATTAGGCTTGGAAGTTTTATCATCACCTCTGCTACGCCTGTTGTTCAAAGCATGTAACAAGGCCAGCCCAGATTCAATGGGAAGGGAAAAAAAGCATCTATTCTTTATGGGAAGAGCTGCAATGAATTTGTGGCCATTTGAATTCACCACAGGAGGTAGGAAAGTAGATTACAGATAGGAGCACATCACAGGAATTATTCTAGAAAAAATTTCCTCACAACATGTACATCTAAAATTAAGCACAGATTTTCACCATCATCAGGCCCCTCTGTCATTGAAATGAGAACACTGATTCAAGCTGAGGATATAAGATTGTCACTTGACTTCTTTCTGGCCCTGTGCCAAAGGGAGGAGGTAAAAGGAGTAACACTTTAAGTACTTACTAAGGACTGCAACAGCAGTCTGCACAAATAACAGGGCAAAGGAACAAGAGATGAGTGGGAGGTAGAGCCTGGTGAGACTAACACCAGGATGTTAATGATGGGCAGAGTGATCTCTAAGTTCCACCCCATCCTAACATCGCAGTTTGCTCTGATTCTTCTGCACCAGGGAAAGTGTCAAAGGGACCATTTGTTTTATTAATGACATATGGCATACCTGCCAATTTAAATGGCTTGCAAGTCCCTTTTGCAGATGGGAATTAGGAATTAAAGAGAGTAAAACACCCAAAATAGCACAGTCTAGTTGATAAAAATGTTTTAATATATACTTATATCCCAGACTCAGGATGCAAATACTATCTCAATACAAACAGCTACAGAATCCCCTAAAGGATAACCATAAACCCCTTGCATAAACTTCCTATAAAACATGGCAATACATAGAGCACCATAAAGCACAAGAGAAATTAAAAATATAACATATATTCATAGGATATTCATCATCCTTGAGGAAGCTAAAAACACATTTATATAATAATCAACAAAAAAAAAACAGCCATAAGAGGTAGAAATAAAAGGAAATTTCCTAGGCATAGTAGACACAGCATCTTCTTTAGAATCAAAAATATTTAGATTTGAATTCTAGCCCTATTGTCTATTAGTTGCATAATCACAGACAAGCCAATTAACTGCCTGAGCTTCAACATGCACCTCTAAAAAGACAATCATGACTAACTAAACTGTAGGGTCTCTGCTAAGGAGTAGAGAAAAGTAAAAATGAGCAGTGCCAGATAGAGTACCTTCTCAGAAAATGATGAAAATGATGATGCTGATGATGATCTTCATCATCCATTATATATTATCCAAGAGATAAGAGCATCTTTTAGTACTTTCCTCAAAAAATACATAGACCAAAAGAGCTCATGTGCTTTCCTCAGAGCATGATGAGGCCTTAACTCAGCCTCAAGCTCTTAGGTTACCAACACATCTAACAATCTTGTTATTTTGTTAATAAGTTCCTGTCAGTGCAGTTAAAAAAGAAAGCAGGTACACTGACAAAAGTTAGCTATATAAAAGCAAGGAAGATAAAAAAAAATCATACAGCAAAACTAGAAAAAAAAGAAGGGGAAAATTTAGTGTCAGTATAAAACTGCCTTAAACATGTTATGAATTGGTTCCTGAGGGCTTCCTGCAATCACTAACATACATGATGAAGGTGTTATTCAGAAAAAATTAACTATATTTAGACTTGGTATGTCAATCTTGATAACTATTTGCATTCACATTACACATAAAACTTTTAATAATCATTTTTAAACATGATGCCTAAAAAGAATAACATTCAAGATTATGGATAGTGTTGATAACCAAAAGACTCATTCTGCAAGGAAGGCAGCTGATGCAAGCTCAACTGTCTATTTCCTTCTGTATTCAAACTATTTTTCCCCTTGTTAGAAAAAGATAACTTCATATAGAGACTGGGGAAACTGCTAGGAGCCTCATCATCAATTTTATTAAATAATTGAGAAGGCAACACAAATTAACTTAGTAAATATTCTAGAAATCAATATCATCTAGAGGCAAAGGTGTGAAGATGTCATCAAGACTGATTCAGGACTAGGGCTGCACTTTGAAAGAATATTTGTTTCTCATTCTACATTGCACCTTTTCCAGAGTGACATCTATGCCATTTTGGCTTTTGTGTCTCAAAGGAGAAATGTTTAGCACAGTGTCTAAGTATGCATCAAATGTCAAATAAATGTTTGTTAAAGGAATTAAAGAATGGCCTTGAGTCATTCTTGTCTAGATCAGAGAGCTCATGGTGAAGACAGCCAATCACCTCAGGGTGAGGTGAAACTTTACTCTTCTCTTCTTGTTCCATTTCATTGTTTTTCTTATTTATTATGAATGACAACATTAAAAAGCATGTTATTAGTACTTTTCTCTCACTATTTAGTAGAAAAGAATTAAGTAATTTGGTCATTATGAGTAAACCATATGATTTGAATTTCAAGAAAGTGGTCTCATGTATCTTTATTAACGTCTAGGCTCAGAATAGCAAATATTTTTAATTTTTGTAACCAAATTTGGGTTGGCCAGTTGTATGCAGCATCTTGAAGAGTTACATGGTAAGGACTCCAATGTTCTGTTCAAGCTCAGCAAGAAAGAAGGCATTAAACAAACTCAGCTAACATGAGTCCAAGATGGAAGGTTACAGGATGTACCTACTTTCTCTGCCCAAGAGCAAGGAAATAATGGCCCTGCTCCAACTCTACACTAGTCAACACACATGGGCTGCTGACATCGGTACTATACTTCAAGGAAAGTGGGACAAACAAACCAGAACTTGTCCAGAAGAGAGAGTGATGATGAAGACTAATGATAGCTAACATTTATTAAGCATAAAAAATAAAAGGGGTGAAATCACGACACATAGAAAACTCTCCCATACCAGTTTAGGTCCAGGATATGTTTAATCATAAGCAAACCAATTGTGGGTGGGATCTCAAAAAACTCGGCTCAAATATTTGAAGTACTATCATTAGGAATTACACTTATTGTGTGCTGCCTCCTCCCATGTAAGAATTAATTAGAAACTATAAGCCAGGCGTGGTGGTGCGCGCCTGTAGTTCCAGCTCTTCCAGAGGCTGAAGCGGAAGGATCGCTTGAGCCCAGGAGTTCCAGGTTGTAGTGCACTATGATGATTGCACCGGTGACAAAACACTGCATTCCACCATAGACAACGTAGATTGACCTTGTTTCTAAAAAAATTAAAATAAATTAAAAAAGAAGTTACAGGATGCCAGAGTTTCGGCTCAACCCAAAAGAGAAAATTATGACATGTACACAAAAATGGAATAATCTACTTTATGTGGCATGATGATGGAATCACTGAAGCTCCTCAAGCTTGGTCGAGATCACCACCTGGCAGAGATGCTTCAGAGAAATTTTAAGATTGAATATATGTGAGGATATCAGGAGGACTTAAAGGTTTCATAAATTCCATGTCCATCAGGGGTTTAAATGAATTTAAATTTGAATGTCTTTCGGCAAGTCATGCACTCTCCAGTATACCTGAGATCCTACCACCTATGATTTCTTTTACCTAGCCAGATTGCTTGCTTCACATCTTCTGCCTGGTCTTTGAAGACACTGAACTATATGCCCCCTGGTTGGATGGGCTTTAGTATTCCTTGAAACCCTGAGGTTCTATGATCCCAACCATAGGCTTTGAAATGATACAATTATCACTCCCTCTATAGTTTCTTTCTTCACACTCATGCTAGGTAATGATGAGGTGATGATGATGACGGTGATAATGATAATAATAGCTAAGTGTCTAATGTACTATGTCACTAAAACCTGCAGACAGCTCTACTCCATAGGTGATATTATTGGCCTCATTCACAGGTGAGGACACTGAGACTCAGAGAGGTCCAAAGACTTGTTCAAGGTTACACAGGACTTACACACAGGTGTGTGGAATCCCAAAGTTCATGCTTCTAACTACTGCATAATACCAACCCCTACAAAACACAGCCATGATTTCTTCCTAATTTCTTTTCTATTCCCTACTACAAAGCATAAAACATCAAAATAGAATTTAAAATGTCAGATAATAAAATACTTTCAAGCTCATGCATCTGTTTATATTGTTCCTGTTAGTTAGAAAATAAGTTCCTTGAGGTCAGCACCCAATGCCTGGTTATATGTTGTTAACGTGCCTGACATCTGAGCAGTCAACACATGGCAAATATCCTAACATAATTTATATAAATAATCTCAAATTTTCAATTTAACATTAGGTTTATTTCCATTGAATGTGGCATTTCAAATTAAAATTTCTGTGAATATTACTAGAGGGTGTCCCCAAAGTAGCCATACATAGGGAAGATGGGAAATCATAGCTAAAGGTACCTTTATTTACAAAATATTCACTACAAAATTTTACAAAATTTTTGTAGTCTCCAAAGGAAAAATTTTGTAAAATTTTGTAATGAATATTTTGTAAATAAAGGCACCTTTAGCTACGATTTCCCATCTTCCTTATGTATGGCGACTTTGGAACACCCTGTAGTAATATTAGCATATTTATTCATGTGGAATAAAACATATGCACCACTCAGTGTAGTGTTCAATGTTCCCATATAATTTTATGCACTTTAATGCTGCTATACAAATGCCTAAATACTATAAAAACAAGTGCACATATATCATTTAATAACCTGACAAATCTTCACACCATGGGGAAAAATAATAAAAAAAGAAAGCTAAGGAATAAGAAAAATATCACAACCTGTACTTCTAAAGGAGGTAAGAGAAAGTTAGGTTTCATGGTGACATAATTGACATACTCCCACGAGTAAATCACTTTAATGCAAATATCCTATAACTTTGGAGGTGACACTACTAAGAGCCATGAAAAACCTACTCCAAGACAAGAAATGAGGACTCAAAATGGAGAATGCAACTGAAGTTTGTCCTGCAAGGAAAGCTCTTTAGCACTTCCTCAAAGAGCTGCAGAGGGTGAAGTGAAAACAGATTAAGATAAACAGCACTGCATAGTGTTGATTTCCATCCCTGATTAAATACACAATTTCTGATCAAGTATATATCAACTAATTAGCTGTCTTTCATTCTTTTCTAAGAAATTAGAAACTGCTCCCAGAGTTTGTTAAAATTATCCCATAATCTTAATCATTTATCTTATTACTTCTTTTCTAGAGTCGTTTTTGTTGTGAAATCTAAAATAGGTTCAATATTCTATCAAAAATCTGTAATTGTTCTCCACAAGGATTATAATACAAATTTCAAAATATTTCATGGGAAGATTTTTAAAGCAATAAATTATATATATGCTCCCACAATGAAATGCAAGAACAGTATGAGCTTTAAGATGTGACAGCTTTCTTTTATAAAAATATATATTTCCTAAGAAGACCCAAATTGGTCAGTTGGCATTTTCCTTCCAATGTGACCATGCAACTTAACAAACATTGGCTATCAAGCTAATTTCTGAGAAATATTACAAATGTAGTTTGTAGTTTAATAAAGCCTTTTCATGGGGTTTACTTGAAAAAAATGATAACACATTTATATAACCATGTAATTTCACTGTAATTTTCTATCACTCGTTAACCAACTTCCTAATTAGTATTAAATTATGTTATAGTTCAGTAAAAATCATTTTGTCAAAACAGTATCTATGAGAACACTATGATGAAAAAGCTCAAAAGTAGCATTAGCTATCTCTGCATTAAATTCTTATATTTCTGTCTACTGTTATATGAAACTTGGGTTTTCATAATGACATACAATTTATGTTGATAAAGCATAATGAAAATGGTTCACCTCTAACCAGAATAGCTTCAATAATTATAAATATAATACTTAATTTCACCATGCGCACACCATGTAATGGACAAATTATACTGCCCTAGGTTCTAAATAGTCCTCAATGATTGAAGGATGCCACAAGAATGAAAATGTGGGATGTACAAATAGAATAAGTAGTCTCACTCTCAAGGTTTATTGAACGATGCAGAGTAGGCACATGTGTGTCATTGGAATGATTTGGCAAAATTATCTGTTACTCACGTCTCCTAGTGTGTCACACATTCACATCTGTAAGGCCTACATTTCTATCTTTACTCTTCAATGAAACATAAAACTTTAATTATACTATACACAAACTCTGAAGGTAATACCAATATGTTACATTTTTTAGTAAACAGAAAATAAAAATCACTGGAATAAGCTAATAGGTTAGCCAGTTAAGCCTTCAGGAAGTGTCAAGTAGTTTTTTCTCCAACCTCAAAATCGGCAAAAATGTTTATGACCAATCTTATTTATTGTAAATTTATCTTTAAATAAATAACTGATTAGTTTAGTAGTTTTATATAGGAACACTTTTAGATATCCGCACCTCATCGCAACCACATAACAACACAGCAATAGTATCAGCAGAAAGCGAGATCCCAATTTCACCAGCTAGAAAACTCAGCAAAACCACCAAGCGAAAAGTGCTTCAAGCAGCAAGAAGAAACAGAGCACTGGTTTAAGTGGACAAAGGGAAATGATGGTCAGTTATGAAAAGATGAAAAGAGGATATAACATATGATCATTTAAACATCAACTCCATAACGAGACACTGCTTCAACACCACGAATCCAGTTAATGACAGAGGACACAAAAATAACAGAAGGGGGATTAAGGGTGGGATAATTCTCACCCAGGTGACTACAGCTTTTGCTATCTCCCTCTTGAAAAAAAGGAAAGAAATCACCTCTGGCTGGCATCAATCAGAGATATACCTTGATGAACTCCTCCCAAAACAAACCAGAACAGGAATCTCATATTTCAAAAATAAGATGTATGTGGTTTGTTTTTTTCATATACACATAACATGTTTGAGGGAAGGAAAGAGGTGTGTGAAGAACAGAAGACTGGTGTTGCTCAAGGTCACTCTCTTCTTAAAAAGAGAAAGGAAAAAAAATGACTAAAAGAAATGGTTCAAGGGACAGGAATCAAGTGACAGCTTCTTTGCACCTGACTATCTGCTCATGTCTGTTTCCATAGATGTCCTATTGTTCCACCTCTAATAGTGACTAAAAGAGGGCTTACAAAGTAAGAGGCTTTTGCTGGGAAATTTCTTATCAATACCTGACAGTCTTAACTTCCCATCAGTGAGACAGGCCAGTGAGCCAGCCCAGTAAGCCAGGCCAACTCTAAGGACAATGCTTAACAAAGACAGTGGACTCAGATCTTCAAACTGACTTGTACCCTCTCTGTCTCTCCAGAAAAGGGAGAAGACAAGGGTGGCAGAAATCTTCATTATTTTGACGAACGAACCTCTAAACTTGAAACCCTGTGCTAGGAACTATTTAGTTATGACATTTAACCTAACTCCAATCTGCACCAATGAATGGCATTTTTAAGCACAAATCACACAATAATCTATGTTTAGGCTTCTGAGCATTCATCATCCATTTTAATGCATTTGTTTTGCCTTCTCTGAGGATAAGGGTGCAAAAGCAAGACTTAATCTGCAAAAGATGGACTTGTTAGGGGGGAAACCCAGAAGAAAGTGAAATAAGGCAGGAGATGAGGAAAATACCTTATTTTCCAACTACCTATACACCAGCATTCTTTCCTTCCTGGGCACACTCTAGTTAGGTATGGCTTATCTGCTAACATATATTATGAGTATGGTATTTCTATTGCAATAATATTCTGGGGTAATTTGGGGGACAAAGGGGTGTCCATGTCAAACATTTAGAACACACAAACCAGATTTCTGTTTAGGATTTTCTGAGTGTTAGGGAAATTACAAGTAAATTCACTAAAAGATAAAAAGAAAAAAATATAAAATAAAAGGAAAATCCTCTCAATTTCACCCAAATTCTCAAGTTTTTAAAATTTTATTTATTTATTTTTTAATGCAGGCAATACTCTTTTTTTTTTTTTTTTTTGGCTGAGTCCTCAGAGGGCAGAGTGTGGACCTGCTTTTCAGTTAAAGTGGAGTTATCTTCTGCATCCTTCACTGGTTCTCCCTAGGGCTTCAAGTCTTCACAAAGCAAATCTGTCTGAAGAGTGGCCCTCATCTCCTCCTCCTTCATGTTTTTTGGGTATGAGGTGGGGGAGGGGAGGTTAGTTGACTTCACAGCACTGTTTCAACTGGAGGCAGAAAGGGTATAAATGACCTGATCAAATTCAGGAGAGCAAGAGGGGAGGGCAGAAGAGAAACAAATGGGAATCTAGTAAACATATACTTAGCTTCAGGTTTTTAATCCTGATAAATCATGCAGAATTTCAATATCAAGGCATTTTTGTAGCCAGATTATGGCCCATGTTCTTGAATATTCACTTAGTGGCGTGGGGAGGGGGGGAGATTGATTTTGCAGGCGGAGGCAGGACACCACCGCCCTCCACACGCCTATCCCCATCTTCCTCCTCTCATATCCGGGCGGCCACCTCGGCCACGACGCGCCTGCTGTCTGCCAGGGAGCCCGCTGAGCTCTCCTGCCCCGCCCCGAGAAATTGTCAAAGCCAGGCTGGCAGCTGCAGTGGCAGAACCCAGCCCCCAAAGCCGGCTGCATACACGGCCTTGTAGCACCACCAGCCTGCGAAGGCTGCAGCAGCAGCCAAGACCAGACTCTAGAGGAGGTGTTGGGGATGTCAGCTCGCAGGGACAAGGAGAGCAGCTATCGGCCAGCTCGAAGTCTGCAAATGTCATCATATATGGACATCTACAGGAACGCAGTGAGTGGAGAAAAATCAAGCAGCGCCCCCACACTTCCGAAGCGGGTTTAGGAAAGAGAAACCCCCAGCAGCTCCAGTCACTGCCTCCTGGAGCAAGGCGCACAGCGCTTGTCGGGGCCAAATCCTCCGCTGAACACAGCCAGCAGGCAGCTACAGAAGGCGGGAGACAAATGAGCACTCCTTAGCTGAATTATTCAGCCCGTCTTCACTATGGAATAAAACATTGATGAGACTACTTTGGAAGTGCTTTATCTTGTTAATCCTAATGCCTTCCAGAAGGAAGTGAAATTTTCTGAAGGGGTGAACGCAGAGGTGATGGTAAAGGAAATAAGAGAAATAAAGTGCTAGGGTAAGGGGCTTTGGAACTTAACTAAATTTCTTCTGGCTCAGCCGACCATTGGAATCTCCATTTTAACATATCAGACCCAATATGTTAATTAGACAGTCACAAATACAACCTGCTCCTTGTAAATCAAAGCAAAAAAAAAATTTTTTTTTCAAAATGCCTATTACACAGAGACAAAACCAAAAAAAACCAAAAAAAAAAAAAAAAACCCCGCACGCATAAGCTCTTCTCTGCAACGGAGACAATACAGCTGGGGATGGTGTTGGGTGGTGGTTAAGGTTTTAGCCTCGTTCTCCTAGATATAAAAGGGACTTCTTCCATGGATTTATTCTGCTACATAAAAGGAAACTCATGCAGTTAAACACCATATCTCAACGCACACATCCCTGACAATGAATTCCCTTCCATGCAAAGCAAGTCCCAAGAAAACTCCATTTAGGGTCAAAGTCTCCAGATGCGTAATTTATAAAGCTACTAAAAGGATCTGGCAAGCTCGTCCTCAACAACACCAGAAAAAGAAAACAACCTGGCACCAGAAGTAGAGAGAGGTCAAAACGATCTTTGGCTGAAATGATGGGTGGAAACCAAACACCCACTCACACTGCACAATCTGGAAAGGGTTGGATACCAAATGGTCCATGGCAACCACAGCCTGAAGGAAACACAAAATTTTAATCTCTGGCATCTTCAGACAGGTTAAACACGCCTAGCTCTAAAAAATATCCTTAGGGTGGAGCATATCCATATTCCCTTAGCTTTCACTACTAGATTAAGTGCTGAGGTATAAATTTATATTCCACTTACTAGAAATTGTATTACATTATCACCGAGCAGGCGCCCTTGGATACCCAGCCCTTCCTAATGATTTTCAAAACATTAATAAGTAAAGTAGCCTGCAATGCAGATAAGACACTAGAAATAAGATCAGACGGAAACTGGGTGAGGCGAGTAGTCGTTTGCTTGTTACCTGGTGCCTCTAGGGGAAAAGACGGTCGTAGGAAGACTTTCTGCCCGCAGGTACAATCCCGGCAAGGTGGCTCCAGGTGGCTTTCACAGTCGTATGCCGGGCTTGTTCGTCACTTCTCTGCCCTTTGCCATAGCTCAGCACCCGCATCCTAGGGAGTCGGAGAGGCGGCTCCTGCCACTGCCGCTGCTGCCCTCAGGTCCCGCTGGGTGGGGGATCCGTGGCGATCGCCCCATGAAACCCGCGGCTCAGCGCCCGGGGAGCGGGCAGAGGCAGGGCGGCCACGCACGCACAGATACACGCACACTCAAACACGCACACTCACACACTCGCACCCGGGGGCGCGCGCACTTGTACTCACACTTGCACACGCACACCCAGCACCGCACGGGGAGGGAAAAGCAAGGAGGGAACTGGTTCTTCTCACGGTCGGCTTTGAAGTCCACCAGATCGCGGGCAGCAAAGACAGCTTTCTCGCATAGCCGTTTAATCACGTTTCCTTCAAGTTCTCCTCCAACCCAAATCCACGTAATTCAAGAGCTGTTGACATTTTGGTGGGGAGCAGGAAGCCGGGAAAGGGCTGAGGAAGAGTCGGGGATTTTGTTAAGCAGTTTGAAAAGCAATCCTCATTACCTTGTTTGTGTAGCAAACCAGCTAGAAGGGCTGAACTTTTGGCTTCAAATGCTGTGGAATGAAACGTAAATATCCTTCTGGCCAAGAAAGGAACGTTTAGATGCACGGAAACAAGACAGCTGCAAGACCCTCTCTTGACCTTGTGATGTACCTGGAAGCAGGTTAATACCGGCGTTTTCCAAGTCTCTTGGTAAAACGATCCACACACCTGGCTCCACAGCCCAGCAGCCTCTCCGAATCCAGCCAGGAAAATGGGTCTGGGCGTCTTCCGCGCTCTGCGAGAACCCGGGCATGGAGGGGCATTGCCGAGTTAACACATTTGCTTCTGGGCAGTTGGATAAAACACACTCAAATGCATCAGATAGGCGAGCGCGTACACACACGCGCGCGCACACACGCACAACCGCAGCTTGCTGGAAAGCAGCTTAGAAAAACACTAGAGGGATGCCAAGATGACTTGAAAAGGTAGCAAACACCCAGGATTCTTTCCGGAAAACGGAAGGGCCAGCAGGGAGGTTATCAAAGTCTTCTCAAGACTTTCAACTCTTCCTCTCTCTTGTGAGTGTGTGTGGGGGGGTGTATTTCCAGAAGGTTTCGTTGGTCTGCCCCACCCCCGTCCAGTTGCGCTTTTTCTCCTGATATACCGACCGTGCAAAATAGATTATATGGCTGGGTTGTGCTCACAGCCCAGAGCTCCCCAAAGTCAAGAATCCTAAGGGAGCAGCCAGCTGCGAAACCATCACGTCCTCACGGGAAGAAGGAAAAACACGCGCAAACACACGCGCACACGGGCACACACGCGCACACACACAGAGTCCTTGGTTCAGGCAGCTCTGCACACGCTCACCGCCTCCCTGCGCGCCGCTGCACACTGCGCCCCGCCCGCCGGCCGCGGCGCTGGGGCGAGTCCGCAGTTCAGGCGCTAGGCAGGCAACCGAGGGCCGGGGCTGCGGCCGAGTCTGGGGCGGGCCCCACAGTCGGGCTCCCCACGGCGGCGCGTGCTGGCAACGGCAGCCGCCTGGGCCGGAGGAACTGCGTCCCGCGCTGCAGCATGGAGGCGGCGGCGGCGGCGGCGGGCGCGCGGCCGTGAGCCCAGCCCTCGCCGCAGTGACGGGAGCGGCCGCGCCGCCCAGACCCCGAGAGTCAGACAGTACCCCGAGAATAAGACGAGACCCCGGCCGGGACCGCCTAGCTGCTCTAGGTCCTCGCGCCTCCTCACCGGACGTGTTCGGAACCGATTTACCCGGGGCGTGCGGAGTGGAACAGCAAAGCTCTGGGAAATCCCCAGGCTGAGGAGGCGCGGGGGCGTTGCAGGCAGGGGGAGGGGAAAAGGCGGAAAACCTGGAGAATGAAGGCTAACTTCCAGGGGCGTCCCCAGCTTCCTGTGAAAGGGGAATGTGCTGATCGCCCACTGCCCGGTGGTAACGGAATAAAGTGTCACCGGGTCAGGCTGCGGCTGCTTAATGGCAGTGGGAAAAGTCATTAGCTATAACCTGCTGGTAAAATCTGAGACGGAGAGCTACAGACTTGGGGTCTCAGTCACCCGAGGCTGGCTTCCAGTGTCCCCTCAGTTTGGGGTGGTGGTTTGCTTACTAACCAGATGAGAGCGAATTCTGAAAAGAACATTTATATTTGGGGATCAACTCAGCTCAGCACCAGACGAGTGCTGCAGTTGGCCACAGTTAGTGTGTCAAGGGCAGAAAGGGAGTTGTCGTAAGCCAGGCCGGGCCTCTAAGGTCACGGCACAGGGGAAGGGTCTAAAACAGAAGAGAGGTGAGACAGGAGAGGAGGCTAGGCAGGGCCCCAAGGAGAGGCATCGGCCGGGCCCTCGCCTGGTTTTGCTCTAGACTCCGCCGAAACTCCAGGTGCTTCTACCCCTGACCCTATCCCCCACTCCCTCCAACCTGGAAACCCCAGTAAGTAAAGAAAAGTCTTCTAAGAACCCCCGGGTGAAATCTCGCTGTTCCTTTTTGCTGGAGCTCTGAAACACTTTCGCTTCCACAGGTTTACCCGCACGTGGTCCTTGGCTTCTGCGCACACCTCCCCTTTGAGCTATGATACTGGCTGGCCCAGACACCAGTCTGTCCCCAAAGGGAATGAAAGAGTTGGGGGTTGCAAAGGGAATGTAGCTAACAAGGGCCTCTTCCTGGCCTACTTGGCAAAGGCTCTGTGCTGGTGGCCTCCTTGGATAGGGACTCTCTCAATTTGCTACGAAGAGAGGGCTGTCAGGCTTTATCGTTGCCCTGCGGGTGCACACACGAGCGTATACTTGAGCACACGCATGGGCTCACCCGAGCGCGCACATGTGCACCCACGCGTAAAGAAGACCCACGCAGCCGCCTCTGTCGGGGAAGAACCTGCGTAGTTAAGTGCTTTAGGTGGAAACTGCTCGCGTCCCCTCCTTTCTCTCCTCCGCTCCCTCTCTCCTCCCTCCCTTTCCCGGTGCAATCCCGGGTTTAGGAAACCACGCAAACCGACTGTCCGCTTTGTTTTGGAGGAGCGCTGTTCAGGGGCTGCAGTTCCCGCCGCGCAGCCTCTTTCCAGGTCGGCGAGCGCTGCCAGGTCTGGGGCTCTGGGATTCTTCTCCGGAGCGCGGGAGGTGCTGGATCGGAGTTCCCGAGCTGAAGAGTCAAATTCCGTGCTGCAAGGAGACTGCGCGGCACAAATAAATCAAAGGAACACCGCGAACAAATACACCAGCAGACACTACTGAAGTCCAGGAGAATCTCCACTAAAACCATTACCGCTTCCCCTGTAGCTCTCTGTACCCCGAAGTGGAAAATTGGGGTTTCCGAGTTCACGGCGAGAACTTTCAGCGAACTGAGGCCATAGACTCCCAGAAGAACGGGGAGAGAAAGTGCTTCCATCCTCGTTCCACTTTAAACTTGGTTGCTTCTGGGACTTCACTGGAGAGCTGTGGAGTTGCACCAGCCGGGACTACAGGCAGATCGAGCGAGCACTTCCAAGTACTTTAGGACGCGGGGGTGACTCCTTTTTCTTTCAGGATTGTCCCACTTGCCGGCTGAGCTGATAGGAACCACTAAAAGTCTAGGAGATAGGGATTTGCGGTTCCCTCTGGGGACCAAAGTATATAGAGAGATACTGAATAAGAAGTCCAAAGACCTTGCGTTGCTGGACTGAATAACTTTTTTTTTTCCGTTTTCTTTTTTGTAGTGTCCGTACCGAGGTAGGTAGAGGAGACACTGAGCCAGCTGTAAGAAGTCAAGGGTTGGAAACAGGACGGAGTTAAAATAGTATGTATTTTAGAAAAGCTCTGTGTGTGTGTGTGTGTGTGTGTTTGAGAAAAATGAAATCAATGTTTCCTTAAGGTGGAGAGTAATAATGCATAACTTTTCAGTTTTCCTTCATGTTGCAAATCCTACCAGACTCAAAAAAAAATGCCCTCTCTGTTTACTTTGGCCTTCCTGTACATCATGCATTATAATACTTGAAACTGCTTTCCTCTACTTCTCCATTTCATCTCATCTGTAGAAAACAATCTCTCCTAAAGCTAGATAACCTTTCACTCTCCAGGTATAGTATCTATCTTTTCCCTCCTACACAAGCTGATTAGAATTTTCAAAGAGAGAGGAAGAAGAAAGCTTTGTTTTGTGTGATTGTCCCTTGAAAGGGGCAAGACCTTGAGGGAGAGGCTGGGATATTTTTTTCCCAAAGGATACCAGAACTAAGAGAGGGTTCTTTTTATGTTATTGCTGGGAGAAGGAGGGAGGCTCCAAAAGTAGGATGTTTGCAAGAACAATTTCTAGTTTGTTTATATAATTATTGTTGATTTTAGGCAACTCTGAAGTTGGTATATATTTAAGAGCTTAAGCAAGTTCCTTATAGGGTAGTATTTCTTTATACATTAGCATTTAAAAACAAGTAATTTTTCCATAAAATTTAGGTTGACTTTTTTCCTCAATAGAGTATCTGCTTTGATTTTCTTAATGTGTCCCCAGACTTATTGTTTATACCAAATGACTTTAAAATCATCTCAACTTTCTCTTTCTCCCAGGTCATTTTTCTAAGGACCAATGGCCATAAGTGTTGGACTGCTGATTTTCTCAGAATAATCCAGCATTTGAAAGAAAAAGGGGTGTTTTACTAATTTCAGATAGTTCATAGAAATGTGAATGTTTTGCAGTTAAAATGATGGCTGTCCAAAGGTAACCTGAATTTCTGCTTATATTGTTATTTAGCATTAGAGTTTCTTCTAAGGTAGGAAGAAAGTTATGATCTATTCTATTTAAAAATTGGTGTTAACAATGAGTTTGCACACCTTATGAATTTTCTTATTTATGGGAATTGAAGGATGTGGTAAGTTATTACTTTATTTCATTCTTTTGTTTCATTTATACTTTAAGAAGCTTATTTTAAATTGGGAAAATCTTATCTCCAAATTTTCTGGATGATAAATCATTATTAAGTTACAAGCCTTTCATTCTTTTCACTAATACAATGTAATATGATATAAGAAGTTATCTGTTAATTCAAAACTGGAAAATGGTGTGAAGAAACAAGGAAATACAAGTTTCTGAAATGAAGAGATATCATTTTTTAAAAACTGATTAAATAGAATAAATGAAATCCAAACCTTGAAGTTTTCTTTAATCAGTCCCATAGGTGTACCCTACATAGTTTGAAATTTAAAAGAGCTCTGCTTATCTTAGGAGCATGTTTCTGATGTTATACCTGAGTCCTAGAGTACAGTGTATTTTGGCAACTAAATCTCACCAAAAGCATGATTCAACTGACCTTTAACCAGAGTTCAAGACTTAGCATATCTGTGTCATACATAGGTAAACAAATGTCTCAGTGGACCAAAAAAAAAAAAAAAAAACAAAATCAAATGTATTTAATATTCCTTTGAGTTACAGAAAACACTCCCTCATTTTATTGTTTCTTGATTTTTTTACTGATTTATATAAAACACATTTATTTTCTTTTCTTCCTATATCTTTGTTATACATTTTAACTTCATGGATCACGATAATAGTGCGCTAAGAGATCAATGTCTACCTAATGAAAACTGGAACTAGCACTGGAAACCCAATAAATTACTGGATGGAAGTGGTCATTTCTTTTACTAAGAAAAAAATGATATTTGAAGCTCAATTTTAGACACACAAACACAATTTTCTTGAGAGATCATGTCATAGGCAAGGACTTTTTGAGAGAGCTCAAAGAAAAAGGATTATTTCAGAGATAAACTTGCTGTACATAAAGAATGATTCTTAAACAATATTTAAAGTAAGAAGTAAATTTTATCATTCATCACCATCCATCTTTTTTTTGTTCATTTACTTATATTCTGGTATCAACTCCCCATATTTATGTGGGGTTCCTGTGTAGTTACCCAAGAGCCCCAAAGTGCATCATTCTGTCTAGGAATATCTAACTCAGAGAAGAATGCTACACTATTATGATTTCTTCTTCTCATCAAAACTCTCATTTAGTGATGTAAGATGGATCTAATTAAGCTTTTAGGGGAAAAAAAGCAATTATATCAGGCTAATTCAAACTAAATTGTGAGTGACTAGCAGTCTACCTACCTTGGAAACATGAAGCCCACTTAATTTCTAAAAAGTAGACTTCCCAGAAAAGTGTGTTTAAATATATGGGAAGCAGAGATACCTCATTCTTAACTTTGCATACTCAATCGAATGTTAAGTATGGTACTATTTTTATACATTGCTTTTCTGCTATTAAACAATTATTCCCATCTATTTTTTAACCTTTGAAGAAACATTTTAAAAATTTATGTGTATGTGTGTGTGTATATGTATATATAGCATTTCAGAAAAATTTCCACATGATATTGAAACTTTATCTAAAAAACAAAAAATTGGAATTATTGTTGTTATGGCTTGATTTATGAATAGTGGAAAGCACAGCAAATCATTTTAGATGTAAGTAATAAGTTATTTGAAAGTCTATGTACTTAACTTTTTCAACATGCTTATATTAAAAGCCTGATGAAAAAGTATATAACACAACTTTTGCTTTTTAGTTTTAGTCTTACAAATTTAGTTTTCTAATGTTTGTTTATCTCCAAGATCTACCCCTGAATTTCAGGCAGGTAGCCACAAGTTAGCAATACTGTGATACCCTCATGTGGTTGAGACCACAGGATTGGATTTTCTTACAAGCCCCCATAGATTTAGATCTAAAAATTAATTTCAATTTATTTTATTAAAGATGCATTTTCATTAAAATAAATGATACTTGATAAATTTTATCTACATGAAAGCAGATAATTTCCTTTAGAACGATTATTTTAAAACATAGATTTCTAAAGCATGATTAGGTAATTTGCCTCCTAATCTCTTTACTGGTTATTTTCTCCTTTTAATCATGTGTTTCCTCTTTAGAGAGAAGACTGGGTTACTGTTCATTCTTTTATTCATGTTTTACATCCATAGTCTTCCTAGTCCTTTACCTGACTGCAGTCTTTGGGCTACCCTGTTGTTAAAGTTCCATTGGATTTATTTCTCAGTTCTTACTGCCTGTGATTTCTGTAATGAAAGGGATTCCTTTCTATGACTGTTTACCACCAAACTTCTTTCTACACACAATGGCCTTTATTTATCTGCTTGCAGTTTTGTTCATTCCATGGAAATTCATTGAATGCCTTGTTACAGACAGAGTTCTGCAATAGGCAGAGTGGAGCAAAGACTGACCATAATTCTCTTGGCCTCTGTTCCTCATAGTAGAATTTGCCATCCAATAGAGGTTAATAGACCAACAAGCAAGTTGTTACATTTTGATGTAGATTTTATTTCACCAATTACAATTTATTATCAAGCCCAGTTGTGTTCTTTTGTGAGACCTCTGGAACCACCTTCTCTTAACTCCAATAATAGTTTCTCTATTGCTCTTAGTTTTTGGTTTGTTTCCCCACATTCATTCAAATTGCCTTGTGAGGTAGCCTGTGAAATACCTAGATAAAGTCCTTTACTGCAGTATAAGATGCGGCAAAGGGTATCACTCAACAAAGTTTTGGAATAAAACAGACCTGGGTTTCAATCTGTGTTCTGAGATTCACTGTGTTACTTGTGGAAATCATTTAACTCGAGCCTGAATCCTTAGATTTTATGAGTATAAAATGGAAATTAGAATACTTAGATTTGGGGTTGGTTGAGAGGTTTTAATGACTGCCTATATAAACTACCCAGTAGAAGAAAGTACTCCATATATATCATTTCTGTTTCCTGCCATCAGTCTATTTCAAATCATATAGAAAATGACTAATTTCACTAAAAGTATATTACAAATAACCCAGTCTTTCAAAATAATATACTTTTTAATCAAGAAAATTTTCTCATAAAAATTTCCTGAGATAAAATCCTTAGGAAGATGCCTAAAATATTCTACTAATATTTTTATTTTCCTTTATATTAAATACTCTATAATGTTGGTGAGGTATTGATTAGCAAAATTGTGAATATTCAAGTTGATCTCTTCAGACATTATTTACCCTCAAAATGCTTTTTAGAAGTTTTGTACCAATGCCTTAAATACCCTACCCTTTAAGAGGACTACTTTAAGAATAAAGTAATTAAAGAAGCTTCCCTGAATTTTATCCAGCTTGTCCTTGGCTCTCAGACTAATTACTACATATAATGAATCTTCACCACTCTTGAGGTAGCTAGAACTCATCAGAGGAAAAAAATATTATATTAATTGTTATAAAAATTAAGAAATATGTTGAGAATGAAAGTAGGGCAATATGAAACTAAAAATAGAAACATTATTAAATACAGATGTTAAATTATTTGCCCTCCAACTTATTAAAATACTCATTAACATTTATATTTGTAGAAAATATAATTAGTTTTAAATTCCTTTTAATAATGTTATATTGCTATGCAATAAAATGTTTTCACTTTCTTTAAAGTGAACTTGTCTATTGCCAACATTAAACTGTTAATTTAATTTATTAAATTATTAATCTAAACTATAACTGTTATATATTTAGTTTCTGCTTGGATATGCAAAAACATAAAATATTATTTTCTTTTGTGTGTTGTTTGTCATGTTTTAACATTTGGTAATTTTATAAAATTAGAACCTTTTAAAACCAAAAAATATATCATTGAAAAATTAACATTAAGACACTGATTGTGGGAACATATTATATATTTTATTTTTGGTTTTATTATCAACAGAATTTATAAATGAAGAAAAAATTGCATGGTAAATCATTGTGAAAAATTACATGAGATTGCAGTCTGTGTGGTTTTATCAAACATATATTACCAGCATTGATTACAGTTAGTTTTTATAATTTTACAAAATTGAGTATTTGCTACATTTTCTGGTAGAAATCTTTCAAGACTATTCTGATTTTCTGTTGTGTTGAAGAATGTAGCCAAAGTGTGAAAATATTGGCATTAAATTTATGTATTTATTTATTCATTCATTCATTTTCATAAACAGAATGTTTCAGGATCAGGTACAATCCTGATATTAACTCCATCAACTAAGATATATTCTTGTTCTCCAGTTTTCTTTCATACCAAAAGGGGCACTATATCAGGAAAGGAAAAGAAAAAGAGGGGAAAGCAAAGAATAAAGGCAAATTATAAGTTAATAACTACTCAGAACCACATAAACAATTCTCTATATGTTGACTAAGAATGCTTTTTACTTTTTAACTTCAAACACTAATTCTCTATTTTCCAAAGCATTGTCTTATATTCAACAGAGATGTTTATCTTATACCCTTTTAATAAGATGGGGATAAATGGATAATTTATAAGAAAGACAAATAGAATTGTCTAAAACATGCACATACCCCCAGGCATATGTAATGGATCTTTTTAATAAGGAGTTCTTTTTCAATTTGGTGAATGGCAAAATGCAGTTTTAAATCTTAATCTTGTCTTAAATGTGAAAATGCTCATAATATAAAAAGTAAAAATTTTAGTAATTTTTAGACACACACTTGTACGAGGCAGTGAACTAGAATAAGGCAATGTCTTTTTCTAATGACTTCATATTTGAAACCTTGATTGGATTCAGTAGTACTACACTCACACATTCTTTTAGAAAATTGCCAGTGAGTTATGAGATGGATTCCTTGACCTCCTGAACTCATTTCTGCTTAATGTGTTCTATCTTTACACTATGCAACTATATCCTCTTTCCTGCCTTTGTTATTTAATAACTTCTGATTTATCCTTGGTAAGAGAATGTCCTTTTATAGGTAAAACGTATGCATGTTTTCCAACACCAAATAGGCAAACACAGGAATGTCTCCTCTTGGAATTGGAGAACTAGGAGAGTAAGTCTTTGAATAGTTATGAAAGAGGGTTCTGGAAACTTGTGCAGAAAAAGCTCCAGTGGAAACTTACAGTGAAACTTAAAATGTTAAAGAAGGAAAACAAAATGTGTAGAACGGCCATACCTAGACTAGTTTATGTAATTGTGAAAACATTCTTCTTTGTAAAAATATGCAAGACAATTTTACACTCATATAGCAAATGTTCAGTTCAAGTGGCAGCTACTTTTTGAAAGCTAATTTTACTTTCCTTGAAAATATTTTTCTGTTTTTTGGAACATATAAACTCACGGTTACTTTCTTTATTGTGTTTTGCTTTGACTTTTAGGTACAAAATCTCTCCCACTGGGGTTCATTTGCTAATTTTTTTTTTCACTTTAGTGCTGTTGGGACCCAGAAAACAATACACTAAAATGAAGGCCTTAGAAGCAAAAGTTTTTCTTTGCCCTCCTGCACTCCTGTCTCCCATTCTCCCCTGTCTAGTCATAAAAACCAGAACCCCTTTCTCCTAAAGCCAGCCATAAAACCTAAAAATATTATTCTAACTCTCCCTCCTTTCTGTGTAAAAATTGGACATAAAGAAATTATCTGAACTACCTTGTTTGACTGTAGGTCATAAGACTCCCATTTCAGAGAGGATCCTGCCCCATATCCAGAATGAAGGAATGCATGCTCAGAAATGCCAAGAAGAATCTAGAAAGCCCTTGCTGGGTTTCCCCACTCAGTCTATTAGCATTAAATCATACCCTTTTTGTCCAGTCATGTTTCTACATGGCTGTCCATACTTTGTGGAACCTAAGCATAAAAATAGACAATTTCCCCTGTATCTTGGTGTCTTCATTCGAAAAGCTCCCATGTACATACTAATAAATTTTGTATGCCTTTTCTCCAATTAATCTGCCTTTTTGTAGGTTGATTTTTCATCCAACCTTCAGAGGGCAAAGGGAAAACTTACCCTTCACCCCTACAGTGCAATGCTTCTGTGCCATGGTGTGCATTAAAAAGCAAATACTCAAACTGAAAGGCAGTAGTAATAAGTATAGCCCAAGAGAATATACCCTAGATTTGAACAAAGTTGTTAAACTTTGAAAAAAATAGTCAGTGAACATCATCCACAATGTACTGAAGTATGTCTGTAGTTTCAGCTATAATCCAGTCTGCAAGTTTAGGGTCTCAGATTCTATGTAGAACACTTTTAAGTAAGGTGATAAGTTTTTAATGTAGTGAATGCAAAGACTGTCTTAATTTTTGTTTTTTGTCTTTCAAACTTTATATTTATTTCTTTCATCTCTGAAGTGTTGCAATGCATAAGATAATATGCCAGGCTTTGTTTTAACCTTTTGTGTGTGTGTGTGTGTGACTTCAAACACCTAAATTTCTCCTCTTTTATTTTAATATAAAATAGAGCCATATGGCTATATACATAAAATTTACATGGAACAGGTTGTTCAATAGGGGTATAGCGGGTTTATCTTAAAAATATGTTTTTGTTTTATTTTTCTAAGCTAATAACAGTATAATGGGCAAACAGAATACCTGACTTTGAGAAACTGCAAGCAAAGACAGTAAGAAATTTTTTATATTTAGCAATCATGATGGAAAAGCAATTGATTATATGTTCCATTTTCTGGTACTGGTAGTGTTTTTGTAGTGTTCTGGTACTGGTAGTGTTCAGGCTTTATAAGCATGAACTAATGATGAAACATTCTTGGAATACAATCTATTAAGCTTGACTCCAGTTGAATCAGTACTTTAGCAAATCTGGCATCATGTTGCACTGTATCTCTGATTTACTCAAAATTATAATCAGAGAATTGACATTTATCATTAATTCAATATATAACACCTATATTTTTATATGTATGTTACTATAATCAAAATATTTTGTGATATTTTCAGGCTTGGAAGGGGAAAACTAATTTATAGATACATTTTTAACTCCAATTTTAGATTCCTTATTGGAATAAAACAAGATTTTTTCTGTTTACAAGATTATTTCTGAATTGTGAAAATTATCTCGCTCCCCATCTCTATGTTTCTGAAATTCCTGTATTTTACTCATTCAATCACAATCAGACAGACAGAAAGCGTGAGGACACTTTCCTTTTGCACCTGTCATGGAAACCTTAGCAGCAGGTAGTAACTGCTCCAGGTCTGTCAAATAAATGCATGATTAATGTATTTTTAAATTTATACCTATACAAGAGTAATATATGCCTTTAAATATTAATATAAGCTTATGCTGCTTGAAAACAATTACTTTACAAATTATTCCTTTTATTCATTTTTGGAAATGCTTGGATTTCCCAAGAACAAAAATGTAAAGTTAGAAAGGAATTTATAGATCAGCTAATTCATCTGCTATTCTTAAATTAAAACAAAAAAACTGATGTCCAAAGACTATAAATTAACTTTTCCATGATTTATGTAGAGAAGTAGAGAAAGGAATAAGTCAATTAGACTACACTGTCTCCTCTCTGCTCTCCAAACATATTAATAATGTTCCTTGTTGTAAAGAGGAGAGATTCGCCCACATTTACAGAAAAGGAGTTCCTTTAAAAAATGCTTTTTTAAAAGGAATTTGAGGAGGAAAAGGTAAATTACAGTTCTAAGGAAACAATAATATGTGTCACAATTTGAAGTGCTATGAAGAGAATGATTAATTTAAATAAGACTAAGAATTTATGAGTTTCTTGACATTTAAATGAGATGTAGTATGAATTATAATAATTCTAAAATTGTACTCTTTCTTGAAGAGGAAGTGAATTAGATTATGGATTAAAACAGCCCAGTGGCCATTTGTTAGAATTCTGAAACCTAGCTCTACCTTGGATTATACCTATAACTTTATGAGTTTAGGCAGATCATAATAAATAAGTCAATGCTTCATAAATAATGAAGTATTGTTTTCCACCAACAATGAGCTCATATTCTGGAATGAAGAAAAGGCATTTAAGTAAGTAAACAAAATACAGTAGAATAATGTATATGTGTGTGTGAGTATATGTGTACGTATTCCAAAGAAAGTAATAATCAACTATGTGATTGGTCAGGGAAGGTTTGCAAAAGTAGACAATTCAGTTGGATCTGGAAAGATAAGTAGTAATGATCCAAGCAGCAAAGTAGAGAAGGGTGTTTCAGGCAGTAACAATGACATGAGCCAAATACAAAGGTACAAGGCAGTAAACCCTCAGGATAACATGAGGTTGGCCTGGTTCCGGACATAGAGTGTTTTACATGCTTTGCTAAGTGATTTCACCTCAGCTGATAGTCAGCAGGGAGCTAGTAAATGATGCAGAATAGCAGACATGAATTTCTATTGTCTAAGTACTGGCCCTGCACCAGTATGGAAGATGGAGGGATGGCTAAGAACGAACGGGAAAAAAAGACTCCCTAAAGGAAAATTACAGTAGTTTAGGTGAGAAATAAAAGGCATGGCTATTAATTGAGCAAAAAGATTGTATTCAAGAGTTAATAAGGAGTTAGTATCTATAGGGGCTAATGGCCAATTATTATAGTTCACTATTAGAGTAAACTAGATTGACTCCCTGGTATCTCAACCAGAATTTACTGGAACTACATAGAACTATCTCTAGTAACTCCAAAAAAAAAAAAGGATATACAGAAGAACTAAAGAGATGTGCAGAAACAGAGCAACTAAACTCTGCATCTTTTCCATTTCCAGAGTAGCACAGTGTCTCATTTCTGCTGCTCCCTTCTTATTGGGTTTTTTAACCTTTTTCTTCAGACCAGAATTTTTCCTGCTCCATCATTAGAGAACATTGCCCATATGGGATCATCTCACGTAACTTTACCTAATTCACCTCCCACTACTAATACTACATTTTGTCTATGCGCCAACTTCAAACACCAGAAAAGAGATTAGACTATTCGTTTGTACTCTGATTGGGATGGAATAATGCAGCCTGCTCAGCAAAAAGCCATAGGAGCCAGACTCTAAAAAGAGATTTTGGTAAGTTTTCTGAGAAGTGAGTATGGAGACAGGAAAGAACATATTGGGGTCTTTACTATACCAATATATGCATGTATAAAGAAAGATAGTTTGGGTGAAAAGAATTAATTCCATTTTTAGATAAATTTTCATGAAAAGAAAGATTGCAAGGAGGCATTTGGGTACATAAGTAAAGGTCAGACGAGCAATCTGGGATGAAGATACAATTTGAAAATCATTAATTTATAGATGAACATCAAAACCATGGGATTAAATAAGAGTTAGTAAATAACATCTGACTAAAGATGGACCCCAGAAACATAAAACAGCCAACGCATTGATCAAAAAAAGAGATGAAAATAAGTTGAAAAGGAATATATCTTAATTGGGAGTTGAAAATGATATCAGGAAAAGCAAAGACATAAAGAATTTAAATAAATGAATTGGTGAATAGTATCAAATGTTTTACAGAGGTTAGTCATACAAACAGTAAGTGGAGAGGATTTATAGAACATCACTAGTGATATTAGCGAGAATAGTTTCAGTGGAGTAATGAGAGCAGAGGACAGACCCTCCTTGCAGTAGTAGGTCAAGGAGAAATGGTAGATAAGAAATCGAAGACAAGAGTATCGATCACTTATTCAAATGAGAAGATTGCTGGAGCAAGGTACCTGAGGAGTTAGTAGATTCTATCTATGAAAACGTAACCCCAGACAGAAGAAAGAACACTTCTTTCTAGAAGAATGACAGAATGACATGTTGTCTTGTCTGAGCTATTCCATAGATATTTACTTTTACTGTTGTGTGATTTTTCTTACTGATATTTTAACTTAAATTTAGAATGATGACATGTAAAAAATATTTAAATGTTTGTCTTTTGAGGCACAAAGGTCCTGTGGTAGATGTATTATTATAACAAGCTATGCAAAAAAATCTGTAAAGTTGATAACAACTACTAGTTTTGAAAACTAAATAAATGATTAAACACAACACAATCATTCAACTAAATAAAAAAAGAAGAAAAGACAAAACAGTTCAAGCATACCTTGACTTACTTTTCACCAATCACCAATTATCACAATTTTTGTTAGAATTTGGATAGATACAGGTTTTTCTTCTAACAGCACACACAAACACTTTGATTCCAAGGACAAATACTTTATGAAGAAATGTTAACATTATAGGAATATTAGTTTATGATATAAGAAAAAGTAAATTCACAATATATGTTTGACTTACTGAATTTCAGGAAATAATTTATTTTTAAGAAAATCTAAAGTGGGAAGCTCTTTGTGTTTTTCATTATTTGGATCAACTAGTTGAGGCTAATAACTTTAATACGATTTTAATTATACTTCTAAAAGGTGCTGAGGTTTATTAATTAGACAAAAGCTTGATTCATGTTGCAAAGATTTGAGTGACTTGTCAGTGTCAAGGTGGTTAGCCATGATAAAGTCAGTACTTAGAAGACTCGTACTTTTAGAGCAACTCTTCTTATAGTGTGGTCCATGAAATAGCATCTTTTTAGAAATGCAATTTATCAGGTCTACCCCTGGACCAGAAACTCTTGGTCGGGTCTCAGGAAACTGTTTTAAGAAGATTTCCAGGTGAGTCTGTGTTTTCTATATTATGAGAACCACAGTTTTTGAGGTTAGAACATACCTACAATAACATTAAAAAGACCAACTGATGCAAAACAGATATGTCAATTGTACATTAATTTCATTTAAATATTAAAAATTTTCACTAATTTTGTTTTAATGATGAAACACATTTTGTTTAAAAACTGAAGTCCATCAAATATGCCTCTACATTTTTGAATTTCAAAGCACTTTAATAAACACACATTTTATTTAGATTTTCTTATTTTCTTTTCTTTACTTTTTCTCTACCTTCCACTTCTGTTGTATTTGTGTGTTTCATTTAAATTAGTTGTTGATTTTTTAAGGAAATGCCTAAAGTATGCAGACAGTTCTAATAGTCTATACATATTCACAAATTTATTTGCATCAAAAATAAAGTTGTAGCTTTAAGGTAACTTACTACATTGATTTTAAAGTTTTCTTCTTTCTGTAAACTTTCACAAAATTGCAGAATTGATTGAATCAATTATGTATGGCAATGATTAATTTTATGGAAGATGCCAAATCATGGAATTTTCAGATTAGAATTCATATATTAGATAATGGCTATCATTTATCAAATGTATTTCTATAACAATTTAGATGCAGTAAATATAAAATCAAAAACAAGAGTTCTAGATTTCTGTGCTGGCATTACAGAGCTAGGGAATTACCAGTAGGAGGAATCTCAGCAACTTTAGAAATATTGCACAGAATGTACAGCAAAAAAGAATTCTTGATGCTACAAGGTATTTTATAAGTTTACAGGCTGTAGAGTGCTGATAAATTTATAACAACTATCCTGGAGGGAGGATTTGTAGAAGAGAAGAGGGGAGGTTTTGATGTGTAACCCATGCCAATTTCCATGGTTGAAATAGTCCAACCTTGACCAATTTCAAGCTACTGTATGAGGTCAATGAATACAGATTTGGGAAGAAATGTGCACAATCGGCTTCAGCTAGCCAACATGCTGGTCTCAGCATAACACTGGCTACAGGATTCTAAAAGTGTCCTCATATGGCTCTATTGTTAAACATTCAACAGCCTTGACCAATATTTTCCCTGCAAAAAATTCTCAGGTCAGGCAGGAAAGTGGCATTCTCAAATGGAATTGTGTCTTTGACAGTATTAAAAGATGAGTTTTTAAACCTGCTTTACATTTAATAGGCTGAGTACCTACCTTATAAAATGAAAAATACCTGTAACTCTCCTTTAATTTATTCATTATTATAATATTAAATGCAGTGGAAATTTTTTTTCCTGGCACTCCTACAATTTTTGTTTATTTCATACTGATAAATATAGAAAAACTCTATAGTATAATATACAGGGCCTGATAAAACTTTCAAGAATGAGAAATTTTAATTTATATATTATGTAAAATAATTTCAGAAATATTAATTTATATGTATGCAGATGCAATTTTCCAGAAATTTCAGGAAAAAATTCTTTAATTGACTTTGTCTTGCATAAATAATTTTTAGGATTTTTAATTGAATTACTTATATAATCATTATTAAGGAGACCTGCGGTAAGTTGCTTAGTATTTTTTTTAGCTTTCTTGCAAGACTAAAAATGAGGAATAAATATTTGTTCACATATTGAATAAAATCAATTTTGGAGAGAAAACTCTGAATACTGTTATTAAACGATCAAAATATAAGAAACTTTAAACAAGACTGTGAGTAGAAACACATCACTTTAAAGCATACAAGCAGATAAATGCAAATCTTATTTTCCCAGAACATGTTGAACATGTTCAATAAGCTTAGCATATCCATGATACTGTATTTATTCATCCTTACAAGATGAATATTAAGTATCCTAGTCACTGATACATCATTTTCCGTGTCCTGTAAGGATTCTTACCTTCTTAGAAGATCATGTGGAAATAATGGATAATTTTGGAATGGACCTATCCATGACAAGGTTTCTTATCTTTACAAGAGTTTAGAAAATAAAATATAATTGATTAAAAATAATATAGACGTTATTAATATTATTTATCAAAAGAAGAATTCCAGTTTATATTCTTTTGTCTGTAAGATGGGGGAGCTGTTGCATTACAGAACATACTGGCCAGTTCTGTTCCTCTAAGCATTTTCCTTTGATTAAAACCATTTGTAGTAAAAATGATGACCCAAGCCTTTGTAAATGACAATTTAACTGAGGTTAGGGTCTAATGAAATTGTATCTGTAAAAGTGCTTCATTCACTACAACTATAAAATCTTGGTTTATTACTAATATATTTAAAATGAGGTATCAATTCTTTCTATAACATCAACACATATTGTTTAATATCCTCTTTTTGGACTAACACTTATTAGGCTTTACAGGAGAGAGTTTGTATATCTGAATAGCATGAAAATATGTCTCTTTAAAAGTAAGTGTTCTGTTGTTGTTTAGTTATGCTTCCCCTTAAAACCCTGATAGATCCAACAAATCTCTTAATCCCTGTTAAGGGTAAGTGAGAAGAAGAAGAATGCATTACAGACTTAATCTTGAGTAAATCCAAGTTGGGGAAACAGAAGTAGACTGTCACAAAATTTTAATCCTACAATATGAATGTTGAGAGAAACAAAAATATCAATGTTACATAAATTCTAACCTAAAGTCATTCTAAACTAGGTTGAAAACCTAGTCATGGGCAGCCAATAATATCTTACATGTATAAGAGAATTTTTTGTTAGAGAACTTTAGTGATTATCTCATGTTGTACATGTGGGAAAAGAGGTGAATAAGAAAGACTCTTCGCAGTGCACAATCACTTTTCTCTGGCTTTATCTTGGTATTAGTAGAAACCCTTTGAAGTAGGAAAAGTGAATATTAGTGTCCCTAATCTATAGTTTAAAAAACTGAGGTGCATAAGAGTTATTTTCTTAAAGCAATACACTTAATTATCAGTAAACACAATACTCTATAAATGTCAAATCTCTTACATTTATTCAAATATATGGGGAAAATAAATAACATCTGCCTATATTACTTAAGGTTCTTGAAGATGATGTGTATGAAAATAACTTGTAATTATGAAATGTGATAGAAATATTAGTTCTTGGTCTCTCATAGTCACAGAACGTGGATGAACATCATGTCTATCTTTATGTATAATTTATTTACATTTTTTAATGTTCTAACTGCAACCCTGAATACACAGGGAAAAAAAATCTTTTGATAGTGCTTTCAAGGTAAGGTCAGTGTTTTTCCTTGATGTTCTGTCTGAAATGTCTAATGAGTACTAGAAATCTAACATGGAAGGGTAATCGCATATGATGATGTAAATATATATTTATTCATCCATTTTATGGACAAGTAAAACAAAGCTTAATGTGTGACGGCATAGGTATGTGCTCCTCCACAGTTATACTGACGTAAAATTGACAAATAAAAATTGCATATGTTCAAGGTGTACAGCGTGATGATTTCATGTACATACACATTGTGAAAGGATTACCACAATCAAGTTAATTAACACATGCATCACCTCACATAGTTTCCTAAAATTAAATTTTTCCAACTCTATTTGAAAAAAAACAAATGCTTTTCCATTATTAAACATTAATTTAAAACTTTGTTAAAGATTAACATAAAGAAAGCTACTGAAAGTAATTTTAATTATAAAACATCTGAATATTCACCCTGAAATGTATGTGCTGATTTTAGAAGCACAACTACACAAGTAATTCAAACTTACTTGTAGGGTCCTCACCTCTAACAATATATATATTTTGAGACTACAGAGTAATATTTTTCTATTGACTGTGTATTAAATCAGCCTTGTAATAATGCCCCCAGATTATCTCATCCTTTAATAAAATATTATACATATTTAGATACTTGGATTATGCCTGTTTTTTACCAACAGTTATTGTTTAAGACATTATTAGTAAGGTAATTCATATAAAAAGTGCAGAGAAACTGTTATAACTGTGCCTACAAACAATGAAGGGGAACTGAGTTGGCAATGGGGGACATGTTGACTCTGCAGCCAACTGGCTCTGCAGCTTTGGACAGGTCATATAATATCTCTGAGCTCTAGTTTCTTCGTCAGTAACACGAGACTAGTTGAGCTTTAAAATATCACCCAGCACAAAATTTGATCTCTAACTTAAAAGAACTGGAGTAAAAATCACCACTAAAAACTATTGCCATTACTATAGTTGTACATTGTTTTTAAACATTAAAGGCATTAGAAACTGCCTAGAGTTAATGTTCTCTTTAAAAATTATTTCTCACAAATTTACTGCCAGTCTATAAAGCATGGGTCTGATATATATTTAATGTAGCTTGTATACAACCTCAAAACATTTTAGAAGCATATCTGACTGTACAGGCTTTATAGGATTTGAAAGCTATAAATGAAAGCCACAGAAATTTTATTATATTCTATTATCAATTGTTTGATTAGTGTCATTGAGCAGTAAGTCAGTGTCTTTGTGTGTGTATGACAGAGAGAGAGAAAGAGAGAAAGAATTGATGACAATTTTAAAAGCCTAAGATACACAATATAGGGTAGAGTAGTGTTTATGATCACAGGCTTTGGAATCAGCTTGTAAGTTTTATTTCTTGTGTCTGCCACATCTCAGTGGTATGACTTTGGGGAAATAGTATAATTTCTATGAGTTTCTTCATCTATAACATACAGATGACAAACAAGAGCCACTGTACACAGTTGTTATAAACATGAAGTTAGACAATATTTTAGAACATATAGAAGAGTATGTTAACATATGTTCTTAAAAAATAATATTAATAAAAGCTCAATCTATATGGTTTTGCTCTTTGTTGTTGTTTTTATTCAAACAGCCTTTAGGAAAAATATAAACTTATTATAAATTTAAAAATTATTGCTTTAGTCAGAAAGGTCTCTGGCCTAACCACAATATTATTTTATTATATATCTGAGTGAACTATAATTTTCATTCATTCATTAAAAAGTCAATATTACTAATATTTTCTTGAGGTCTTTAAAAGCATTGCATTTTGTTTGTTTAAGATCAGATTACCTTGCATTTTGTTGAATCACTAAGAAAATACTTTTAAAAATTCAGATTTAGATCTCTAGCATCCACTTTTGATAAACCAGCCACAGAATATGTTTGAAAAACATACGTCTACTTCCAAACCCTATCCCAAATTACTATTTTATGGTGAATAGAGCTTTAATAATTGGAGGAACACTGACATCCACTAAATTAAATTATTCTAAGCAAATGTCTGTATCTTTACTGTTATTTGTAATTCTATATATGTGTTTATCTTTTGTGTACCAGGAAAAACATTAGCTATCTTTTGTCCTAAATGAAATTCTTTCATTGAAAGAATTTTTTATAGTTAACGATAACATAGAGGTTAAATGTAGGGTCTGCCATCAGGTTAGTTGAATTCAAATTCTGGAGGAGGTTATTTAAGCCCTCTCTACTGCAGTATCTCTGCTATAAAATACAGTAGTAATAATAGAAACTTAACAGGGTGTTATGAATATTAAATAAATTGTCACATGCAAAGTGTCTAGAATAGTTCTTGGTGCATAGTAAGTGCTCAATTAACATTAGCTATTATTTTTGTTTAAGAAAATAACATAAATTGCTTGGACACAGATATTTGAAGAACACATATTGAAGTTAAAGTTAGCAATTATTGATAGTATGAATGTATCTATGTTATATTTTCAAATCTTTAAAATTAATTATGTAAATTCCTTAACTTTTTTTTTAACTCAAAGTGCTTTCAACTGTGAACAGCTTTCTTTCTTCTCTATTGTATAGGTAAGGCAATTGATAATAAACTGATAAGTCTACATAATGGCTGTCTGGAAACGACACGGTTTTTCTCGGAGGCAGAATTGCAATGAGGATGTATCATGTCTGGAATCAGATCATTACACACTACCACTTAAAAGTTGAGAAATATCAGAAAAAAACAGTCACATGGATTATTAATTCCTGAACATGAAAAGAGTAAAATGAGACTTCAGAGAGTAAGACACGAAAATAGAGAAAAGAAAACTTCTTTCAAAAGGAAGAAGGAAATTAAACAAGTTTTTCCCATAAGCTATTAAATCTACCTTGAAAATGGAAAAAGAAAAAACCACACACACAGATATTTGAAGGGAAAAGCAATTAGCCCAAAGACACAAGAAAAAAAAAGCACTTTTTGTTTGTTTTCAAAGCAATCAAATCAGGTTCTGAAACGGCTTTTTCATTTTTCTCCTTGTTAGTGAAAACAAACATTGCACAAATCCCCATGTGAAGAGAATGCTGAGAGAGTAACTTCTCCAAACCACTTTTCATGTGCCCACAAACCCAGAGCATTGCAATGGGGCACTTTGTTTTAAATTATATCAACTTTTGTTTATTAATATATTTTATAAGACCTTGTGGTTAAAGAATTCTTTAAACTGTTTTCAGATTAATAAAACTCAATTATTTAGATAAAGGATAGGTATTATGTTTATTACTGGTGGCTTTTTAAATCACATAAGTATGCAAATATTTGTGACTGGATTTAATTTTAACTTTCACTATTTGTTTATGAAATCATAAGCAATTATTTTAAATATTTTATATGTGTAACATATATGAACACATGGCATGAATCCATATACATCTTTTGTATAAGATCTCGCTTTACACAGAAAACATATTCTATAATTTTCTATCTTACACTTCAAATCAAACTTGAGACCAAAAAAGGTTTTTAATATCATGCTAAATTAAAATAAATGTATGTGTACAAATACATGTGACTATTTAAAAAAAGATTGGAAAGGTAAACACTAACATAGTAAAGTGATTATTTCAGAGTGTTATTATTAAGGTTGAACTTTAAATCAGTTATTAATATGATCTAATTATTTAAATTATGTCATTTTTATATTTTATATTTTGATGCTCTAGGTGTTTCTTTCACTATGTTTTTGAGTCATTTTCTTCGTGGTTGCCCTGGTAATTATAATTTATATCTTAATCAAAAACAATTAATCAGATTAATACTGAATTAATTTTAATGGTATGTAAAACAATTTGTTACAACGTAGCACCATCCCTTCTCCTTTATATAATTTTTTATAGAAACTACATCTTTATACATATGAACTTATCAAAAATGTTTTTAAAATGTTGCTTTATGCAATTGTGTTTTAAATCAGATAGTAGAAGAAAAGAGTAGCAAACAAAAACTCATTTATAGTCTTTTATATTTACCTATATAGTTACATTTACCAGTGTGCTTTATTTTTATTTGATTTCATTTGATTTTTGTGGATTCAAGTTAATATCTAGTTTTCTTTCATTCCAGCCTGAACAACTCCCTTCTGGAATTCATCTGCTAGTGACAAATTCTGTTTATATCCTTTAATGTCTTAATTTCTCTTTAATTTTTTGAAGAATAGTTTTGCAAAATATGGAATTCTTGGGCTGGTGATCTTTTTTCTTTCAGCATTTTGAATATGTCCCCCTACTGCCTTCTGGCCTCCATGGTTTCTGACATTAATATTAATTAATTAATAATTAATAATATTATTGAGAATCCCTTGTGTGTGTTGAGTTATTTTTTTCTAGCTACCTTCAAGAGTCTCTCTTTGTATTAATACTTGTTTTTCAAAGCTTTGATTATGATATATTTACATATGGATATCTTTGAATTTATCCAATTTGAACTTCATTAATCTTCTTAGATGTGCAGATTAGTTATATTTGGGAAGTTTTCAGCCATTATGTATTCAAATATTTCTTCTCTCTCTTCTCTCGTATAAAATCTTCTATTATATTTGTTGGTATGCTTGATGGTGTCCCACAGGTCTCTAAGGCTCTGTTTATTTTTCTTCACTTTTTTTACTTCCTTAAAATGGATAATCTCAATTGACCTATTTTCAAGATCACCAGTTCTTTCCTCTGCTTACAGAAATATGCTATTAATAATCCTCTCTAGTGACTTTTAAATTTAAGTTATTTTTCTTTCAACTCCAGAATTTCTATTTGTTTTTTTTTTATAAGTTCTATGTTTTATTTATATCTTCTGTTTGGTAAGAAATCTATCTTATATTTTCCTTTAGTTCTTTAGACATGGTTTTCTTTGGTTCCATGAATAGACTTAAAACAACTAATTGAAAGTCTCTATCTAGAAAATTCAACATCTAGACTTTCTTGGGGGTGGTATTTATTGGCTGCTTTTATTCTTGTGTATGGCTCATATTTTCCTGTTTGTTTGCATATCTCATGTTTTTTTTTTTTTTACTTTAAAGTGGAATTTTAAATAATACAATGTTCCAACTCTGAAAATCAGATCGCACCCCCCTCTCTTCCCTAGGGTTTGTTATTGTTGCTGTTTGTTTGTTTAGTTACTTTTCTGGACAAATTCTGTAGATTATATATTCTATGTCACGTGTACTACTCAAGTCTCTGCTTGCTTCATTAGCGGTCAGCTAATGATTGAACAGAGATTTCCTTCAAATGTACCAGACGTCGCTGAGGGCTGCGGTATTTGTATCGGGAGCAGCAGACCTTCAATGTTCTGGTAGGCAGTTGACAACTCTGGCTTAGTCTTCACTTTCTGCTTGTGCAGATCCTCAAGGTCAGCTAAGGGTCAGAGATTAGCACCTTCTCAGGCCTTTCATTAGTCTGTGCACACGATTGAACATGCACGTGGCTTTCTAGATTCCCAGGAATATGTTAGAGCTTTTAAAGATTCCTGTGGACATGTCATTCCCCAGCTTTTCCTTTTTCATTTTTTGATCATCCTTTTATTAGCTCTAACTGGTAATGCCACCCAGGCAGCCATGATGACAAACAATTGCTACTAATTGCTCTTTACAAGTATCCTGAAGATAAGGCTGTTCCTGCAGAGGGAGCCCTGAGTCAGATCAAAGATAGACAATCCCTGAGAATGGAGCTTTTTAGTGATCTTCCAGTAAGGACAAATAGTGACAATTCTCTGGAATTTTGGGGTACTCTAATCTAATATTTGTCCCCTCCAGTAGCTTCCAAGTGGCTGTTTTTCACGACTTTTGTAGTTTTCAAGACTACCATAGAGCCGGGGAGGACTGAATGAAAACGTAAAACATACAGCTCACTGTTCTTATTGAGATTCAGCCTTTATATTAATATATATATATATAATCACTCTTCAGATTGTTGTAAGTCTTTTTTAGTTAATTTCCAGAGTTAGAAAAAGGTTGATTCCAAAATTTGTTGATTTTGACAGTTTTTGCAATTGTTCTCTTTGCTTTTTGGAGGAGTAGATTTTTGGAGATTATTGTTCTAAGTATGAAATGTCTAATTTCCTTAAGTACTAAGTTTGGCAGTGGATATGTCTGACATTTCATTTTGACACTTCTTGTTTTATGTTTATGATGAGGGTGCACCCTCAGTCTTTCAAATGTTATGGTTTGGCTTGTGATTATCTTTCAAAATTTTTTTTAGAGCAATTTTTACGAAACCGTGGATAAGTCAAAAATTCATGTTATTTTCGAATATGAGTTCCATCATGGAACCAATGCAGTGCAGACAGCTCGAAATATCAATGAAGTGTTTTGGAAGGATGTGGCTAATTAATACACAGTATGTCGATGATTTGAGGAGTTCCATTCTGGTGATTTGAAGCTTGAAAATAGGCCACATGGGCACCCTGAGACCAAGGTGAATAGTGATGAGCTGAAAGCTATAGTGGAAGCAAATCTATCTCAACCTACGCATGAATTAGCAGCAAGTTTTGACATTACTATTCGAACAATATTGGACCATCTGAAACAAATTGGCAAGGCAAAGAAGCTGGATAGATGGGTTCCACATGAATTAAATGAGCGTCAGCAGGGAAATCCTCTTGAAGCTTGCCTTTCTTTGCTGTCACTACATGAAGGCGAACCATTTCTACACCGCATTGTTATGTGTGATGAAAAATGGATTCTTTTTGACAATTGCAAGCATTCGGCACAATGGTTGGATAAAGATGAAGTGCTGAAACACAGTCCAAAACCGAATATTCATCAAAAAAAGCTAATAGTGTCTGTTTGGTGGTCCAGAACTGGTATTATCCACTACAGCTTCATGAAACCTGGTCAATTGATTACAGTGGATGTCTACTGCAACCAATTGGACGAAATGATGAGGATGATTGTGATTAAACAGCCAAAATTGGTCAATAGAGACAGGCCAATCCTCTTGCAAGACAACATTCAACCACATGTCGCACAAAAAACACTGTTCAAACTACAGAGGCTGGATTTGGAAACTCTCTGTCTTCCACTGTATTCATCAGACCTTGTACCAACTGACTACCACTTCTTTCAGGCTTTGGACCACTTCTTGCAAGGAAAAATATTCAATTCTCAACAAGCTGTGGAAAACGGCTTTCACAATTCCATCCCACTAGCTCTCCAGGCTTCTTGGCTGCTGGCATAAACAAACTACTGTTAAGATGGCAAACTACTGTTAAGATGGCAAACTACTGTTAAGATGTCCATAGTTTAGGCATATACTTTGATTAATTGTACTGCTTCTTTTTTGAGATATAATTGTCGACGGAAAAGAAGCCAAACTCTGTAAAATAATTTTAAAGGGGTTTATTCTGAGCCAAATTTGAGGACCATGACCTGGAGCCACACCCAAGTAGCCTTGAGCAAGTGGACTCACTGTGGTTGGGTTACAGTTTGGTTTTATACATTTTAGGGAGATAGGGGTTACAGGTAAGGTCATAAATCAATACATGGAAGGCATACACTGGTTTGGCCGGAAAAGGCGGGCCATCTCGAAAGGTGGGGGGGCTTACTGGTTACAGGTGGGTTTAAAGACTCCTTGACTTGCAATTGGTTAAAAAATGAAGCTTTGTCTAAAGGCTTGGAATGTTTTAGATAAGAGACAAGTCACTGGACGTATTTGTTGTGTAAATTAGGGACCTGCAGGTTTGTCTTGCATAGTCTTAGGCCTGTTAATGAGTTATAAAGGATAACTCCAAGAAGGGAGGGGGGCATGGTGAGGCATGTCTGACCTCCTCCTCATGGCAGACAATTTAGGTTTAGGATATCCTCTTGGCCAGGAGGGGGTCCACTCAGTTAGCCGGTGCGTGGGGGGAAGGCTTTTATTTAATTTTAGTTCACATAGTAAACTACACTTTTGATTTGAAATCAGATATTTCATATTTAATTACCTAATCCTTTTCAGAAGTTACCCCTCAGCAACTGGAATTGTAACCTATATAATTTTCTTCCACTAAATGGTGTTTCTTTGGATAATTTGCCATATCCAAAAAGTGTAATGACAATTGTTTCCCATTCAAATTACTTGGGAGTAAGCTGGTAAAGGAGCTCAGGAAATATCACCCCAAAATATGATTCCTCTGTATAAAGAGTATTTTGAATTAAAGGCCTTTAGCGATCAACAGGCCCTTAGAAGGGGCTTTCCCTCTATCTGCATAACCAGACAGACCCATTAAAAGAATAACTGACTTCCCTTCCCCTCCCCTTTATCTCACTATATTGCAGGAAAGAAAATCAAGAATTCAACCAGACCTGGCCCAAATCATTTTAAACATAATACCTGTCTGTCAGGTTGATTTAATTTGTAAAGAGAATCATTTACAAGTCAATCTGTTTCCCCCATTCATTCATCCTCCCTAGCAACCATTTATTGCCCCTAAACAGAATTATCTATACTCCTTATCTCCCCCTGACCTGTAAAAGGCAGGTATGAAAATATCTGGTTCCCATTGGGATATTGGGTAATCACCCTGTGATTCTCCACATGGTGTAAAGTAAATAAACCTCTTCCTCTTGTTAATCTGCTTTTACTGAGAGTTAATCTTTCAGCTAACTTTTGGGGGTAAGGGGAAAGTTTCCCCTTACCCCCACACTGGTTTAGAGATTTTAATATCCAAGGAAAAATGCTCCTATAAGCCTCTGCATGTTCCTACATGAATAGGCACAACAGGGGTTTAAGGTATAGACTGGAGTTATGATCTATACTATCAAGGAGAAATAACATGGTAGTAGAGGACAGGGACAGGGAAGAGTATTAATAGAATCTAAAGCATGCCCTGAAGTTCCTTGTTTATGTCACCATCAGTGGTAAATATTAGAAGAAAAATGTAGATAGGATTCAGATTCCTTAGGAATGAAGCTTTAAATCACCTAGTCTCTATCCCAAGTAAAGAAATGTAAGAGCTGATGTGTTGGCTGGAAGCAGGAAATTTTTAATGGCTGGTAAAGAAAAAAGGGCAGATTTATAAACAGTCTTCATCTTGTATCAGTTGCAGAAGCACTGACCCTATCAGCTGAATGTATCAGCTCATTCCATTCTTCTACCATTCTATCAATGGAGGTTTTCTGTGTAATTTATACAGAAATTTATTGTAATTTATACAATATTGTTAGGGACAGAAAAACAAGTGAGAGATAATGGAAATCAGAAAAACAGAAAAGAGAAAGCAGTTATAGAAAAACAATAAGGAGGAAATGGTTACAGAAAATTAACCAGGAGAAACAGTTCTTTCAGTTTTAAAAAATGGGGTAATTAGATCATGGAACACTGACCACCAATCAGAAAATAGAAAAACATCCTAAATGGTGACTTTCTCTGTCACACGTATAATTCAGTCCCCAAATTTTGTGACATATACTCATAAGTGGTCAGGACTAACCTTGTGACTAACCTTGACATCAACATAAATTGCTAACATATAAAAGGAGGAAGTTTAGAGTTAATTAACGTCCTCTCCACTTGTGGAGACAGACCCGTTTCCCCTTAGGAAAGATCTTTGCTTTCCTCTCCTATGCTGTCTTATAACTTCACTACTTCCAATAAATCCTTCATGCATACTTGCTGAGTGTCTGTCATCTCTCTCCCTTGTGTGGGCCCGGCTTGCGATTCTTCCAAGCCAGGAGCCCAAGAACTGGGGCAACACTTCGAAGTCCAACCATGGACACTAAACTGTGACAATATCTATAATGCTACATAAAATACAGTATACCACTCTTTTATTAAATTGAAAAATTTGATAAAGTTTCTAAGATTTCTTGTTTTTAAGGGAACAGATAGTTGTTTTCACTTTACTTAAAATTTTGCACCCTAAACTTCAGTCATAATTGTCTAAGTTCTGCAATTTTATTTTTGAAAAAAATTGTATTGTGCCAAGGTAAAAATGATTAATTAGGCTTCTTTTTCAAAAGTGTTCCAAATTTTAATGATTGTGTGTGTGTGTTTGTGTGTGTGTTTGTGTGTGTGTGTGTGTGTGTATGAGTGCATCAGGAATTATCATATCTATAGTATTAGTCTTTTTTACAATTCATTTGCTGATATTTAAGGTTAAGGATTCTACACTTTCTCAAAATTAATGTCATCAAGTTCCTGTGAGGCTTTTCAGATATTAGTGTTCAAATATACTGACAATCATTGCTAGTCACTTAGTCTGTAAGAAAGCAATTTATTTTTGAAGTTAGAATATTATGGTCAGAAGAAATCTTTTCAGCTGTTACACATGTACATAAGTTAGTGTTTTCAGCAGAATATAGGTATATAGAAATGGAACACTTTCACATTTAACCTACTGTCAAGTATATATCATCATCTTAAGTAGCTTCATTCCTTTCTCTTCTAGCTCCTCTTGATAGTCACACTACATATGTTTACTACTAAAACTATTACTATTTTTATAAATTCCACAACTCATGTTATAACTATTCCTAGTCAAAGATTACTATTTAAAATGTCCATAAAATTGACACATTCATTCAGGTTAGGAAAGGTTTTTTTTTTCCACATAGTTCAAAATATAATTTGAGCACACATATGAAAAGTCTTTTCACCTTCTTATATGTATTTCTATAATAAGGGATGTTTACAGAACTCAAATACAGCTTTGGGAAACAATTTATAAGTGTGGATTGTCATAAAGAGCCAGTCTTAAGCATGTATAGAAAATGCAGCCATATTAGGTATATTTTGGGAGATAATGCATGAACAGACCCTCTTACAGTATCTTATATTCTTACATTACTCTCTCCATTTGTCTTAGCTGAAAGGAGAATGATTTTAAACTATGACAACTTTAGTTCATAATTCTATTTCAGATTATATAATAATGCACCTGGATTGAACCCATGTTAAGAATTGAAGGGAGAAGAATAAAAGCTGGAGCACATGTGATGTTGAGAAGGACAAACTGGGGCAGGATACTGCATTATACAACATTGCTCTAAATAACAACAGTGTGTTCCTGGACCTGGGAGATTAAAAATATGGGGGCCATTACCATGCACCATGTATTAAGGATAAAGGAATTTATTCTCAGGTTGGAGTGGGAGAGTTGATATAATGATTAGCATTCTACAGAAATTTAAACAGCAATTGAATTGACCCACCCATGTTCTTACATTCCCTTGTTAGGCACACACATTCAAATGGTACACACACATTCAGTACTTATTATTTGGCAACTGTAAGCAGAGGTGGCAACCACATAGAGGGAGAGAGACAAGTTCTACAGCTTTTTGGAAGCTTCATATTCTCAAGCAGTACCATTTCTTTCTTTTCTTCTTTGAAAATGTTATGCCTCCCCTAGGACTTCTATTACCTGGTGAGATTTTATGATAAGAACCAGTGAATTTCTGTGTTCGAAGAGCGTGTTAAGGTGCTCATGTGGCCTATGATAGGAATGCCCATGGCTGGCACTAGTTTTTGGCAATTTGAGAGGTTACTATAAACCTCTTTTTCCTTCCTTGGAGTCTTTCTTTCATGAATTCTATGGGTTGATTTCATTTTTTCTTTTGGTGTTCAAAAACATTATGATTTTATATTCTAATAACTAAAACAAGAAGCATTTTATTATACTTATCTTAAAAGACACTATTATAAATGTGTACTGTTAACAACAATCTAATTTTTTTTGGTCAGTAATCATACATTTTCAGGTATGTTTCTTAACAGCCAATGCTTCAAAATCTTTCAAACATTCAGATTTTATGCATTCTGGAGCACAGTCTGATAAGGATCAGAGATTGAATTCCTTTCAGTTGTAGTAGTAGTAGTAGTAGAAACTAGAAACATTCGTTTAGTAAACTAATATTTATTATGCACATAGTATATGTCAAAGATGTGGCATAATTGTAAATTCCTACCAGCTAGTTTTAAAGACATAGGAAGAATACCCAACAAGCTAGGAAAGTGCTTAAAGGCTAAATAGCATAAAATAGTCTTGGACTAAGATATTTCCTCATTATTTCTCAAATAAATTTTAACTTATTTTTAAAAATCAAATATGATATACATATGATTAAAGAAATAACATATTTGTTGGGATACAGCAATAGAGAGGAGGAGGAATTTTTTTTAGCCTAAGGACAAATACCAACATTATAATATTCCTCCTCACTTTATTTCCCCTGGAAAATAATACTGCATGTCTTTATGTTATCAACCTAGTTTCTAAGGACTAAATTTATCTTAACAAAGAATTAAGTCCTTTGATAGAGATTATTTTATAGATTATTGTCTGGAATTTATAGGCTAACACTAATGTCAATGGAAAAGAATGCAAACTGTAAAATAATTTAAAGAGGTTTATTCTGAGTCAAGTATGAGAAACATGGCCTGGAGCCATGCCCAAGAAGCCTTGAGAAAGTGGATTTGCTGTGGTTGAGTTACACTTTGGTTTTGTACATTTCAGAGAGACAGGAATTATATGTAAAGTCATAAATCAATACATGGAAGGTGTACATTGGTTTGGCTCAAAAAGGTGGAACATCTCAAAGTGGGAGGCTTACAGGATATGGGTGGGTTTACAGATTCTTTGATTTGTTAAAGAAATGAAGCTTTGTCTAGAGGCTTGGAATGTTTTAAGTTAAGATAAGGAAGTCTGCTAATCATGTAACCGAGGAAACGTCCTGAAAAATGGTAAAAATGTTTTACAAGCTGTCTCTTTAAAACTTCCCTGACTTGTTTTGTGAATCAAAACCTTCATCCCTGCCCAAGGCTAGTAATCAGAGGGGTAAGGGAGTGTCCTTTATTCTTTGTACCACAGGAAATGGCTCCATGGAATTGTCTGGGCAGAGGTCACAAGACTGTCTTCATCTTTGCTGGAGAGGGGATGGATCAGAACCATCAACTACAGTTAAACAGCAATAGCCTGAAGCTGAAAACCCTCCCTTTAAAAGCTCTGTATTTCTTCTTATGGACAAGACTGTGGTACTTTAAGATGCAAGTCTTCTCTACTCTTTATTTGCCAGCAAATTAATAAACCTCCCTTTCCTTCTCCTCAAACCACTCGACCTCGTTATTCTGACTCAGCATCGGGGACAAGTGCCAAACTTTCAGTAACAGAATTTGGTGTCCCTGGGTGGACCCACCAGCACCCTGGTGGAACAGCACCCCATGAACGCTGGAAGAGGCAGGGACCAAGCCCACATCAAACTGTGTGTAGGAGCATCACCTCTTTGGGTAGAAGAGTGAGGGATTGTCCCAGCAGCTGCTGGAGCCTGATTAGCTCCCGGGAATGTCCATCTCTCTCTTCTCTGAATTACATGCAGCTCCAACCATCTTTAACTTTGTTAAGGAAAAGGAAATGGATTTGGGAAGTGTCTGGACACCTCAGCCATTTGTCTGATTAAGTTCCCCAGCATGCACATTGAGACCCTTGATTACACCCATTTGGGGGAGGTTTTCAGACCTTCTAGCCCTCTGGCAGGGCATTTGTTTGTAGGCACCATTTGGGGGTGGAAGTCATGAGGTTGAGTGGACCTCAGGAACCTGGGGAATTCATTTCCCTTTGAATTAGGAGGTATTGGTTCTCATTTGAGAATTTGGTTTTCGTTTGGATGGTTTCCATTTGTTGGAAGACCGTGGCATTATTGCTTCATTGTCTGTGTTTGTTGTTTATGAGTTTTGTTTCAACTAGGGGACCTGGGGAATTCATTCCCTTTTGGGTTGGGAGATGTTGGTTCTTGTTTGAGAATTTGGTTCTCATTTGTCCGGTTCCCATTTGTTTGGTAAGACCTTGGCACTAAAATGATTTGCATTGGGAGTTCCCTATATTGTCTACTTGTCATGTTGTGTGCATTGTTGTTGTTTGTCAACATGGGAGGCTCTGTTTCTATTCTATCTGAAAGCCCCTTGGGGAGCATCTTGGCTGAATGGCCAACCTATAGCTTTAAGTTGATGTGTATAAAGGAATGGTGTTATTATAACCCAATGTACATGCTGGAGTGTGAGGTGAAGTGGCTGTTGAATGAAACCTTAAATTATTATAATATCTTACAACTGGAATTATTTTGTCAAAGGTCAGGTAAATGGGATGAAACCCCATATCTACAATCTTTCATGCAATTGTATAATAAAAAGGCTGAAAGTCCGGGTGATAGAATTGGGGAGGGGTTAATCAGGATGGATCTCATGAACCTGCTACCCCACTGCCAGCTCCCCACCCTCCAAGGAGGTGCCACAGGCTTGGCCACACTCAAGCTCATGATGCTGGTGTCCTCACTTCCCCATCCACCACGGGCATTTGTGATGCTTTGTTTTAGTTGGACAGTTGGATTCCCGTGGTCCTGCACCACATGGTGTAGTGGTCCTGGGGGTGGACCCGGTGGGAGGGAGTACTGGTAAGCACGGCCCACAGCCACGCAGTGAGGGGGAAATGGGAGCCAGGGAAGGAGTGCCCATGCCCAACCACTCCCCCTGGGTGCATGCACGATGGGGCAGGAAGGCTCTGGGCCTGCTGAGCTTCCCAGGGGCAGCCGTGACACCCACCACAGCTGGGGCAATCCACAGGAAGGCACCATGGGCTTGGCCGCCCTCAAGCTCACCCCGATGGGGCCTCTGCTGGAGACCTACAGCCAGCCCAGAAAATAGGCCCCACGTAGGGCCCATCCCAGGGTAACTGCTGCCTGCCACCACCGCCGCTATCTCGGCACCATGGACAGGGGCGGGAGGGAGGGTGTGACTGGAACTATTTCTTCAGTCCCACACCCACTAGGTTATGACTCATGCTTGGGATTCGTCTCTCCTTCTAAGACCCAGCAGGGAACTCACTTTGGCCAGAGGACACCCGTAGCTGGGGCAGGGCAATTTCCAATATCATATAGTGGGCTTGAATGTGCAAGAACAATCAGCAGGGTCCTTTGTGACAGTCAAAAAAGAAAGGGTGGAGAAAGTTGCCCCAGATTGATGTATAAACAGTGTGCTTTTCGTAAAGAGGAAGGACATCGGAAAGAGTATTGCCCAAAAATTGCAAAGGACTCCAGGTAACAAGACACCCCCAGAAGAGCAAAAGGTTTTTTTTTTCCCAAGTCCAGGACTCAGATGATGAAGGAGGGGGCCTGGGGACCCCTGCCTCACTAGTAGCTCCAATCCAAATATTCTCCACAGAAACCCTGGGTAAAATTAGTGGATTTTTAAATTGCTACTGGAGTTACCTTTTCTGCCCTCCCAAATAACTTTTTCTCCAGAGAAGCAAGAGCCCCACCTACAGGTCCCACCTGAAAATGCTCTCTGCTTTCAATGCCTACTCATGGACAAAGAAGAAGCAATCCCCCCTCACGCCCCCCCCCCCCGGTCCATTAAAAATAAGTAAGGCCATATAGGCAAACGAGACCCTGGGACATGCAGAAAGAATTTAAATTCCCCATACCAATTAGTATAGATTCATTCAAGATCTACATGCCATTAACGATATTGTACAAGTGAATATGAATTGTACTCAGTCGCATTTGAATGGCAAGATCCTGGGACTAGAGTGGCCTTGTGGTGCTGCTGGACTGTGTCACCTCATGAGTTTAAAACGGCTCCCCCGCCCTGTTTGATGGGGGCTGAGCAGGGGACTTGTGGAACCTACAGTTGGACAGATTTGCAAACAGCAGGTTACTTATCTGGGATTCCAAATTAGCAAGGGAACCTGCAGCAACTGTGTGGCTTCCTAGGAATGGCAGGGTTCTGTCACATCTGGATCCCAAACTTTGAACTAATAAAAAAGTCCTTGTGTGGGGCCCTTAAAGGGACAGATGTGGAGCCCCTTGTCTGGACCACAGACCGTCAAAATGCCTTTTAAAAACTAAGGCAGAGTCTTATGACTGCCCCCACTTTGGGGTTGACTGACTTGCAGAAAGAATTTAAATTACACATTCATATAAAACAAGGAATGAGCTTTGGAGTCTTAGTACAGGTGCCACAACAAGTAGCATCCTTGTCAAAGCCACTGAACAATATTGTGAGAGGATGACTTCCTTACCTTTGAGCAGTAGCAGCTACTTGTGAGCTGTTATTAAAAACTGTGTCTATTGTCAATCCTGCCACCCTGTTACCTGCCGAAGAGAATGAGCCATTGCACACGACTGTTTAGAGGTTCTGGAGGCTGTCTATTCTAACAAGATAGATCTGTCAGATCAGCCAATGCCAGAGCCAAAATTGGGATCTTTTCACTGACAGGAGCAGCTTTAGGGACAATGAAGTGCTGGACATGTGGAGGTCATGAAACACACTGTCATGAGGGACTTCAGCCCAGGAATCTGAGCTGATTGCTTTAACCAGAGCTCCTCAGTTATCGGGGGGGGGGGAAAGGTAAACATTTATATGGACTGTAAATATGCTTTTATGATTGTGCATTCTCATGGTGCCATTTGGAAGGAAAGGGGAGCTCCTGATGGCAGGGAATAAGGATATTAAATATGCCACTGAAATAATGGCCCTGATACAGGATGTGGCTGAGTCCAGGCAGATGGCCATCATGAATTGTCCTGGTCACCAAAAAAGGGAGACACTTACGTTGCAAAAAGAAATCAGGCCACTGGCAGAGCTGCCAAGGAGCCTGCTGAAGGTAATCTGTTCTTCATGGCATTGATATCCCGGCTAGATTTAGATCCCCTTTATAACTAAAGACTGGGGCTCTGACATTTGGGATGGCACAGCTGAATGGAGACAGAATTCTCATGGACTCATTCTCCTACCTGAAGCTTTGGTTCAGCCTCTTATGAGGCACCTGCATGAATGCACACATTAGAGGCATGATGCCTTCACGGATTTGGTGGGACCTCGTTTAAGAGGACCCCATTTGCAACAAACTATTTATGTGCCCAAAACAATCCAAAGGCAGAAAAGCAACCTGCTGCACAGGGAATCCAACATGTGGGGATCCATCCTTTCGATGATTGGCAATTTCACTCAGATGCCTAAACTTGCATAAGTAGATACCTTTTCAGGATGTGTAGAGGCTTATCTTACCCGAACAGAGAGCGTGTCTTAAGTTACCTGTATCCTTCTGAAGGAACTCACTCTGAGATGAGCTCCTACCAGGAGCTTCTGGTCCAGGACAGGGCCTTTGCTGAGTTCCTGCGTGCATACGCCAGCTCAAAGCAGGAACAGGCCTCACAGGACAACAGGATAATGGACATAAGCAGTCCAGGGAAAGAGGCCAAGCAGATGGAGAATGGCATGCTGGTGATGGACACTGTGGGAAGGCAGCTGCAGAGACAGCTCAGCTGCTCCTCTTCCTACAGAGAAGAATTAACAGGCAACACAAGAGCATGGCTGAGCTGCAGAAAGCCAGGGCTAAGAAGGAAGAGACCTGGAAGTTGATGGAGGCAGACAAGGCTCAGACAGGGAAGGTCAATCTGTCTGTGTCCTGGGACTACATGAAGGCCATCAGACCATTCATCTACTTTCTGAGAATCTTCCTCTTCTTGTGTAACCACATTGCCACCCTGGCTTCTAACTATTGACTCAGTCTCTGGACTGAACACTCCATTGTCAATAGGACCTAGGAGCACACTAAAGTCCATCTGAGCATCTGTTGAGCCCTGGGCATTTTGCAAGGTGTCACCGTATTTGACTACTCCATGGCGGTGTCCATGGTGGGAGGGTCTTTGTTTCCTGCTGCCTGTACTTGGATCTGCTGTACAATGTCCTGTGGTTGCCCATGAGCTTCTTTGAGCGGACATCCAGTGGGAACCTGGTTAACCATTTCTCCAAGAAGCTGGACACAGTGGACTTAATGATCCCACTGGTTATCAAGATGTTTTTGGGCACCCTTCCTCCATACAGAGAGATAATGGATCCTCTGTTGTATCAGAGGTAACCCAGCAAGTAAGCAAATCCCTATATCTGGCATGGAAATTGCATGCATCCTGGAACTGATGCAGGAAACCCATCTAAAGTGGGATAAGGTGTTGCTGCTTGCCCTCTTCTGGATAAGGGTAGCCCCTAGAAGCAGGTTTAAGTTAAGCCCCTAAGGAATAGTTTATGGGAGACCCTTTCTAGCACCCTGAGGTAAGTATGGTAATATAACCATAAGTGAAAGAAACCAGAGGAAAGCAATATGTTAAATGAGTGGGTCAGATACTAACCATTATGCATGAGTTTGCCTTTTTCAGGTCCTTGCCCCAGTTGGAGGCACCCCTCCACACCTTTATACCAGAAGACTGAGTGATCCAAACAACAACTGGCAGAGAAGTAGAAGGGACCCTATGAAGTACCTCTAACAACTCAAACCTCATTGAAATTGTCAGGAATAAAAACCTTGGTTCTATCATACCAGACTAAAGAGATGTTCCATGGAAGAAGAGGACCCAATTCCCTAGTGGATAGACCAGCCTTTAAGCAATCTAAAATATCTATTTAAGAAGAAGGAAAAATGAAAATGTTGATATCTTCAGTAACCTTTCTTTGGTTATTTGTTCTGTCTATAGGATGGAGAGATCACTCCAGGCTGTCACCTCTTCTATGGGTCTATCTCACTGCTGGGTTTGTCATCCTAGACCTTGTTCACTGCAAGTATTCCTGTATATGATTTCTGAATTTGCAGAAGCCAGTCTCTCAGATCACCTACAGGGCCTGACTAATAGCTTGGTAGTCAGAGGTCCCATGGTTCTTTCTTGCCCAGCCCTGTATCAGACATTGTGTGCAAGGTGACAGGAAGGACCCACAGTCCTGTTGGTGTTTTAGATACCAAGCAGTGTAAAATCCCTCTTATCAGGCATCCTTCTCCATTTTGCCTTATCAATCCTTATGGTTATAGTTGTTGCTTATTCCTTTCCTCCTGGTAATCTGTTGGATTTTTATTTTTGTAAATCTACTGCCAGAGCTTTGCAATGACATAAATAAGTATAAACCTCCCATCTAAAACATTGCCCCAATTCAGGAGGAAATACCTTGATGACTATGTCACCCCTCCTCCCACAGATATGGAAGGATAAATTTGACAGTGGGGAATATGTAACAGAGGGAATGACCTGAAAAAGGGTAAAAATGTTTTATGAGCTATCGCTTTATAACCTCCCCTACTCTTTTTGGGAATTAAAACTTGCATCCCTGCCCAAGGCTAGTAATCAGAGGGGCAGGGGAGTGTCCTTTGTTATTTGTACCACAGAAATGGCTCAATGGAATTGTCCTGGCTGGAGGTCATGAGATTGTCTTCATTGGAGGTGGGATGGATCAGAACCATCAACTATAGTTAAACAGCAATGGCCTGAAGCCGAAAACCCTCCCTTTAAAAGCTCTGTATTTCTGCTTCTGGACAGTGCTGTGGTACTTTAAGACCCTACTTCTCATTTGCCAGCAAATTAATAAACCTCCCTTTCCTTCTCCTCAAACCACTTGTCCTCATTCTTCTGAAGCAGCCTCAAGGACAAGTGCTGAACTTTTGGTAACAATCAGAGACAAGCCACCGGACATATACCCAGACTCACATGATCTGTTAAGTAAATTGAGGACCTGCAGGTATGGTTTAAGCTTTGTTTTGCATAGCCTCAGACCTGTTAATGAGTTACAAAGGATATCTCCAAGAAGGGAGGGGTGCATGACGAGGCATGCCTGACATCCCTTCTCATGGCCAGAAACTCATCTTTAGGGTATTTCTGGGATCCCCTTGGCTAAGAAGGGGTCCATTCAATCAGCTGGGGGAACTTAAGATTTTATTTTAGTTTACACTAACATAACTAAGATAATACTATTTCATAAATCTCCATCTTACCCATAGAAATTTTGACTCATGTCTATTAGAGGATTTCTTTTTTCTCTAAATATGTGTTATCATATCAGAAAGAATTATGTAAATAAGGCCATTTTCTTAAAACCAAGGATAAAACCAGAGTATTATATATATAAAATGTAAACTCAAGATTAACCTTTGTCTTTAAATGAACCAAATTTTTTTATCATTATCTTTACATTTACTTTACTATAATAAAATAACATGACATATTGTAACAGAAAAACGAAGAAAAAAATTATCCACAATTTCATTACTTTAACACAATTCAAAATTATCTTCCAATCTTTGTCCAGAGCTGTACTTAATTTTAAATGCTAAACATGTCTATATTTAATGGCAAACCAATCTACATATTATAATTATTATTTACAAAGAAATATGGAAATGTTTGTTATAAGGTGAATTTTATGTCAATAATTGTTTAAAGATTTTATTTCCATTCATGGTGAAAAGACACAATGCCACCATTAGGAAATTATGAATACTGTGCCCAGGCACCTTGCAACTGTCACATTTTATTTCTAAAATCCAGTCTGGATTCTGTATTGCCACTGGCAGGCAGCTTTAATGAAAATCATCTCCCAGGCAGCTGCAACTTCCACTTCAGTTTTAGTCACAGCAGCTCTCCTGATTAGCACCTGCAGGAGCTGCCACAAGACTGAACCTAAATCTGCTCACCAGAGTCACAGACATGCCTAACACAAGGCCACTAGTTATCAAAATTCATAAATGCAACGTGATAACCTTTCTGTTTGGCTTAATAATTTTGTATGCTCAGAATAGCCATAGATGTTCACATAATATATATTGTCTAACTTTAGGCATAAGGCTAGTAATTTTTTATTATGTAATTTTTGCCCACTAATGATATATGATGTACAAGAGCATAGAGAGTTAAAATAACAACAGAAACCATAGCCACCTAAGGCTTTATTCTGATCTGTTGTATTTAATTACATGCACTTGCACTCTTGGTTTCCTGTAGGTTTTCTATATAACTCAACAGGTGCAGGATCTGCATAATTCTCTCCAATTCTTGTGCAGAAAAGGCACAGCATGGAGGTGAGGTTTTAGTTAGAATAACTAAAATGTCTAATTGAACAGTCCTTATGCTGGGAGAATTTTTTTATGAACATGCAAGGTTTTATTATAATATAGTTGTAAGTCTGGGCTTTGTTTATTCATTCTGACTTAACTTACTATAAAGTACTATATTTTGTTTATTTATTCTGGACTTACAGAAAAATTTCCATTCATGAATGTACAAGCATGAGTATGTGTATTTGTGTGTGTGCTTGGGTACTCTTATCCCATAAGATAGACTAGGTCCTCAAGGGAGCTAATAAAATTGGGGACAAAGGCATACACAAAAGTGGTGATCATTGAAGGAGCTCAGGAAATATACCCCAAATCCTTGGTATAAAGAGTATTTTGAATTAAAGGCCCTTATAGATTAACGGGCATTGGAAAGGGCTTTCTCTCTATCTGCATAACCATATGGACCCATCAAAAGAACAATGGACTTTCTTTCCCCTCTCTGTTATCTCAATATGTTGCAGGAAACAAGATCAAGAATGCAACCAGACCTGGCCCAAATCATTTTAAACATAATACCTGTCTCTCGGGTTAATTTACAAATCAATCTGTTCCCCCATCCATTTAAGGGCAACCATTTATTGCCCTTAAACAGAATTACCTATATTCCTCATCTCCCCTCCCTTCCAAAAGGAGGGTATAAAAATTTCTGGACCTCCTTGGGATATTGGATAATCACTTTGTGATTCTTCCCATGCACATGGTAAAAACTTTTTATCTTACTAATCTGCCTTAGTTGTGAGTTGATCTTTCAGTGAATTTTGGGGGAAAAGGGGGAGTTTCTCCTCACCCCCACATCATGCATGGGACTACATGAGTGGAGCATTTTTAGGAGACAAAAGAAAAACAACAGTGGGGCTTGGAACATATATGGAAGATTTTTAGAAGTGATAGATTCTGTGTAATGAATAGAAAATCAAGCTGGAAGGCTAACATGAGCACAAAAAGAACAAAGAAGCTATAGTAGGAATTTGCATGGCATCTCCACAGGCCAGTAATATTTCCATAAAAGTATCAAATAATTGGATGTCTTAAAAAAAAGTCAAGGTCAACTTCCTCCTATACTCCGACACTCATGTTTTGGTCATATAGAGAAGAGTAACTACACAGCACCTGCAATTAATGTCAGAGAAAGTCCTAGACCCTGGGTCTTCCCAGGGTTTGGAATTGGAATGGATAGAAGTAAAATAATAATGATAGAAGCTGATATTTATTGATTAATTATCTGTGTTAGGTACTGTTTTAAAAGAATCAGCAAAGAAAATAAATTTTAATGTGGTTTGTGGTCGTGGAAAATGAAGGGAAATTTGAGTACCAACCAAGAAGGAGAGAGAATAGGTAAAGCTACGCTTAGATTAGAAACGTTAAGTGACAAAGGTGACTGAGGGAAGACAAATGGGAAAAAGGTGTCAGAGAATGGGAGAAAGGGAGGACGAAGGACAGGGTCGGTGTGGTTGCGTGAGTCCTCCTGGCAAAAGTGAGGCTTAAATCCACAGTGTGGGCACACACTGTTTGTGGGGTAGGACTCAGAGTTTGAGCAGGTGTAGTGGAGTCTGTGTGCGTTCCCTTGATCCAGACAATAATTACTAGCAGATTTATGGTCATTATATAACATGACAACGCAGGGCTCAAATCAGACATAATGTGGTCAGTAAGGAATGGAATATTTATTAAGAGAGCGGGAGAAGTATTTCAGAATCCAAGCCATGTAAGCAGGTGAACAGAACTCAGGAAAGGAGCTGTCTGCCCTCTAACCTGATGTAAGCATTTGTTATATCATAGCTGATTAATGTGGATGTCCTAGTGATGTTGGGCTGTGTGTGAGCAGTGTAGACTCTGGAGAGCACTAACAAAGGTTCACTCAGAATCAGAGAGGCACCTTTATTTTATATATAAATTACAGCATATACAAGGATTAACACCAGGACTAATATTTTTTTTAGGAGTCACATCACCTGTTTCTTAAGTTCTGCACCAGATAAATGCACAGGCAGCAGCAGGGATCACCTTCCTAAAATAGTCTTTAAGCAGAGAGTGGGGATCAATACTAGAATTCAGCAACATGAATTTCAGAAAGATGGATTAAACAAGGCAGTGCCATCTCAGTAATGGAGATATTGAATTATTACCAAACAAATTAAAGCCAAGTCTCAGTCACTGCAACTGAAGGATAATAGTGGAACTTGGTCACAAATAATAAGACAAGAACACAATATTAGAAGAGAGTTTAAAATCACAGCAAGGCTAGAATTCTGGAAAGACACAAACAGGACCTTGGAAAATCTGTTCTTCCATAAAACCAATGAGAACTTTAACAAAAGTTGTCAATACAAACGTCTTCAGAACTCTGCAAATTAATCAAAGATTTGTAACAATTCAAAAATCATTTATTAAAAAAATGACTCAATCTTGGCAATCAGTCCCAAATGGTATAGGATACTGTACTTGAGCCAGATTGGTAGAACAGTTTCATTTAGGCCTCAGGACCAAAATTTTGCTAGCAGTCAGACAGGGTGAAGATTTTTCTTCTTAAACTAGGTGAGTTAATATTTTAAACATCAACAGTGGTAAGTAATACTGCCCTTTTCCATGAAAGCAGACTTTCTCTTAGTAAGCAGCAGAGGACTTGGTACACAACTAACTTTTGCAAATAGAATAGATGAATTAATGCATGTGTGAACGAATGAATATGTGGACAATGGCCAGCCCTAATCTTGGGTGAATATTTTCTGGATAATATTATAATATTTCCATTATTTATAGAGAAAGTCAGCAAGATGTGTCTAACACTTACTATCTTAAGATAGTTACTTAAAACCTCTGAACCTCAGTTTCTTCATGTAAAAATTGGAGTTGATAATTATATTACTGCTAATAATAGATGGTATTATTGAGAGTGAAATAATATATGTTGAATGCCCAATATAGTACTTGACAGTGCAGATTTTGGTAAGTGTTTGTTAAATGAATAAGTAAATTGATATATGAACAAATGAATAAACAAACACATGCGATTACTATGAGTGGAGGGCCACTTTCTTGTTGATCCACTGATGTACTGTCTTCTTTACATTCACCTACTAGGAATAGGACTCATCCAAGGAGTAAAGGGATGTCCTTGGGTGCTTTGGGGCTTGGAAGACTGCAAGCTAAATGTCAGATTGGAAAATAATAAGAATAATAATAAAAAATAGAGGTTATTAGCTTTGAAAAAGGGAAAGGATTTAAAACAGTGTAATGGAAATTGTAATGAAATTTTTTAAAGAGTAAACATTATGCACTAACAATATCAGATGGAATTATCATCTGTCTCAAGTAAGTCAGTTGCAAGTATTTAAAGTAATATGGTACTACAATAGTCCTGCCCTCAAGAAAATTATAGGTGATGGGATTAATAGGTTAGAGATGGAATTGCCACTGCACTGTATTCCTTTCTATTAACCATTTCCTGAGTCATAAATGTGCACCATAAAACTGCTGATATGTAGTTTTAAATATTCCATAAAAACTCAAGAAAAATTTGCCCTTATTCATATTTAGAGGTGAATACCTATATCAAAGGTTTAATAATAAAATAATAATAATATATATAATGATCAAAATTTAGGCAGAGGTTTACTGTGTGCCAGGCACTGTTTTAAGTATTTAGGTCTTTTTACTCATATGCTCCTCACAAGGGTCTGCTAAGATACTATTTCTGTCCTCTTTTGACAGGAGAACTGAGGCAAAGAGAGGTTAAATAACTTGCCCATGTTTACTCAGGCCAGGGCTAAAGTTTGAACCTACGTAGTGAAATGCCAAAATTTTCACATAAATTACTTCAGTGTGATTTTCCTCACAATCTCAACTTAGAAACTTCCGTTACACTATTTATTTATTTATTTTAATTGAGAAGTGACAAATTGTGTATATATATATATGTGTTATACAATGTGATGTTTTCATATATGTATACGTAGTTGAATGATTCAATCAAGCTAATCTTAAGTCATTATTTAATAGGATTTATCTTTTTGTAGTGCTTTATAAAAATAGAGAACATGTGAAATTGTGATTGAAATTAGAAAAAAAAAGAGAATTAAACGTGAGAATCAGAAGTGAGGCTTTTATTGCAAAATTTTCTTATAGAGCTGAGTATGCGTCTGCCCTCATGCTCATGCGAATAGTGGAAACCCAAACAATTGCTTAAACAGTTGTGTATGTGTTCACTTTCATATATGATGGGGCTTGGGACCTTTCCACCTCAGCTCCAGGTGTTTTTCTCAGGATACACCTTATGAATAAAGATGTGACATGATAGAGAGGAGGAATGTAGGAAGATTAGCTCTATTCCTGAATCAGTTAAAAATTGGCTTTGTGGTACCAGGTCATTAAACTTGATGTGCCTTTGATTCTCTGTCCCAAAAACTAACACACCAGACTGGGTCATAAGTGTACCTCTCACAGCAATACCATATCATGGCTAAAAGAAATGCCCTTCCTGTTGGAAAAAGGGCCTTCTTCTAGTTTTGTTGCCTACATTCACTTACTTCCTTGTGACTACATGCTCTGAACTGCACTGTTCTACAGTTTATCAGTCAGGTCAATGCTTTCAATTATGAGCCATGTAAAAATTGAAAATAATTCACAGTTTATGTTAGAAGGCCTCAATGCTCAGCTTTAAAATAGAGCCTTCTACAAGTTTTCATACTCTAGGGAGTTATTTTCATGTTTGTTTCTTTTCAAACTTGTGCAGATACTTGAACTGTAATTGAGAACTGAATTAAGAATTGTAAAGAATTGCTGTATTTCTTGTTATAAAATCCTTTCTCTGGGGTGAAGTGGATGGTATGATTATGCCTTCATTTTGGTAGAAAAAACCCACAATAACAGTATAGATTTCACATTTTATTTTTAACAAAATACATGGTTGAAGAAAGATGGACTCAATAAAAGAACATTAGATTAATGAATATAATGTTCACACAATTCTATCTTTAAGTAAAAAATCTGAAAAAAAATTCTAGTTGGAAAAGAATTGTGACTTGAGGTGACAAAAACTACCTTTTTTGAGTACTCATAACTATAGCCATGATTTTAAATGAGTCTATACTTAAAAGACTCAACTAACTCACATTTTGATTTTTTGAATATAAATTTTTATATTGTGAATGCAAATTATTATATGTGTTTTAATTCTTATCTTATTGTAGCATAGAACAAAGTAAAGAATTCTTTCATCTAATCAAACAAAAAAGGGCATTTATCACCGCAAATATCTAATGATTGTGAGGCAGAAAGTTCAATGGGAAAGAACAGTAACATGATAAAATTATGAACAAAACTTTGATCTTACTCTGATTTAAAAAAACAAACTCTGAGATGAAATAAATGTGAGGTTATTTTGCATGTTTTTTTAAAATTTTGGACAACAATATATGAGGTCAGAACTATGTCACTATAACTAGTAGTTAACCAATCATTTCTTTTATTTTACACACTTTTAATACACTCCTCCTACTATAATAAAAAACAATGATTATTTTCACCGGTATGAAGACCACTTCAGGAATACAGTGAAAGGTTGGTAAAACTAGAAAATTATCCTTATGGAATTTTGTTCCTCCAGTAATTCTGTCATTCAGTATGTATTGTTTAACCTTCTTCTTTACTACACACTGAGAATACTCAGTCAAGACTGCTGATCTTAAGGAGTTTTACATTCTAGTAAGGAAAAAGATTATTTTAAAAAATGTGTTGTAATAAAATACCACAAAAGGGGAAGAACATGCATGGAGGTGATAACACTTGGTACGTTTTGATTGATGAGTACTTTGTATCTGCCAGATTAGGGTAGGGATCACGTGGAGAGAAAGAAGACTATTCTCTGGGAAGGGCACAGTATGGCCAAAAGACAAGAAGACCTGCCAGCATTAAGGCATCCAGTAAAGGCTTGGGAATGGGTGGTGTCTATATTTGTTGGGGGCTGGGATAGTGTAGGAGTAGTGATAAGGTAAGAAGTCACTGAGAAAACTCAGATAATGCCACCCTTGATTGCTTACTAATCAGTTATAGAGATATTAGAGGGTTTTAAGCAGAAAAGTAATTGATCACATTTTTATTTTAGAAGGTTACTCCGTATATACTGAGAAAAGCAGATAGAAAATGTTAGTCTGGGGACAAGGAGCAGAAAATAATGACTTTTGCAATGAATTAGGTATAGGTGATGAAGAGATGGTAACTACTTGGGTAGTATCCAGATTTCTGGGTGATTGGATAGACAATGATGGATGCTTAATGAGATGTTGAATAAAGAAGATGGTACCATATTTGGTATAAATATCATCAACTGTTATCATATTGAGCTTGAGGAACCTATGACATAAGTAGAGATACCTACACTGAGTACCAATCTGGAATTCATTGCTCTATAACTGACAGATGGAGCCATAGGTATGCAAAAAGTCAGGAAAAGTGTATAGATGAAAAGGGAATTTATACAAGTTCTTAACCCATATTTGAGAACTTATATAAATTCTTCCATATTTCTGGAGTATTTTAATATTCTTATTTAAATCAGCACAACTGGGCAGTATGTAAGGCAACTGTGTGATAAGTATTATACACAGGATTGTCGATTATTCAGAAAGCAGACAATTGCTTGTGCTTAAAAACAAAAATCAGGACGTCCATGTAATTAAATTGGGCATTCATATTTACCAAAATAATGTATAGAAATAATTTTTTAACAAAAGCTTCCATTTAAAAAAACAAATAACACAGAACTTAAAATTGTTTGCCAGATGACCTAATTCAATCTGATCCTTTCTTCTTTTCTATTTTAATAGAAACTAAAATATTGAGAGGTTATCTGATTGTTCAAGATCATACATTTGATGAATGACTTTAAGACAAGATGACTCATAGTCTTCCAAGTTTTCTAAAAAGTTACATACCCTCTTTTGTTTTCTTACTGGGAAATATGTTTACATAATTATAATTAGCTATTATTAATCAAAATTATTGCTATTCTAAAGTTTTGATATTCTGTAGCAGTACAGGTATGTATCCTAGTTGATTTTATGACATGCATATAAAATGCACAAGTACATAATTAGTTAATATTCATGTTAAATTTTTGTATTGGACATTTCTATTTGGCCCTCCAGAACTGCTCTTCATCCTTTTCTGCCCTGCTTTCTTCCCTGGGAGGCTGAACTACATGGCTAACCTCAATGGGTCCCCATGTCCTCTGACTTCCAGTTGGATTAGGCCAATGTGAGGTACTGAAATAATATTAAAAGGCAGAAGGAGAGAATGGTAGGGTCATTAATTCCCCCTTGTTTATGTCCTCTCTGGTCACCGTAGGCTAGGGTGTCTAGTAATGAAAGGTCACTCTTTACTCAGAGTGGCCTTTTCCACACAACTCTCACCCCTTCCTGATTGTAGCAACCTGTCTGTTCCTTTATCCATTTAGGCCTAAGGGTAGTGACAGCTTCAGATTTATGCTCTAGCCCATGTGGTTTTCCCACACTCTTCCCATACCTTTGCAATTAGTGGTTTGCAAATAAGTCCTCCTTAAAAGATCCTAATTTGAGTGTGCCATCTATTTTCTGTTAGTGCCATGAATAATACAATCTCTAAATCAAAAATGGCTTTTATCATCATTGATTCAATTTTTGAAAGAAGATATATTCTAGAAATCATCTATTAACAGATATGAAATAGCATTCCAAAGTCATCTTAAGTAATTCCTTGGTGGAAAAAGGAAGTATATAAATAACTAAAATACATATTTTTAATTATTGAAATGAATCCCTGACTCACTTAAAAAATTCCAAACAGTGTAGACCCATTTCTAATAAAAATATTTTCCAAATAGTGTATAGCAATATCATCATTTTTGGCTATTGCCTTTCTAAGTCTTTTGTTTTCCAAGTATCATTTGGATAAGGATTAAGAAAACTAATGACTGTTATAAAATTGTCAAGTTCATGTTTGATATTCATCTACCTACAAACAGGATCATATAGCAAAAGTTAAGATCAATAAGCTATTAATGTGTCAAAAATATCAAAGTGAGGGGCAGCTAGATCACAAGAATGTTTCAATGACAATGGGTTATTATGAGGAATTAACTTTAGAGTCAAACAAACCTGGCCTAGAACCCTAGTCTGATACTTAATACCTAGGAGAACTCAGGCAAGTCACTTAACCTGTTTTATTGTTTATGAGAACATAGATGATAGGACTATCATGTAGTATTGTTAGGAAAATTAAATAATGAAATGAGTGACAATGCAATGTGTTGGAAAAAGCATAGGTTTTGGAGTCAAAAACATTCATGATAATACTGGGGTTGCCACTTAGTCATGTTCTTTTAGTCAAGTTAGTTACTTAACTTTTCTAAGTCTCATTTCTCCATCTGTAAAAACATATGGGAAAACAATACCTGATTTATAGACTCTTTGTAAGAATTAAAATGAACAGACATAAATGGCAGAATGTGATTTGAACTCAGGTTTCAAGGCTCCATAATACAGGAAGTCTCTATAATTCAAAGCTTTTCTTTTATGTTTCAAGAAGGCAGAATCTCATATTGCTTAAGCATGTGAACTCTGGTGTCAACCTACCTATCATGGGTCCTGCCTCCATCAGTTACTGCCTATATGACATGTTCTTAAGCAAGTTACTTAATCTCTGTTTTCCTGCTTGAAAAAAGGATATAATAATAATACATATCTCTTAGAATTATCATGAACATTAAATAATGTGTCTAAATCATTTGGTACAGTACATGGCATGTTGAGTTAGTGCTCAATCAGTATAATATATACACTAAAAATGAAGATAACATTCAGAAAATTAAATAAATGAAAAAGAACACATGTCTGTCTTGACTTTCAAAAATATCTTTCTGCTCTACTATCCTTCTTCCAAGTAGAAAGGATACATACAGAAACATATATAATTATGTGTAACTAATTGTAAACTTTGAGCTAGTAGAAATATTATATCTAAACAAGATATTTTGGAAAATATGTAAAGAGCAAAAACTATAACCATTTCAGATTTAAAGTCGTGTAATTATACACACACACACACACTACTACTGAATTTAGATTTATTTGGATTGAGGTTCTATAAAGAAGAAAAACATTTTTTATACTCCCCAGGAGAAAATTTTTATTTATTCTTGAGTTTTCTTCTGAAAACTGTATCATTCCCCATAGCTCTTGTGGGAGACACCAAGTGGTGGTAAACCTGATGTCTCTGCAGCCAGGTTCTGACTCTATGTGAGATGATTCTCACTGCAGAATAAATACCATGCAATTCCTGAACTTCCATTCCTGGATACATATTTTACCTTATAGTATATCCCTTTTGAAAGGGATATATTGAGAAGTTTAGAAGTGGTTATTAATTATGAAATAAATCTATCTCTAAAAGTTCTAAAGCACAGAGACCCTTTACTTCCTTGATATTTTACTTAAAGTAAAAAAAAAAAGAAAATGGAGAATATATTTTTCCTCTAGAGTTTTCTCTCAATTACTGTTTCCCTCTTCCCTTTGTAGCTGCATGAGTAGCTGCTCTTTAGCAATCTGAGAATCTGATCTTCAGTAGTCACCTCTTACAATTTCAGTCAATCTGGTTTCATTTCTCGTAACCTCTTTAGTGTAGGGTCCCACATCTATGTGCTTCTTGAGTCATTTTCTACCTAGTCTAACATAATTCTTTAAAAAACTTTTTAAAAAGTTACCTCCTTTATATTTGTCAAAAAGCATGGTTTGAATCCATGCTGACTATATTTCTAGGGCATGATTCTGGCTTTAACTACAATTTTATGATGTTCATGGATATAGATATTTGCTATATTCTACACCCAGACCTCCTTCAAGGATTGAGAAATGTTAAGTCTCTAGGGGCAGTTTTGAGCGCTGTATGACCAGGGCCAGAATTGATTATATTGCTAGGGAAATAATGCTACAATTAAAAAGATAAGTAATTGACTGTAAAAAAATTGTTTGATTGTAAAGGGTTTAGAGAGAGAATAGTTGATGAGAATAGCACTAGTGCTTTATAATTTTTAATCTGTGATTTTTAAATGTACCCTATAGCTAACCTGAGCCCCTAAGAATTTTGAATAACACTACACATTGTCAGTTATTTATTTTAATTAATGATAATAAGAATTTATTATTTCTTTTTTCCAGAAAAAAAAAGGTTAAAAGCAACGTCAGAGATACTTATCCAGGGTCCAGCTCACTCCTAAATATCCAGCAACTACTCTATAAAGTTAAAATGCCTGGCAAGTCTTGGAATTAGTTTAATTGTGTCCAGCACAGTCATGGCCTTCATAATGAATACTTGGAAAATGTCAATTAGATTATTTTTATGGATATTATCTCTAACATTAAACGTTATAGGCACTGATCTTTTATAGATTGGAGAAAGGCTGTAGATGGATGACAGTAGTAATTAAGTAATGTTTTACCATTTGAAGGCAAAAGATTGGTATCAGTCTCTGATGTGTTCACCTTTTAAATTAGCTATATAGCCAGGGGTTGCTGGTGACTCTATGCATTCTACAAGTGTTTTTGTATGTGGAACTTTCCAAAGTCTTGGCCAAAAAATTCAATCATATCCAAGTCAGAGAAAATGCTAAAGGGCAAATAACTTTGACAAAGATATCCTATCACAGGAAATGCTTCTAACTGAAATTCAATCAAGTGTATTTATCAGTAGGTTTAGAACTATTACAGTATATCCCTGATGATGCCTAGCATTTTACCTGCAAAACAAGATATGAGACACTCTGAAGCTACCTCAATATTAATACTTACCCCACTGCAAAATACTTCTCCCTGTTACTTTCTAGATTGCCTAACACTTGTTAGACCTGGAGCTCATTTAGCAGAAAAATCTTTTGTTATATATTTTTAAAATACTAATAACAACAGCTAATCTTTATACAGTGCCAACCATGTTGTAGACACTATTCTAGGTGCTTTGCATAAGTTAACTCATAATCTTCACAATGTTTTGAAGGAATTTTTATTAATATTACCATCAACCCATATATCACGGTAAGGAAACTGAAGAACAGATGAAAGAACTGAATTCCCAGGAATTTGCTAAAGTCACACAGCTGATTAAGTGTCTGATCCCAGCCTGTATAGGCTGACATCTGTGTTCTTAACCACTTTGTAAAATGCAATACCTGCTTCTCAGTAGTTCACTAAATTTTGGTTGAACTAAAATAAATAAAATAGTATTTCCTGATCAAAGTTCATAGCTTCTGGACCCAGAGGAATAATTTTGGAGCTACAACATGGAGAAACCACTTTTTCTTTCTGATTATTTCACAGGAGGGGAAGGTATTACTTTCTTTCTTATCTTGAAACTATAGATTTTCCTCTATAGGCTTATGGAAATCTTATTCTTGACGGGCAGTTTGTAGAATTGGTTTGATATATATAGTAAAGACCATTATATTAATACATAACTTGCTTTAAAATGCCTCATCATTCAACTGTGCTTGCTTTTTATGTGCCTGAAAAAATAAAGTGTTTAAAATTCATTACAGAGTGTATTTCTTTAAAGGAAGTTTATGATAAATTTCTTTGTAAAACAAGAAAGTCTGCCAGCATATTATGAACTGATTTGTAGGACTGGATAATCGCCTAGGAAAATTCATTGAAATGAGATATAATTATTTCACTCATAGCCTATATAAGGTCTGAAGTCATGTTTCTATGTGTACAGTTGTTTAAAGTACATTCTCCCATTGTAATGAACAAGCAGTGATGGGTTACGTTATCTCTCTTTTCCTCCATTAATAGAATTCAGCATACTTGAAATTAGTAATTGTATCCTCTGTTAAATAAAATGCATGTCTAACATACAGTGAAGCTCTTAAAGCACAATAATTTAGAACTTGATTTGGTTGAATAAAATTTTTTGAAACAATTCTGTGATTGTTCAGGACTTTATGTGTATTAAGAGAAATACTTTATCATTAAGTGATTTTTGTTTAGTTTAGTCTGGTTTAGTTTTGTCAACAAGGGCAACATTTAAACATTATTTTGGGTCTAGTTGTGTGCTAATCATTTTAATGTTTCTATTTATTATTCTTTAATAATGTAGGAATCTTGGAAATTATATAGTTTCCAGTGAATTAATAAAATGTGTTCAAATCCTACTTCTAGCTAGTGTTATTATGTGTATACAACCTTTTAAAATAATAAAACAAAATTTCAATGAATATTTATTGAATGCCTAAAACTTGACCAATTTTGATTGGACAATTTTACTTACAATATCTTAGTCCTACATTTATTTAAATTTTTTGTAATGCCACTTTTTCTCCAGATCAGAATAGCCCTTTCAAAGCTTCACTTATATTCGTCAAATGTAACATTTATATTTTCACAGGCCTCTTGACTCCATGTTCACTGGCTAGGAAAGGTCCTCCCAGGTTCTCACACCTGCACTTCTGCCTTTTACCCAATGCTCACATCCTTGTCTTGGTAACTTTTTCAGATAGAACATTAGGCCTTTTAGAAATATTGTCTACCTTATTTTTGACAATCTTTCCTCTTGGGTGCAGTAGAGTATAATACCAAACAGGGCAGATTCTGTGGTTGGATTCTGGATTCAAAACTGCAAAGCCTTTCCACCACAAAGCCTGCCTGTGACCCAAGGCAAACCTGTTAGCCTCGGGGATGCTGTGCAGGCAAATGTTTTTTGGTCTGAGTGACAGTCATATCTCCTAATATAAATGTCTACAAAAACACACTTTTTCTTTCATGAGTTTGATTAACTCCATTCTCTAAAAAAGGAGGAACAATTTTTGTTCATTTGAAAGCTTATTTTCAGAAAAAAAATACAATTATATGTTTTGTAGCACATGGTCACGTGCCAAAAAAAGTTTTGGTTTCCATGTACCATGCACCAAAGTTTTCTCATACTTTCTTCTAATTATTCTCTAACATTACATTTGTGTGATCTAATTGTTGCACATTTCTGTGCACAGCTATGTTTATAGTCACTGGGTCATTCTTTTTTCGCCCATTCAAAATCTCTCATTATTCTGTGGACATAATCACAAAAGTGCTCAAAGATGTTATATACAAGAATATTTATAATGATTTCACAAAAAATAGAAAAAAACTGAAACTAAATATTTACCAATATAAAGCTATTTGAATGCAATGTTGTAAATCTATTCAGTTGAATACTCCTTAACTGTTTAAAATGGTGAACTAATAATGTGAAGGGATTCCCAGGATATCCTAGATAAAAAAGCAACTTTAGAACACTATGTATTACATGAGGAGCGTCAAAACCACTAGCAGAGATTAATTCTAAGACTAGGTTCAGAATACTTTCACTTTTCACTTCATGCCTCCCCCTTTTTATAGACAAGGTCAATTTAGTTCTTATAAAAAAGTAGAATCATTATTTCAATTATATGTTCTTACAAATGGTACTTTTCTTATTATAGACTGGGAAAAGTAAAATGTAAAAGATCGATTAAACTTAGTGTTGCCAAGGAGTGCTGGCACTTTATTCCTTGTTAGTGAGCTATAAAGTTGATTCATTTTAAGACAGTAATTTGGCAATTTCTACCTCAATTTAAAATATGCATATCATTTGGCCCTAGAAAGTCTATATCTTGAAATCTTAGGAGAAATCCTTACAAGATTGTACAAACATATGCATGGATTTGTATACATATTTTAAAAGGTATTTTTTTTTAAAAAGCTAGAGTTTGTCTTTATCAATTGTAAAAAGGAAAAATTGAAAATAGTCTGAAGGCCCATTGGGAGAAATCAGGTTAAGTAAATTATGGCACGTAATGTAAGAAATGCAATGCAAGATAGCAGCTAACAAAATATCTGTTAGGTTTGAATACCTATCTTGGAATAATGTCTGTAATATATTGTTGTGTGAAGAAAGTAAATGGAATCCAATTCAGTAGAAACAATTAATGAATAGATATGTATTGAAAATGCTATGAAATTGTATTAAACTTAAGGCATGACTGACTCTGAGGCCTGAGATAACATAAATAATAATGTTCACTTTCTCCCTATATAATATTGAATGTTTTCCAGTGAGTGTCTTGCATTGTTTTTATAATTAAAAGTATTTTTGATGGACAACATTTTTCTCACTGCCTCTGTATTTCCACTATCAGCATCCAGTCTTGATCTGTATTATAGAAGGAAAATATCTGGAGTTGAGGGGCTCTAAGTTTACCTTATTCAGATAGCTTTCTGAGACTTGATGCTTCCTGCCAAGTTGTTGATCAGCTTATGCTTGACCCCTTCCATTGAAATCTCACTAGCACTGTTGGCAGCCCCTACTCATTGCTAGGGGATCAGCAGATTGGTTCAAGGTCCAGACTTTGCTATCAGACAGTTTGAATTACAGATCAGTACATACCAGCTAAACGACTTACTCTATGGTTCAATTTCTGCCTTTATAAAATGAGGATAGTAGCAGTATATTAGTCAGCTCAGGCTGCCATAACAAAATACCACTGACTGGGTAGCTTAAACAACAGAAATTTATCTTCTCACAGTTCTGGAAGCTAGAAATACCAGATCAAGGTGCCATTAGAGTGGTTTCTGGTGAGGGCTCTTATCTGGCTTGCAGACAGCCACCTTCTCACTTAGTCCTCACATAGCCTTTCCTCTGTATGCATGCGGAAGGGGAGAGATCTCTGCTGTCCCTTCCTCTTCGTATAAGAACATAGTTCGTATGGGCCATACCCTTATGACCTCACTTAATCTTTATTACCTCTTTATGGGCCCTATCTCCAAATACACTCACATTAGTGATTAGGGCTTCAACATTTAAATTTGGTGCAGACACAATTCAGTCTATACAAACAGTCTCTAATTCACAGGGCTTATGTTAGCTTTAAAGAACGTAAGTATAAGGGAGGCAAAACTTTGCCTTTACCCTCTAAGGTCCCAGCTGAGCTCAAGAATCAAATTGACATAAGATAAATTAACAGAAGAAAGTATAGAAATTTAATATAAGTTTTACGTGACATAGGAACCATCACGAGGAAATGAAGACCCAAAGGAGATGCAAAACCTACATGCTTTTGTGTTAAGTTGAACGAAAAGCTGCAATTGTGGAAAAGTAACTAAATTATGTGGGGAGGCTAAAGGAAAATAAGAATTATTTTAACAAGGTTTGTTTGTACAGAATTCTCATGGCTGACTCCCCATTGAAGAATGTTTCTTTTCTCCTGGTACAGGGAAATCATCTTTCACATGGAACTTTTTTTTTTTTCCTGTTTTCAGGAAGAAAGGGGGAGATTAGATGTCCTTCTTGCATCTGCTGTTTTTCAAGTGCTATTAGCTTGAACTGATCCTTATGTCAAAGTGGCATTTTTTGGGGGTGGCATATTCGGCTACTTTTCATGAGCATGTAAACACTTGACATGGTGTAAGTACTCAAGACGTTATTGATGACAGTGTCTTTACTACAGCTGTTGGTTATGATTAGTCAGGTTAGCAATGAATCAAAGTCTTAGGCTATTTCAGGCTGCTCACATAGTACTTCTCTGTACTTGACAAAATATACTTTTTTTGCTCTGCTTAGGCTAGTTCTTCACTATCCTATAAATAATAATTTTTTCCTCTGTGTGTGTCTGTGTGTGTACGTATGTGTGTGTGTATTTTATCATATTATTCTTTTCCTAGTGTCATAAAAACAAGTCCGGACTTAGGTAAGGAGATTTTATCTGAAAACTATTGCAAGCGTAGGAATGGGGTGATTGCGATAGCGTGAGGGTAACAATTGCAATAGGGAGAACAGTCTGACCCTGAGATCTGCAAGTATCTCAAAGGTCAGGCAGAAAGGGCCTTTCTTTTATAGGGAGAGGTAAACAAAGCTGTCAGGGATCCCAGTGTGGGGAAGTAGGATGAGTGGGTGATGTAATAGGGTAATTTGTTAGGGAATATCTTTTCTTGCAGTCAACTGATTCTTGGGAGGGGTTGTACCCTAGCTCGGGCAGAGGGTGGGTCAAAGTTCTCGAGACTGGGGGAAAGACAGAAACTTAACTAAAGTTTGGTCAAGTCAAGTTAGGAAGCACTTTATCCAGGTTGGTCAAGGGGAAAAGCAGCTCAGCTAATCACTTATGAGGCAAAGAATGGAAATTTGGAGGATCTGTGTCTGGCCTTGTCATAGCTAAATAAAGGGGACATCCATGAGTATTATCTAAATCATATGGGGGAGGGTGATTCTCCAAAGGAAGCTGTTTTGCAGAACACAAAAAAGTGGGGATTTTCTTAAGAGTTGCTGTTTTCCAGGGGCAAAGATCTCAGGCAGGTAAAATTTAATAATGTCACTAGAAGTATTCTCTCCTCTCCTTTCCCCCCGAATACATCTTAATCCTTTCTAAAAAGTTCATCTCCTCCATTAGGCCTCAAAAAAAAAAAAAAAATCCCACAATTATTCTAGTTTATAAAAGCCAAGCTCCAGCTTGAAGTGTGGATAGTTAAAATTATGACTTGTTTTTTTTTTCTTTCATGAGTTCTCAACTAGAATGTAAGGTTCTTGGGAAAACTTTTGATTTCTTATATCTATTCATCCTCCTGACATGGTGGGAGTACATGATAAATTTCAACAGCACTTGATGAGTGACTGATACTGATGCTCACTATTGTTTTCCTGTAAGTGGGTGGACTCTAGAATCAGAGTCCAGGGGTGAATGCCCACTCAAAACTTCTTAGCGAGGTGATTTGGATAAGTTACCTAACCTGTTTTTCCTAGAGTTTCCTCATACATAAAATAGAAAAGCAGTAATAACTTTCTCAGTGGGTTGTTGCATGGATTAAAAGTGTTCAGAACATTGTCTGTCACATTGTGAGTACTCAATAGTTATTAGCTATTATTATTATTAATTAGCTTTTAACATATTATAATTACTGATTTTGTAAACAGAATGATGTTACTCTTCCTGACTTCCAGATGATGCATGTAGTAGATGTCTTTGTGTTCTATAAAATTTAAAAAAAATAAAAAGAGCATTCTATTGTACAAGACAAGCAAATTAGTTCTACTAACATGTTGAAAAATCTTCCTAGATATCACTTCTCTTTTTTTTTTTTTTGGAGACAGGGTCTCATTCTGTTTCCCAGGATAGAGTACAGTGGCATCATCAAAGCTCACTGCAACTTCAAACTCTTAGGCTCAAGGGATGCTCATGCCTCAGTCTCCCAAGTAGCTGGGACTACAGGCATGCACCACCATGCCTGGCTAATTATTCTACTTTTTTGTAGAGATGGAGTCTTGCTGTGTTGCTCAGGCTGGTCTCAAACTCATGGCCTCAAGGGATCTTCCTGCCTCCACCTCTGTAAGTGCTAGGATTACAGGAATGAGCCACTGCGCCCGGCCCATATCAATCTTCTTTTTAAGGTTGTGGATGTTCTCCTTGTCTCCTGTCTGTAATTTACCATTACAATATCACACAATATAATAAAACTAATATAATTATTACCATTATTATTGAGGTCAGATGACAGGTCTGGCCCTCTGAGACTTCTGGATGATTTACCAGTCTTCAAGAACCCATCTTGCCGTTTATACACTTGACAACTGATCCCCTGACCTTCCTTCCCTTCTCTTGGCACCCCATCACCAAGCTACCTGGCATACTTCATTTGGTCCATTTTATTCCCCTGGCTTCCTGATCATGATCACCATGTGTATTTTATCCTGATATACTTTTTATAGGACAAAATATATATTTATTCAGGTCACCTTCTAATAAAAATAAAATAATATAGTAACTACAAATCAGAAAGTGTAAGGCAAATTGTGTAAAAATAACATAGGGCACAGAATAGGTGAACAATAAAGGCTGACAAAGATAATGCCAACTATCCAGTAAAAGCACAGGGGAATTTCGAAAGCTATTCTTGTCCACGTGGATTTTAAAAAAAAGAAAAAGAAAAAGAAAAAGAAAGAAAAGAAAAAACCCTAAAAACATAAAATCAAACAAAGGAAAAACATTTAGCCAAAGCTAATTCTATTTATAAGTTTTCTAAACTTGTTTCTGTCTGCTCTTGACAGTTCTTTCCCAGAAATTATTTCCCATTGAAAACAAATCTACAGTATGACTTTTCTCCTAAAGGTTTATTCTCTAATTTGTTATAAACAGAAATAGCAAGAGAAGGAGACTTTAGGACAATTTTCCTTTAAGAAATCATTTTTGGATCATATCTAAAATATTTTCCACAGATATTTCCACTAAAATTTTACCTATATAACAAGTTCTGAATAGAATGTCTAATCAAGAGGACCTGAAGATTAATATTGACACTTCCTAGTTAAGTGGTCTTTTATCATCTAAAAGATGCTTTCATAATTGCCTTATTTATTTTACACATGAGGATATGGAAGTAGAAAGAAACGCAAACGTTTCTGTGTTTTGTTTGTTTCTCTGTTTTGCACTGCCAGTTAACGGTAAACTTGAATAATAACTCAGATCTTCCTACTCTTCATTTAAAGTTGAAGGTCCATCTTTGAATGCAGGTCACAGACATGCAAATTATTTAACTTATTTTTCTTAAAATAGCTTTTTCTCCGAAATTGGTCAAAACAGTTTGTGAATATAGCTAGACCCTCAAATTATTTTGGTACCAGAACTCATGAACTTGGACTATATAAATTATTTTAAATTTTGCCTAGCTCTTGGTGCATGTTTTCTTTTTTATACCAATGTTTGTGATAAGAATAATAATGAACCATTCTGCTTCACAAATATCCAAATTGCCTCTAACATATTTGAAAAATCTCCTATTAAAAGAGGTCTTTCAAAACTACATTTCCAAAAGCAAATCCTGCTTTTATTTCTAAGACATTATTTGTTCCAAATGAAAAGAATTTCTGCCAGGTTCCTGCTACGCTCACATTGCTGTGAAGGAACCAGTCAAAATCTTCATGAAATTGCTTTTTTAACCAGTCAGTGAGAACCAATTGTGAAAAGGCCATTTTTATTTCATTTTGTTTTTCAGGATTAGTCTTTTTTTTTTTAATGTGGCTTTCACTCCACGTTGCTATAATAAAATAGCTATTGGAGATAGATAGAAAAACATTATTTTAAATGCTGTGTGAACAGTGGCCATGCCCCCAATGAGAGAAAACAGTCTTTTTTTTTTTTTTTTTTTTTTAAGCTCACTTCCACTAGAAAGATTTGTAGTTCTAAGTATGAAGACATGAGGTTCACCCTTGATGCCTGATCAGGGACAAGGCACCATTTATTCTCATCATAGAGTAACAAACAAGGTGCTTGTGTGTGGGTGGTGGAGAAGAGGAATGAGTGGAGAGAGAGACAGGGGTACTGGGTGTTTGACTTGTGCTAAAATTACAATCATTTAAATGTCATTGCCTGCTTATTTATAAAGTGTAAGCTATTTTAAGTCTGATTATGTGGTCAAACAAGAGAGGTTAATTTAATTTGTTGTTGTTTTTAACCTTAAGATTAGTAGACACATCAGGATTATGTTTTTTTATTTTTACATATACATGAGTGTGGCTGGATATTTTTTGGTTTGAAGTTATTCTTATGTGAATATATATACTATATCATATATTATTTACTCATGATAAATCTTCACTAATAATCCTGGTTGTATTCAGCTGCCCACCTTCCCTGTCCCCACGTCAGACAGTTGAGCACGGTTGGGGAAAAAGGTATAACTTTGCTCACTGGTCTCATTTTCAGTCAATGGTCACTGACCTACCCATGTGAGCCCTTAGCACTACCAGGCAAGTTTAATACATTTCCTAGTTTGTTCACTCTCCCACTCTCAGGCTACTGTTTTACCTCTTCTCTTTCTTTAATCCTCTAGTACCTCCTTCTTTGTCCTCATTCCCTGTAGGTGATTTTGCTTCCTGTTTCAAGAAAGGAAGAAAGGAAATGATTTATACGCATTCCTATAACTCATTACCAATTGATACATATTCTCTACACATATTGTCTCTCTGCCTTCCCTTCTGTTATTATGGATAAATTGCTCATTTATGTTTAAGAACAATCCTTCATTTGGTCACACGACCAAAACCAGGGGTTAGTACTCATCCCCTCAAGTACAACACTATAGCAATGCGCCGCCCCCCTGGTCTGCATCATCAAATTTTCCACTCCACTCCACAGGGTCATTCTCATGTCCATACAAACACGATGAAATACTATTCGTGTTAACAAACAAAAACCACACATATCTCTCCAGATGCCACCCAATCTCTCTGTTAACTTTAAAGCCAAATTTATCAAAAGATTTGTTTACATTTGCTATTTAAAATTCCTTTTACTCTATGTTGAAATTTCCATAATGAGGCTTTTGTTCCCACTACCGCAAACAAACAGATTTTGTCAAAATTACCAATAACTGTCATGTCAGTTCTTAGTTCTCAACTTAATTGACCTATCAGTTTTCATCTTTTTAATCAATTGACTTCATCACTTTCCTTTCTTAATACAGAATCCATCCAGGATTCTCTCTTTGTTCCTCTCCTACTTCATTGGCCATTAGTTTTTAGTCTCCTTTATGGATCCCTTCTTATCTTTTTATCTCCCGAATATTGATGTGCACAGCCTACCTACCGTTGCAGACAGTTCCCTCTACCCTCACCCCCTTGATGACCTCATCATATGGCTTTACCCACCACCTATGCTAAGAACTCCCAATTCTAGACCTCTAGCTGAACAACAGCATTGCATTTCCAATTGGCCATTCAGCTTCTCCACACAGATTTCTATACACATTTTAAACTTAACACATGCTCAGACAAATTCCTTCTCCATCTGTTCTTTCCATAGCCTTCTCCATCTTAGTAAATATATCTCTTTTCTTACAGATGCTCAGGTAACAACCTTGGTGTCCTCCTTGACTCTTCCTTTTTTTTAACCACATGCACAAATCTGTGAACAAATGCTACAATTTACATCTTCAAAGCATATATAGAATTTGACCATTTTCATAACATACACTGTTGTGATCTTAGTCCAAAATGCTATTATTTCTTTCCTTACTTCTGCAAATTTCTTAAGTCTCTGAAAGCACACTACTAGAAAGTCTTATTAAAACAAGTCAGATCATGTCATTTCCCTTCCCCGAGTCCCCTGATGACTTCTCATTTATGTCAGACTAAGGGCCATAGTTTTTAGAATAATTGACAAGACCCTTCTTCTCCATCTCTTACAATCTTCGCCACAAACCCTGTGCTCTAGCATTCTAGACTGATTCAATAAGTATTTATTGAGCTCTGACTATGAGGTCAGCAGTTTTGAGATAGTACAGACAAAGTAGTAAAAAAACTTTCTCAAACATAACATACATGCTACTAAGGGCATTTGCATTTTTTAGTTCTGTTTGGGAACTGTGTGACATTTTGGGGGCTTAGTAAATGATACCCCAAAATATGGTACTTACACATGCTGAGGACTTTGAACTAAAGGAGATTGGAAGGCCTCAGAAGCAGCCTCAGAAGCAAAGTCTTTCTCTGACCACCTCCTGCCCTTCTCTCTCTCACCCCTTTTTCTACCCCAAAGCACATCATAGAAACCAGAATTCCACTTTCCTAAGGTGGGTCATAGAAACTAGAACCCTTTTCCCCAAAGCAAGCCGTGAAACCTAGAAACATTACTCTAACCTTCTCCTGCCTTTCTGTGTAAGAACTGGCCATAAGGGGATTCTCCAACCTACCTGGTCTGATAGTAGGTCATAAGACCCTTTCCCCAGAAAGAATCCTGCGCTATACCCGGGAGGAGGGAATGCCACACAGGCCAAGAACAATCTGAATAGACAGGTCTTACTGGGTTTCCTCCTGCAGTCTATTGCCATTAGATGATTGTCCAATCACATTTATACACAGTTGTCCATTTTTCATTGAACCTAAGCATAAAAATAGACTGTTTTCCCTGGGTCTTTTGGTCTTCATTTCTGAAGGTTCTTATGACATGTAAAACGTTGGTTAAATAAATTTGTTATGCTTTTCTGTTCTTAACCTGTATTTTTTTTCCAGGAGTGGCGCCTGTGACCCATATTAGTATTATACCTCTCCCCCCATACAACACCTTATATTCACGTGATGGCTCCCTTCCCTCTTCAGGTCTTTGCTGTGCTAAAGGCTTCACTGATTTCACTTCTCCCTTCCCATCCCACAGTGTTGTACTCTGTACCTTACCTCTTCGTTGTTTTTCTTCATATCATTCATCATTAACCAACATGCTCTATATTGAGTTATTTATTTGGTTATTTTATATTTCTACCCATTAGAATATACTAAAAATTTTCTGTCAATAAAATGCAGTAGAAAAGAGAAAGGAAAAATAGATAAGCTCTTTTTTAAAAGTAGAGATATAAATAGTACAGACCAAAAATTCAAGGCTACATTTATTACATTTATCATTTAAGTGGACACTGTTTTTTTCATATACCACTTTCCCCAATATTAAGATAACAGAATGCTGTTTGGCTTATTTGGGCTTACTTGTGAGCAATAACTCCTCATTAACTAAAATGGTTTATTTGCTTTTTTAATATTGTTTTTCAAAGACCCATAGCAAAATAGTGCTAAAAAAATCTTTCTGATTACTTGATTATCAAAATATTATCCAAATTCAAGCACAGTGCATACAGCCAAAATATTGTCTATGCTAATTAAGCATTGGAGCCCTTGCTTGGAGGATCCAAGTAGCTCTCTACTCTGTTCATGGACAAAAGCCAACCCTAATCTAGTTGTTGGCTGAATTCATCATCCCAAAATATTTCTACATTGTCTAATGCAATCAGAGGTCTTTATTTCAATTTATATTTTTATTTTGTTTGTTTGTTACAACATGTCATAAGCATCTTGCAGATAATTTTCAGCCTTTGTTGTTTAAAGTAGTCATCTTTTCATTAGAAAAGCAGAGAAGTAGAAACCATGTTTGAGAATTAGATTGCTTCTGAGACTAATGTTCATGAAGCTATCCATTTCACTGGAGATGTGTGACCTGTCATTTGATAAAACCATCACTAACCTGATTTGTCTTTGAAGTAGAATACTATTCTACTATAATATTATTTTAAGATATTTTCTAAAGTTTAAAAATTACATTCATAAAATAAAGATCTTGTCAATGTGCTCTAACATATTAATTAGTACTTTAGTGCTTGATGGAAAAAAAAAGGCCCAATTTCTCATTCTAGTATTGAAGCTCTTTCAAAATACGCCCCTAATCTATTTTCAGTTTCCTGACCTACCGCTTACCCTAACAGCTGACTCTCATGGGTTTTCACTATTTCTCACACTTTACTTTCACGTTTCCCAGCCTTTGTGCCTATTATAGCTTTTTGTGCTTCCCTTATACATTATTGTCTATCAAGTCCATAGTCACATTTTACTTCGTCTATCGAATATGTGCTGATTTTACTTCCTACTTCCTTCTCAAAATTATTTTACCATGTTACCATAAAATTTTACAGAAATTTTTCTCCTTAGACTAATAACAGTCTAATTTGAATTAGGTGAACTAAAATAAGATTTTAGCAAGTCTTTCTTCCCCACCAGCTAATATGTCTCTTGAGGGGAGGAGTGACTTCTTACGCATTTTAATATCTACTAAGGTCTTGCACAGTGATTTTCAACTAGGGGGTGATTTTGTCCCCCATGGGACTTATGGAAATGTCTGGGGACATTTTTGATTGTCATGATTTGTGGGCTGAAGTGAGACTAGCACTTAGTAAGTAAAGGGCAGAGATGCTTTTAAACAATTTACAAAGCACAGGACAGCTGCCACAACAAAGAGTTATCAGGTCCAAAATATTAATAGTGCCAAGGTTAATATACTCTGTGCTAGCATAGGCCCATTTATAGTTTCTACCATATTTCTACTCCTATGAAATAAGCTTATCAAATTTAGGATACCTGAACAGTTTTGTTAAATGCCAAAATTTACTTTTGGGTTTTTTTCTGGTATACATTTTTAATTACCATCATCTTCATTTTAATAGGACTTATTAGGATTCAGGATTCTAAATTCATTCCTAGCTTTCTTGTTGGTCTTGCACTCTCCCACCATCTTAACAATAAAAAAGAAAGGACGGAAATTAAGGAATGATCACATAGTTGTGCACTACACTGACCTATGTAGAAAGAATTTGGGATGTTCTTTTTTACAACCTACTGGGATTCACATTTCGCCTTGACATTCACATAATAGGAGACAACCTCCAGGCTCACTTGCTCCTTTCATATCAATAATCTCAGCTTTGTCAGTTCCCTGAAGATTTCCCAGACTCTTAGGTTAAAAATTCTTTGAATGTAACATAAAAAAAAAAAAAAACAAAGTAGCAAATGGAGGATGAACAAGTCGAAAGATCTAATGTACACGAGGACTATAGCTAATAATAGTGTATTGCATTCAGCATTGTTGCTAAATGAGTAGATTATAGCTTCTCTTGCCACAGTGGAGGGATGGGTAACTATGTGAGATGATGGATATGTTAATTTGTTGCACTATAGTAACCATCTTACTATATATATGTATCTTATGAGATCATGTTGTATGCTTTAAATATAAGCAATAAAATTTATTTTTAAAAAGTTTCAAAATAAACATAAAATGCCTTATCAAGACTACTGTAGAGAAACAAACCATGGAACAAGACTAGAAAATGAAGATTATGGGAGAGAGACCTTGGATTTCTGACCTGGCAAAGTGAGCAGGGGAAAGAGGGAAAAAGGAGCAAGAAGGTGAGGCTCCCACTTACTCTCTTGCTCCTCCAAGCCCCTCCCCACACCTAGCACATCATCTCAATTCTTTTGTATTTTGTGCTCCATGTCCTCTGAATATAGAATTTGTTTTCCCTAACCTTACTCTATATTTCTGCTGGGCCTTGGTGCAGGCTGTTTCATTTTAAGGAAATGCTCCTCTTACATTTTATTATTTCACCAGCTCCTACTTATCCTTCAGGAGTATGCCTAACTATTAATGCTAAGAAGCTTTTCCTGATTTCTCACACCTTCCAAATGAGGTTTAGGCTTCCTTCTATGCACATCCCTAGGTGCTTTCTCCTAACAGAGTGCTGAATACACTAAATTGCAAATGTTTACTTGCTGATCTTCTTTCTCCATGAGGAGAGGGACTGTGCATTTCCTTCAGTGTCTAAGTAATTACTTTATGAACAAATGGGCAAAAGAGACAATAAAGAATAGATAAATAATAAAAGTCATACTGCACCTGTTGGAGGCTTTGAAAGTACTGAAAACTGAAGTTCATGGAGGAGATGCCCAAGAAGTTATCCCATCCTTTTAAGCCTGTTTGAGATTTAAACATCCAACAACCAAAAATAAACAAATAAATAAATAAAAAGTCATTATGTGCCTTTTTATTTCCCATGTGACAATATTGCCTTGTTCTCTGCAAAAGTTAATCAAAAATGGCTATAGTCTAACAATGACACTAATTACTTGGAAGCTTAATGTAAAATGTAAGAGTTATAAGAAAATTTCTTAAGATGAAAGATTATGAGCAGATTCTCCACAGGTACATTTTTGTGGAAGCATTTGTATTAAATCTAAAATCTAAGAACTTGAAAAGAACTCTGGTATCATCTAGTCTTTTCCTTTTATCCTACACAGAAATATCACAAACACTTCCGTGGAAGAAATAAGACATATTGAATGGTCACTTGTAGGAGGAGGACTTGGCTGAACAGTTACACAAGCAGGAGGTGTTCCCAGGATGGTATGCAGAAACCTTGATGTGCTCGACATCAGACACAGAAAAGGTATTTGATTTCTCATCCTAATAGTTAACAATTCCTGAGACTAAAACCAAGGAAACATTATAGTACAGTAGAATATGAACTGTCCTGATGATGTGGGCAGAAGAGTCTAACTTCCCCAAAGAGATTTCTGCTTCTGGGGGTGGAAAAGCGAAAGGGCTCAAGTGAGGGCATGATCCTTTCCACTGACCTGTTCTTAAGCACTCATGTAGGAGCTATTTGTCTCAGGCTCAGTGGCAAAGAACTAAAATTAAATATGGAGAAGTCAAAAGTGAGCACAGTGGAAATGTAAAACTACCTGATGTTTTCTGTAACATAATCACACTTCCTAGAGGTTCTCAGCCTATATCTCCTCACAAAGCCTGGGACTGCTTCACTTGGAGAAGCATTACCCTTGCAGTAGCAGTGGTGTTTGAATTCTCTGAGAGTAATGTAAGCCTTCTAAGAGGACTCATTGATCAGACAGAGGCATAACAGTCATACACTAAGAAAAAAAAAAAAAATACGGACTGAAGAAATCTATCCCATTGTGAGTCAGAGGAAAGAAAGGAAGTTTGGAAAACTGAAACACAGGATAGATATTGAGGTTTTTATTTTTTATTTTTATTTTTCACACTGAACTATGCATCAAGGTGGTAAAATTATAATTATGCCTAAATAGTGATAACTATAACCACACTCCATGATTCCAGTGTCCTGGGTTGGCAAACCAGGGACAGCATTTTTAATAATGTTGCTTTAGCCTAGCTTATTCTTGAAATAGGCAAAGAAAGAAAGGTTCAGGTTATCAGTTACCAGCTACATCATGTGTTGGTGGGATGGTCTGGTTAAAAAAATATCAATTGTTGAAACAAGAGGACTTTGATGGGAGCACAGTGGAATGTATCACCTAGGATTCTACCACATAAGGGAAGAAAACTAAAAAATACTAAGTTTAATATAAAATTTTCTTTCCCTTAGGAGAAAAAATATACACTCTTTCATAAATTAAATGCTCTGTTTACTGATATAAAATGCAATATAAATGGTTAGCCACACCAGGTAAAGTGTATAATATGATCTTGAAAAGTAATGGTCTTTTTCCAGATTTTTTTTGAACTGTAAAAGGAAATAAAAGTTTCTCTGTTTCTAAAAGCAACAGACTTCTGAAGGGAAAGCTTATCAAATAAAGAACAAAGTTTTAACAGCAATATGAAGGTGGTCATATTTTGTGTAACTTGAAAAAGAATGAGACTTATGGTTACAGCTCCAACTTGCCATCAATCCAATCCTTACAATAAGAAAAACCTACACTAATGGAACAACAACAACTTTTCTTAGACCCATCAGAGAATCAAGGTTTCAGGGCAAACTAAGCCCTCCAAATCTGGAGAGACAGGTGAATCTGGAGAGTCATGACCAAGATAAACTTTCTTGGAGCCAAAAATAGGAAGGATATTTAAATGAAACTTTTAATAAATTGCTGGAGACTGAGGTGGACTAGTATGAAACTCCTGAGGACCAGAATCCTACGGAGTCTCACATACTTTCATGGGCATTCCCTTTCAGAAACAGTAAGGATCTAACAAATATACCCTCAGACAGGGGAAAGAGAAGAGTAATCATTATGAAGTACATCCAGAGTGTTATATATAACAAAGGTCTTCTATTCAGGGGAAAATACCAGAGCCCTATCTCACCTGGGGGAAGTACTTTCCACCCACTTCACCCTCCTCCAGGGTTTCTGTCTCACCTAAGGGGAAAGAAATTTATACTATCATGGAAATTCTTGTGAAGGTCACAGCCAAGAGACACAGGCCCACTAAAAGACTGAGATTTAATCAAAACATTATAGAAAGCTTCCCCTTCACCATACCTAACAACACACCAACAGTGCTCCAGTATAAGAGTAGATTCCAGATGAAAGAGCTGCAAAACAGAGACTCTGAGGAGGAGTATACAGGGAAGTAGGAAGTCTAGAAAGGAGACAAAAACAAAAATACTCTAAAAAGTAAGGTTTCCAGCACCTAGAACTACATAAAATATTAAACCCAGCTAAATTGCTAGCCATGTTAATATAAATTCTTACATTAAAGCTATATTTACCTCAGTTCCTACTACCTGGTATAAGCCTTGATTTCAACAACCACAAAATCACAAGTAAGGCCAAAGAGAGACACTGCAAGGCATGGAAGAAAAATACGCAGTGTGAAGAGACAAAGCAAGCATCGAAATTAGATTAAGCTATGACACAGGTGTTGAACTTGTCAGATGGGAGAACTCAAAATAACTATGATTTATATGTTAAGGACTGTAGAAAAAAATAGAAAATATAAAAGAAATCATGGGTAATGTAAGCAGAAAGATCTAAACTCTAAGAAATTATCAAAAGGAAATGCTAGATTTCAAAAACATTATAGCAAAAAAGAAGAATACCTTTAATGGACTCATCAATAGACCGGACATGGCTGAGGAAAGAATGAGTTTGAAGGTCAATAGAGACTGTCCACACTGACAAGCAAAAAGAAAAGAAAATGAAAGTAAAAACAGAACACGATATTCTACAACTAAGTGATAATTTCAAGAAAGGTACAGTATATGTATAATTAGAAGGAGGAAAAGTAGACAATCAAGCAGAAGAAATGTTTCAAATAATAATGATCAAAAGCAAACAGCTAGCGGGATGAATACAAAAAAATCATATCTTATCTGCAGAAAACCAAAGGCCAAGAGAAAATATTAAAAGAAGTGAGAGAAATATAACACCTCCCCTATACAGAAACAAAGATAAGAATTACAATGGACCTGTCATCAGAAATCAGGCAAGCAAGAAGAGAGGGGAACGAAGTATTTAAAGTGTTCAGAGACAAAACTCACCAACCTGGAATCGTATATCCAGCAAAACTGTCTTTCAAAAATGGAGAAACAGACTTTCTAAGACAAACAAAAGACTGCAGCATTTTCTAATAGACCAGCCAGCTCTTCAAGAAATGTTAAAGATGGATTGTGAAAGCTGGTTAGCTAAAAAGAAAAAGTTAAAGAAAAAGAAACGAAGTGCTATAGGTCAGAATCTTGGTTCTTCACAGAGAAAGGAAGAGTGTCAGAGAAGGAATATGCAAATGTATAATAAATTATTTTATTTTTCTCATTGTTAATTGACCTAATAGATAATTCTGTGTTTAAAATAATAATAGCAAGCAAAGTATTGAGTGATTATAGCATATTGTTAAGGAAAATAAATTAAATCAGTATATAAAAGAATAGGAGAGAAAAATTGGGAATATTCTGCTACAAGGTACCTGTACTACACATAAAGTATTATAGTATTATTTGAAGGTAACCTAAGATTAGTTGAAACGCATATTAGAAATTCTAGTGCAACAACTGAAAGATTCTTTTAAGGTATAACTGATATGTTAAGAGATGACATAGATGGAAATGTATAAAATACTCATATAAAACCAGAGAAGGCAGAAAAAAAGGGGAAAAAACAAAGAAATTGAATATTAAGTGAGTAGATGGAGGGTGGTATTAGCCATATTTCTCACTGTTTGCATGGGTAGTTATAGACAAGGAAGGGGAGGAGACTAGAGTAATCCGTAGTGTAATGTTGGAGACATCAGTGAGAATTCATGTTTAACTTAGCGTGGATATAAATGGTTACAAAGTAGTGCTGGATTACAAACTCAAATTTGAAAAGTAAATATCCATGAGTCCTGATATAAATAAATTATCAAATAAATAAATAAATGGGCAAGAAGAGAGAACTCCCCTGCAGAAGAATTCCAGATAATTTATGCACATACCCCTCCTTCAAGGAGGTCAAGCATCACTTCCTACTCCTTAAGTGTGGGTTGTGCGTAGTGACTTCTTTCCATAGAATACTATACTGATAAGGGGAAAAAGGAATACCTTAAAAGTGGAGAAATCTGATAAACCCTATCTCAGCCAGGTGATCAAAGTTAACATTTACAGTGATAAGTCATGCTGATATTATGTGCCCCAAGGTGATGAGAATGGCACTTTACCTCTGTAGTCCCTTTGCAAAACACTTAACTCTAATCTAATGTTGATTCAAAAAAAGGCCACCAAATCCTAATTGAGGGGCGTTCTTGATCAGTACTTCTCAAAACTGTTGAAGTCCTCAACGATAAGAAAATCTGGGAAACTGTCAGAGACAAGAGAAGCCTAAGGAGAGATATGACAAATAAATATTATGTGGAATCCTGGATGGCTTCCTGGAACAGAAAAATCACATTATGTGAAAACTAAGGTAATATAAATAAAGTATGAAATTTTAATTAATAATAATATATCAATATCATTTAATTAAGTATAACAAGTGTACTGCCCTAATATAAGATGTTAATAAGAGGGAGAATTGGGTGTGGAGTACATGGGAACTCTCTGTAATGTTTTCACAATTTTTCTATGAATTTAAAACTGTTCTAAAATAAAGGCTTAATCATAGTTTTTTTTTAAAAAAACAACGTATGAATTGCCTTGGGCTTGTAACCCACACTTGCATCCTAAATCTTTTTTCTCCAACATAATTAAAGATAATTGCCTTACTTTTTTATAACCTAGTTACTATTTAAGGAATATAAATTCATGATTTCCACCTTTGTTACTTTATTAAATTTGAAAAGTAGTGTTTTTTTCTCCACAGATATAGTTCTTATTTTTTAGTGAAATAAACGTTCTTATTATCCCAGGAAAATGGATACTAGGAAGTAAAGTCAAATTTTAGTCCTAACTCTTTTACCAACTATATATTTGACTTAGAGAAGTCATTTAACACTGGAGAAGTGATTCCCAAATTTTTTATCTATCTTTTAATATTTATTTATTTAAATATCATTTAAAATACATGTGCATATTAAAATTATATACTCTAAATAAGAATTAAATTAATGCTGTATATACTTGCCTCCACAAAATCACCATAACTCCTTAGTCTGTGCAGATGTTCAGGCTTTTCAAAATATTAAAAATAGTGTGGATATGTCTAACACTATAGCTGCTAAATTGAAGAGTCCACAGACCCCAAACAAGAAACTGTAGTAGTAAATGACCTCAAGTTCAATAAATTCTAATAAACAAATAATTCATATTTTATACTAATATTAAGTAGTTAATATTTATATTAATATTTAGAGTCATGCATCCCAATATAGTAAAAAACCTTTTTAATATATTTGGGTTGCATAAAGCAGATAGTACTTCTGTTTAGCACTCTGCTATTTACTCACCTGGATATTCATACATTCAACAGATAAATGAGTCTGTTCATATGGAGGAGTGTGCTTGGGATATAAATACAAAAAGATGCAGTTCTCACCCTCATATCAGACTTTACATAAGGAATCAAAAACTATATATATATAATACACACACACACATATACACACATATACACATATATATATATGACCATATAATCCCTGCATGATTATTTCAAAGTTTACAAAGTCATAATGGAAACTGTGTTTGCATTGAGCAGAAAAAAATACCTCTTCTGTGGTTGGTGATTTTTTTTTTTTTGGCTTCATGGTACCAAGGGGTCCAGATAAGTGACATTTTTAGAAGTGGGACTGAATGAAAATTTTCTCTTTGGAAATACAAAGTTCACAGACCAAAAGGGAAGAGCAGAGGGTATGCTTATATCAAATCTTCTGTTTTCTCTTAATTGTCACCAGCTTCTCAAGTCATAGTCCTCTCCTCTAATAACTCTCATAATAAGGTTGAGTGTTCAATAAAATATTATTTTATAATGGTGAAAAGGGTGGCTTTTAAATGGCTTATCTATGTATAATAAATGTAAGCATAATCAGAATTTGTATTATATTCCAAAGTAGAATTTCCCTTTTATTTGTTATCTAGACCCAGGAATCACAAATTCCTAAGATATTTTTTCTCTGATAAGTTAATCTAGTTTTAATTAAATACAGAGTTAATGTACAAAAATTAAGTGCTTTAATTCTCACAAGATGGTAAAAAGAAAAATTATTTTCTTCTAAAGAAATTAGATATATTTATTATAATATGTTCCTTTCTACTTGAAAATATTTTGGTATCTACAATACTACTATATGAGATAGCAACAACATTATGGTCTGTTAATAGTAAGAAAGATTGCCTTCTAGATTTTGTGGTTTTTCATAAAATTATTATATTTTTACATTAATAGATTAATAAAATTACATATGATTTGGGTTCACAATTATTTCTCTATTTTATTATAGAGAAATAATCTCTAGTATATTTATTCAAGTAAGCAAAATTTCCAAAATTTTTTTTTAATCTCACACATTTTACAAAAATAAGATGAATTACCTTCCTTGTCATTTTTACTTATAATTTTTCATATATCCATTATATACTGCTAAATATATGTAGTAACATAACATCAAAACATTATTATACCTTATCTCTGATTTCTTAATGTTAATTATTTTTAATATCTTTACTGTTTACAGATGTTGATAATTTTAGGTCATCTAACTGAGGCCTGCTTGGGAATTTGAGGAAAATATTATGTGGCTTTAGCGAAGAAAAGAATGTGAGCATGTTCTTATAAGAAGGCCTTCCTTATTTTGCATTAATTCCTTTGCTACTTAAATCCTTCCTTAGAACTATGCTTTCAGTGTGAACTACTATAACTTTTTGACATTAAAGCCAATTCATTTAAGAGAGACATTTTAAATATACTCGGTTAAATCAACTAAGAAAAAGTCTTTGTATAACTAATTTTCTCCTATTTTCTTAGACTGAGATTTTTACTTTCTGTTTCACTGGTTGAAGGTCTTGAAAACAATAATATTTGAAAACCAGTGTTCTAGTTGATTCTAATACCTCCTCTTCCTCTAACCTCAGATCTGCATCCCTCACCCATGCACACTTAATGGTGAAAAGAAATACTGTATAAGGGAATGTGTTTCTTCTGCCTTTTAAAATCCAGGCCATCTTAAACATGAATAATTTAAAACCACTTTCAACACTCCTGTTTAGACGGGTTTCCTGTTATTGGCTTCAATGCATTTTGGAAGAGACTGTTTATGATATACACATTCCACCATATCCCCTACTATGTACTTTAGCACAGTGCTTGTAGAACTTTATGTGCATAATATACATGTTCATATTTAGTAGATTTAGAATGGGGTCTGATATACTGCATTTCTAACAAACTCAATTGTGATAGTGAGACTTCTTGTTGGAGAACCTAATTTTGGCTATTAACGAAAGTTTATGAAATTAGAGCCTGAGAAAGTCCTATAGCAAAGAATCCTGTTTAATTTTCCCTCAACGAAATTTTTGCTTAACCTAGAACTATAATTTTTTTTTCTCCTGGAATACTATTAGACTCCTTCAGGAACTAATGTTCCACAGAACACATTTTGAAATATGTCCCTCCAGATCAGTGGTTCTCAACAGTTAGAGTGCATCATCACAATCACTTGATGGGCTTGGTAAAGATAGATATTTACATATTTGTCACCTTGCCTTTGGAGTTTCTGATTCAGTAGAACTAGGGTAGTCCTGAGTAGCTGCATTAACAAGATTTCAGGTAATGCTAATGCTGCTGATTTGGAGACCACACCTGGAAAATCACTGCTCTAGTTTCTCTAAGTTCTGCATCTGTGGCAAGTTAGATCACTGGAAATCTTCACGTCTATATACTGTTTCTTCAACCTCATCATAGTAATTTTTTCTGGGCAATGATTTAACATTATGCCTTTGGTTTTTTCAGGCTTACATAAAAATGTTTATGTGGAGAATATGGAATATAATTTTATAAATATAGTATTGAAAAGTCTGTCTAATATATAGGTCAGCATTTTTTAAATAAAAAGAAATATGATATATTCTTGTTAGTACAGTTGATCCTTGAACAACATGGGTTGGACCGTGTGGGTCCACTCATATATGCATATTTTTCAATAAAAGCTACAAAGAGTGTGCCTGCCTCTCCTGCCTCCCCTTTCTTCTCCCCACCTCTTCCACCTCTGCTACCCTGAGACTGCAAGACCAATCCCTCCTTTTTCTCCTCCTCCTCAGTCTGGCAAATGTGATGATTACAAGGATGAAGACCTTTACAATGATCCACTTCCATTTAATAAATAGGAAATATATTTTCTCTTCCTGATGATTTTCTAACGACGTTTTTCTCTATCTTACTTTATTGTAAGAATATAGTATATAATAAATATAACATACAATATATGTGTTAATCAATTGTTTATGCTATTGATAAGACTTCTAATTAGTGGGAGGCTATCAGTAGATAACTTTTTAGGGAGTCAAATTTATATACAGATTTTTGACTCCATGGGGGTCAGAGCTCTTTGTATTTGTGTTGTTCAAGGTCAACTATATTTTCATGTAGAAAAAAAGTTTCTTTCTTGATAGAGTGGAAATTTTTATTTATAAGTGTGTGTATATATATATATATATATATATATATATATTCTTTCTCTCTCTTTTGAGACTTGATTCTTGTCTTATGTCCTTTTAAAAAATTAGTTGAATTATTTTATTATCTATGAGTTTTTATGCCACACATCTCATATTCTTAGAAAAATTGATGAGATAAAAGAAATGACATACCACAACACTCAGAATTATACATGTATTTATTAACCTTATTACACAAGCATTACTATAACCAAAAATCTCAAGCAATAATGGAATAGGGTATGAATTTCCATACTCTATTTTCCAAACACCTCATTTCCTCAAAAAACATTATATACAAAAATATCCTAGCACAACAGAAAAATTATAATGAATTCTGAATTATAGAGATTTCCATTTTTAGGATGAAAAATTATACCATACTATTGTAAGGGAAACAGGGCATAGATAATAGAGTTAATTAAAAAAATTAATTTATATGTTCAATAAATTCCAAGTTAGATCCTTACAGAGTGAATTATATCTCCTCAAAATTAATACGTCAAAGTCCTAACCCCCAATGTTACTGAATTAAGAGATAGAGCATTTAAGGAGGTAATTATAGTTAATTGAGGTATAAAGATGGGGCCCTAATCTTATAGGACTGACATCCTTAAAAGAAAAGGAAGAGATACCAGCAGTTGGTTCATATAAAATCCATGTGAGGATACAGAGAGAAGACAGCCACCTGCAAGCCAGAAAAAGAGGCCTCACAAGAAACCAACCGTGCCAGCACCTTGAACTTGACTTCCAGCCTCTAGAACGTTGAGAAAATGAGTCTCTTTTGTTTGAGCACCCAGTCTGTAGTATTCTGTTAAGCTATCCCAAGAAGACTAATATAGATCCACACATTTTTGTTGTAGAATAAATTAACTACACTGAATGTATTTGTATAATGAATTCTTATAATTTTATATGGCTTTGTAATTTGATAAGAAGACATAAAAACACTAAATATATATACACCTAACACAGGAGCTTTCAGATTCATAAAACAAATTCTGCTAGATATAAGTAAAGACATAAAGTAGCATGAACATAAAGTAGTATCATAATTGCCGAGGACTTCAACATACCACTGATATAACTGGACAATCATCAAAGAAGAAAATCAACAAAGAAACACTGGACTTAACATGGGACTCTAGAACAAATGAACCTAACAGACATTTACAGAACATCTACCCCAAAACTACAGAATATACATTCTTCTCATAAACACATGAGACATTTTTAAAACTGATCGTATCTTAGGCTTCAAAAAAGTCTCAGCAAATTCAGAAAAATCAAAATTACACCATGTATCTTCTTAAACCACAGTGGAACAAAACTAATAATCAATTCCAAGAGAAACTTGCAAAGCAACACAAAGTCATGGAAATTAAACAACCTGCTGCTGAGCAATTCTTGGGTCAATGGTGAAATTAGGATGGAAATCAAAAGATTCCTCAAACTAAATGACAAATGTTACAAAAACTTTCAAAATCTATGGGATACAATGAAAGACGTGCTAAGGGGAAATTTCATAGGTTTAAATCCTCACATAAAAAAGACAGAAAGGTCACAAATTAACAACCAAATGTCACATCTCTTGGAACTATGAAAACAACAAACTAAACCCAAAGCCAGCAGAAGAAAATAACAAAGCTCAGAGCAGAACTAAATGAAGTGGAAGCCAAACCAAACCAACCAAACAAACAAACAAAAAAAAGCCACAAAAATCAACAAGACAAAAAGTTGGTTCTTTGAAAACATAAACAAAATTGATAGGCCACTATCCAGATTAACAAGAAATAGAAGAAAAAATACTCAAATAATCTCAATCAGAAATGAAAAAGAAGACATTATAACTGATAACACAGAAATACAAAATATCATCCATGAATACTATGAAAACCTCTATGCACACAAACTAGAAAACCTAGAGAAAATTGATAAATTTCTGGAAACATACAATCTCTTAAGCATGAATCAGGAAGAAATAGAAATCCTAAACAGACCAATAATGAGCAGTGAGATTGGAGCAGTAATAAAAAATCTCTCAGCAACAACAACACAACGACAAAATGCCAGGACAAGACAGATTCACAGCTGAATTCTACCAGACTTGTACAGAAGAACTGATACCTATCCTACAGAAATTATTTGATAATTTGAGAAGGAGGGAATTCTCCCTAACTCATTCTATGAAGGCAGTATCATCTTGATACCAAACAAGGCAAGGACACAACAAAAAATAGAAAACTACAGACCAATATCCCTTATGAACATAGATGGAGAAAGCCTCAATAAAATATCAGCAAACTGAATACAACAGCACATCAAAAAAGGTAATTCACTATGATCAAGTGGGTTTCATCCCAGGGGTGCAAGGATGGTTCATCATATGCAAAGCAATAATTATGATTCACTGCATAAACAGAACTAAAAACAAAGATCATATGATCATCTCAATAGATGCAAAAAAAGCATTTGATAAAATCTATCACCCTTTCATAATAAAAACCCTCAACAAACTCAGCATAAAAGGAACATATCCCAAAATAATAAAAACCATATATGACAAGCATATACCCAACATCATACTGAATGTGGAAAAGTTGAAAGCATTCTCCGTAAGAACTGGAACAAGACTGGGGTACACACTGTCACCAATCATATTCAACATAATATTGGAAGTCCTAGACAGAGAAATCAGGCAAGAGAAAGAAATAAAGGGCATCCAAACCAAGAAGGAGGAGGTCAAACTATCGCTGTTTCCTAACAATATGATCTTGTATCTAGAAAACCCTAAAAACTCCACCAAAAGAATCCAAGAAATTATAAATGAATTCAGTAAAGTCTCTGGTTACAAAATCAATGTACACAAAGCAGTAGCATTTCTAAATACTAATAACAGTCAAACTAAGAGTCAAATCAAGGACTCAATAACATTTATAACAGCTACAAAGAAAATAAAATGCCTAGAAATATACTTAACCGAGGAGGTGAGAGATCTCTACAATGAGAACTACAAAACATTGATAAAGGAAATCATAGATGACACAAACAAATGGGAAAATCATCTCATGCTCATGGATTGGTAGAATCAACATTGTTAAAATATCTTGAAATAAGAAAATATTTTATTGTCTTGGCATCCATTTTGAATGCAAGTTGAACTTTCTCATTCTAGAAGCAGGGCTCAGTTACCCTTGACACAGTTTCCAGTTCTACATCACACCCAAATGGCTCAAGCCAGAGATTGGAACCCTCCGAACCTTTCCTGCATCTCTGTATCTCTCCTTCTTAGCAGACTGGGCTCCCTGCTTTTCTACCTCTTGCTTTAAATGGATCACGCAGACATTTGCCTGGGAACTTAAAGTGACTTCCTCTCTATTCCCTTACATATACTGCTAGTTGCCCTTCTCACTCTCTCTCTCTCTCTCTCTCTCTCTGTCTCTGCCTGACTTTTTATTTCTGCCTCTCATCATGACCTGGGGACAGAGGACTGCCCTCTCCACTTATTATGCCCTCCTTACCCAGGATATGTAAGTGAAATTATTTGAACTTGTTTACTACTGTGCTGGTGAATTAAATTTGTGCCTTCCATCTGAAGAACAAGGAGTTGCCCCAGTCTGGGCTTTTCCTAAAATACTGGGGAGAACATAAGGTAAGGCTCCCAGTACCAGACTGATGGTCAGGCAGGCATAAACTGGACCTAGGTCAGACAAGAACCACAATGGTGTCTGCCAGTATAAACAAATATACTGCATAAGAGACTCCCCTGGTTGCAGGTCAAACAAGTAGGCATTAGGCCTTCTGCCAGGTTAAAAAAAAAGTATTTCATAAAAGGCACACTGTAAACCCTCCCCCCACCCACAAGTCCAGCTTCCCTTCATTTCCCATTAGGGTATGATGGCTAGTCACCCTGGACTTGGAACCTGAATTTAGCTGGGGGCTCTCAAAACAATTGGCAGTTGGAATGGGATAGTTGGCACAGCTTATATACCTCCACAATGCCTATTAGCTATGAGTGGCTTACTAATGCCCTCTCCCAAATTGCCCTGTTTCTTTGGGGAGGAATCACTTCTTACTATAGGTCTGTAGCTGTTTTGTGCTACTGCATACTGCTGTTGTCCAATGTCACTTGGGGATTTTCCCAACATTGTGGTACTGGAACCACAATTTAGCCAGGGGTTCTCAAAAGAAAATTTCCTTACATCCATGATCTTAATTTTGAGAAGTTGCTATCATCAAAAAGACCATGACTATATTATGGTTGTCTAGCTAATAGAATCTGAAGATTGAATTTCTCATAGCCTCTAATACTGGTAAAATTTTAATAGATATTCATTAATGTGATAGTATGAAGATTGGCACAAATTCTTTCCTACTTCTCCTACTGAGAGATGGAGTTTTTCTTTTTACTTTTGAATTTAAGTGGCTTGAGTGACAAACTTAACCAATATAATCTAACAGAGTTGATATTCTGGGATATTGAAGGCTAGGTCATAAGACTTGCAGCTTCCGCTCAAGCCTCTTGGCATACTTTCTCTTGTATTTGAGCTTCCAATCTGTGAGGAAGCTCAAGCAGATCCACAGAGATCTGGTAGAGAGGAACTATGCCCTGGGCCAATAGCGATAATTGAGCTCTTAGCTGACAGCTAGTACCAATTTGCCAAACATCTGAGTGAGCCATCCTGGAAGTAAATCCTCTATCCTATCAAACTGCCCCAGGTGTTTCCATGTAGAACAGAGACAAAATGTCCCCATTATATCACCACTCAAATTGCAGATTTGTGAAAAAAACTAATGGTTTTTTTTTTAGGCACTAGGCTTTTCAGTGCCTATTATGCAACAATAGACAATCAAAGCACTGTACATTGTTACTTAACAAATGAAATCTCTGTCCTGCCACAACACAGCTTCACTGTTAAGAATACCATAGTCAGGATAGCAATTCACCTGAATGTTAATACACTGAATATGGAATAAAGGCAGAGAAAATCAATAGGTATTAAAGGTGGTCTGAAAAGTAAAGAATCTACCCAAGATTTAGCTAAGTAATAAGAAGTATAGATTTGAGTGTATAAGAGTGACAGTGATAATTGTACAAAAATAAAACTGCTTCTAAGTAATATTTTCCTTCAGAAACCCTTACGATCTACACAAAACAGCACTTCTCTAAGACTCTTCTGCTTTAAATATTTTTTATATAACTGAGAACAGCTAATAGTACACTGTGTGTACACACACACACCCACACACACACTTATGAGTCTTGGAAGATGGTGGTTTAGGAAGCACCAGAAATCTGTCTCACCACCTAGAAAACAATTGCTTGCACTGGTGGAATTTATCTGATGTAATCACTTTGGAACTCTAGAGTCTACTGAAGACTTACAACTTCCAGGGAAAGGCTTGGATGGTAAATCCCAGTCAATTTCAGTCAATTTCAGCTTTTTGCGCAGCAGCAGCTACTCATTCCCCCACCCATCAGCCCTGTGGCAGGCAGCTGTGCATGTGATTCTGGAGCACATTGCACACAGTTTGCAAGATCCTGGGTGGGCAAAAATGACTGTGTCCTCCAAATACCAGGATCTGTCCTTTGATCACTGACTGTTGCTTCTAATCAGAGAGTTACAGACAAAGAGGCAGTAGAAATTATTGTTGTACCTCCCCACATTATTGCAAGCCCTTCCTTCTTTCGCTGAAGTGACTTCCAAGAGATTAAAAGACTGGTGCCTTCTCTCCCTCCCCCCCATTCATTTTTCTCTTTTTCCCTTTTTGGGAGCCAGACATTAAAGACCATAACATTGAAAAGAAACTGCATATACTGAGGAAATCAGAAAGTCAGCATGCCTAGGGGAAGGCTTAGGCCCAAAAAAGACCTAAGAAAGCCTTAAGTCCATACCTTGGAGTGATCTTCATCACAGAGACAGCTTACAATAGTTAAAAAAATTAAAATCAAAGCCCAGAAAACCTGAGGAAGGGAGAAAAATCTGATTTCCAGAATTCTCACATTACTAGATTTCAAGGCCCAATTTTCAGCAACAAAACCCAAAACAAAATCATAAGACATACAAATAAACAAGTAAGTATAGTCCTTAAAAAGGGGGGAAAAATAACAGAAGCTATTCCTAAAACAGACCTGATGGTGGATTTTCTAGCAAAACACTTTAAAACAACTATATTTTAGATGCTCAAAGAACTAAAGGAAGATGAGAAGAAAGTCAAGAAAATTATGCATGATCAAAGCAGTAATATCAAGAAAAAGAAAATCTACAAAGAAAATACCAAGAAATTCTGGAGCTGAAAAGTACAATAGCAGAAATAAAAAATTCACTTGAGGGTTTCAAAGGTATATTTGAACAGGCAATATAAAGAATCAGTGAATTTGAAGATAGGAAAAGTAAAATTTTCTTCTGAGAAACAAAGACGAAATTGAAGAAAAGTGAACAGAGCCTAAGGTACCCATAGGCCAGTATCTAGTAAACCAATATTTGCATTGTGGAAGTCCCAGAGGAGAAAAGAGAGAAAAAGGGGAAGGGAGAATATTTGAATAAAGAATAGCATTAAATTTCCCAAATTTGATGAAACACATAAATATAAACTAAAATGGCAACTAAATTATAAACTAAAATATAAACTAAAATCCAAGTAAAATGAACTGAGAGACTCACACTAGAAACATTATAATCAAACTGTCAAAAGTCAAAGAAAATAGAAAATTTTGAGAGGTGCAAGAGAGAATTAACTCATCACATATAATAGATCTTCACTAAAATTATATGCAAATTTCTCATCAGAAATTTTGGAGGCCAAACGGCAATGGGTTAATATATTCAAAGTGTTAAAAGAAAAAAAAGTCAATCAAGAATCCTATGTCTGGCAAAATTGTTCCTCAAAAGTGAGGAAAAATTAAGACATGCCCAGATAAACAAAAGCTGAGGGAGTTCATTACTATTTGATCTGCTCTGCAAGAAATGTTAATGATAGTTCTGCAGGTTGAAATGAAAGAACACTAGACAGTAACTCGAAGAAGTAAAGATGTCAATTAAAGTAAATACATGGACAATATAAAAGCTGGTATTAATGTAACAAGGCTGTGTAACTCCAGTTTTCATTTCTACATGATTGAAGAGAAAAATTTAAAAAGGTTTATTAGTTTCAAAGATAGTATTATTGTAACTTTGGTTTGTAATTTCACATCTTTTATTTTTTTTACTTAATTTAAGAAACTAATAAATTTTAAAATTATTAGTCTATGTTTTTGAACACACAATATATAAAGATATAATTTTATAACATCAAATATGGAAAAGAGTAGAAACAGAACTATTAAAGGAAAAGAGTTTTTGTAGCATATTAAATTTAAGCTGGTATAAATTCAAATTAGAGTGTTATACTTTTATAATGTTAAATCCCTGTAGTAACCACAAAGAAAATATTTAAAGAATATGTCCAAAGGGAAATTAGGAAGGAATTTAAATGATTAACTACAAAAAGTCAACTAAACACAAAAGAAGATAATGCAGAAAATGAGAGGAAAAAAGCAGATAGAAGACAAATAGCAAAATGATGGAAGTAACTCTCTCCTTGTCAACAAGTACTTTAAATGTAAATACCTTAAACATTCCAATCAAAAGAGAGATTGACAGAGTGGATAAAAACATGACTGCAAAGTGACTACAGTCAACAATAAGATGTGGTATACTTTAAAATAACTAAAAGAGTGGAATTGAAATGTTCCTAGCACAAAGAAATGATAAATGCTTGTGGTGATGGATACCCCACTTACCCTAATTTGATTAATACACTTTGTATACTTATATCAAAACATCACGTGTACCCTATAAACATATATAACTATTATACACCTGTAGTAATCAAAAAATTAAAAAATACAAATAAACAAAAAGAAAAGACCCAATTATGTGTTGTCTGCAAGAGACTCACTTTAGCTCCAAAGACACAAATAGGTTGAATGTGCACTATTAGTACTATACTAATAGTAAGCAAAAAAAGACAAAGTGTGACTATGATAATATCGACAAAATGAACTTTAAATCAACAAATTTTAAAAAGACAAGAAGGATGTTATATATTAATAAAAAGTTAAATACAGTAAGAATATATAACAATTATAGACATTTACACATATTTTAAGAGATCATAAACATATAAAGTAAAAATTGACAAAATTGAAGGGAGAAATAAACAGTTCTACAATAATAATTGGTGACCTCAGTACCCCATTCTCAATAATAGATAAATCAGCAGCCAGAAAGAAGATAAGTAAGAAAATAGAGGACTTGAACAACACAATAAGCCAACTAGATCTACGAGACATATACAGAACACTCTACCTAAGAACAATAGAACACACATTCTTCTCAAATGCACAGGGGACATTTCCCAGGATAAGTCATATCTGAGGCTACAAGTTAAGTCTCAGTAGATTGAAAGTGATAAATGTCTTACAAAGTATCTTCTTCAAACACAGTGGGATGAAGTTAGAAATCAATGAGTAAACTAGAAAATTCACAAATTTTAGAAATTAAATAATGCACTCTTAAATAAAAAATAGATCAAAGAAGAATTTACAAGGTAATTAGGAAATACTTATAAACAAATGAAAATGAAAACACAATATACCAAAACTGTGGGACACAGGAAAAGCAGTGCTAGGAATAAAATTTATAGCTATTTAAGTGCTTATATAACAAAGCAAGAAAACTCTCAAATCAACAACCCAAGTGTAAATGTAAGAAACTAGGGAAAAAAAACAACTAAATCCAAAACTACCAAAAAGAAGAAAATAATAGGGATTAAAACACAGATAAACAAAATAGAAAATAGAAAAATAATAGAGAAAATCAAAAACCTCAAAAATTCATTCTTTGAAAAGACCAACAAAATTGAAAAACCTTTAGCTAGATGGAGTAGGGAAAAAAGAGAAGACTCAAATTACTAAAATCAGAAATGAAAGTGGGGACATTACTATCAGTTCCACAGAAATAAAAAGGATTATGAAATAATACTATGAGAAATTATACATCAGTCTATTAAATAACATAGATAAAATGGACAAATTTTGAGGAACACAAAACCTACCAACACTAAACCACAAAGAAATAGAAAATCTTAATAGACTTATAACCAGTAAGGTGATTGAATCAGTAATCAAAAATCTGACAACAAAAAGCCATGGACCTGATGTCTTCACCAGTGAATTCTATAAAATATTTAAAGAAATAGTATCAATTATTATCAAATTTTCCAATAAATTATTGAGGAAAGAACACATTCCAATTTATTCTATTAGGCCAGCATTACCCTGATATCAAAGCCAGACAAACACAGCACAAGGAAAGTATAGATGAATACCTCTTATAAATATTGATGTAAAAATCTTCATCAAAATACTAGCAAGCCAAATTCAGCAGCATATTAAAGGGTTTATACACCATGACCAAGTGGAATTTAATCCTGTAATGCAAAGATAGCTCAACATACAAAAGCCATTCAATGTAACATACTACTTAACAGAATGAAGGAAAAAAAGAACACATGATCATCTCAATAGATGCAGGAAAAAATTCATAAAATTCAATATCTTGTCATAATAAAAACATTCAATGAACTACAAATAGAAGGAAATTACCTTACATAGTAAAAGCCATATATGAAAAACACATAGTGAGCCTCAATGACAAAAGATTGAAAGCTTTGCCTTTAGGATCAGGAACAAGGCAAGGATAATCACTTTCACTACTTCTATTCAACTTATTACTATAAATTGGAGTCAGAGCCATTAGGCCAAAAAAAAAAAAAAAGTGAACAAAGAAACATACAAATTGGAAAGGAAGAAGTAAAATTATTTCTGTGGTGTTATGAGATAGATATATAAAAAGTTTTCATCCATGGTTCCTGGCTGGTAACTTCCATAGTCCTTGTTATAATGTTGTGGTGCTTTAGGCCTCAGAGGCATGCCTCAGGAAACAGAATCTCTCTCTGACCTTCTCCTGTCCTCATTTCACCTGCCTGAGGCAGTACTCTCATCTGATTGTGGGTCAAAAGACCCTCATTCCAGAGACTGTTCTGCCTCATATTCTGGAGGAACGAATGCTACACAGACAGGCCTTGCTGGGTTTAGACCTTGTGCTTTTTGTCCAATCACATTTCTACATAGTTGTCAATCATGCCTATGTATTAAGGCCTCCATAAAAACCCAAGAGGACTAAGTTTAAAGAGCTTCCAGATAGCTGAACATGAGGAGATTCCTGGAGGGTGGCATGCCAAGGGGAGGGCATGGACCTACCCTCACACCTTGCCCTATGCATCTCTTCATCTGTATCTTTGGAATATCCATCATAATAAATCAGCAAACATGAGTGAGTGCTTCCCTGAGTTCTGTGAGCTGCTCCAGCAAATTAATTGAACCCCAAAGAGGGAAGGGTTCATGGGAACCCCAACTTGAAGCCAGTCAGTCAGAAGCTCTAGAGGCCTGGACACGTGACAGGTATCTTGGAGGGGGCCATCTTGGGGACTGAGACCTCACCCTATGGGATCTGATGCTATCTCTGGGTAGATTAGTATCAGAATGGAATTGAATTAGAGGACACCCAGCTGGTGTCTGCTGCTTGGTGTGTGGGGAAAATCCCTCGGCAGCAGTGGGTGGGGAAGGGGAGGAGAGGAAGTCCTTGAATGGGGTGGGGGGAGCTGGTACTCCAGTTTCCTTTATTCTGAGGGGCCTTTTAGTGTGCTGCACTCTCCTCTCAGCTAGAAGTGGCCCATCTTGAATGCCCAAGCCCCAGGAGTCTCACAATTCCCATAGTACCCACTGGTTTCCTAAGGCTGCTGCAGTTTGTGTGGGTGCTGGTGAACGTTGGATGTGGAAGCAGCAATGCAGAGACCCAAAGGCTGAGATTCCCTGGTTGGGACAGTTGCAGAAATGCTGACTGTCTGTGAAGGGAGGGAAATGAGCCACACCTTCCAACAAAACCTGGTGGGCAGAGTGTTATTGGGGGTGTATTCCCTCTGCAAGCCCAGGGCTGGCTGCCCCACAACACACCCATGCCAAAAGCTCCTGCTTGGGAGCAGAGGTGGCTAGGCCTGCAGCATTTGGTGGTTGGAGGAGCAGAAGTTCCTGTCCCCATGACCCTTCCCGGGCTCCAGTGCTGCTTTTGTTCTGGGGTGGGAACACTGTCCTTTCTCACAGACTCCACTCTGCACCCACATCTCCACTGAGGGAGGAGTGCAGACAACTTTTAGTCACAAGGCAGTGGCTCTGAGGCGCAAGAGAGTTTACACACCACTTTTCTTTGTCCTGAAAAGCATTCATGACACTTTCCTGTCCTCTTGGAGCAGCCCACCCTATGGGTCAGAACTCTGGAGATATTGCTGCTGTCCTGTGTCTCACTGTTCCTTTGCAGTTGTCACAGTCCAAGTGGGGTGCTGAGGAATGTTCTGGCGAGATCCAGTGAAAAGGATACCGAAGGGCTGTGACTTCCTAGGCAGGATGGAGGTACCCAGTGGGTGTGCAACCAACATGGTGCCCACTGCCTTAGCTCGGGTCTGTGGTGAGGGGAAGTGACCTTGTGTGGACCGCAGACCAGTGCTCTGGTCTTAGGAAATTCTGTTTGCCACTGGCAGCAGCGCTTGGACTTATGAGGGTAGAAGGACTCTCCGAAAGATTGGGAGCTGGAAGATTGCCACAGGTGTGTGAGAAGGAAATGCACCTACCCTTCTGCTGGTTTCCAAGTCCCTTGGGGGTCAGTCTCTGCCAAAATCTTACTCCTTCTTGTTCTGCTCTGCAACTTCTTCCTATGGGATATCTGGTAAGGGTAAGTTCTGGCACTCTTCCCTTAGTATTCTACCTGGGATATAATTTTTCACCTGAAACTCTTTCTTCTTTTGGGGATAATCTGGTGACCGATGTCTCTGTTCAGCCATCTTGCCCCAGTCTCCCCAATAACACATCAAAAAGGTCATTCATCATGATCAAGTATGATTCATCCCAGGGATGCAAGAATGGTTCAACATATTCAAATCAATCAATGTGATACATCCTATCAACAGAATGAAGGACAAAAACCATATGATTACTTAAATTGATGCTGAAAAAGGATAAAAAGGAAGGAAATTATGACATATGCTACAACATGGATAAGCCTTGAGGACATTATGCTAAATAAAATGTCAGTCACAAAAAGACACATATAATGTAATACCACTTACATGAAGTACCTAGAGTGGTTGAAATCATAGAGATAGAAAGTAGAATGGTGGTTTTCAGGGGCTGGGAGTAGTGGGGAATGGGCAGTTATTGTTTGATGGCTACAGAATTTTAATTCTTCAAGAGAAATGAGTTCTAGAAATGGATGGGGGTAATGGCTGTATAACAATATGAATATACTTAATACCTTTAAACTATATAACTAAATATAGTCAAGATAGTAAAAATTTTATGTGTATTTTGCCACAATAAAATATTGGAAATATATATTGCATAGTATATATAAAATAAATAATGTACATATAACATATAATATAAGTTTATAATATTTGGGGTTAGATAACAATATATAATATGTAATATATATTATCACTTTTATATATTCTCTCACTTGTGTAAAGAAATCATTAGGCACACTTTGTGCAGGCTAAATTTGGGCTTTTCCTATTAGAAAGGGAGGGGCAATTAGAATTATGTATATATTATCTATATAATATATACATGTTATGAATTTCAATATTATATTCCTAGGTTCATACTTTTCAATTGCTCAATGATGACAGAGGTTATATTTTTTTCTCCTTTATTAAACTTGCCCCCTGGAAATTATAAATAAACCTCTTTTACACCTCATAGTCTATGACTTAGTTTATATTTAGTTGTGTAACAAACCTAACACATCACTGTTCAACATTTACCCTTAGTAAGTGGCTGGATATTAGTCAACTGTGATGGCATTACCTATATAAACCAAATGTTTTGATTTAGGCTTTCTCTTAATTTGCAAAAAAAGTAAAACATTTTATCAGAAAATAAACAATTCTATTGCTTAATAATAAAATTGTATGGTATAATTTAACAAATGATTTTGTATACTTTTATACCAAGGAAAGATATATCAGCTAAACAACTTGATCAGTTTTAAAATAGGCTAATTTTTTTAGTAGGTGTTTTCCTGTTCCTGCTTTCTAAGTATATTTTAAGATTTACCTCATGGAAACTTTCCTAGCTGGCATCTGCCAATCATTCAGAAGCTTTACAATAGACATCAAGGTATAGCATGAAAAAATAATGCATTTCAAACCTTAGACTTTGGGAGCATGGAATAGCAGAAAGAAGACCTTTCATAAAACAGTGGTTCCTCAGGGAAAGCCCTTTGTGGTAACTCCCAAGCGGGGAAGCCATCCACCTGAAAGTTGAAAGCAGTCCTTATAATCTCTGTTGCACTATTGATTTCTATCTTAGAGCAGTTGTTAAAAAATGGAGTGATAAGCAAAGAGTAGAAAATCATCAGTATCAGAGCAGAAACAGAGGCAAAGAGAAAAATAGACAGGAATCCTGGGAGAGATTAACAAGGAGACTTCATTGCCCAGCTGGCTGCCCTACTGACTCTAATGAGGCATTTATCTCACTTGTGTATAATTTAATTTTCTATTTCCGGGATAATTCAGAAAAGTGAAAAATCCACTTGTTCTTAAAACTCTCCTTAGTGGTCTAGAATATTCAAGATGTGTTTATATGAGGAAAAATATGGATTTGGAAAAGGAAAATAATCAAGAGGTTTAGCTGTCATAAATATTATGCAAAAGAGGGATCTAGGTGAAAAACATTCATTGAACTATTGGAGAGACTATAAACTATAAAGAGAGGGAGGGAGACAGAAAAGAAAGAAGAGAGAGAGAAGAATGGAGACAATGAAGAATGGAGAGGGGCAGAATAGGTTGGTTCACAGGTACGTTTTGGAAGAAGTGACTCACCCAGGAAAACATAAAAGGTCTTAAAAAAAGAGGATACTCAGGATAGTTCTGTGTCATGAAGTTGTCAGAGACACATGGGTTAAGGGAGATTGGGTAATATGAGAATGACAGGTGGGGGAGAGACCTTACCTTTATTGATGACCATTAGAGCCTATCACTGTAAGCATATCCAATGAGTTTTTGTGGGTAAACCATTTATTAAGAACAACTTGTTAAAGGATAGAAAATTACAGCTCGATAGGAAGAATAAGTTCTAGTGTCCTATACCACTGTAGGATGACTATGGTTAACAATAATACATAGTTTCAAACAGCTATAAGGACGATATTGAATGCTCCCAACACAAAGAAATGATAAATGTTTGAGATGATGAATGTCATTAACCTGATCAGATCACTATACATTATATATATTATAGAAACATTGCTATGTACCACATGAATATATACAATTATTACTTGTCAATTAAAAAAACAATAAATAAATACATGCATACATATTCTGGATGAGTCTTTATATGTACGTACTTGAAATCAAATAGAACGTCCTTTGCTGGTGTATGCTTACCAAATCAGAAAATAGTGAAGCACTAAACTGTGTGGGATTCAATATGCAGTTGGTATTCATATATCTGGGAAACAGATTACGAGCTTTAGTAATGAAACTTAATTTAGGTCTTAAATGATAAATACTACTTAGTTATGTAGAAAGGACAAAGGAAGTGTCCCATTCTGAAGAGTTGGGAGGCAGCTTTGGGGGAAAATATCTGAACAAAGGCAAAAATGCCAATGGAATAGCTATGGAGGCGTAAGAAACAATGAAGAGGTAAACCTGGCTGAAATGGAGTATCTATGCCTAGAAGTTGTGAAAAATAAATTTGGGTGAAACAGGTACTAAAGGAATGTAAAATGCTTTAAAAATATAACTAATGGTTTTGGATTTGTGGAGAGAGGACCTAGCTCTTATTGAATGGTCTTTGATGTGGAAAAAATATGATTTGAGAGATGGTTATTTGAGAGATTTTAGGGAGAGACTGGTGATGGTGTTGGTGCTAGGGAAGGAAAACAGACTCAAATGGGAAGCACAGCCTGAAAACACAAAGACTGACCAGACCCTCAGTAAAGACTGAGAGGTGGCAGCCATGGTAATGAAAGTGGAGGATCTACATCAAATCAAAGTTTTATAGTACAATGATAAGTAAATCATTGTGATAGATTAAAAATAGAAAGTGTGGTGGGATACTGGTTTATCACATGGATTTGGTTTAAGATACTTAAGAAAAAGCCAAAAACTTAGAACTGATTATTTTTAATGGTAATTGGTGAGTTGGTAATTATACATGCTTGTAGTATTCCAACCAACACCTGTAAGTAGGTGCAAAAGAATGAATAAAATATATTATTTGCTTCAACTAGAACAGAGGAGATTATTTAGAGGATTATGAGTCTGGGATTCACATTGTGTGATTGTGCTTTCTCTTTTTAAAGAATGATTAGAGATAGTAAGAAAATTTTAAATACATATTAGGATTTTGTTCTGGCTTTATTTATGTATTTATATATTTACTTATTTAGTTATTTATCTAGCTATTGAAATTTAATAATAAAGATAGAATTAGTGAAAAAGAACCACTACTTTTTAATTAACATTGGTGAAATACCTATAATGTTTACATTTCAACATAAAAATTAGAACATATCATGATAGTAGCTCTAGTTTTTCTCTTTAAACCTTCATTTCATTTTTCAGAAATGTGTTGGTAAATATTAAAACTTGTTAAACAACTAAATTGATGAGCTTGAAGTGAATCTGTTTCAAACTTAAAATCTTTTTCTCAGACTGAATTTATTCTCTTTTCATGCCAACGGTACTCAGCTTTCATACGGTACTAGACTTTGTTCCCACTCTTCTGTGACGCCAGCCTTCTGTCTTCCATCCCAATGTGGTCCTTAAATCTGATTGTACACTCCTCCCCACCCCCAATACAACACACATGATACTCTCTTTAGAGGGAAAAATTCTCTCTGCTCTCTGGTTTGTTCATTTCCTATAAAACCTGTTTAATGTTTTCTTTTTTTGTGAACGAATCCCTCGTTTATCTTTGAAGAAATTGTCCCACTCTCCAAATTTTCTTTCCATTTCCTTTGCATTTGAACGTACTGCACAACTATTTATTTTGTCTTGTAGATTTGTAGGTGAAAACTTTATCTCTTGTATTACATTCCCCTGACAAACCAAACTCTAAAAGTAGAGCAGTATTTATTTTCTGTACTGTGAAGTTTCTTTGTTTCCTATCTCAAGAAAATGTGGAATGTGGTGTTTTCTTTTGGGAAACATTGAGGGATTTCAGTAGAAAAGTGATCATTGTTTCATTTGAAAAGTGAATTCCTGAATCTTTAAAATTTATGATAGCAATATGAACAATAGATTGTGAGTAAAACAGATTCAATTTGAGTGCCTATAAGGGTGAGAAGTATTCTCCCACCCAGACATACATATTTCCTCTGCTGGATTTCATTGAAAGCTGACTTTTTGAGAGGAAATGTAACAGCCTAGACAGAGTTATGACCTCAGTGCATAAAACACTGAAGCCAATTTTAGGTGAACTTGGTCTTAGGTATATTTTATTTATTATATGCCCAATTATCTGCAAAAATTAATAAGATGGTATGCAAAGAGAATTAATATATCTAATGTAACCATCTTTTGGGGATTACAAAAAGGTGTCTATAATTTGAAGCACATATATTTTTTAAAATTTTCTTTATACTTTCTCTTCCTGGATATTCTCTTTGTGACCTTCCGCAGAACTATTTAGGTATGCAGATCATTCCATCAACTTGATAGAGGAAAAAAAGGCTTTGCTTTCATTATAGTCTTAAATATCCATTTGTTCACTGTACCATATACAGAAACTACTATCAAAGTAGTTTTTCCTCCTAAAATAATGGTTTTCTGAATTGATTGAAAATATTCTTTATAATAGTTTGCCACTCTGCTATTCTGTACAGTTACTTTTAAATAATTTTCAAGGAAAATGCTTTCAAATTTTCCTTTATTACATTATGACACTATTTTTTTCTGAAAAGTGTACAGAAATGGACTTAACCTATTTCATAGCAAATATGGATCCCCAAGGGAATTTTTTTAATACTTAATTTCACACTTATGTGTGATTACATAGTTGATAATAGGGAGACAGTTTTATTTTTTTCACTGGCCTAGTATGCTTTCCAATAGAAGGGATTTGCTCTACATACATTGATTAGTTTTCTTAAATAGTGTATTGTAATCTACACAAATCTTTCTCACACATCACTGAGAACATTGCTGACACTTGCTGAATGAATGTGAATAAATAAAAGAATGTATAGCAATGAAAACACCCTTATCTAATCTACTAGAAGAGACATGAAGACAAGTAACCAGTGATAAGTAATTACAGAGCAATTTATGGGAAAGATTGTTAAGATTTAGGCAGGACTATTAGAGCAATGACAGTTTCATCTCAGAAGAGGTGTGTGGGTTACATATTTTAGGGCCCTGTAAGAGTCACAATTTGAGATTCATAAATTAATTGACTGTTCATCTGGTGGAACACTTTTGTTTTTTAGGTGAGGAAATTGTATTCCTGAAGGTTAAAGGGAAGAACTCAAGGTCATATAATTTATTATTGGTAGCCCTGAGGTGATGATTCATAACTCCCAACACATTATTTAATTATTTTTAATTATTTTAATTATCTAAAATTATATAACAATAACTTAGTTTACATTTTAAATAAAGAAGATATTTTCATATTAAGGAGATATATAATACAAATTAATAATAAAATTTACAGGCATCTCAGCCAATAGCCTTCCAACTACCAGGTATGAGAATATCTTAAGCCATCCAGCCCCAAGGAAGGGAGACACCAGCTGGCTACAGCCACATGTGTGAATCCAGGCAAGACCAGCAAAAGATGTGGTCAGAGGAACTCAGAACAAATTGCCAACTCACATAATCATGAGCTAATAAATGGCTTTTTTTTAAATCTACTAAATTAGGTGGTGTTACACAGCAAAGAATAACTGAATATATGTTATTCCAAATGCAATACAAATTGTTCAAACAACTTAAAACATAGCTGAGGAGACACTTATGCAAAGGTTTTTCAATTACATTTGAATTCTTACATTCAGAAATACTGCATTAGTGAAGAAGATGAAAATCTTATATGAATAAATTTAAATTTATTATTAAAATCTTTTTATTAATAAAAATGTCCATCAAGTTAGTATCTAAGATCTACAACAGGCAAAATATAACAATATGTAAATAAAATATAACAAAATATGAGATATAACAAAAATTGTGATTCTATTTTTCATGAATGATGGAAAAATACTGAAAGGATGCAGTTATAGGGACTATGAGATTCTCAAATAAGCATATAGCCAGACAGGTTGGCTGTGTACTCTATGAGAGGAATTGAGGTGCCAACATACTAAGGAAGGACCAGCACAACTCACCCACGTTCACTGGGCAACACTGGTAGTGTTGAGGACAAAGCTAGACATTACCAGTGAAGATTCAATGGGAAGAACCAGTAACTTTACATAAGGTCTGCAACTGTGCATTTGAGGCCCAATTAAAAAACAAACAAAAATAAAACATTACATCTTTTTTATTTAGACAAAAAAATGCATATGTTTTCTCCCTAAAGGATTACAAGAAACAGAGAAAAGACCAAGGTTTTCTGGATTCCAAATAGATTTGTGAATGAAGCATTAATCTTATTGGAGGAGCAAAGCATGCACTAGATTCCTCTCATTTTTTTTTCTTTTGCAGAAAAAAAGTAGAGAATGGGACACATACTTTTTCAAACCAGTCTAGGGGAAATATGAAATGTCTTTTGATATAATGAAAAGGGCACTGTTTTAGGAGTTAGGGAACTATTCTTCTCCTCTAGCTTTACAATAACTATTTTTCACTTAGGTATGCTGAACTCCAGCAAAATGAGTGGATTGGACCAGATCAGTGATTTTGATACTGTGCTGCCTAGAAATCCAGACATGTCTGGAAGTCCAACACAGAGAGGCAGAAGAAGGGGAGGGCAAGACAATGGTCTAAAAGTGTTAACTCTGAGGATTCTGGGCTTGCAACTTCAACTTCCAACATAGGAATGACGATATGCTTTATTTATCGAGTTTCCTCATAATAACCTCTTAAATATACATTTCATATTTACTTTTTATGATTATAAAAGTAATGTATTAAGTTTTTAGAGAAAAATTTTAAAAGTTCAGGACTACATAAAGGCAAAAATAGACATCAGACAATCTCATAATTCAAAAATAGCTATTTCCATATATTTACTTTTAATATTTTTCCTGCATATTCATTGATTTATGTTTATATTTTATAATATTAGAGCTATAATGTATAAGAATTTTGGTGTTTGACCCTTTCCCTTGGCATTTTATAGAGTTGGTAACTGTATAGTATTTTTTTGCATGGATATGGTAAAGTCTGTCCAAATCTTTTCTGTATTATTGGATACTTCAGTCAGTTCGAGTTTCAGCATACATAATATTTGAATGCATATCACTGTGGAAAAAATATTTGTATACATATCTGATTATTTCCTCATCCTAAATTCCCGAGTTTAGTTACTAGGTCAAAATGGTAAAATTACTTTATGGACTTAGACTTTGGTCCATGCTACTTACCTTCTGGAAATGTTCCAGTTTTTACTACATCATTGGTACATAGAAGTTCTATTTTTACCAAACTCTTATAAAAATTTAGTGTTATCTGGGAAAAAAAGGTAATTTGGTGGGAATGAAGTGTATCTCATGAAGTTTTATATTATTTTTCTATTGCTGCTTTAACAAATTAACACAAATATAGTAGCATATAACAACGTACATTTATTATCTTACAGTTCTGGAAGTCAGAAGTTCAAAATGGCTCTTATAGGGCTAAGTCAACAGGGTTTCTGCAAATTTGCATTCTTTGTGGAGGCTCTGGGGAAGAATCTGTTCAATGCCTCTTCTAGCTGCTAGTGGCTGCCCGTATCCCTTGGCTAGTGGCTGCATTACTCTGATCTCTGCTTCCATCATCACATTTCCTTCTCTGATTCTTTTGTCTCCACCTTCCATCTTACAAGCACCATTGTGATTATTATATTGGGCCTGATCAATCCAGGATAATCTCCCTATTTTAAGATGCTTAGCTTAATCACATCTGCAGAGTTCCTTTTGCCACATAAATTAACATATTCATAAGTAGTGGTGATGAGAAGGTGGATATCTTTGGGGGTCATTACCTGGTTTACCACAAGCTTCTCTTTCATCACATGTTTACTGATCATTTGATTTTCTTCTAAAATATCAATTACTTAATCATTTATTTAATACCACCTTATTGCAATAAATTATTTAATGTGGCATAAGAAGAGGTATATAATACCACAATATAAAACTTTTTAATGTTAAAAAAGTGAGATTAAACAAAATGAGAGGAAATTAGAGCTAGTATTAAAATTACTAAACTAAGAGCCTGAATAATCCCAAGCCTTACCACCCTGGGGGCACAGATGCACTAAATTCCACACCCTTTTAGCTCTTACCTTCATAATTGCGGGAACTGATGTCCCTGAAAATTTCTCCTCAAGTGTTCATGAAGTTTTCATGCGTCTCAGTGATCAGGATGGACATGCTTGAATCCAACACTCCTTTACCAGGCTGCAATTTATTTTTGCTGTCTCTACCAGATGCTCCACTGTGCCAGCTTCCACTGCTTCTCTGGGAAGAATGTGTCTTTCTTTAGCATAATGCCTCGGGTACTCTAACGTCAAAACTCCCACGGTGTCAAACAGTAACTGCTGTTCCTCTTCACACTGTGCGGGAGCACAAATTTGGGAAGAGAAATGCTGTTTCCTGCCATGTGTTCCCCATTGGTACCTGGGTCCGAACAGCATTGCTTATACCCAGAGTCTCACAAGATTCCTCTTGAAAAATAGCTTCTGAAGATAATTTGTACCACTCCTGAAGGATTCACAGGGAGAAGTTCAGTATTAAGCCTAGATCCGAGTAGCAAAACAGACACAGTCATGTCCTGTCATTGTGCTGGTCTTCCCTTTCTTGTTTGCATCTTTTGTTTTTATACACTCCAGAGAAGGTGACCACATTTTTTTTCTTTTCTACAATTTTTTTAGCAGCCAATGTGAAAAGGAAAACTCATTAAGTTGTGAGGTTCACAGCAACCAAAACAAACAAGCTAAGATATTTTTTTCTTAGGAGAAACACAATCACTCTCGGTATTGAGTCCAGGGAAATATTTCTCCTGTTGGTTCATAAAAGACAACATTACTGTGCAATATAGGTGATACGACCAAAAGTTTCACAGGTAAATTTCTTACAATATCTCCCAACGTTGACTATATAGGTCAAAACAAGCATGTCTTGTACAGGAATGAATTTTAAAAGTGACTTGAATGACATTTCCCAAAGTATGTGGTATATGGCTAATCATGTGAAATAGTGATAAGTGATTTTGTGTATTATGGGGATGCAGAAGAAGTGAGTTTGAATGCTGCATGTTTTATACTACTCTTGAAGATTTACAAAGCACATTAGTTTGTTATAGGTTCTGAGGAGTCTGGCATAAGAGAATTCTGTTTAGCTTAGTTAAGCTCAGCATGTTCCTGACATATTCTATCACAGAAATTTTTCTTTGTGTTGTTTCTCTACTAATAATTCTGGTGATATTTATCTTCACGTGAACAAAATTTGAGGAATACTTGGCTATGAAGTTGTAAAGCAGTACATCCTACAGAAAGTTCTCCATAAATATTATTTCCCACAATAAAGTTTTTGAAATTACTTGAGTAGAAGCAAATTCACAGGATTATATTCTGACAAAGTCCTTGAATGTGGCTATTCTATTGGAGGTAGAATTGGCTTTTCTTATGAAAATAGAGCACCCAGCACAGATATGACCTGATTGGAAGGGGAGTTCTGGCCTTCACACTGGAAAGGCATTTTGTCTGAGTATGAAATTCTTAGAAGAATATATTTTTCCTTAAATTTTGTGTTTACCATTACTTTCATTTCAAGCATTTATTGATTGACAAGAAAGCCAGAGTTTGTCCTGATTTGTGTTTATTTATTAGTAATCTCAATTTACTTCCTTCATTTTAATTTTTTTCCTCACTAAATTCTTATAGTCCTTTTTCTCCTAAAAACCTTGTCGTGTGTTCTGGGAAAATGGTTATTTTATTCTATATATTTGCATCACTTTCAGCTCAAAAATATTTCTTTTCAGTTTTATCTTTGATTACTACTTTTGTTCCTGTTCTGCATTTTTTCCTCAGGAATATCGGTATTCCTATATGAGGCTTCCAACTTGTTTCATCACATCTCTTACATTCTTGCTGATCAATTTTCTCTCTTTGCTCTTTTATGCTGAGTTCTAGAAAAGGAAAGATTCTTAAGTTTATCTTTCTAATAATGCTCCATAGTCATTCCAATCCTTATAATCTCCAGGGCAGCTTTTAATTTTCATAATGAAATATTTTTTCTCGTGATCATTTTGCTCCATTCTGACCCCCCTTTTTCTTTTGGTTTGTGTCATCTTATCTTTTTTTTTTTTTGCTTATAAAACAGATCTTTAAATTTCAATCTTATATCAATAAGACATAGTTATATTCTACTTATACCTTGAGTGATACATTGTGATGGACAGAAGTGACGAGGTTCCTGTTCCTGTTTACTGGAAGCTCACCATTGCATTTATTTATTTATTTATTTTTACTTTTGCTTTTTTATTCTTTTTAAAATTTTTAATTTTTAACTCTTATAGGTACATAATAGTTTTATATATTTATAGGGTACATGTGATGCTTTGATACAGGCATACAATGTGTAAGAATCAAATCACGATAATTGAGGTATCCATTACCTCAAGAATTTATCATTTCTTTGAGTTGGGAATATTCCATTTCTGCTCTTTTAGTTATTTTTAAATATATAATAACTTATTGTTGACTATAGTCACCCTGTTATGCTATCTTTTGAACTCAGTCTCTTCTGTCCTTGTGCCTGATTATTTTTCTTCCTAGAAATTGAGAAACCTTCTACTAAGGATGCAAAAGCTTTCTAAATTTTTTATTTCCATTCTTTTTTCAAGTAATTTTCATACGTGCCATATCTCATTGAATCTACAATGCCACCAACTAGTTAACAGTAAGATGCATCATTATTTTTTCATGCAACTAAGAAAAATTGTTGCCAAATTATAACATAAATTTCTTAACAAATTGATTGTTAGCTGCATCTCAGTTTCAGACACATTAAAATATATTCAAATTATGTGTATTAAAATAAATGAAATGCAATATATTACTCCTCTGAAAGTTCGGAATGTTATTCCCGAGTTTTTTCAAACTATTTTTTTCCTAACACTCATATATTATTTGTGTTTGCTTTATTTATGTTAAATAAATAATATGGGAGGCCATTGTATTGGACTGTGCTCCTGTACTAGGTCCAAACAGATCAGATAAAACCATAACGGAGTTACTTGTGCTTGGTGCCATGTAATCATATTGAACTTAGAAACAGGCCAGTTTTCCCCAAACCAGGAGATTCACAGCAACCAATCCAGAGGGGCCCAGTCACTATGAGCTAGCATGATAAGAAAGCCTTCTCTGCATTCACCTTATAAGGCAAGTAACTTTGGCAAAACCAATCTGCTTTTTGTTCCTCATTTCTGCTTTCTTCAGCCTTTTCTGCTTATGAAGTTCACCCTCTCTGCTCAGGGAGCACCTTTCTATTTAACATATTGGATGCTGCCTAATTCATGAATTGCTAATTAAAGCCAATTAGATCATTAAACTCAATTTGTTGAAATTTGGTTTTTGTCACTTATTTTTGAAAAATAAAATGTATAGGGACTCTGCTTGACAACAAATGAGTATGTGGATCTCCCTTGCCTCTATTCGCTATCACCTGGGTGTCAGTGCTCAGTAATACAGTGCTCACACATCCCATATCTTCACACTTATAATATAATAACACAGTGGTGACCTCTCTCACCTCCTTCCAGACATTGCTCACAGGTCACATTGTCAATCCAGGCTTCCATAAATACTCTTTTTAAAATTTCAATACTCTATTCTCTGAGCAGTCTCTGATGTTTCTCTCTGCTTATTTTTCTCCATTGTGCTTCTCGCCTTCTTTATATTGTCTGTTTCCTCTAAAAGAATGTGAGGTCCACGTATGTGTCCACTGTGTTTATTGTTGTATCTGTAGCACATAGAATAATAAAACTACCACTTAGTAGATACTCAATAAATAGATTTTTTGAACAAATGAGTGATAGGTCCAATTATCATTGTGACTATTTTACATGTGAGAAAACTGAGGGTAAGAATTATAGACGGTGAGTAACAAAGCTTGGATTCCAGCACAAGTCAATCTGACTTCAAAGCCCCTGCTCTTAGCTGCCAGTCAGCCTTGTCATTAATAATGGTTTAGACAATCTTCTCTAATATTTCAGTTTAGCATATCAAGTAGATCTTGATATGTGCGTGGTTATTCTCTCAATTGTCTAAAACTTGAGATGTGGATCGATATTCCTGATTGCTAAGGAACTTTAACCAGCCAAAGGTAACTCTCTACCCATATTTATCAATCCTGCTAAATGCTACCTCTCAACACATAAACCTTCCACTTCATATCATTAGAAAGGCTCAGTGATATCAATTTTTTTATCACCAGAAAAAAATGATTATTTAAATGGTACTTGGAAATTCTTGGTGCTTGAATGGCTTTCAGAAATTAAAAGATAAACTCCATAAAGTATTATTTAAGGTTGTGTGATAGGCAGAAATAAAGATGATGTGGTACTTGTCTGTTACCTCTACATAGGTATCAAATATTCCATTTATTGCTAAAATCACCTGGGTAATCTGTACATGGGCGTATTAATGCCTTTTTCATGCTAAGCAATCTTGTTTGTTTTCTATTTAAGAACATTGTATATACTAATTAGGGAAATTGTCATTTTAAAAAACTGAGAAATAAAGATATTTTCTTAAGGGAAAAGGAAGGTGAAAATAAATGTAAGCAGAAAATGAGAAAGGAAAAATAAACTAGGAGCTAGCTTGGAATATAGCTCCCTTGGAAATCTAATTTTTAAATTGCCTTCTAAATTTGACTTTTGCTATGGGAGTTTACACCTGGGGGTTGTCAAAATAAATGCTTTTAGTGCTATGGATAGCACCATTTATAACAAAATCTACTAGTGAAGTCAAAATGGTGTTAGGACTCAAAAGTAAAAGAATGCAAATTATGTTCAAAGTGCTTTTTAGGGATACTGCAGAAGAGATTCTATTCTCTTAGCTATGAAACCATTGAAGAAAGATGGAGTAAAACATTCAAATATAGAATTATACACTCTACACTAAAACAAACTAAAATAGATTTCCAGAAAAGAGACAAAATTTAATTTATTCAAATATTTTACTGCAATATCAGGCCATTTATTATTTAGGTTTATTGTTAATTGTCTAATCCTCCCTCCCCAATGAAATGAGTAAATCAAAGAATTAAGGTTGGCCTGGAGTATAAATATAGTCTAGTATGTCAGTTTAAAGGACTGAGTTGGTGTTGAACTCTCTTGGAGTTTTTATTTCCTTAGAACTCTTAATTTTATGGGTCAGGAATTTGGATAAGTCCCACTTAGAAATTTACTGATCTTCATGTGACATTGACTGGCTTGGTCATCAGTTGATCTGAGGTCTTGAAAACACAAGTTGGTTTCACCCACATGCCTAATGCCTTGGTGAGGATGGACCCTCACCGTTTTCATGTAGTCTCAGAGCCTCTCTGTATAGTCTCTGTGGCTAGACAGTCAGAATTCTTACATAGTGCAAACCCACAACTTCCTACTGGTGAGGTTTTGGGCAAGTTACTTTACCTTTCCAAACCCCAAATCCCCATAGCTGTAAACTAAGGGTAATAACTGTACCCACCACATTGGAGTGTTGTAAATGGTAATTTGGATAAATGTGTGGCACAGTGCCTGGCACATGAGTGATCATGCCTATAAACTGTTATTGCGGAGCTGTATTTTATGGCATAGGAAGATTTTGCCAGGTATAAAGAAGAAAGAACTATATCCTGGGTGGAGTGGCTGCTTTGAGCTGAATCACCATGATGAAAATACCATGGGAAAGTACAGTGTGGGTTTATTTGGAGGAAATAGATATAGGAGGATGCAGTATTTAAAAAAATCATTTGTGTATAGGATGGGGATGGCATATAATAGAGGATCTTGAATTAGTAAAAAGAATATAGCTGGACTGGTAATAACAAAAGCAAATCTTAATTAAAATTAAAAACATATTGTATCACTCCTTAATCTGAATTCTTATGCCTGCTAATTAAGATTTTTCTCTAAATATTAACTGTGAAAATTGACTTCTTTTTACTATTTTGGTTTTCCCAAATGTACAAACACACACCATGACTCCAAAATTGATATTTTATTCATATGTCAGCATATAAATTCACACTTCATGGAATAATCTTTTAAAATAGTTATAAAGCCATTAACTTTGATATTAATTTTCCAAAATTCCTGTTTCTAATGAGTTGCCTTTACTAGATACAGGTATCGGCTATCTTGCTTTAAGAAAGACAGTTATCTAAATACTGGGTTTCATGAGTCAGTGTTATGTTCTATATAAACCAAAGCAAATTGCTAATACTGACTTTATAATTGAAATTTCATATGCCCAGAAGATAATTTAATCAAAGTTATATTGGAGCTTTGGAAAAAAATGCTGTGCTTAGTACTGAATAGTTCAAGCTTTATCTTGAAGTCTATAATGTTACTAATTCTCTCCAACTATTAAAAAGAAAACTCATTTTGTAATATTATTCCTTTCACTGTGTGTGAAATTATAGTAGTTCCTTACCTCTTTTGGTAGCCTTGAATATTGTAATTTTCTTATCTGTAATTCATGTATTTATTCAAATTTTTATTGAAAACCTACTACTTAAATGTCATGTGTACTACGCTCTGTCTTAACATAATATTTGTAACACAGTAAACATAGTAAATATAACTGTTATTATTAGTTTAGATATTGTTAGCATTATCATTATGTTCAGGAAAATAGCCAACATAGAGCAGTTTTATTAAAATATAATTAATAAATTTGAAATTATTCTTTTTACTTTTCATTTTGAAAGAATTATAGACTCATAGGAAGTTGCAAAAGAATGTACAGAGAAGTCAAAGTACACTTTACCCAGTTTCCCCACAGTGTAGTTTCATCAGAAAGTTGACTTTGGTACAATCTACAGATTTTACTCATACTTCCTCAGTTATGAATGTACTATCGTCCAAAACTAGGCTGGAAATAAGATACATCTGTGGATCTTCCTACATGCAGACGTTAGAGTTTCCGAGGAGGCTCAAAAAATAGCATTATTCTTTCTAGCACAATTTCTGAACTAATTGAAAAATAAAACAAAAATTAGCAAACAGATCCCAAACATCACCTTTATTACTCATAGACGCGAGGTTGGAGAACACAGCTCAGCATGAGAGCCAAAAGACTTGCTAATTAAACCTCAGAACTAGGTAGACTTAACTACCTAGTCATAAAAGCAAGCTTCCCCTGCTGGAGGGTTAGATCCAGTCCCTGAAGGAGCAGAGGGGAAGCCTTGCTGCCAGGGTCAGCTACTTACTTTGTGGGGCCTAGTGCGAAATAAAAACGTGGGGTTACTTGTTTAAAAAGTCAGAAAAAAGTACCATTAAAGATACTAAAACATAAAATTTTCCCTTCCATGGTCTCTCTCTCTTTCCAAATTAGTCATGACATTTTTATTTGCTATTTAATGTAGTTCTAATTAAAGAAAAATTAAAATTTTAAAGTATTAGCACAAATTTTACTGTTCATTTTTATATTATGCCATGACAATGTTAATTAAAAATAAAAGGAAATTTAACTCACTCACAGAATTATCAAAGTTATACAATCTGTATTTTGTAGCTCATATACAACACAGGTCTTTTGTTTTTATAACAACAGCGTAAATGATGCACAAAACTAGCTCCACTGCTTTTATTTCACTACTTGATATGTACAAATTCCGCCAACACTCTGCCTCTGGCTTGCTGATGAGTAAGGGATAATTAAAAGGAAAGGAGCTAAGGGTTGTCCTATATTCCCTTTTCCTCCTATGTCATCATTTCAGCGTAGTGGTTGGCTAACACACAGAAGTAACAGAAGTAATAAAGGCTATGAAACGTCTCGGTTGTTCCTGTTTTTAGAACACCACTGCCTTCTTTCTGCCTTCAAAGCAAGTTCTGATTTGAATGGAAAACTTGGCCTCGCAAGGTGTTAGCACTCCCACTTTTTCTGTTTGAGATGTAACAAGCTTAACTTTCTCTCCGAATCTTGTTAAACTGCCATGTGTGGTGGGGCCACAGGAATTCTGTACTCAGAGGACGTCGTGAATACCATATGTTAATAGGGCAGCAACAACAGTAGATACACATATTGCATTTATCTCCTCTGCTCATAAGCGTGCTCCATTTTCTTACAGGACTTTGCTTTCATAATACAAATTCAAAGATAAAATTATTAAGAATTTCAAGATGGATTAATAAAATGTGGTATATGTATACCATGGAGTGTTACTCAGCAATAAGGAACAACAGTGAATTAACACATCTGGTATTATCCTGGTTGGAGCTAGAACCCATTCTTCGAAGCGAAGTGTCACAGGATTGGAAAAACAAGCACCACTGGTACTCACCATCAAACTGGTACTAACTGATGAACACTTACATCACACAGGGCAATAACATTCATCTGAGGGCGGGGGGCGGGAGGGGGTGGAAGGGATGGGAAAAACTCTCACTGAATGGATGTGGGGACCACAGTTTGGGAGATGACCACAATTGTAGCTCTGACACAGGCAGTGCATGGGCAATATATATAACCAAAGTGTTGTACCCCCATAATATTCTCAAATAAAAAAATAAATTAAAAAAAAAAAAAGAATTTCAAGATGGCAAGGGTAGAACTTTAGATCAAGGTGGGCTCATCACAGTGATAGGTTCTATGTGGCCTCACCTGTGTCTCATTCATGAAGCCAGTTCTGCTTGGTCCCTGAGGGTACCTCACTCCCAAGGCAAAGATCACTCCAGGGGCAGAGCTAATATTAGCATGTTTAGTTCGTTTGTCTCAAATTTACCAATTGATGAATCACTACCCTGGGGAGAAAAGTGTAAAAGATGAGAGAGGCCACATGTTACGCAAATTGAGTTCTCTCCAGGAGGAGGAAAAAATACTCCAGAATGAGCAAGAAGTATTTTTCTCATTCTTCTGAATCGGGAGTCGGCCCTGAAGTCTAAATTTGTGAAAATGTCCCAGGTGATAAACCTGTGTGGCCTTAGTTCAGTGTGTGCCTACATTGTCACCACCACAAAAGCTTTTAAACAGTAACACAGACATCCCTTAGAAAGTCTTTTATGAACCCATTTTTAGAAACAGTGTACTGTAAAGTCAGTATAGGCACATACGTGGGAAAAGGATTATCTCTCTCACCTCCATTTTAATTAACATATCTATGTTTCTTTAAGAAAAATGTTCTTTTCAACATATTCCTTTTCTTTTTTTTCCTTTTCTTTTCTTCTCTTTTTTCTCTTCTCTTCAGGGATGTTGGAATATTCCATTCTTTATCCAGATGCGGATTTCAAAGTTATGTTCAGTTTATGAAAATTGACTGAGCAGTTTATTTATAACTTGTACTTACAGGTTTATTTATAAGTTTTCTATGTTAGGTTAGATTTCAATAAGAAGTTAAAAAAGCAACAGAAAATGTAGAGAAAAGATTTTTTGTGTTGACCTGTGTGTGGAGAAGGTTTCACGGAATGAGGGTAGAGCTTGAGGAGAATAGGGAGGGGTTTGCAGCCCGGAGGGTGGTCTTCAGCACCTACTGTCCTGCTAGCTGTGAGCGCTCGCTAACGCCCATGCATAACGCGTCCTGTGCTGGGGGGTGAATCTTGTTTTGCTCTTAGTCATGAGTGACTCTTGCAGAATCGATAGCTAACCGCCGTTCAGAGGTTTTAGGTGTAAGGAATGTTTCCACCGAAAATAGCACAAACGAAAATTTTGACCCATTTTTCCCCATCTTTCCTATAGCTGTATTTGTAAAGCTGTTTGATCCTTTTGAGGGAGTATGATCTAGGCTTCAGGCTTTGAGTTATAAGTTAGCTAACTCTGCAGCATTTCAGCCTACTGACCTCAGCTTGAAAAGTTGGGGAAACAACCGGAAAAGTTATAAAATTGAAAAATGAGCAAAAAAGAAATGTTTAGGGCAAAAATAAAATTACTACCATTATCACCTAATATATTCAATTTAGATAGTACATATTTTTCAGCACACTCTATAAAGCTTTTAGACAATATAAACAAAGCTTTGTTTAAAAGCCAGGATATGGGGGGTGATAATCTACAAAAGGAAGAGGTCTGACACTATATGTAGATGTATTCCATGGAAGATGGCTATTTGAGGCTATTTAAAAACCATTGAAAAAGTCTGTTAATCTGAATATTTGTTGGCCTAACATCATGCCTTGGCATACATTTATACCTTTTATTATCTTCTTCCAAAAATCCCTATCCCTCATTGTGAGGGAGTATGCAATATTTAAACTCTACTTTTAAAACTCATGAACTCGATCATTAAATGTATGGGTGGTTGTATGTAAATGTGTGGCATTAACTGTCACACTTTGTCTTCTAATTTATTGTGCCATGATTATCATGCTAGTTTATCAAACATTATTTCTACTAATATTATATACTTACAGTAACAGTTGTTTGGCGATAAGTTTTTCTTGCCCAATATGGACTCAGCTAACCCTGCCTGAGCACATATCCCCATGTTTCAATGCCCAAAAAAGGTTTTGATTTTATTCCTGGAACTTCTCATCATGTTCCAGTGTAGACATTTCATGATTTTTATTACAGATTTCTTTTTATTTTATTAATTGCTGCTTTTAATCAACCCTTTTTGACTTACCCCCAGTTTATCCTGAGATCATTTATAAACTGGAAATGATCTCTGTTCTATTTATAGAAAATTTAGCCTTTCTCTGGAGTACAGAGTAGATGACAAATTATTCATGACACCTTTCCAGATGATCCAGATGAAAAGTCATTTTTTTCAATACTTGTTTCCACATAAAAATCTTTGAGCAGGAATTATCACTGAATCAGAATAAATAAATAAGGCCCAACATCAGCATCAGCATCATCAACTTGAATCCTTACGGCACTTGGTACACTTTAGGTTGTATACTCGTGCCTCACCACTATTCATGAGTCTTGAGAAAGTAAAATTCCAAATCATGCAGGGATTTCCCAGTGGGTTCACATATGCCATAGCTTTAAAAATTAAATCTTTGCAATTATTTTGCCACATTAGTTGGTTGTTACCAAAGCAAAATGTTGAGAAAATTGTAATTTTGTTAGGAAGAAAACAAAAGAAAGTTACAAAGAAGAGTGATGAAGGGAGATGAATAACCCCGTGAGCTGCCATGGCTGGGGCAGGGGGTGGGCCTGTATCATCCCTGAGTAATTGTGAAAGCTTGGGTCACCTGGGTACGAGCTCACTAAAAGATGGAGACAAAGCTGAAAATTTAAGTGAATAGATTACTCAAAATAACTAACTCTGCATAGGTAATTTTGTCTAGGATTGGAACTGGTAGATGAAAGCAAACCTGTGGTAATGTTATCAAAGCTAAAAACTATTTGATATATAATTGAATATTATTTGTGTTTTGGAGAATTGAATTTTGATTCCTAAAAAAATTCAAGTAGGATAGAGTATAGCAGTGAAACAAAAATTACCATTGCAATACACAGTCAGCTCTGCAATTCTATTACATTAACTTATATGGCTAGGCTGCCATATTAGAGCATAACTGTAAATAAACAATTCAAAATACAATATACCGAAGTTAAAATTCCTTAATAGAATGAAGTATAATTCTACCAGCGTTAGGTGAAATATATTAGTTTTATAACATCACAAAAAAAAGGAAGTTAGATATTTGGAGACTCTTTATTATGGCCATTTTAAGATAAGTCAAAATTTAACCTGATTAAGTATTATTATTAATACTTATTTTTTTATATTAAGTAGCTATGAATCAACAAAACCCCCAAATCTTATACCTGTCTATAGATATCAACTGTATAGGACCTTCCGCAAATTAATATTTTGAAAATATATGAATCTGAATATTTAATGTTGAAAGTTAATCCTGCTTCATTAGAAATTATTTTGTAAAATTAAAGCACTCGCATTTAGTTTTAATAACTTCCACATGATTCATTAATTTTTAATTCAAAGCACATATCTAATTAACAACTCTTTAAAAGTGCAGCCAAAATAGAAAGTAATCTTCATTCTTATATATACAAGGGGACCTGGTTTCTATTATGCCTAAGTTTTGTTTTAGCACTATGTAATCTAGTCCACATTTCAAAGGTTATTAGCATACTTGATGCCAAAAGGTCATGCATATTAGTGATAATTGGCTTTTATAAATATTGCTCATTATGCAAATGCATTATTTACAAGCACCATTAGGCCAAAGTGGATGTAAGAACTTGAGTAATAGGTTCTCTGCATTCATTATGAGGCAAAATATTTGACAATAGATAAATTAGGATTCTGTCTTAGATTTTAGAATGTAATTTAGAATACACAAAATTCGGGATGTTTCCTAGCTGATAAGCCCTAAAACAGTATTGGCTGGGAGACAGAAATGAGAATAGATTGGGTGCGAACATTTGAATTCAGGAGACTCATTCTTAATGATTTATCTTCAGCATGTTGGTAACAAATTGTAGGAACCGAGGAGATCATCTGAGAAGATACTATAAAGAGGCTAGAGAAGGTTTCAGGATGAATTGTACATCTCATAACATTTTTTTAACTGTACATTTTTGAAACCATATTGTAGCAAATCTGGACTTTTTTTCTGATAGCTTTTATTTTTATTTATTTATATATTTTTTGGTTCATTTGTTTTAATAACTTGCCTGGACTAAATTTGCAGAATCTCTCCCTCCTGGTGTGCAGCCACTAATGTCTCCTCTTAATATCTTTTGAAAAATCTTGTTTTATATTTATTACTTGGCTTCCTAGGAGGTTGCCCCAGTCTCTGCATGGCTTAGTGGTCACCCAGTAAATAATCATGCTTTGCCTTCAAACATCTCAAACCAGGAAGTCTTTCACCCTTTACCAACGGACCTTAGTGTGGGTTGGGAGCATATTTCAAGTTCAGTCAATTTTAAAATCTACCCTGGTTTTTTATTTTATGCTGGGTCATCTTATTCTTCCTCTGCACATATGTGCAATTTCCTGGTCAGCCAGGGTTGTAGGAGGGATTATCAAGCCCCTTTATGGCTCTCTCTCATGAGTGATTTCCCTGTTAATTTTCTGATTTCCCCATTTGCTTCCCATCAAGAGTACTCTCAGTGAAAGCATTGCTAGATTTTTCATCTTCTACATCAGATCAACTGCACCCTCTCTACCAGCAAAGCTGCTAGTTTTCACAGCCAGTGCCATCCTTGGAGAACCATTTTTTGTTTTTCTAAAAAAAGTAATGCAAAATAATGTGTTTAGTGTGTTCCCACTTTTGCATTTTATAGATGACCAAGATGTTTATCAAGAACATTAAAGAGAAGATTGATATTGAGGTAAGTATGAAAAAGAATTCCTGACCATATATAATTTTATGGAGAGTCTAGAGACAAACAGAAAAACTCATTATGCTAAAGCAATATTCAGGTAAAAAGTGATGGGCTTTTGAATTACTGTGGTAGCAGTGGGAATGAAGAGTGTCTATATGATGTGAGTTGAAAACATTAAAAATGGATGATGAATATGATTTTGGTACTTTTAGCACGGAAAAAGGGTGGAACCATAAATCAAAAGAGAATTAAAGAAAAACATTGTTTCAGAGGAAGACAATACATTATGTTTTAGACTTGTTAAAGTTGAGGTGCCAGTAGGAAGGACCTTCAAATGGTAAAGTCTAACAGGCATTTGAAAAATGAGGCACGAGTGCTCAGGTAAAAGTGAGAACTGGAGGTAAGATTTGGAAATCATTCTCATAGACATGAAAATTTAATGTATGAGAGGGAATGAGTTTTACTAAGATTATATATGTTATATATGTGTATATGTATTATTGAGTTTTTAAGGATATATGCTCTCTGTCTCCATATGGAGATATAAATATATATATACATAAATACATACAGAGAGAGAGAGAGAGACAGAAATTACAAGGTATGGGCAATGGGCAATTACCTTATAGAAAAAGTAAGGCCAATCTGAAGAAAGTTCTCCCTGAAGGCAAGAGAAAAGGAAAAGACCTCATCAAAGAAGACAAAAAAAGAGGGGCAAGAAAGTAGGACATAAACCAAGATAAAGTCTCCTGAGAATTAAATTAAATAGGGATTCAAAAGAGAAAGGCTGATGGTGCCAGATGCTGCTGAGTTCTGGTAAGTAGGATGCCTGGGAACAGGATTTTAGTCATTAGGTGGTGGCTGGAGGTCTTGGCCATATACTCCCTGACAACCTAAATTTATGGTAAATGATAATATTAAGCAATTACAATAGAAAATTGAGGTTATATCTAATTAGTTTCATTAAATACCTTTATTAGTATTATTAGTTTATTAGTATTTTCATTACTTTGAAATGGAAAGAAATCAAAATCTCATCTACTTTATATAATAATTATATCAATAATTACTCCTCTAAAGTTTGAATTCTAGTTTTCTTGATTTTGGAATAGATTATTTTAAAGAGACTTTTCGAATACTGACTTCATGATTGGAGTGAACCTAATGCTTTCATGAATTGTGATTTTAATTCTTATAATAGTCCTCTGAACTATAGATTGCATAAGAGGAATAAGCGCCAGAAAGATACCAACTATTCCCTTAGGTCATACAGCCAGTGAGTGAAGAAGCTGGGATTCGAGCCCACACCTGTTAGAGCTGGTAATCACTCTGCTAAGGGCACATTCCTAAGGAGAGGGGGGTTGGACCCCTGGGTGTACATACAAACTCACAACAGTGAATATATAAGCAGAATTTCATCCACTCCTATTGCCAGTGCCATGCTCCATAAGTCACGCTCTTTCTACATCTTCTATGTACTTCCTCTCTTCTACTGAGCTCCCTTTTTCTCACCTCTTATTTAACTTACATACTGCTGCCTCTGTGATCTTCTCAAAGTATAATAGTGTTCATCAAATCAAAGAAAAAATTACTCTCACCTCTTTCTGAGATCTTGCATTTGTTCCTTAACCTTTTCTTTAGTATGATACCATATTTCTCCTTCTATTAGGCTTCTTATTAATTTGTCTGGCTCCTTGTCCTGACTTTTACTTCCCCACGACTACATGAACACTAGATTTTAAACCATTTAACAGAAAGAACTATGTTGTTCAACTTGATGTCCACATCTCTCACACAATTTTAAAAATCCTTGTAATATTCAATGGATTTGCTGGAGTTTGTGAATGGTATGTAGTTTCATTGAATACTTCAGTACACAGTACCTTTTCCTTTTGGATACTTAATAGATAATTTTTGACCGTATGAGTGAATATGTGAATAAGCGAAGGGAAATTTCTTAATTATCTAGTAGGGGGTACATTGATCATATATATATCACAGATTACCTCCACTCACTCTTGATAAAGTAACAGGTGCTTCCTGATAAAGCAGAAAAGCAGCAGGTGCTTCTTTCCTTTGCAAAGAAAACTCTCATTGAAATCCACTAAAGAATTAGAGATCTGCAATAGGTAGGGGGAAAAGTCACCCGTAATACCCATAACACAAAGCACCTGGATTCAGATCTAGTTTGTCTTCCAGGTTTGATGAGGGTGGTTGGGGGTGGATGGTCGGAATAAAGATAATGAAAGGCTGAAAATAACACAATAACTTTGGTCAAATAAAAGTATATTTTTTGGGAAATAGGAATGATTATCTCTTAAATAACCTCTGTAGTTTTTAGAGGCCCACAGCGTCTGAAGGGTGCATAATGTGCCTGTGTAGTGGGGTGGGGGGTATAAAAGAGAACAGAACACTGCGGTGTTAACCTTAGGGCAACACATACTTATAGTTCTTATAACTGAAGTTTGTGGTGACAGGAAACAGAAAGGGATCATGTGGGTCAGTTTAAAGAAAAATTAGTCATGACGTCTTAATGATTGCTGGTGATAAACACAGCTTTTGATTACTTGAATTTTCACTTTTTAATTGTATTGAAGATGTGTACATAGTCCAAAATGGTAAACTATTTTTATTGCACCTTTATATAATTCCAACAAATTTTAAATAGAAATTCCACTCAAAACGCCATGATTTTTCGAGTAGAATTTGGAGATCATTATGAACACTGGTTTTCTATCTCTATAGCTAAACCATAGGTTAAGTTGCCAATTACAATTTAGGAAGAAGATGATAAAATTATTGGTTGTGTTGTGGTATGAGCACCATAATCACCTACAGAATATTTTTGTTTGGCTGAGTGCTAATGGAGTTGCTCAAATCAGTGGGTGCTTAATTTCTGTGCCAAGAAAACTCTCATTGAAATCCACTAAGGAATTCGAGCTTTGTAATAGTGTGGGGGCACAAAGCACCTGCATCCAGATCTAGTTTGACTTCCAGGTTTGATGAGGGTAGTTGGGGGTAGAGGAATGAATAAAGACAATAGAATGCTCAAAATACAGAGCAAGTGTGTATGTTTATTGGGACCCTTTCCATATCGAATAAATGTACAACTTTTGTGAATGTCATTTAAACATTGAAACATCAAGGGCCTTCAAGATTGTATTAGAGTATCAGCAATGTCAATTCCAAACCAGTTAAATTGCCCAGTTTGTCATATGTACTACCTCTAATTGTTAAAATTATTGTTTTCTTAGTTTTTAAAATTTTTGAGGATCAGTTACAATGGACATCCCAACTTTATCTGTAATTGATATTTCATTTTTTAAGACACATTTGACAAAATGTTACCAATTTTCAATTCTTATTCTTGAGTATTGTGATTCATGTTATATAATTTTCTGTCCTTACTGTAAAAATGAAAAAGTCCCAATAAGCAAAATTATTTAAATGCTGTCAAGTTTTTTCTTAAAAATAGTATATACCTTTATCATTATGATATAATAATGATATTAAGAAAGTTATAAAGAATTTTGACACTTTGAAGGAGTAGTTATATACTCTATTGTCTTCAGGCTGTCAGTAGAGAGAATTAACTACCTAATGAAATTTGCAACACCCCCAAGCAAGAGCCAAGACTTATACTCTTTGGAAGTCCTTGACTTCTTTTGTCTTCTCCCTTGCTGTGACTAAGCTACCTTGCTGGAAGACAATCACTTTAAATCAACTGTCCCTACACATTGAAGGACTAGTACTCATACTACTTTTAATTCATTGAAAAGATATCCATTTGTTTCAACAACTATTGCAAAAGAATATATATGATATCAAACATATATCTTTGTATAATTTGCCTTTTGTATTTTTCCTCATATATCTTTCTCCAAACTCTTCCTTACAATATTTAATGAAAAGTGTCATATTTTATTTTTCAGTTAAATGTAAATAACTAATCAAATCTCTTCTGGCTTTTTCTTGCTGTGCCCAGTGTAGAACTACATAAGATATTACTCTCAAATTGAGAGTAATTTTGAAAAAAAAAATCCATATAAACTATAATTGACCTTCATACTATCAGGATTGCTATATTAACCTATGAGATAAGTAGCAAAAAGAATTGAAAGTTTCTGCTCCACAGCATTGTTAGAGATCTGCACTCATGTTGTTTTGATGTTTTTAATGCTGATAATAAAGTCAAATATGTGTCAAAACTTTTTTACAACTTGTATTAATTAGAGACTTGTTAGAATGACATGGTAGCACACAACTCAGTATCCAATATGTAGGTACGTATTGGATGACTGATGCCCATATTATCAATATGTTGAGCATTTAATCTCCATACTACTTTCTATATTGCCTACTGCTATACTGTATTTTGCTAAGAGATTTCTTTTACATTTGTTTATTGCATTATTTCAAGCTACCTGAATAGGAAGATAAAACAATTAAAATTATATTTAAGGCATATAAATAGGGATTTAAATGTGAGTGATCTTTTAGGAAGATGGTTCAGGAAAATGTGTACTGCACTGAATTCTGATGTGTGTTTTTATCCATATGGTACTCCTTTGTACTTAGGACACAGTATTTTGTCAAGCATGTTATCCCAGCACTGTGATGTTACATTTATAGAGGCAGGAACACCAATAGATGCCAAGCATTTAAATGCATGAGTTTGTTTATTCATGAAAACAAACAACCCTATGGTATATTATTATCCTATCTTCATTTTACAAATGGTAAATCTGATATACACCAAGTATTAGAAATATTTCAGGGCCACGTAACTACATGTGGCAAAGTTGGGTTGGATTTAGTTTTTAAAACTAGTGTTCTTCTTTTCTTACCCTATCATGTAACCCAAGAGTTTATGTTTTTAAAAACTTCTTATTTTCTTTTTTTATTGTTTTCTTTTTCTTTTTTTATTGTTCTTTCTTTCTTTCTTTCTTTCTTTTAAGACAGGGTCTCACTTTGTTGCCCAGGCATGAGGGCATTGGCGTGTCCCATAGCTCACTGCAACCTCGAACTCTTGGGCTCAAGTGATCCTTCTGCCTCAACACCTGAGTAGCTGGGAGTACAGGCGCACACCAACATGCCCGCCTGTTTTTCTATTTTTTGTAGAGATGGGATCTTGCTATATTGCTCAGGCTGGTCTTGAACTCCTTACCTAAAGCAATCCTCCCACCTAGGCCTCCTAATATGTTAGGATTACAGGTGTGAGCCACCACGCCCAGCCAAAAAATGTTTTCTTTAAGATGCTAGAATGGAGTGTTGTGTTGATGATAAGAGCAATAAATCACATTTACATAATCACATCGTTTCACTTGAATCTTACAACAATCCTGTGTTTACCAAAGAAACTGACTCATCAGTGTTGTAAGTTCTTATTTTCATACTACTGGCAAAAAATGAAATCAGGGCCCCAATTCAGGAGGACTGTTGCGTAGCTCCGTGCTTTCTCCTCTATGTCAGAGCTGCCCTCAGAAGTCCATCATCGGCTTCTTACTCAAGCCATTCACCAGTACTGATGGGGACGTAGGATTGGTATTATCACCTCTGTCTCTTAGATGTGACAACTGACGCACAACGAGGATTAATGATAGAGGTTAGTGGCAGGGCCATGATTAGAGTTCATTTCTCTAAACTAAAGATTTCTTTCAAAAGTATAGCAATCTTATGACAAATAAAATAATGATTCTTTGCTTGAATTATTGCATTTCCTCTGAAGGCCATAAACAAGTTTTCAGGTAGATAATCAACCATTTCTGAACATGTATTTAATGTTTAAAGTGATGCTATATGACTAAGGTTATTGTCCATAAATAGAAAGTAAGATAGTGTGTATTTCTTTGTGTGTGTGTGTGTGTGTGTTTAAACTCTCAGTTCTCAGTGACTTCCAATAAGAACTATTTTCTTCTTCATATTATATGTTCATGAGTGTGGGACAATGGCTTATTTGAGGACTCAGTGTGAAAAAGCAGCCCCTGTTTGGAAAGCACAATTCTTATTTCGGAAGGGAAATAGCTAGTCAGCTTGTGAAACACAATGACTATTAAAGCTTCTGCTCAGATGTGGCAAATGTCCTATTTGCTCACATTCCATTGGCCAAAGCAAGTCACATGGTCAAGCCCAATGTCAGTGGGGTGGGGTTTTATACTTATCCCACAGTAGGAACTGTAACTGTTGGGAATGTAATCCTTTTACAGGAAGGAAGTAAATAGTTACGAGCAATAATAGCTACACATGATATTTAAAATTAATAAGTGATAGAATTGGATTTTTAATCTAGGTCTGTAGATTTCACAATCCTATGCTTTTCGAAGATAGCTTATTTTATAGAACAAAATAAGATTATAAAACGTGCATTATTTGTTCTTGACTCATACTTCTCATGATGAAATGGACAGAGTTGAAATTTCAATTCATTATCACAGGGACATGCCCATGTTTAATTATAAATTCCAGTGTTGATTTATTTAAATAAATCATTTGCTTTACTTTTTCTGTTTTGGCAGAAATTGTATCTGTACATTTCATATGGCATTAAAGAAGATGTTTAGAAAACAATAAGTGGTTTATATGACAGCTCTTTTCACAGTTTGCTAGTTTAAGAAAGGTTTTATTTTTGTCAAAATAGCCAACTATACTTGAGAACATTACCAAATAATTAAACAAGGTTCTCTGTTTTCTTGTTCCTGACTGTCCAAAAGCTATATACCAAATCTATAAATAGAAATGCAAAAATATAAAGTTTTAGAGGATTAACCACCCATTTCAAGAAGCCAATCTCTTGTTGAATCATTGAGTTACCTAGTGGAGTCATGAGGTTAGAAATTGGATACAATAAAAGTCAATACAATAACATTTTCTTTCATGTGCCAAGAATACATTGTGATGGAAAAGTTTGTGTCTACCTTTCAGGTCCTTCCTGTTCATCTCCCTGCAGCCATTAGTACAATAAGGAGTAGTTAGTATGTCTCCACTGTGTCTTTCCTCTGTCAGTCCTGGCACACCACAATTATGTGCATTTTGAGAATGGTCTGGGTGTTGCTAGGGAAGTTCAGGTAGTTAGATGCAAATACAGTAGAAAAGGAACATTCAGCGTAGTGAGTTCTCCACTGTGTGCGAGGCTCAGAAACTTTCATTTCTTTTCTTCTTTGTATGGACAAAGAGGTAATATAGCTTAGTGGTTAAGAACATGTAATGTCAAGCCAGACTTCCCTGGGTTTGAATCCTGGTAGTGATATTTTCTAATTGTGTGATCTTGATCAAGTTACTCTGTGCCCTAGATTCTGCATTTATAAAATAAAATAATAGTAGGTTTGAACTGATGATTAAATGAGTTTATATATCTATATTTATATTTATATCTGTATGTAGCATAGAATATTTCCTATACACAGTTAGTACCATTTAAAAAAAATTAAGACAGGTGCCGTGGTCCATGCCCCTAGTCCCAGCTACTTGGGAGGCTGAGATAGGAGGATTGCTTGAGCCCAGGAGATTGAGTCCAGCCTAGGCAACATAAAGAGAACCCATATCTAAAAATCAACAAACAAATAAATAAATAAATAAAAATATTAAGTAATATCTAGCTAAAACAAAAGGGGATTTATATCAGAAGATAACATATTAACCCATATTAGTTACCTAATGCTGCATTAAAATTCACAGCTTAAAAACATAATAATCATTTGTTATTTCCCATGGTTCTTGTGGAACTTGAGAATGGTTCAGCAGAGAGATTCTGGCTTGGAGTCTCTTGTGAGATTGCAGTCCAGTATCAACTGTGGCTATAGTCATCAGAAGGCTGCAACGAAGCTGGCAGATCCACTTCTTACGTAGCTCATACAAGTGGCTGGGAATTTGGTGCTGGCTGTTAGCTGGGGGCTCCAGTTTCTCTCCATGCGGGACTGTCTGTGATGCTGCTTGAGTGTCCTCACAGCATGGTTGATGGCTTCCCCCAAAAGGAGTGATACAAAAGGCCAAGGTGGATGTTGCCATGCCTTTTCTAACCTAGCTTGGAAGATATTCTGCCCCATTAAGGTCAGTTGAATACCCTTTTCTGATCAATTGCCTGTTGATCCTGCAGTTTAATTCTTAGAGGACAACTTAAAAAAAAAATGATAGGAGACATCTCAATGTTCCCTCCATATGCTGTGTGTACACCCTAAGCTCTGTTGTGCTCTTTGCCACTTTTCTTGGCTCCATCAGAATTTGTACCTCAGGGCCCACTTGGGTCTGTCAGAAGTGACTCCTTCTCAAATTTACCTTTTACTTTTTGCAGTGAAGACTATTCATTGTCTAGCGCTCCTGGCCTCTTTCACCCACACACTCATTCATCCTGAGGGAAGAAAGAAGGGCTTAATCTCTCCCCTTTCCCTTGGAGTGAGCTCTCTGTGGGAAGCATGTTTTACTCCTTTCTTCCATATTTGGGAGAATGTCAGGGGCAAAGCCCCACAGGAGAGACTATTCCTACTCTGGTCTGGTACAGACAGGTTTGGGGGTAAGTTAGTCTAATTACTTTTTTAAAAATTCAGAAACCAAATTACCTTCAAATAAAAACCGCATTCTTTATCAGTAATAAAACTGATATTTGGTCCCCTTCTGCCTTACTTCTTGTCTTATTTCAGGATTAGTTCAAACCTCATGCAGGGGGGTGTGAGTTTTTGGCCCACTAAAATTTCCTAGAGTATTTATTGCCTCTTATTTCCTCAGAGACTTTCTCTGTTCTGTAGTATTAAAGTGGAGAGGAACAAGAGTTCCCAAAGCCAAGCTAATGATTGCATTCCAACAATAGTTTTTCTTATCAAAATGCCTTTATTGACGATAGACATCATGTGTTCCTTTGGCCTTATGAAATCTTTTCACATGCAACTTGCCTTTGTAAAACCCTTCAATTCCTGTTATAGAACATTATTTATTAATAGATTTATTTATTTTTTATACTTTACCTATATATGAAAAGGATTCAATGTTGTTGTTTAAATATTATGCTAGACAATAAATGCAAATGGGTTATGAACACTCATTGTTTTTATTTTGCATTGTCACATTATCCCATGTGTAACTTCAGAGTCTTCTACTGTGCTCCATGGAACTGTAATGTATTACAAAGAGAAAGAGACTGACCATCAAAAACTTTAATTAGAGTCCCAGTTTGTAACTTTAGAGAACTCATTTATTAATTCATAATGAAATTTATTTAAAATCATATCTTTAAAACAGTTGTTTTGAGCATCAAGTGAAATAGTATATGTAAAATCAATTCAAAATTACTATGAAAAATTACATTTATAACCAAACCATTAATGTTATAAAGGAAATCTCCAATAGTTATAATTTTAAGTTATTGCCTCAAGTCTTTGGGAGTTTATGAGGGAAGTTGCCATATATTCCATTTTAAAAGATGTTAATAGTAATTATGGAAATAATAGTTTAAGCAGGTTTATATCATGAGAGAAAGATAATTTAAAATCTTGTTTACAAATATGATATTCTCATCAGACTCTTGAGAGAATAACATACAGTTGTTCCTGACTAAAAACATTTTCAGATAGTATTAATCTTAGCAGATTCTCTAACCTACCTTTATGACTTGCCCATAGTAAATAAAATTGTGATATGTATAAGAAATGGCTATTTTTTAATATCAAGAAATATTTCCATTTTTGTATGTTGTAATATTTGTAAATAGAATGAAAATACTATGTTCAGTATTGATAACTGTAGTTCATATTTTATATTTTTCTATTCCAAGTTAATTGTAGATTCTTGATCATTTACACGCAGTACTTCTCTTCAGTATTAAGGTGTTTTACTCATCTTCTGATTGCAATTCTTTCTCTAAATGTTTTTGCATGTCTACATTTTCATCAAGAGGTAACAAACTTATGGCCCAAGGGCAAAATCTGGCCCAGAGAAATGTTTGAATTGCATAGCACTCACTTTTTAAAAGCCAATATTTGAAATCTGGACATTTTACATGAAAATCCATATTATTAGATTCTGCTGAAAAATTGTAAGGCCTATAACAGTAAGCTCTCATTTCTGCATGGCCAACATTAACTGGAGCCAATTTTTCTCCTCTGAATGAGGTAAGTTTTCTCAAATTCACCACAATGGGCAGCCTCTTCCCATACTCCCCACTTTCTATCACCTCCTCCTTGTCTGCTTTGCCTGAGCATTATTTCCCTGACTCCTGAAGCATTTGCATTTTGGAAATGATACAGGTCTAATTCATCAAAGTTGTTTTGATCTCTTCTGTAAGTATTTTTCTCTTTCACTTTTGCTTACTATTTATGGAATATTTCTCATTTTGAAGCAGTCTTTCTAATTTAAACGTTAACTAATGAAACGATAACAGAACTATTTCTATGCTTAACATTTAAAACTCTTACTATTGTTATTTTGTGAATTCCTTAACTATGAATACACATACACACACACACACACACACACAAACAGAGAAATGAGACAAGAACATCTCTTTGATATTCACAGTTTAAGAGGAGAAATTTACATAATGAGAAATTTGGGGGGGTGGAGGGGATTTGGGGAAAACCAAATTGCTATTATGAGCATGAAGTACTTATTCTAATTTGTCAAATAATTCAAAATTTGCCTATCTTGTGCATGTTGTTTTCAATGTGGCTAGTCTCTCTGTTTTCTCCTTATCAAAGCTAACCTGCAAAGTAGCTGGATTTTAAAAAAAGGCAAGATATTATCTGTGAAGTGAATGGATAACATCTGGACACTTTATACACAAATGGTTTTAAATTGTGAAAGGGTCTTTAGCAGGTTGTATTCAAAATATTACATATCATATCTTGCCATTTTTTCCAAAGAGGGTTTCTTATGTGGATTCCTCAGAATTCTTGGAATATTCCTGCTGTTACAGCTTCTTTGTTGAGGCCACACATCTATTTCCTTACAAAATGGGCTGTGAGACATTCTAGGAGTGATTCAGGTTTAAGCAATGTCCTCATAAATAGCCCTGGTTTATGTCACTGCGGCATGTAGGGCTCAGGCCTAATCACTTCAATTAGACATAGCAAGATCGTTCCACTGGAACCCCTCTCATTTGGGATAATTTTTGAATGAGCTTCAAGGAATAACAGTTCCCTAAAATGAAAAACACTACTTCAGTATATGGAAAGAAGCTGTCTTGTTACCTATTAGGAATATCTGTACTCACGGTAGAAGCCTCTTAACAAATGCATTGCATCTTTAGATTCTTGTTTCTGCTTGAGTTTCAATAAAATATGGAGATCTACTTACTTTTTAACTAACTAGAATTTGGTTTGGGATTCCTAAATGTAGTTTAGGATACATATTACTCCTTATGTGATTCACATATCTGACATAGAAATGATTCTATCTTGCAATTCAAATAGGCCCTATAATTATTCCATTTCCACTAGAAAGTTCTTTATAGACTTTTCAAAACTTCATTTTTTATCTGTATTTCTATGTTCTGCTTTGCCTTGCCATTTATTACCATAAGAACTTAAGGAATAATTTTTGCTTTTCAAAAAATGGAAGCCTTGAACTCACCTCTATTTATACTTTGAAATTATATGTTCAGGAAGGTGTCAAAGGGAGAAAGGGCCAACCTGACATGATATGAACAAAGGTTTTACTTACAGAGAATAAATAAAGGGGGATACCATAACTCAACTGTTCTATTATCCACTATTACTTTTTAGAACAAATCTATGATTTAAATGCTCATAATTTCAAATTACTAGTGAAACACTATTAGGACAAATTATTTTTGTAGAAAAAAATATCTTGGAAATTGGTGATACTGTCCCAAAGATTACTATTGTCTTCAATATTTTCTGAGATTATTTCCGTTTTCATCTCCTTACCGGGATACCTATTAGGACTAAGCATAAGCCACTTTAATTAAGTGGTCTGGTTAAGTAACTATGTATGATAAGATGGGGGGAATAGAACTGCGTATAATTTATTTTCATAATGATTTTTAAACTGGCACTTATTTTGCTGAATTTGCAGAAAGGGCATTACCAAATGTTAACAAATATTATGAACTGAATGTTCGTGTTTCCCCAAAACTCATATGTCGAAACCTAATTCCCAATGTGATGGTATTAGAAGGGGGGACTTTTAGGTCATGAAGGTAGAGCCCTCATGAATGTGATTATGAATAAGGGGCTGAAGAGATCAGAGCTCCCTTTCACCATGTGAGGACACAAGAGGAAGGTGCCACTGCCACCTATGAACCAGAAAGCCAGAAAGTGGGCCCTCACCAGACATCAAATCTACCTTGATCTTGAACTTCCCAGTCTCCAGAACGTGAGAAATGCATTGCTGTTCTTTTTCTTTTCTTTTCTTTTTTTTTGAGACAAGGTCTGATTCTGTTAACCAAGTTGGAGTGCACTGGGTGCTTGTAGGTCACTGCAGCCTCCAACTCCTGGGCTCAAGTGATTCTCCCACCTTAGCCTCCCCAGTCGCTGGGACTACAGGCACACACTACCACCATGCCCAGCTAATTTTTCTTCTTTGTTTTTGTGGTAGAGACTAATTCTCACTATAATGCCCAAGCTGGTCTTGAACTCCTGGCCTCAAGCAGCCCTCCTGCCTTGGCCTCCCAAAGTGCTGGGTTTACAGACATCAGCCATATACCAGATCTAAATTTCTATTCTTTGAAAGCTGTTCAGTCCATGGCATTTTGTTATAGCACCCCAAATGGACTAAGACAACAAGTAAACATTCTAACTATTAAATAAAATATTTGTCCACAGAAATCTGATTTATTTGGTAAAGTACTGACAGGGTATCATAATACTTTTACAGAACTTTATTCAGTCACTGTGTTCACAGCACATGTTCAACCATCCTTTGTTCCTTCTCTGTAACAAACCCTCAAACTCCTTACTTTAGATAAAGGTTCCATGTAAGGTAACCAGCCTAGAGATATATACTCTCTGATTGAATCCAGCTTGGCCAGTTCATAGATATTTTGTCTCTAGTACTAACTGTCAGTCTGCTAATATTCTTTCAGGGTGCCTGTCACCAGAGTGTTATTTGTTTTTTATAACATTTTATTGGCCTTAGAAAAGGGCCCTCCATAGCTCCATAGTCTCAGCTGCTTAGCTATTTCCTTCCTGCTTAACTCATTTTTCCAACGCCAGTGACAAGCATTCCCTTTTATCTTCAAAAATGGAGAAATATTGAAGGTTGTACATCAGGGGATTCAAAATATATGTCATATTAATATGTGTATATTTGTTTTAATAGTAAAATAAATATTACCCTATAAAATTAAATTGAGACAGAATTAAATATGAGCAGATTAAATTTTAAAATATATGTATAAAAAACTGCTCTATATGAAACTACACCTAATTATATTACTTTTATAACCTTGATTATATATATATGTATGTCAGAAAGATGGGTGCTGTGGTAGGGGCCAGGGAGATGGAGATATGCTGTGCTTAATTTGTTGTGTTTCATAAAATTTTCTAGCAGAAATCAGGTCATTGATGTGTCAGGCTAAAGCTCAAAAACTGAGCCCCATTTAACTCTGCCAAAACCATGCAACCGTCCAATCTCTGAACACCTGGTCTGCGAGGAAGCCTGGGACCCCGGGAGGAGTGAGAGTAGAACTTCCTGCCAGGAGATCTGTGCTCATTCTGTGGCCCTTTCTTCCTGGTTAATTTGCCTTCTCTGTCTCATATCTCTGATCGTCCAGTTTCATCTCTCCTGGGCTGTCTGATCATTCATTTGTTAACATATTCTACAGGGGAATAACCAGATCAGTGTTTAAAATGGAAATAAGGAATTTTTGATGAAAGACTCTTTAAATCTTCAAATATAACAATATTAGGCTGGTCTTTCAGTTTAAGGGCTTGGGACCAAGAGGCAAATCTGAGTGACAAGCATCATATTTTCCTCAAAATCATCTGGCCCTTGCTAAAACTAAAAATTTTACATTAGGTCAAACTTACCTGAGTAATTCTTTCTTTTCTTTTCAGATTGAGTTCTCTCCCAAAAAAATCCTAAGTAATTTATACAAAAAGATTTCTGCTGGGCCTCTGCTAATTATTTCCAAATGTATTTGGATTGAGCTTCAAATAAAACTTAGACCATAGGAGACACATCTGCGTCATTTATGCTGTCCAAATACATTGCATTTATTAATGGAGTTTATATGACCATAGTATTTAACAGCCATTTCAGATTTCAGCTCATTTTTCTATTTAGCTTTTGGGTGTTATTTATAAATTTAATCTTTATAAGTACCAAAACATTTTTTTAGTTGTTTACTTGTGGTTCTATCTCCAAAGTGAAATAACTAGAGCAAAATTTATGAAAAATTTTATAACAAATTATATATTCTTTATTTATTCATTCCAATAATGTATTGACAATGCCAAAATTCAAGGCATTAAACTATCAACTGAATATAAAATGGTAGGGAAAATAGACATGCTTTATACATTTATGGTGTCAATCATGTAAGTACAGAAAAATCTAAACAATCAGATATGCAAATAAAATAATTATAGTGATAAAATTAGGGAATAAAAAGCAGAGAGTCAACCTGCTAATTTAGACCTGGAAGTCTATAAATTAATCTATGGTTTAAAGCATCAGTTTGTCTTCCAAGCAAAGAGCCAAGGGAGAAGAGTTGCAGTAGAAGTACTGGGTACATTTTAATTGAAAGTGGGTCAATGTGGCTGTCTGGGAATTAAGTAGGCGAGAGAGGTATGAGAGTAGGTGGAAGAGGTAGGCAAGAGTCTCGCAGGCCAGTATAAGTATTTAAAATGTTATTCCCTAGTATAGGGGGAAGCAATTGACAGGTTTTAAGCAAGGAGTTGGGTGGATAAAAATTTTATTTGTCTTTTATTAAGATCACTTTGACTTTTTCTCTATAATTGGATGAGGTAATGGATGGGGGCGGGGGGAATTGGAAAGTAGGGAAGCCAATTAGGAGACATTTATAGTAGCTTAAGTAGGAGGTGATGAGTTATTCTATGTTAGTGGGAGAGTGAAAATGGACAAAAGGCAGATATTAGAATAATATTTTGGAGGTACAATTTAAAGGGTCTAGCAATGGTGAGGTGTTAAACCTCTCTTTCAGATCTGTGGCTTGATGGAATAAAGAGTAGGAAAATTAACTATAGAAATTTGATGAATATGTGTTATCTCATTTAAAGTTGAGAATACTTAAAACCTACCTGTAGGTTTATTTCTGCATTAGAATATGATTAATTAATTGTGCATTTATTCAAAAACATTTATTAGCACAATATGTGTGCCAGACATTTCACTAAGTATTGAAGGTATAAAATGAATAAGTTATGATCCTTGCTTGAGAAGCCATAATTATTCTGCAAGAGATAGACAAATAAACAATTACGTGCAAGCAAATTTTACTCATGAATATTTGTGAAGCAATATAAACAAATTATTAGCAAAACAGATCTATTGATGCATAAAAATGATAGCACATCATGACCTACTTGGTTTTGTCTTGGAATGCAAAGGTCAATTAACATTGGAAAATATGTAAAATATTAAAGGAGAAAATATGTATAATCATCTCAATGGGAGCTTAATAAGATTCTGATAAACTGCAATTAAACTGCAATGTCTTTTAATGTTAAAAATTTCTTACTCAAATAAAATAGACAAAAATTCCATTCACTTGCTTAGAAATATCTATCAAAATGTACAGCATATGGTATTTTCAATGGAGGAATTTTAGAAGCATTCCCCTTAGAATTAGGAAAAAGAAAATGTACCCATTTTCACACTCTTATTTAGCACTATACTGGAGATCCTAACAATATAGGAAGACAAGAAAATATATATAATTCCACAAGAGTAGAAAAAGAGAAAAACAAAACAGGATTCAATGCTATTCAATATCAGGTTTGGCAATGTTTTCTGAGGTAACATAAAAATTCCCTCATCCCTGTGGCTTAACACAAGAAATGTGTATCTCTCCATCATATATTATTGGATTCACTAGATCAAGAGTTGTCAAGGGTGTGATATTTTACCTTACTTACAAGCTATGAATTAGCCTGACATAAAAGAGATAAAGAATTTTATTACTCATGGAAGCAAACAGCATGCATATCATGTTTCTTTAATTCCTATTGCTCCACTCCCCTAGGACAACTTAAAGAGAGACAGCTCTCATCCTTAAGGATTCAGACTCTCTCCATCTCGTGACACTCTTCCATCTCCCATACATGACCTTGTCACTAAGTCAGGAGAAGAAAGAATATGGAGAAATCACACCCACTCCCAAATGCTTCACCCCAGAAGTATGAAGTAATACTTTCTCTCATAGCCCATTGTCTAGACCAAACCCCCCCCCCAAAAAAAATCTTAGTCCATTCAGTCTGCTATAACAACATACCATAAACTGGGTAGCTTACAAACAACAGAAATTTATTTCTCACAATTCTGGAGGCTGGGAAGTTCACAATCAAGGCAGATTCAGTGTCTGGTGAGGGCCCATCTCCCAGTTTATGAATGGTGCTTTCTAGCTATGCACTCACATGGTGGAAGGGGCAAGAGGCTCTCTGGGGCTTCTTTTATAAGGCCACTAATCCCTTTCATGAGGACTCTGCTTTTATGACCTAATCATCTTCCAAAGGCCCCACCCTCTAATAACATCACCTTGGTAATGAGGTTTCAACATATGAATTTTTGGGGAAACATAAACATTGAGACCATAGCAGGGTGTATATGGACTATTTGGCAAACATACTGTGTCTGCCATAATTTCAAATCAATATTCTACAATCTTTCTAAGGAAATTAATTAGCTGATTTTAAGTATTGATGTAGAAAAGCAAACTCCTAAGAAGAACCGAGATCTACCTGAAGAAGAATAAGGTGGGAATTTGCCAGATATCATTATATATTTATACCTCTTAAAACCTAAAATGAAAACTATGAAGTATTAGCACAAGGAGGACAAAATAGAGACCCTAGGAAAACCCACGCATATATAGAAACCTGATATATGACAGATATGGTAGACAACTGAGAAAAAGTTGTTCTATTCATTAAATGGTGATGAGAAATTAGCTGAACCATAAAAAAAATTAAATTTGTTTCTTAATAAAAATGAATAAAAATATTTGAGATTTAGTAAAGACTTAAAAATAAAGGGAAATTAAGACAATATTAAAAAATAACTTCATGACCTCAGGATAGGTAAGAATTTATTAATCACAAAAAATGCTAACTATAAAAAGAAAAGATGGTTAAATTAGAACACATTTAAAAATTTAAATTCTCTTCTCCATAGGTTACCACAGAGACACTGAAAACATAAGCCACAAGGCAGGACAAAATATCTGCAGTACATAAAATTGATAAATGTTTGGTACAAAAACATAAAAGGAACTCATAATTCAACAGAAAAATAATTTAAACAACATTTAAAAAATCAGTAAAAGACATAAAGAGGTATTTTACGGAAGCAGCAGCAACTGCTGAGTGAACATATGAGAAGATGTTTAACTTTATTAGTAATCAGGTGAATGAAAATTAATACAAGTTTCTATTCTCATAGTCCAGATTGGCAAAAATTTAAGAGCCTGAAACCAGTGTTGATAATGATATAAAGTAATGGGAACATATTTGGTTCATGTGTGAGTGTGAATTAGGTCAATAACATTCTAAACAATGAGCTATTACTAAAGTTAAACATGGATACCCACTAAGGTTCAGCAATTTCACTTATTGCCATAAACTGTAGAGCAGCAGTCCCCAACCTTTTTGGCACCAGGGACCAGTTTCATGGAAGACAATTTTTCCACGCACTGGGGGGGTGGGGGGGATGATTTCAGGATGATTCAAGCGCATTACATTTACTGTGCGGTCAAACCTTCCGCTAATGATAATCTGTGTTTGCAGCGGCTCCCCAGTGCTAGCATCACTCCACCTCAGATCATCAGGCATTAGATTGTCATAACAAGAGCACAATCTAGATCCCTTGCATGTGCACTTTACAGTAGGATTCACGCTCCTATGAGAATCTAATGCCAGCTGATCGCACAGGAGGCCAAGCTTATGCGGTGATGCCAGCAATGGGGAGCAGCCGTGAATACAGATGAAGCTTTGCTCGCCCTCCTGCCGCTCACCTCCTGCTGTGCAGCCAGGTTCCTAACAGGCCATGAATCAGTACAAGTTTGCAGATAGGGGGTTGGAGACTGCAGCTCTAGAGAAAATCCTACATATGAGAATCTCCTGTATCCAGAATATCATACACCAAGAGACATAGGAAATCATTATTGTTGCACCCATGTTTGTAATATTAAAAACCAGAGAGTGTGAGAAAATCTTCATTAACAAGGGGCAAGATAAATCAATTGTACTCTATCACCACCATAGAAAAATACACAGCAGAGAAAATAAATCAACTACAGCTACATACAACATATGGAAGCATATTATAAACATAACATTAAATAAAATAATTTAAATTAACTGTGTGTTATAAAGCTAGAAACCTAGGAAAAAAGCAAAAATAAATCAAGAAAAAGATGAACAAAAATGTCAGGTGATTATCTCTGGGGGAGGGAGTGATATGAAATAAGCTAAAAGCAATAGGTAGTTTTTATGAATTGGCAATGGTCTAGTTTAGAAATTGGGTGGTAGACTATCAGATGTTAATTTATGATTTTTATGTTTTATAACATATATTTATGTATATATGTGTGACACAGCCTGCTACACACACAGACACACATACTAAATATGCAACATGAAAAAGAGGAAAAAGCTCTTCTCTGGGCTTGAAAGTGTTGAGTAAAAGGAAACAACAGTTGAGAGAGAGCTTGCAGCGTAAGGAGTTTTTTCCCAGTCTTAGAAAGTGGAACAAGGCTTTCTGGGCAGAAGAAAAAGTATTTAACAAAAAGACAAGAAGTTGCAAAACTGCATGGAATATGCAGAAAAGCCAAGCATTGAAGGGTGTCCATGGTATAAGTTAAGATTCGTAATAAAAGGTCTGTAAAATTCACTGGGGTCAGATTTTGATCTAAACTTTTCATGCTAAAGAATTTGGATTTTATCACATGAATATAGAAACATTAGCTTAGTTTTAAATCAAGGGCACTTTCAGATTATGGCATAGGAAAAAAACCTAGGAAAATTATTATGATGACTAATTTTACGTGCACTTGACTGACTCATGGAGTGTCCAGATATTTGGTCAAATGTTATTGGGATGTTCCCATGAGTATGTTTTTGGATGAGATTAATATTCAGATTGGTAGACTGATTAAAGCAGATTGCCTTCCCTAAAGTGGGTGGGCCTCATGCAATCAGTTGATGGCCTGAATAGAGCAAAAAAGCTGACTCTTCCCTGAGTAAGAGTGAATTCCTCCTGCTTGACTGCCTTGGAACCGAGACATCACCTTCTGGCTTTCAGACTCAAACTAAAACATTGGCTCTTCCTGAGTCTCAAGCTTGCCAGCCTTTGAACTGGAACCACACCATTGGTTCTCCTGACTCTCAGGCCTCTGGACTCACACTGGAACTATACTATCTGTTCTTCTTGGTCTCCAGCTTTCCTACTTACCCTACAGATCTTGAGACTTCTCGTCCTCCAGAATGTCATGAACCAACTCCTTATTATAAATCTCTATCTAGACATATCCTACTGGTTCTGTTTCTCTGGAGAATGCTGAATAATATAATACAATTATTAAGTTATCTGTTTGATGGTCTTGTAAACTAATAAACAGTAAAAAATTACTGGATCAGTATTGGATTAATGGGGGAGGCCCAAAAAGGTTAACCCAGATTTGGGGTTTATGGATGTGGCTGGAAACGGTAATTCAGAGGGCAGGGGGCTGAGAGGCTCCTTTGAGGATTTTGAAAAACTAAAGTGAAAGAAATTGATGTCCAAAGTCTATCAAGGGTTCAGGGCTCACTGGTGGATCCACCTTGCTTTAGGATGAGAACTTAAAGAACTGCAGTCTAAAAATAAGAGTCAATCAGAATAGATTTTCCATGCCCTGTAGCTTATACATAAACAAGTAAATCTATATATTAATAATTAGGTAAAGGTGATACTAAATTACAGGCATGAACAGATTTTTGTGCCTGGAGGAAGCATACAAAAATACACTGGGGAAAAATATAACATTATTTTAGGTCTCAAAATTATTTCTACAAATAATTAAAATCAAATGTTGGACAAACATGTAAAAATGGCCAGACCCCCAAAGAGAAAAGAGGACAAAAACAAAAACCAAAAGAAAAAACAAAAAATAGATAGCAGGAAACAGTAAACATTCGATAATAGTAAACAACTAACAATCAATACAGGCTTGAAAAGTGAAGAGATATCAGATACCACACGTATGCTCCAAGTAACTGTATCTACTGTGCTCTGTTTTATATTCTATATAAAACAGAAATAAGAATTTAGGCAGAAAACTGAAAGGTATAAAAAAGGAGAAATCCCAGACTTGACAAATTCAATACCAAATCATGAATCAAGTGGGTTGGTTAAACAAAAGATCAGATAGATGAAGAGGGCATAAGTCACAAGAAAATACCCAGAATAAAGTAGAGGAAGGAAATGGTTGTAAAAATTAGAAGAAAAAAAAAGTGAGACATAGAGGATACAAGGAAAAGATCTAATACATCTTGTTCTGAGAATCAGAAAGATAAAAAAAAGGGAAAAAAGGGCAGAATAAATAATATATGAAAAATTAATATCTGATCATTTTCCTATACCATTGAAAGACATACCACAGATTCAGGAACCTCTACAAAACCTAAGCAGAAAAATTATCAAAAAAACCTACAATAAGTTAGGGTATACTTTAAAATAACTGAAAGAGTGGAACTGGAATGTCCCTAACACAAAGAAATGATAAATGCCGGAGGTGATGGATACCCCAATTACCCTGATTTGATTAGTCCACGTTGTATGTCTGTACCAAACATGTACCCTATAAATACATACCCTATAAAGACATACAAATATTAGGTACCCATAATAATTAAAAATTAAAGAAATTTAAAAAAGAAAACCTAGTGTAGGAACATCACACTGTATGGACTTCGTCTTGTGGCATAAGAAATTAACACAAATTTGGCAGCTTAAAATAACACCCATTTGTTAGGTCACAGCTCTGTAGGTCTGAAGTGCAGTACTACTGGGTAGCTGAGTTCTCTACTCAGGGCATCACAAAGCTGGAATCAAAATGTCAGCTGGGCTGAGTGTTTGCCTGAGGGCTCTGGGGAAAGTTTGCTTCTAAACTCATTCTTTTTGTTGGTTTTCTTGTGATTGTAAGACTGAGGTCTTTGTTTCCTTGCTGGCTATCAGCTCGTAGATGTTCTCCAAAAGCCACCCATATTTCTTGCCATACAGCTTCCTCTATTTCCAAGCAAGCAATGATGCACCAAATATTTCTGATGCTTCAAATCTCTGACTTCCTGTTCTGCTAACAGCTGGAGAACACTCTGCTTGTAAAGAGTTTATGTGATTAGTTCAAGACCACCTGAATAAACCCCCTACCAATAAATCGACTGATATCAACTGATTTAATCAACTAACATGGTATCGACTGGTATGAGACCTTAATTACATTTGCAAAATCCTTCACAAGAATCCTGGCTTAGTGTTTTATTGACTAACTGGGAGAAAGTGTGTGTGCATCAGGGACTGGGAACCATTGGGTCATTTTAGGATTCTGCTTACCACACACCTTAAAATGGTTGAGGAAAAAAAGACAAAGAGAAACAACTAAAAGCAACCATAGAGGAAAAATATTCAAATTATCTTCAAAAGACAGCTCAGTGTAGAATTCTATACTCTGTAAAAACATATCTCAGGAGTTAACTGAAACACTGAAATATTTTATCATCATTAGACACAGAATATAAAATATACTAAGAGTTGTTCTCTGGGTAGAAGAAATATAATAATAGGTAAAAGTGCAGAAATTCAGGAAGGAAAGAAATAATATGAGTAAATCTGAATGGATATTGAATAAATAATATTAATATCCTGTTGAGTTTTAGACATATACAGATTAGAACATGGAAATAATGTAAAATAATTCAAAAGAAGGTAAATTGTGTTAAAGTGTTTTAGGTCCCTTACATTATTTGGGAAGAGAGTAAAGTATCAATTATTATTAGATTTTGATAATTCAAGGATGCAGGCTATAATTGCAAAGGTAATCATTAAAAGAAATTGTAAAGAGTGTATACAAAGCTAACAATAGAAAAAATGGAGGAAGAAAAAATAATCAGTGGAAAAGAAGGCAAGAAAAGAGAGAAAGTCAAGAGAGGCAAGACAAAAAGAAAGCAAATAATTAGATACTAGATTTAAATCCAAATACACCTAGATCATGTTGAATGGAATTTGGTTAAAAGGGCCTTAAACAATAAACTTTATTGGAGTAAATTTATGCTATTTACAAAAGATACATCTAACTTACAAATTTACAGAAAATTTGAAAGTAAAATGTGGGAAAAATATCATGTAACACTGACAAAAAATAGTTGGAGTAACTATATTAATGCCAGACAAAGTAGAGTTCAAGAAATAAAGAAGACATTCTAAAATAATAAGATAATAATCAAATTACCAGGAACTGTAAAATTTCTAAATCTGTGTTTAGCTAATATGATAGCCCCAAAACTTATAAAGTAATAATTAACCAAACTACAAAGAGAAGCAGACAAATCCGCAGTCACTAAGGGAGGTTTTCATGTACCTCTCTCAGGAACTGAGAGAACAAGTAGATAAGTAACTAAAAATAGATTGTATGAACAATGTATTTAGTTTAGCAATACTTTCAAAAAGAAGAAAACTAGAGTGCATTTAGCAATCAATGCAATTTACTATATTAACAGAATAAGGAAAAAACTCATACATATATCTCAATAAATTAAGAAAAACTGGTACAATTTGAATTTATTTATGATTAAAAACTCTAATAAGAATAAAGTTTTAAGTGTTCATTTAGAAGTCACAATCAACACACAGGTACTTGCTATCACCCCTTAAATACAGCCTTATGTTAGAGTCATTTGACAATTCATGAAAGCAATAAAAGAAACTATAGGTTATAAGAATTGCAAAGAAGAAATAAAACTATCATTTTATGGTCATTGATGTAGAAGATTAAGAATATTCAAATATAATGTTAGAATTAATGAGTTCATCAAATTTGCTGGATTCAAGGTTTGTGTATAAAATCAATTGCAAGACCATGTAACATCAAGATGTATAAGAAACGAAATTTTTGATTTAGCACTACTACTACTATGTATATATCCAAAGTAAGTGAAATCAGTATGTTGAAGACACATCTGTACCCTTTTGTTCATTGCAGCATTATTAACAATACCAAGATATGGAATTGACTTAAGTGTCCATCGATGGATGAATGGATAAAAAAAAATGTGGTACATTGGCATACCTCATTTTACTATACTTACCTCGAGTTATTGTGCTTCACAGATATTGTGTTTTATAAAAATTTCAAGTTTGTGGCAACCCTGCTTTAAGCATGTCTACCTGCACCATTTGTCCAACAGCATGTGCTCACTTTGTGTCTCTGTGTCACATTTTGGTAATTCTCACAATATTTTAAATTTTTTCATTATTATCATATTATGGTGATCTGTGATCAGGGATCTTTGATATTTCTATTGTAATTGTTTTGAGGTGCCACGAACCATACCCATATAAGACAGCAGGCTTAAATGATAAATGCTGTGTGTGTTCAGAATTGCTTCATCAAACAGCTGTTCCCCCCATCTCTCTCCCTCTCCGCGGGCTGCCCTATTCCCTGAAACACAACATTGCAATTAGGCCAATTAATAACCCTACGATGACCTCAAAGTGTTCAAGTGAAAGGATGAGTTGCATGTCTCTCACTTTAAACCAAAAGCTAGAAATTTTTAAGCTTAGTGACAAAGGCGTGTCAAAAGCTGAGATAGGCCAAAGATTAGACTTCTTGCACCAAGTAGTTAGCCAAGTTGTGAATGAGAAGGAAAAGTTCTTAAAGGAAATTAAAAGCACTGCTCCAGTGAACACATGGATGATAAGAAAGTGAAACAGCCTTTTGCTGCTATGGAGATAGTTCTAGTGGTCTGGACAGAAGATCAAACCAGCCACATTTCCTTAAGCCAAAGCCTAATCCAGAACAAGGTCCTAACTCTTTCCAATTCTATCTAGGCTGAGGGAGGTGAGGAAGCTGCAGAAGAAAAGTTAGAAGCTATCAGAGATTGGTTCATGTGGTTTAAGAAAATAAGCCATCTCCATAACATGAAAGTGCAAGGTGATGCAGCAAGTGCTGATACAGAAGCTGCAACAAGTTATGTAGATGATCTAGCTAACATAATGGATGAAGGTGGATACACTAAACAACATATTTTCAATGTAAATGAAACAGCCTTATATTGGAAGAAGATGCCATCTAGGACTTTCATAACTAGAGGTAAGTCAATGCCTGGTTTCAAGGCTTCAAAGGATCAGCTGACTCTTTGTTAGGGGCTAATTCAGCTGATGACTTTAAGATGAAGCCAATGTTCATTTACCATTCTGAAAATCCTGGGGCCCTTAAGAATTATGCTAATCTACTCTGCCTGTGCTTTATAAATGGAACAAACAAAGGCTGGATGACAGCACATCTGTTTATAGCATGGTTTACTGAATAGTTTAAGCCCACTGTTGAGACCTACTTCTCAGGAAAAAAAAAGTTTCATTTCAAAATATTACCACTTATTGACAATGCATCAAGCACCAAGTGCTTTGATGGAGAAGTACAAGGAGGTGAATGTTTTTTTCATGCCTGCTAACACAACTTCTATTCTGCAGTCCACAGATCAAGGAGGAATTTCAAGTCTTATTAAGAAATATATTTCATCTGGAGTAGCCATCCTCATTTCAGATGACATAAACTTTAAAGCAATAAAAGTAAAGAAGGACAAAAATGGACACTATATAGTGGTGAAGGGAAAAATCTCACAAGTGGATTTAACAATCCTAAACATTTATGCACCCAACACAGGAGCACCCAGGTGCATAAAGCAAATACTGCTAGATCTAGACAACATAATAAGCAGCAATGCCATAATAGAAGGGGACTTCAACACCCCACTGACGGAACTGGACAGATCCTCCAAACAAAAAACAAATAGAGAAATAAAAAACCTAAACAGGACTCTAGAACATTTGGGCCTAACAGATATCTACAGAACACTCCACCCAAATAACACTGAATATACATTCTTCTCATCAGCTCATGGAACTTTCTCTAAAATTGACCACATCCCAGGCCACAAAACAGATCTAAACAAATTCAAAAAAATAGAAATCATACCATGTATCTTTTCAGACCACAGCGGAATAAACTTAGAAATCAATTCCAACAGAAACTCACATCTTTCTCCAAAAACTTGGAAACTAAACAATCTATTGCTGAAAGATTATTGGGTCAAGGAGGAGATTCAAACTGAAATCAAAAGATTCTTTGAACTAAACGATAATGGGGACATAAGTTATCAAAATCTGTGGGATACAGCAAAAGCAGTCCTGAGAGGAAAACTTATCGCCCTAAATTCCCATATCCAAAAGACAGAAAGGTCACAAATCAGTAAACTAATGAATCATCTTAAGGAAATGGAAAAGGAAGAGCAAAGCAATCCTAAAGCCAGCAGAAGAAAAGAAATAACCAAAATCAGAGCAGAATTAAATGAAATCGAGAACAAAAGAACAATACAGAAGATCAATGAAACGAAAAGTTGGTTCTTTGAAAAGATAAACAAAATAGACAGGCCACTGGCCAGGTTGACCAGAAGCAGAAAGGAAAGGACTCTAATAAGCTCAATTAGAAATGAAAAAGGAGAAGTCACAGCTGATACCATGGAAATACAAAACATCATCTTTGAATACTACAAAAATTTCTATGCCCACAAACACAAAAACGTGGAGGAAATGGACAAATTCTTAGAAACACACTACCTCCCTATGCTCAACCAGGAAGAAACAGAATTTCTAAACAGACCAATATCAAGCACTGAAATTGAAGCAGTAATTAAAAATCTACCCACAAAAAAAAGTCCTGGACCAGATGGGTTCACACCTGAATTCTACCAAGCCTACAAAGAAGAATTGGTGCCTATACTGCAGAAATTATTTGAAAATATCCAGAAGGATGGAATCCTCCCAAACTCATTCTACGAAGCCAATATCACCTTGATACCAAAGCCAGGAAAGGACACAACAAAAAAAGAAAACTACAGACCAATATCCCTTATGAATATAGATGCAAAAATTCTCAATAAAATCCTTGCAAACCGAATTCAAATGTACATCAAAAAAAAAAATCCATCACGATCAGGTGGGCTTTATTCCCGAGATGCAGGGATGGTTCAACATACGCAAATCTATAAATGTAATTCACCATATAAATAAAAGCAAGAACAAAGATTATATGATCATTTCAAAAGATGCAGAAAAGGCTTTTGACAAAATCCAGCACCCTTTTATGATAAGAACTCTTAACAATATAGGCATAGATGGCTCATTCCTAGAAACTATTAAAGCCATATAGGATAAACCCACAGCCAATATCATACTGAATGGGGAAAAATTGAAGGCATTCCCCCTTAAAACTGGCACCAGACAAGGGTGCCCACTATCTCCACTTCTTTTCAACATAGTGCTGGAAGTCCTGGCCACAGAAATTAGACAAGACAGAGGAATCAGGGGCGTCCAGATGGGGGCAGAAGAGGTCAAACTTTCACTATTCACAGACGATATGATATTATACATAGAAAACCCCAAAGATTCAACCAAGAGATTACTGGAATTGATAAATGAATTCAGCAAAGTCTCAGGATACAAAATTAATACACACAAATCCATAGCCTTCATATATGCTAATAACAATCAAGCCGAGAAACAAATTAAAGATGCAATACCTTTCGCAATAGCAACAAAAAAATTAAATATTTAGGAACATATCTAACTAAGGAGGTCAAAGACCTATATAGAGAGAATTATGAAACACTGAGAAAAGAAATTGCAGAGGATGTAAATAGATGGAAAGCTCTACCATGCTCTTGGATAGGCAGAGTCAACATAGTAAAAATGGCTTTGCTACCTAAATTAATTTACAGAATCAATGCAATCCCTATCAAAATACCAACATCATTTTTTGCCGATCTAGAAAAAATAATTCTACGCTTCGTGTGGAACCAGAGAAGACCCCGTCTAGCCAAAGCAATCTTAAGCAAAAAGAACAAATTGGGAGGCATCTGTCTACCAGACTTCAAACTACACTACAAGGCTATAGTAACCAAAACTGCATGGTATTGGCACAAGAACAGAGACGTAGACCAATGGAACAGGACTGAGAACCCAAATATAAAACAAACCTCATACAGTCACCTGATCTTTGACAAATTCCAGAAAAATGTACACTGGGGAAAAGATTCCCTATTCAACAAATGGTGCTGGGAAAACTGGATGGCCATATGGAGAAGACTGAAAGTGGACCCACACCTCTCACCTCTCACAAAAATCAATTCACAATGGATAACAGATCTAAACCTAAGACATGAAACCATAAGAATTCTCGAAGAAAACATTGGAAAAACTCTTATGGACATTGGCCGAGGCAAAGAATTTATGAAGAAGACCCCCAAAGCAATCACAGCAGCAAGCAAAATAAATACATGGGACCTGATCAAATTGAAAAGCTTCTGCACAGCCAGGGAAACTATCACTAGAGTGAACAGACAACCTACAGAATGGGAGAAAATATTTGCATGCTACACCTCTGATAAAGGGCTGATAACCAGAATCTATACAGAACTTAGGAAAATCAACAAGAAAAAATCAAACAACCCTATTAAAAAATGGGCAAAGGACATGAACAGAAACTTTTCCAAAGAAGACAGAATAATGGCCAGCAAACATATAAAAAAGTGCTCAACTTCTCTAATCATCAGGGAAATGCAAATCAAAACCACAATGAGATATCACTTAACTCCAGTGAGATTGGCTCATATCAAAAAATCCCCAAATAACTAATGTCGGCGGGGATGTGGACAGATAGGAACACTCATACACTGCTGGTGGTACTGCAAATTAGTACAACCTCTATGGAAAAGAATATGGAGATACCTCAAAGAATTAAAAGTAGAATTACCATTTGACCCAGCAATCCCACTACTGGGTATTTATCCAAAAGAAAAAAAGACATTTTATAATAAAGACATCTGCTCTCGAATGTTCATAGCAGCACAATTCACAATTGCAAAGTTGTGGAAACAACCCAGGTGCCCATCAATACACGAGTGGATCAATAAAATGTGGTATATGTATACCATGGAGTATTACTCAGCAATAAGGAACAACAGTGAATTAACACATCTGGTATTATCCTGGTTGGAGCTAGAACCCATTCTTCGAAGCGAAGTGTCACAGGATTGGAAAAACAAGCAACACTGGTACTCACCATCAAACTGGTACTAACTGATGAACACTTACATCACACAGGGCAATAGCATTCATCTGAGGGCGGGCGGGCAGGAGGGGGGTGGAAGGGATGGGAAAAACTCTCACTGAATGGATGTGGGGAGCACAGTTTGGGAGATGACCATGATTGTGGCTCTGACTCGGGCAGAACAGGGGCAATGTGTATGGCCAAAGTGTTGTACCCCCATGATATTCTGAAATTAAAAAAATAAATTAAAAAAAATAACAAAACAAAACAAAACAAAAGAAATATATTTCATGAGGCTGTATCTACCCTAGACAGTGATTCCTCTGATATATCTTGGCAAAGTCAATTGAAAATCTTCTGAAAAAATTCCCTATTCTAGATGCTATGAAGAACATTCATGTTTCATTGGAGAAGGTCAAAATAACCACATTGATAGGAGTTTGGAAGAAGTTGATTTCAACTCTCACAGATGACTTTGAGGGGTTCAAGACTTCAGTGGAGAAAATCACTGCAATGTGGTGGAAATACCAGGAGAACTAGAAAGAGAAGTAACCTCTTAAGATGTGGCTGAATTCCTGCAATCTTATGATAAAACTTTAAGAAATAAGGAGTTGGTTCATATGTAAGAGCAAAGAAAGTTGTTTCTTGAAAGAGAATGTACTGGTAAAGATGCTGTGGCCATTGTTGAAGTGATAAAAAAGGATTTAGAATAGTATTTAAACTTAATTGATAAAGCAGTGGCAAGATTTGAGAGGATTGTACTCAATTTTGAAAAAAGATCCACAGTGGGTAAAATGCTACGAAACAAAAAATATGCTACAGAGAAATCTTTTGTGAAAGGAAGAATCAACCAATGCAGGACACTTGACTACATCTTATTTTTAGAAATTGCCATAACCACATCAATCTTGAGTAACCACCACCCCAGTCCATGAGCAGCCATCAAGATGGAGGTAAAAAGATAATGTCTTGCTGAATGCTCAAATGACCATTAGCATTTTTAGCAATAAAGTATTTTTAAATAAGGTATGTGGATTGGTTTTTTAGACATAATGCTATTCCACACTTAATAAATTATAGTATATTGTAAACATAACTTTTGTATATGCTGGGAACCCTCCCCCCAAAATTATGTGACTTGGTTTATTGCAATATTCACTTTATTGTGGTGGTTTGGAGCTGAACCTGCAATATCTCTGAGGTATGCCTGTATATACACAAAGAAATACTATTCAGCCTTAACAAGGAAGGAAATATTGTCATTTGCAACAACATGGATGAACTTGGAGGACATTATGTTAAGTGAAATAAACGAGGCGCAGAATGACAAATACCACATGATCTCACTCATTTATAGCATCTAAAAAATTGAAGTCATAGAAGTAGAGAGTAGAATGGTAATTACCAGGCCCTCAGGTGGGGGTTGAGGAGATGTTGGTCAAAGGATATAAAATTTCAGTAGATAGGAAGAATAATTCCCAGTGATCTATTGTGCAATATAATGACTATAGTGACTAACAGTAATTCATATTTTTGAAAATTGCTAACAGTAGATTTTACACATTATCACCACAAAAAATGATAAGAATGTGAGGTTATGCCTATGTTAATTAGCCCAATTTAACCATTCCACAAGGTGTACATATTTCAAAATAACATGTTGTACATGATAAGTACATGCAATTTTTTTGGCCAATTAAAATTTGCTTAGTATTGCTTTGGCTATTTGGGCTTTTTTTTTGATGCCATAAGAAATTTAGCATTTTTTTTTCTAGTTCTGTGAAAAATCACATTGGTATTTTGACAGGAATTGCATTGAATCTGTCAATCACTTTGGGAAGGATAGACATTTTAACAATATTGATTTTTCCAATCCATGAGCATGGGAGGTTTTTCCATTTGTTTGTGACATCTATGATTTCTTTCATCAGTGTTTTGTATTTCTCCTCGTAGAGATATTTTACCTCCTTGGTTGAGTATATTTCTAGGTATTTTATTTTTTTATAGCTACTGGAAAGGGTACTGAGTTCTTGATTTGACTCTTAGCTTGACTACTATTAGTGTATAGAAATGCTACTGATTTGTAACCTGACACTTTACTGAACTTATTTACCAATTCTAGGAGTCTTTAGGAGGAGTCTTTAGTATTTTCTAGATATAAGATCATATCATCAGCAAACAGGAATAGTTCTACCTCTTTTCTAATTTTGAAACCATTTTTTCTTTCTCTTGCCTGATTGGGCTGGGACTCCCAGTATTGTGTCGAATAGAAGTGGTGAAAATGAGCATCCTTGTCTTCTTCCAGTTCTTAGGGGGAAGGCATTCAACTATTCCCTGATCATTATGATGTTGGCTGTGTATGTGTTATATATGGCTTTTATTATTGTGAGGTATGTTCCTTCTATGCCTAGTTTGTTGGGGGTTTTTAACATAAAGGGGTGCTGGATTTTATTGAATGCTTTATCCAAAGCAATATTAAGCAAAAAGAACAAACCTGGAGGCATCACATTGGTGGACTTCTAATTATACTACAAGGCTATGGTCACAAAAACAGCATGGTACTTGTATAAAGTTAGACACATGGATCAATGGAACAGAATAGAGAACCCAGAAATAAAACTATATAGCTAATTTTCAACACAGCAGACAGAAACACATTCTGGGGAAAGGATGCCCTATGCAATAAATGGTGCTGGGGAAATTGGATAGCCACATGCAGAAGAATGAAACTGGATCTCTGTCTCTTACCACATACAAAAATTAACTCAAGGTGGATAAAGACTTAAATGTATGACCTTAAATCATAAAAATTCTAGAAAAAAACATAAGAAAAACTCTTCTGGACATTGGCCTAGGCAAAGAATTTATGACTAAGACCCCAAAAGCAAATATAGCAAAAACAAAAATAAATAAATAGGACTTAATTAAACTAAAAAGTTTCTTCATAACAAAGGAAATAATCAACAGAGTAAATAGAAAACCTAGAGAATGGGAGAAAATATTTGCAAAGTATACATTCACCAAAGGGCTAATATCCAGAAACTACAAAGAACTCAAACCAATCAGCATGAAAAAAAAAATAACCCCATCAAAAAGTGGGCAAAAGACATAAACAGATTTTTTTTCAAAAGAAGATATACAATGGCCAAAAAAAATATGAAAAAATGTTCAACATAAAAAATCATCAGGAAAATATAAATTAAAACCACAATGAGATATCTTCTTACCCCTTTCAGAATGGCCATCATTAATAAGTTATAAAACAATAGATGTTGGCACAGTTACAGTGAAAAGGGAATGCTTATACACTGTTGGTGGGAATGTAAACTTGTACAGCAGCTACGGAAAGCAGTATGGAGATTCCTCAAAGAACAAAAAGTAGACTTACTATTTGGTCCAGTTATCTCACTACTAGTTATCTGCCCAAAAGAAAAGAAGTCATTTTATCAAAAGGATATCTGTACCTAAATCTTTATTGCAGTACAATTTACAATTGCAAAGATATGGAGTCAACCTAAGTGCCTGTCAACTGATGAGTAGATAAAGAAAATATGGGTTGTGTGTGTGTGTATGTATATATATACACACACATACATACACACACACATACACCATGGAGTACTACTCAGTCATAAAAAGGAATTAAATAATGTTTTTTTGCAGCAAATTGGGTGGAACTGGAGATCATTATCTTAAGTGAAGAATGGAAAAACAAATACCTCATGTTCTCACTTATAAGTGGGAGCTAAATGATGAGTATATATGGTCATAAAGTGGTGTAATGGACATTGGAAACTAAGAAGGGGGGAGAGGATGAGGGACAAAATTCTACCTATTGGGTACAATGTATGCTATTCTGGTGACAGGTACACTAAAACCCCTGACTTCAGCATTAAACAATTCATCCATGTAAAAAAAAAAAAAACACTTGTACCTCCTAAATTTATTGAAATTAAAAAAAAATTTGAATAGTAAAAAACAAAAACAAAAACACCCAAATTTACCAAGTAAGATTAAAAGAATTGGCATATTGCAAAAAAATAGTTCTCAGAAGGTTGTCATCCTAAAAATTAAAAAGAAAAAAGAAATATCCCTTCAAGAAAAATAATCATACCAATAATTACATGTTGAATTGTATATGCATGTACACTCACACACAAACACACATACACACACACAAATACATACACAAACACACACATAAGAACACCCAAAGAGAGATTCCTATTCAGTAGTTCTGTAATGGTACAAAGTATTCTTTGATTCCAGAGGATCAATGGGTGATTCTAACATGCAGTCAGTTGAAAGTTATCACTGAATTATGGTTCATATCTATATATATCTAATAAAGAAAATTTTAAAATAATATTTCAGATATGATGTGGTAATGAAAAGACTACGCATAGGAAGAATTAGAATAGCTGGGAGTGACTCTTGGATACACTATGCTAAATGACTTTATGGCTTAGAATAACTTGCTTAAAGTGAATTCTGCCTGAGTTTTCTCATCATTATAATGAGATGGTTAGATTATTTTTTCCAAAAATAGAAGTTTTTATTTGTTACTATTAAAATCTGAATTTTAAGCAGATTATTGGACTGGTGGTTCTTATCTATCAGCTCGTTCAACTTTACCATGTTTCTCCTCCCAGTAGCTTTTCCACATTTACTACTTTCACCATAAAGTTCCATGAGTTTTCCCAGTTCAAACCTGGGCTCCTTCAGCATTTTTACTTTTGTAACAAAGACATCATGAAGAGGGTAAGTAAATTGGAAATCCTTTCCTATGCATTTTCCAATGCTGTCTGAAATCAATTTATTGACCACTTCTTTCAAGTCATTCCTCTGCACCTCTTAGGTCACGATTTCCATCACCTTCTTCTGACTATGGCAGAACTGTTGGTGCTGAGTGTAAGAGGTTTTCTATATCTAATTGTTGTGTTTTTTAGTAAAATCAACACAGACCAGACAAAGGAAATAACCATTGGTAGTCTTGACATCAACATAAGCTTCAATCATGGTCTGCCATTTTTTGACCATGGAGCACATTTTGTCATGGGTAAGATTCATACCATGGAAGTTAGTCAGGCAGTTTTTCCCTGAACATCTTCCATAATCAGCTTGAAATTTCTAAATGCAACTTAATCATTCTGCAGATCAACAAGGCGTACTTCAAACACACGACCCTTAAGGCCATCAAATGCAATTTTGCTTCCTTGAGTCCTAGTGACTAGCATTTTTCCAATATTTCTTATATTGATGCTTTCACACCATACTGATCTTTCTTGTAAAAATGGATCAATTACTGTCTCCTTGGCTCCCATTTTTATTTTGCATTGTCTTTCACAAGGTGATTGTTCTGGCCAACCTCCATGGTGCTGCTCAGGGAGAGCCAAAAGGGAGAAAGTACAACTCGCATGGTAACTTAGGTATACAGGATGTGAGACAGTTAGATTTTATTTTAAGTAAAAGAAATGAAATTTTAACAATTGCTCTTTATAATAGCTACAAAAAATAACAAACAACTAAGAATAAGTAATTTTATGTAAAACATTGAAAACATTGAATTTTATGTAAAACATGGTAACTTAGGTGTACAGGATGTGACAGTTGGATTTTATTTTAAATAAAAGAAATGAAATTTTAACAAATGCTCTTTATAATAGCTACAAAAATAACAAATAACTAAGAACAAGTAATTTTATGTAAAAATGAAAACTTAAAAAATTGAGAGATATTAAAGCAGATTTAAATAAATGTAGGGTTATGTCCTGCTCATGACCTGCATAACTCAATCATTATAATTATAGATGTCCATTCTTCCCCAAGTGATAAATACGCTCAATGCCATCCTAGTTAAAAATTCCAATAGAAATTGTAATCTTGGCAAACATATTCTAAAATGAGAAGTTAAAAAACGGCCAAGGAAGGCTTGAAAAAAAACAAGGTAGGAAAACATTCTTTATTGGTTAAGATAACTTATTACAAAAGCCTGATAATTAAAAAAATGTGCCATTTTTGAGAGGACAGAATAATAGAGGAATAAAATAGAAAAGTGAGCACCAAAATAAATCCATGTATATCTCAACTTTTCATTTATGAAAAAGGCACTACTGTAGGACAATGGAAAAAGGAAATGGTTTGCAAGCAATTGGGTATACATGTGGAAAAAAATTACTACTTCACTTCACATTACACCCTCCCCCAAACAAATTGATTCCAGGGGAGAAACAATGTATTTACTAGCATATAATATAGGACACAATTAATGACATTTATAAAGGCAAAAACTTATTTAACTTTTTATAAAAAGTACTAAACACAAAAAAAGAGAATTATAAATTGGACCAGGATTAAAAGAAAACTTTTATGTCCCAGAAGATACAATTTAGAAAGTGGAAATTTAAGCCACAGTATAAGAAATTTGAAATACATATTAAGAACTTCTAAAATTAATAAGAGAAAGTAAAAAATTACTATCGAATAATATTGACAAGAAATTTGAACAGGTATAAAAAAGGATATTCATGTGCTCAATAAAGATACGAAAATGACGAAAACCTCATTAGTCATCAAGGAAATGCAGATTAGAATTATAGTGTGAAACCACTACAAGTCTACCAAAATGATTCAGATTAAACAAAGGTCAATGAATAGTTGTAAGGATTAAACAGAGCAATAGGACCTCTCAGGCACTGCTGATGGAAGTGTAAATTGTGCACAGTACATGGGAAAGGAATGTGTGGGTCATCACAGAATCAGCTGAGAATTTTGACATCTAAAATCCCCTTGAATTTCCTTGCTAACAGAGCCAGCAACATACCCCATTCCTTCCTTAAAGATTTAGGCTATCGTAGGTTGTCTCACAGGAGGATGCTGATTTTTCACTGAACCTACTCTTCATCTCCTCCAGGTCCAAGAGAATTAAAGTCTAGCATAGACAAAGGAAAAGCACCATAATTGAATGGGAAGATATTGCCTATACACTGAAACAGGTTTGAGACTTTATCAATTTGTATTGGAAGGAGACTGGGAGTATATGGGTTTAATTATGCACCCCCCTTTAAAAAAAATATGTGTTGAAGTCCATACCACCTCAGTACTCAGAATGTCACCTTATTTGGAAATTGTATCTTTACAGAGGTAATCAAGTTAAAATGAATTTGTTAGGATGGTTTCTAAGAAGATATGACTGGTATCCTTATAAAAAGAGAAAATTTGAACACAAAAACAACTGTGCACAGAAGGAAGATAATGTGAATATACAGAGGGAGAAGATGGCCATGTGACTAGCATGATGCATCTAAAAGTCAAGGAAAACCAATAATTGCTGGCAAACACCAGAAGCTAAGAAGAGGCAAGGAAGCACTCTCCTCTAGAGCAGTCAGAGAGAGTATGGCTCTGCCAACACCTTGATTTTGGACTTTTAGCCTCCAGTACTGTGAGACATTGAGTTTCTGTCATTTTAAGCCACCCAATTTTTGGTACTTTGTTACAGCAGCCCTAAGAAACTAATACCAGCAATGTACATAGGGGTAAGTGTTACCAGCAGCATATGAAGGAGAGTGAAATATCAGATTAGATGGAGTCAAATTTATGGGTGCACTCATTTGAGATTCAGCACTTAACACAGAAGCTTGAGCAGTTGGAAGTAGTATTAATAATCCACTAAATTGATTCCAAAGGAAAGATAAATTAAAAATAAGATAACATCCAATGTAATTACCTTTTATTATTTATTGGATTAAATGAAACTATGTGAAAAATCATTAAGAACCACATTGTCTCCCATAAGAAAGTTACTCTCACATACAGGCTACATGAATTAGCCATTTGTATATGAATATGTTCAGGGAAATATTTAGTCTTATAATTTGTTTTTTTTCTTGCTTGCTTATTGTTTATTATTGTAAGCAATACAATAGAAATAAGCTAAGAAAGTATACCATAAAGAAAATAAATGCAAGACTCCAGTCAATTAAAATGAACTTTTCTGGTTTTCTTAGGATGCTATTTCTTTCCAATATATTATTTGGTGGTATGGAATATGCAAATAAATTGTTTAAATAATTTTATATTGACTGTGCGTATCCTAGTGCTTAGAATCAATGAGAAAGAGGGCTTCAGAAAAGTAACAATAGAACTTAATAATTTTAACTATTGTTCTGTTTCTGTTAGATGTAATAGATTACACATTTTAATAACCTATTTATTTGACTATCAAATGCTAAAAGCATAAAAATGACTTTATATATTTTTGAACCGGTATAAGGTAGACAACATTATTCTTCAACATGTTAGTACAATAGTCATTAATTGCTTTGAAATGGGAAGAGAATAAGAAGTGAATTAGCCTTTCCAACTCTGGTTAAGGAAATAACTATCCATTAAAGACAGATTAGCTATAACATTTCTGAGTACTTTTCTACTTAGTCATATATTCAATCATTTATGTACTTCAATGCAAGCAAAACAGTTAGTGAAAAATATTGAGGGATCTTTTTATAGGGAATTATGCAAAATCTGTCAACTCTTTATATTTTCCAATTTAAAAAAAGTCCTCTCTGGTACTTTTATTTCTTTTTTGTCACGAAAATCACATTGCATTTTGCAGAATTAAACCAGGTGGATGGTAAAAGGAATTTATCACCAAGTTTAACTAGTGCATTTCATAGAAGTGTTTCAATTTATACATGGGACTTTTATGAAGGGTTTCTTCTCCATACTCTTATGTAAATTAGTACAAGCCCTGAGGCCCAAAACTTGAGAAAAGTAAAGGCAGACTTAAAAAGAGCCAGGCTGTAGAGAGATAAGAAGCAAAAAGTGAAGCTATAGCATTAATATACTCATACCTTCAACAGGCATTAACTGTACTGGCTCATATTCTAGTCATGATTATGTGTAGAAGCAGTTAGAGAAGGTTGTAGACTGAGAGAGGATTAAAAAATAGTAACTTTATCTCAATAGCTAGCCTAAAGCCTTCCTAACACTTATTGTCATTACTTTATCATGTAAATTGGTAATTTAAGTAGTTACCCTCCTTAGCCAGTTCTCCAGACCTGGCTTTTCTTTCCATTGCTAGTCACTGACTTTTTTCCCTTCCTCCAAGTTTCCTTGTGGAATTAATATTTATTGCTCTTATGGTCTGTGAAAGCTCTGGTAAGATTCCACTGTTTTCAATCTTCATTTTATTGCTGGGTACAGCTTGAGAGGGTGAAAAGTTGATCAGGTTACAGTTTAGTCTGCCAGGAATTTCTATTCATCGGCTTTCTTTGAGAATAGGATATGAGAAAGACATTGTCCTCTTGGTATTTGAAGATGATACTGTCACTGGTATTATAATTCCAGGTTTTTGGGTGTGTCTGAAAACCCAGAGCCTTTTGTAGCAGCTTTCTCCATGCTGTGAGAATGTTAAAGAGAGTCCTTTGGTCTGCAGCTGCTGATACAATTCACTAAGCTTGATGCAGCCTGGAACTGTGTTCCTTTTCTTTTTCAGAAATTAATTCAGATCATAGAATGGCTTTTGGAATAAGCATATGTTGGTGCATACATGCTAATATTGTATCAGTGGGGAGACTTTCGTAAGTGGCAGAATCTGACTCAAGCTAAATTAAAATAAATTTATTATCAGGACACTGAGAATCACAAAGAATTTTGTTTTTACAAGTCTAAAAACCTACATAATAATGAACTTTGAAAATCAGGAGCTGATGACTAGTTTCTTCCATATTGATCTTGGGAGAATAGAAGTTGAATGGCCTCCTGTTTTTTGCTCTGATGGTTGATATTAAAATTCTAGAAAGGGAGAGAATTTGATTGGTCTGTTTGGTGGCACAGTAAATGACAGCTGCACCAGAACACTGTGGAATTGGGAAGGGTAGTACTCAGGATTAATTGATACTAAAGAAAATAAAAGGTGCTATCAGTGAGCTATTGGTCTTACTACACTACTGCTACTGGTCTTTGGATAATATGGTAAGTTATTTAGGATTTGCTTTTGGATTCTGGTTTTCCAAGGGCTCCCCCAAACAAAACTGTCATTGGACCTAATCCAACAAAAAAAACTACTAAATCTGGAAAAGAAGCACTATGCTACATGGGTAAAGGAGTAAAATGCACTTAATAAATAACATAATGAACAAGCATTTAAATTCTAAACTGATTTTGCCAATTTGGGATAAATTTATAATATAAGAAAACTAAAAGTGCATTTGAGGGCTTCTACTGAACAATAATGTTCCCAAATATAGTGATACTTAATATATATCTTGTTGAAAATGCATAAGTATTTGTGAGAAAATAAACTAGTTACTAGCTTCTCAAAATTTTTTATAGATAAAGCTGTATGCAGTTTGACATTTTCTATTTGGAATTGAGAAATGCTACACAATGGACATTTGTGCTATTGCAAAGACGGTTGTTTTAAAAATCTTTCCACTATAACCAACTCTATTTTTAAATGATAAGAGTTTATGCTGACAAATTAAAAAGATTTTTTCTTTTTTGTTTTTATGGTAGCAAATGACTATAAAAAAATTTCTCAAATGTTCTGATAAACATATAAATAGTAGTAATATTATATTTAATGTTGACTGTATACCAATAATTTTGCAAACTGCTTTAAAATATTATTTCATTTAATCTTCACAGAAATCATATGAAGTAAATCAGTGTTTCTCAATGTCAGCACTATTGACATTTTGGACCAGAAAATTCTCTGTTGGGTAGGAGGCAGGGGGGCTATCTGGTGCATTAAGATATTTAGCAGTATCTATGTCCTTTACCCAATTAGATTCCAAACATGTCAATAGCACACCTTACCCAAGTTGTGACAATTAAAAATGTCTCCAGATATTACCAAATGTCCCAGCTGAGAACCACTGAAGTATATCCTGTTATTGTCTGCCCTCAGAAAAATCTCTTCGTCAGGAAGTGCTTACTTCATTAAATTTGTTGTAGTAAGAGAGAATACCACTTTAATAATAGTGTCTAAACAGTTAGAAGTTAGGAAAATTTATTTGCAGGGCTTTGTTATTTAGGCTCAAGAGGTTAAGGTGAGTCTTTTAAAGCAGGGAATTGATTGGGACTGGGTAAAGTTTATGATAGAACAGTTTAGAATTGGAGGACACAAAGAAGAGAAGGTCTTAAGGAGTAGATTGTTTTATTAAAAAGAGAGCTGTTTTTTGAGATGAGCAAACTGTTTGCCCAGGTATATTGATTTTCAATAATTTTCTAACCTTAACAGTCAAGTTATTTATAGTTTTACAGTGTTGTCTTCCTGAGCAAAAATTTCCTAGTACCAATTCTTAAGGTATATTGATAAAGGTAGTATCAGTTTTTAGTCCCTCCAATGGAGTTACGTTACTACATATGGTCTTGGGATACAGACCCTCATTTTAGTCTTTATCTAGACTGAGCTGGAGGATCATGTGATAAGACAACTTCTAGGTCAATAGCTCAGCTGGTGGAGCTGTCATTTACTGTGCCACCAAACAGACCAATCAAATTCTCTCCCTTTCTAGAATTTTAATATCAACCATCAGAGCAAAAAGACAAGAGACCATTCAACTTCTATTCTCCCAAGACCAATATGGAAGAAACTAGTCATCAGCTCCTGGTTTTCAAAGTTCATTGTTATGTAGGTTTTTAGACTTGTAAAAACAAAATTCTTTGTGATTCTCAGTGTCCTGATAATAAATTTATTTTAATTAAGCTTGAGTCAAGAACTGTGAGAAAATAAATTTTTGACGTTTAAGCCGCCCAACCTATGGTATTTTGTTACAGCAGTCCAAGCTGAGTAACATAGATGTTAAGAAAATAATTATTATTACATTTTGCTTTGTGCTTTCAGTTAGCAGAGTAGCATGTCCAAATTCACTCAAGGCAATGGATTCAGTGCCAATTTGAGCAGCTCAGTGGAAAAAACTGTGGTGATATTAGCCAAATTATCTATTTTGCTGATTTCTTTGTTTGCTTTCTCAACCTTTTAATAATAATATTAACACCAGGAAGTCTCTAGGGATTAGGTACAACATTCTTCACACTAAGATCACATGTATTTTATCTTGAAAGACTGATATTATATTTAGGATTCCTCTCTTTTGAAACATGTCTCGTTCAATCTCATGCGTTTCAAGAACAAGAAAATTTATGGTTTTAGTGGCATTGCCTCTATCCCATGCAAACCTAACATAGAATTTTTTCCAATTTTCAGGTTGCTTGTAAGCATTAAATAAAGGGTCTAGAAGACGGAAAAAAATTACACCAAATTCCTCTTCATTGGCTATGTTTCTGAGTTTCAAATAGAAACCATTTTTTTTTTCAATTACATCATCTTAAGATCTCAGTTGCTAAGATGGAAAGTTTATGGGCCAAAGTAGACTGTAAGTGAAACACAAGATTGACCTGATGCACACATCAATTTATGAGAAAACAAATCACTGACTTTCTTGTGGAGTGCAGCTAATAGGATTTTGTGAAACAATAGGCTTTGTGGACAAATTCTAATACCAGTTAATGGTGGGAAGGGGGCACCCAGTTATCTAATTTCAGCCAAATACTTCTATGGGATTGCTGAATCATATTATACAGATTGGTATTGGTTGCCATTGAAGAGTGCACTGGCACACAAGAGGTGAGATTTATAGTATAGAGATTACCAGGTAAATCCAAGCAAAAGAACCCAAAATTGAGTTTAAACATTCAGACTTCCTTCTAAGGTGTTTAAAATGGGACTGCTTCCTCATAGAAACCATTTTTCCAAGGACACTTAGACATGTCTAAGGACATTTTTCTAATCTCTCTTCTAAACTCTATTTCTGTGAAAGTTCAGATATAAAGTCTACAAAATCTGAAAGGTATCAAGTATTGTTTCAATGGAGACAGCAACATCTCTTTCCTGTGTGACAACATAGGAAATTTTAGAATTTTAGATGACTGGTCTATTGTGTTTTTTACATAAAAAGTCACATTTGAGATAAATCCAATTACCTAGGAAACAAACTCATTTATTAAAAGGTACTTATACTAAAGAGAGGTAGGTAGATCCTTAAAGAAAGTAGGTACAAATTCGTGATTTGAGTTGATTGTATGCTTTAGCCAAGCAGTCCAGGATATTCAATCAGTAAAGATGAAAGAAAATAGCTATATATAAATAGATAATACATGCATGCTGATTAAAACTTGATAATCTGTGGTTCCATTCATCTTTATCTTAGTCTGTAGAACTTTTTTTTTGACATTATTTCCTTTCAAAAGATCATCTGCTTTTGAGTAATTACTAAAATCTTCAGCTTGTGGTGTGGTGTCTGGTTGAAATAGTCTTCCAGTAATCTGACAGTGGCTTGTGTTTCTTTCACTGAGAATCATGAACCCAAGGATCAACTTTCTGGAGTTTTAGTAATATTGTAGTTGTTAATATTACCTGATAATGGCTTTTCAACTGTGTTTCAAAAGCTGTATTTAACTGTATCTCTTCAAGATGACTAGATCTTCAGGTTTTAGGTCATGTAAGAGTTGTTTGGGAGGATATTGAAGAAAAGCTGATGATCAGACATGGTATATTGCATAATAACAATAAGGCATTGGTATAACCTATATCAATATATGCAATGTATTGTTTTCAGTATTTGGCCATGTCTGGGTCATGCATTGGCTTATTGCTTAACCATGAGGAGAGAGCCAATGAACCCCAGAAATTGAGCTGGTTGTCATTAAAGCCAGTGGCTTTACCTTATGACATGGAAGTTTGGGTATCTGTCAGCTTTGCTGATTTGAGTTTGATAATTCCATTTTTCTTTCGTATTTCACAGTGATTGGGGTAGTGGGGAAGTAAAGTTTCCAAATTTGTGGAAAGTCGTTATAAAGCTGTTAACGACCATCTCAGTAAAACACAAACTTAAGCTTTCATTTAATTAATTAATTAATTAATTAATTTAATTGACCTATTTATTTATTTATTGCTATGATCACAGTGGTAGTTTTCTGGCAAGGAAAATTTTCAATCCATCCTGAGACTCAACAAATAATGACAGGGACATATTCAAATCCATTTAGGGTTAGTTTTATGAAACATTTTGGAAATGTTCAAAGGGACCTAAAATCTTGGTGTCTTATTGGTGCCTCATTTTTATAGTTTTTTCCAAGATTATACTAGTGATAGGTGAAACCTGCACCAGAGACCTTCTCAGCAAAGTTTGTAAAGTTTCTCCATCAATATTCTTTGAGTCTATTGTCCAATATTCTTTATTTGGTAGGCAATTTTATTAAAAATTTTGGAAGATTTTATTTGAGTTACTCTAGTACCATTCAGCAGTTATTTTGAAAGTTCCAGAGATTATTATCATGCAAATTATAAGACTTTTAACAAAATCTTTTATTTTTTTCTGAATCTAGATCACTAGCATTTCATATAGCCTCTTTGAACTTTTCCAAAGCTTTGGACTTTTGGGACATAATGGGAGACAGTATATTAGGAACAGCAGCATGCCTGTCATGCTGATCAGCTTGGGCAGTTCCTTTAGCCTCCATATTATCCTTTTTTGCATGTGCTTCTACCTTCATACCAGCTATCTTTTTAGGAAGCATAAAAGCACTTGAGAATTCTTTAATTGGTTAACCATTTCAATTTGAGTTCCTAGTAATGTCAAGAACCCTCATTGTTTCCAAAGCATTCCAAAATTATGTACTTTCCCAAAAGCCTACTGTTACCAACTGTGTATTGATTCTTCTATCACTAGCCTATTGGCAAGCTCTGATGGATGTAATGAAGTCACCATTTCTGCTAATCGTGCTTCTGAGAGGCATCAATATTCTGTGGTTCAATTGAGGTCTAGTTTGGTGAATACAACTTGAAATTTTTCTATTTAAGTCTTAAGATATGACCTACAGCAAACAAGTTAAATCTGGATTTTCTAGAAGAGTTTCTGATAATTCTCTTTACTACATGGATAGTTTACAAACAAAGGATAGTATTAATTTTTCCATTCTGGCCATACAAGGAAAGGAGTGAAGTATATTATTAGTCAGCTTGGGCTGCCATAACAAAATAGTAGACTAGATAGCTTAAACAACAGAAATTTATTCCGTACGGTTCTGGAGGTTGGGAAGTCCAAGTTCAAGGTGTCAGCCAATTTGGTTCCTGGTAATAGCTCTGCTATGGTTTGGTTATGGTTTGTTTGGACCTGCCAAGTCTCATGCTGAAATTTGATCCCCAATGTTGGAGGTAGGGCTTGGGGTGAGTTGTTTGGGTAATGGAGGTGGGTCCAAAATGGCTTTGTGCCATTTTCATGGGAGTGAGTGGGTTCTCACTCTTAGTTCCTGCCAGAACTGTGAGCCAAATAAAACCTCTTTTCTTTATAAATTACCCAGCCTCAGATATCCCTTTATTGTAGTGCAAACAAAGACAGGTTCACTTTCTGGCTTGTAGATGGCTGCCTTCTCACTCTGTGCTCACATAGGCTTTCTCCAGTGTATGCACAGAGAGAGAGAGAGAGAGAAATCTAAGTTTTTTACCTTTCTTTTGCTTTTGTCAATGAGTTACTTAAGGATGAAATTATGGAATCTTGGTTTCTTTTGGAAGTTTTTTTATACCAATAAAAATTTCAGACTGTTGACTATTTGGGAGGTTGCTCAACTTTTACTTCAATTTTTTTTCTATTGAAGTTATTTAAAGTAGTCATTGTAATTATAAATTATTCTAGGTGAAGTTATACCATTTAGAAATATAAGCACAAGAGATATGTTTATAGCTTAAAACAGCAGGAGTCTAGCATGAAGTGTGGATTTAGATGGAGATAAACCCATGGAAGTCTAGAAACATTCAAATATATATTTTATGCATTTTGTTTCTGGGATTCCCACCTAACAGCTGGCCATTGTTGGCTGCAGACGCAATAAATCTGCTACTCCTGATAGACAAGAAATTTTGAGAGATCTCTCCTTTAACTAGACTTTCACAAACAAGATAAGATTGAAGAAAGTTTTCATGCATTTTGGTAGATGGGCCTACCTCATAATGAAAAAGGTATAATAAAACTATTACCAATTAGTCCTTGAGGTTAACTCAAGAGATGGACTTATCAGAACTATCTGTATCTTCCACTCTAGGGCTTGCTGTTATAGACTCATGATAGAAAGAGATGAGGGCAGAGAGACAAACAGGAAAGTTACTAAATTCCTTAGTAATAAGAAAAGTTAACATCAAGAAAAATTATTTTCAAATCTGATAAAATAATCTAAGACTCCTTAAAAGAAGGGTCCCAATTCTAAGAACACAAGATAAACTTGGAATTTGGGAGGTTAAAAAACATAATCAGAGCTCAGATTCAATGTGAAAACTCACCTTTGCAGTTTGAGAGACCCTCAGTTAGAAAATTCAATGTGCTCCAGGTAAGCATACTGTTTACATGTGGAAGGATTTTGCTGTGGTAGTGAGAAGGTTTTAGTCTGATCTCAGTGGGTCCTCTAAGACTATCTGTCCCCCAGTATACCACCAGAGGAACCTACTGATAATTAAAGCAGAGTTTATTTAATTTACTGAAACAAGGGAAAACACCATCTTGATTAAATCTTGATAATAGCTCAAAAGAACTAAATAACTAAAGCATATTTGTCAGGCTCTGATTTTTGGGCTTGAGTTGTTTAAGGTGGTGGGTCATTCATTGTGAGGAACTCATTGAAATTGGGCTATTTTTGTGACATAAGAGGTTAGGATTGTTGGAAAAAGCGAGACAGAGGTCTTGAGGCAAGTCTTAGAACCATTGTCTTCATAAGTGAGCAGTTTTCTCAGATAGGCAGAATCTTTGCTTGGGCAAATTGGTTTGCAAGAATTGATTACAAATTATTATATCAGCAAAGTTACGTATTGATTTGTAGCCTTATTTATATATGTAAGAATATTCTGGAAAAAATATTTATCAAAAATGGGTTTATCCAGAAAGAACATGGGTCTTAAGGCAGATCTGTAGTTCATGGTCTGTTAGACATAAAGGAGTCAATGACTAAAGAACTCTTATCAGGTAAAATGTTTTCAGCTTTAAGTAATAAACCTTACCAAAAATCAAAATAAAGAGTTGGGATACATGGTATATCAGCACTCTGCGTGCTCTTCTCCAGATTTTCTTGACTTTGCCCTTCAACTGAATTTTGTAGCTAGATGGTTGTAGTAATTCTGGGAATTTAAAAAATCATCTGCACACATGACAATATCAAGAAAACTTCTTACTGAAATAAATGGCCCTACCAACACTCTAGTTGCACAAGCCAAAAACGTTAGAAATACCTTTGAAAGTTTCCTATCTCTAGTGTGCAATATATACTTATATGTGCAGATAGTCTTGACTTAAGATTATTTCCCTAATATCCCACTGGTTTAACATTTTCCTGGATTTTTGTTTTTAATGTGGTATTTTAATTAGAAATTGCATATTATAAAGTTTTAATATAATTTTAGAATTGAAAATTTTTTTTTCAATTTTACAATTTTAAAGGTCTGCTCGTTTGATAAGATCAATTCAATGATTACTAATTAAATACACATTTTAAAAGTTCTAGCTATGGTGCAGTAAGTGACATTTGTTCTTGCTAACCATGAAAGTGTATCAGAATTACACTTCCATGATTAACAACTGTAGAACTGACAAAATAGACAAAATATTTGAAACACATGTTTGTAAGCATCATATTACAGGCAATGTGCTCTGCCAGCCTCATTTTCCAAATAATGGTCAGAGGAGGTGAATCCCTTGCAGAACATGGCAAATCTAAGCTAAGGAAGCAAAGATTTCAGTTTGGGAAGTTAAACTGCTACAATTTAGGGGATAAGGTATCAGAAAGGAGAAAAATGTCTTCTTGGGGAGCATTGCTGAAGTTGCGTGATGATTTCCTATGGACACTTGGCCTAGGACTGATCTGCATATCACAAACTGAGATTATGGGAAACCTAGTAAAGTGCACCTGCTGCATCACTGAGGGCCACATGAACATGGTGTAAAGATACATTGAAATTGTGATCCAATCAGAGTATAGAGAGACATTGTGGAATATCCTGGAAATTCAGCTAACAGTCCAGAAAAGACACACTTTAGGAAAAATGGCCGTGTCTTAGTGTAAACCCTACAATTTAAGGACAAAACTAAAATAGGCCCTAAAGAAAAAAAGCCCAGGAAGAACACAAGATTTATCAGTATTTTAACTGCCTTTTAGAATAAAATTTAACACCCTTAAAGAAATATAATAATCTAGTCCCTCTAAAACACATAATTCACAAAATATGGCATAAAATAAAAGATTATCAGTCATACAAAGAAGGAAAATATGATCCATAATCAACAACAATAAAAAAGGTCCACAGAAACAAACACAAAATGACTCAGATGTTGGAATTAGCAGATAAGATCTTCAGAAATAGTTATTATGTAGAGATAAATTAAGTTTAGCTTAAAGCTACCTTGTTATATATTTTAAGTTCTGCCTAAAGATTTCTCTGTACACAGTGAATTGTAACTTAGTTGGATGTGTAAACAGACTGTAATCTATTCTTTTTTATCTTATTTTTTTAAATTTCAGAATATTATGGGGTACAAACACTTTGGTCACATAAATTGCCTTTGCACCGCCCAAGTCAAAACTACAAGCATGCCCATCCCCCATCCCCTAGACAGCGCACATTGCACCCTTTAGGTGTGAATTTACCCATCCCCTCCTCCTCCACACCTGCCTGATCTCCAGTGAATGTTACTTCCATATGTGCACATAAGTGTTGATCAATTAGTACCAATTTAATGGTGAGTACATGTGGTATTTGTTTTTCCATTCCTGTGAAACTTCCTTAGAAGAATGGGCTCCAGTTCCACCCAGGTTAATACAAGAGGTATTAGTTCACCATTTTTTATGGCTGAGTAGTACTCCATGGTATACATGTACCACATTTTGTTTAATACACTCATGTATTGATGGGCAATTGGGATGTTTCCACATCTTTGCAATTGTGAATTGTGCTGCTACAAACATTCGAGTGGAGATGTCTTTTATATAGAATGTCTTCTTTTCCTTTGAGTAAATACCCAGTAGTGGGATTGCTGGATCAAATGGTAGTTCTACTTTTAATTCTTTGAGGTATCTCCATATTACTTTCCATAGAGGTTGTACTAGTTTGCAGTCCTACCAGCAGTGTATGAGTGTTTCTATCTCTCTGCATCCACACCGACATTTGTTGTTTTGGGACTTTTTGATAAAAGCCATTCTCACTGGAATTAATCTATACCTCATTGTGGTTTTGATTTGCATTTCCCTGATGATTAGAGATGTTGAGCATTTGTTCATATGTTTGTTGGCCATTAGTCTATTTTCTTTTGAAAATTTCTGTTAATGTCCTTTGACCACTTTTTCATGGGATTGTTTGATTTTTTTTCTTGCTCATTTGCCTGAGTTCTTTATAGATTCTAGTTTTCAGCCCTTTGTCAGATGTGTAGCATGCAAATATTTTCTCGCATTCTGTAGATTATCTATTCACTTGATTGATTGTTTCCTTGGCTGTGCAGAAGCTTTTTAATTTGATCAGGTCCCATTTACTTATTTTTGTTGTTGCTGTGATTGCTTTTAGGGGTTTCTTTGTAAATTCTTTGCCTAGGCTGATATCTGTAAGAGTTTTTCCAGTATTTTCTTCTAGAATTTTTATGATTTCATGCCTTAGGTTTAAGTGTGTTATCCATCATAAGTTGATTTTTGTGAGTGGTGAGAGGTGCAGATCCTGTTTCAGTCTTCTACATGTGGCTATCCAATTTTCCCAGCACCATTTATTGAATAAGGGTTCTTTTCTCCAGTGTATGTTTTTTTCTGATTTGTCAAAGATCAGATGGCAATATGAGGATGGTTTTATATCTGGGTTCTCTGTTCTGTTCCATTGGTCTATGTCTCTGTTCTTGTGCCAGTACCATGCTGTTTTGGTTACTATAGCCTTGTAGTATAGCTTCAAGTCTGATAAATTGATGCTTCCAATTTGTTCTTTTTGCTTAAGCTTGCTTTGGCTATACAGGGTCTTCTCTCGTTCCACATGAAGTGTAGAATTATTTTCTCTAGATCTGCGAAAAATGATGTTGGTATTTTAATAGGGATTGCATTGAATCTGTAGATCACTTTGGGTGATATAGACATTTTAACAATGTTTATTCTGCTGATCCATGAGCATGGTATGATTTTCCATCTGTTTACATCCTCTGCTATTTCCTTCCTCAGTTTTTTGTAGTTCTCCCTGTAGAGGTCTTTCACCTCCTTAGTTAAATATATTCCTAGGTATTTTATTTTCTTTGTTGCTATTGTGAAATATATTGAGTCTTTGATTTGGTTCTCAGCTTGTTGATGTATAGGAATGCTACTGATTTGTGTACATTGATTTTGTATCCTGAGACTTTCTTAAATTTATTTATCAATTTCAGTAGTGTCTTGGCAGAACCTTTGGCATGTTCTAGATATAAGATTACATCAAAGAGCAATAGTTTGACCTGTGCTGCCCCCATTTGGATACCCTTGATTTCCTTCTCTTGTCTGGTTGCTCTGGCTAGGACTTCCAGCACTACATTGAATAAAAGTGGTGATAGAGGGCCAACTTGTCTAGTTCCAGTTCTAATTGGGAATGTTTTCAATTTTTCTCCATTCTGTATGGCTGTGGGTTTGCTGTATATGCCTTTTATCATTTTGAGGTAAGTCCCATCTATGCCTATTTTGTTAAGCATTCTTATCATAAAACGGTGCTGAATTTTGTCAAATGCTTTTTCTGCATCTATTGAGAAGATCATTATATGGTCTTTGTTTTTACTTCTATTTATGTGGTGAATTACATTTATAGATTTGCGTATGTTGAACCATTCCTGCATCTCTGGGATGAATCCCGTTTGTTCATGATGGATTATTTTTTTGGTTAGCAGCTAAATTCAGTTTGCTAGGATTTTATTGAGGATTTTTGCAGCTATATTCATAAGGGATACTGGTCTATTATTTTCTTTTTTTGTTGAGTCCTTTCTTGGCTTTGGTATCAAGGTGATGTTGGCTTCATAAATCATGTTGAGGAGGAGTCCTTCCTTCTCAATATTATGGAATAATTTCTGCAGCATAGGTAGCAGTTCTTCTTTGTAGGTCTGGTAAAATTCAGGTGTGAAACCATCTGGTATGGGACTTTTTTTTGTTGAAAGATTTTTTATTGCTGCTTCAATTTCAATACTTGATATTGATCTGTTCTGGAATTCTATTTCTTCCTGATTGAGCCTAGGGTGGCCATGTGTTTCTAAGAATTTGTCCATTTCTTCCATATTTTCAAGTTTATGTGCATAAAGATTTTTATAATATTCAGAGATGATATTTTGTATTTCTGTGGTATCAGGTGTAATTTCTCCTTTTTCATTCCTCATTGAGCTTATTAGAGTCCTTTTGTTTTTTGCTTCTGGTTAATCTAGTGAGAGGCCTGTCAATTTTGTTTATCTTTTCAAAGAACGAACTTTTTGTTTCATTAATCTTTGGTATAGTTCTTTTGCCATAGATTTCAAAGGAAATCCTACCTGATCTAAACAATATGATAAACAGCAGCACCTGAATATCTGGGGACTTTAACACCCCACTGACAGAACAAGACAGATCCTCCAAACAAAAAATTAACAAAGAAACAATGGACTTAAACTGAACTCTAGAACAAATGGGCCTAACGGACATCTACAGAACATTCTACCCACAAACCACTTAATATGCTTTCTTCTCATCACCTCATGGGACATTCTGTAAGAATGATCACATCCTAGGTCACAAAACATGTCTCAACAAATTTAAAAAAATAGAAATTATACCATGCATCTTCTCAGTGCACAGTGGAATAAAATTAGAAATCAACTGCAATAGAAATATTCATCTCTTCACAAAGTCATGGAAACTAAACAACCTACTGATGAATGATAGTCAGGTCAAGGAGGAAATTAAGATGGAAATCAAAAGATTCTTTGAACTAAATGATAAAGAACACACAAGTTATCAAAATCTGTGGGATACAGCTAACGCAGTCCCGAGAGGAAAATTCATAGCCATAAATGTCTACATCCAAAAGACAGAAAGATCACAAATCAGCAATCTAATGAATCATCTCAAGTAACTGGAAAAGGATGAGAAAACCAACCTCTAACTCAGCAGAAGAAAAGAAATAACCAAGATCAGAGCAGAACTAAATGTAATCTACTCTTATACCAATCACACCAAGTTGGCCATCAATCAAAGGTGGCCAACTGTTCAAAGTGTTCAAATAAGACAAACACCAATCTGTAACCAATCCAGCTGTTTCTGTACCTGACTTTCATTTTCTTTATTTAACTTTCCTTTTTCTGACCCTGTGTTCTCACTGACCACACAACAGTGCCAGAGTCTCTCTAAACCTATTCTGGGTAGAGAGTGGGGGCTGCCTGATTCACGAATCATTCTTTGCTCAATTAAACTCTGTTACAATTAATTTGTGTAAAGTTTTCTTTCATCAATATTTTCAAGGACTTACAGGAAAAGTTAACAGAATAAGTGAATAGACATAAATGTTAGCATAGAAGTAGAAATGTAAAAAAAGAACCATGTAGAATTTTAGAACTAAAAAATACAATATCTAAAATGAAAAAATTTACTTTTTGGGCTAAATAGTATTAATAGATTGGAGGCTACATAGTAATGGTTTAATACATATGAAAATATAGAAATTATTAAACCTAAAACTAGTTATGTATGGAATAGTATCAGGCCATTGTATGTTCATGTATTTGTAGTCTCCTTGTGAGAGGAGAAAGAGAATAGGGAAGGAAAAATATTTGTGGAAGCAATGGTTAAAAGTTTACCAAATTGGGTGTAAAATACCAAACAAAAATGCTTTTTATGGTGATAGAAATGTTTTATATCTTTATTGAGGTTATATGGGTAAATACATTGATTGGCATAAGATCTGTCTTATTTCAATTTAAAACTATATATATATGTATATATGTGTGTATATATATATGGAGTAAGCTTCCATAATCTTTGCCTAGATCACTAAAATAAACTCTCATTTGGTTACTTTACTGCCCCCAATCCCTTCCCCCCTACCACTATGTGCTCTATGACACTCCAGTCTAAGGAATATTTTATCCATTCTGTATTCAAAGAGAGCTTTTCAGATTACAAATCTGATTATGGATCTACCTCTTTCCACTGGTTTATCTGAAAAACCTCTCCTTCTACTGTATGTTAGCTTTTTATGTATTAGCACTCTTTCCTTTTAAGTGCATACTGCTCTCTCCTGTAACAATTTTCACATTATCTTCCTTTTCTTTTTGATCTAATGAACATCTCATCCATCAAGATCGAGAGTCATTCTCACAGGGAAATTTTCTATTACCTCCTGTAGTTCACTAAATAATAGTCTCCCAAATATGATCACATCCTAATCTCCAGTTCCTGCTAATGTTACCTTATATGTCAAAAAGCAATTTCCAGATAGAAGAAAATTAAAGCTCATGAGATGGAGAGATAATCCTGGATTATCCATGTGGGCCCAATGTAATAACAATGATCCTTACAGGAGGGTTGCAAGAGGAGTCAAAGTACCCCTGTGATATTCTGAAATAAAAAAGAAAAAAGAAAAATCGATAAACTGCATTTGATCCTTAAAAAAAGAAATATATATTAAACTAAAATTGAGCTATGATATATGGGCTATATAAAGGCCTTTGACAATATCCTCCCATGAACTGAGGAGTATGTAAATTCTATTCTGTGTAACTGAGGCTCAAAAATATTCCAACATAGAAAAGGAAAATGTGAATCAATGTTACAATTTTACTTATAAACATAAATTCAAAAAAATATAAACAAAAAATGAGAAAATTCAATCTAGCTAGGTATTAAAATAATAATGCATCATAATAAAGAATGGTTAAAAAAAAACAACAAACTCAGAGAGGAAGGTGATGTGATGACAGAGCAAAGACAGAGTGAAGGGACCATATCCAGGGAATACAGGTGGCCACAACAAACTCAAAAAGGTAAGGAAATGAATTCTCCTTTCAGAGCCTCCAGAAGGAAACTGCCCTGGTGAAACCCTGAATTATCCCAGTGTAAATAATTTTCTGACTTCCAGAGCTATAGGGAGTAAATTTTTATTGTTTTAAGCCACTAAATTTGTGTTAATTTGTTATTGCAGCAAATTACTTCCCTAAGTTAGACCTTATTGTGAGAAATACTAATGGCACCTCCTGCATCTCCTTTGTCACACTCATAAAATCAGCACTTTTAAATTTGACTATTTGCTCATCTGCATTTTAGCTGTTGGTTTCATAAACTATAACCTCTGAAGAAGATGATATTTTAAAAAATGTTTTGTGTCTTCAGTGTCCAGCAGAGTTCTTGGCCCATAGCAGACATATAATAAATATTTTTGTTGTGAATGGATAAATTGACAAATTTTATGTTTTAGAAATTTCTTTAATGTCTAAAGATAAAAGGAAGTTTCATAATAACATTAAACATCTCATTTATTCTACACTCTTTTCTTCTGCTTTTAAAAGAGTAATTGTTTTAAAAAACAAACTTCACATTTCCCCTCAAAATATATTTCCATTAGTTCATTAGGCATTATTACTAAAATCTTTGCTAATTTCCTCCATGTCAAATTGTAATTATGAATTTCTCACACTAAAAATATAATAAACTGGCAAGCATCTTTAGTTTTGATTAGTGTACAGCTGACTTTTGTGCTCTCTACTTTGTGTAAAAATGTGCATAAGATTTTCGGTAGCTTGTATTGACTTTGAATTTGTGGACGAGAAATAAACATGAGCTAAGATGAGTGAACTCATCAGTGAATCCCTGTTACCTCTGGAGTCTTCCAGAAACTTCACTTAAAGCCAATAAAGTACAGAAACGGTGTCCTGACAGATCAGATAACACTGTGAACAGTATCACATTGGGGATGCTATTTTAGATCTTTTTCTCTCAGACTTGTATGTTAATAATTTATAACCATTTTTTCAGTTGAGTGAATTAATATTTTTTCCCTTGCCATTGAGAACAAAAATAGTAATTTTCTACATTGATGGTTTTAATTTCATAAACTAATTATTGCATCAACTTCTCTAAAATAATAAAAGCTATGTGTCATACATTATACCAAACCCTTCAACGTTATTAGTCTTTTGATTCTTCTAGGAGCAGAAATTCTAATAACTAGCTAATGAAGGAAATATGGCACAGTCTGGTTAAATAGGTTGCCCAAAGTTACTTGGCTAGTAAGTACCAGAGCCGGGATCTAAACCCAGGTAGTCCTTGAACCTGAGTGTTTCACATTCTGCTTTGTAAACTATCTCCATAATGTCCTAATTATCATATCTATGCACTCATGGCTGTTTTGATTATATGAAGTTTTTAGTTTAAAATGATCTTAGAGAAGGAGGTAATGATGAAGATTGGAGGCACTACAAGTGCCCACCGTAAGGAGCAGCTCTCATGCGGCAGGGCCAGCTGTGTATCTTCTGTTTGGCAAGGACCCATACTCCTCTGGAAAATACATGTAGCATGGATGGATGCTTCTTCCATATTCATTGCTTTCTGGATCGTTGTTCAATTTCAGTAATCAATATATACATCAAGTACTAAAATTTCTATAATAATCTTATGCATGTTCTATATTCAGTAGTGTTGTGACTTATTCTTCAATATATCAAATTATGGGTACTTCAAGATTGGTTCAAAAACCTTGAAGATTGAGATCTGTTATCTTCTCTAAACATTCATTAGTCCTTCACAGTAGGGGTGATCTTGCACAACACTGCCCCTTTTCAAAAGACAAAATTTTTTCAACAAATTGAGTTTAAAGATCTAATTGGCTTTTATTAGAGATTTATAAATCATGTAACACCCAATCGATAAAAAAATGAAAGGTGCACCACTGGGCATGGCAGAGAAGTTGATTTTTATAAGCTATCTTTAGCAGGAATGATGAAACAGTGTAATATATTTAATATATAAAGTGGATTGGTTAGCACTAGGCTACTTTAAGTTACATTCCTTGTATAAGGATCAAGGCAGAGGGGACTTACTTATCATGCCAGCTAAAACTGGCTTGTTGGGAATTTGGCTATAATTTCTATCCTAATTTCTCAGAAGGTCAGATAACTTAGTTTCAGTTTGGTGACATGGAATTTTTAGCATGAGTGACTCCATTTCAGTTTGGTTTGTTGGGGCCTAATGCAGTAGCTTGGTCCAAATCAATGGCCTGCCATAAATTTTATTTAACAATCTTGTAGAACTACTTGTCAAATTGAATTTTAATTATTTGATTACATATCTGTCTCTGGTCTTCTTTGGGCCAACTGTACTCTGAATATCTCTCACCTCACTTCCAAGTCACTTTCACAGTGACTGCGATTAAGTGGCAAGACCAATTCTTCCAATTTCTATCTACATGCTTTTCCCTTCCTCATTCTCAAACACTATCTTTGATCAGGGAGAAAAAATGAGACATATACTCTGTGAAAGTATGCATCAAATTCAGATGTGGTCATATTAGCAAGCAAAAGGTTGTCTTGTCTTGGAGATATTTGACATGGAAAAATGATTCAAGTTACACTTATTTGCTGAGATTTGGGATATAGTCAGCTGAGTAGAGATGTGTAGAATGAACAAATAATTTTCATGGGGCAATAGCAAAAGGTACCTAAGATATGGCCATTTAAGGTTGACTTGGTAAAAGAAAATTAAGGAACAGATATGGAACTACAGATCAAGTATATTTTTTTAATAATAATTCATTGATAGTATTTATTTCTGGTTATGAAATTTTCCACCTCATCCTTCCACATATAATACACAAAACTAACAGGTCACACATAGAAGACACTTCCTAAATTTTGTGAAATGAAAAATGAGTTTTACTTTCAGGAAACTACATACAAAAGTGCTTTGTTTGTCATAAAATATGTACTCCTAAAAAAGCAATTTGTAAATTAATACTTTTAATTAAATAATTAAATAATTCTTGCTTTAAGGAATTCTATGGAACTCCTTTATAAGAGTGAACATGCATGATTTTTGTTTTGCAAAAACTATTATTGTTACTGATAGCTTCCATTTAAAAAATATTTTATTCTTAATGTGCACATAAACTATGGGTGGGCGTAGAAAGGTTCAGAGTATTTGCTTATAAAGGTGCTCATTTTCTGCAAGTTTTCAGAGTGGTATTATTTTACAAAGCCATCTCCTCTAATGCTTTTAAAATTATGTGCTTGATTTTAAAAGCTTAATTCATATAATTTTATTAAAACTGCATTTTGTGTACAAAGCAAAAACTAAATATTTCAGGATTATTTGTCACTCTTTTAATTTACCAGGTTTTTATTTAACCTGCTTTTATGAGTATATTTCTCAGTATTCATTGACCTTTAATTTCCTCAAACCTTTAATGGATTGCTTATGGCACAGAAAAACCTCAGATTATTATTTTATCTAATACTGAGGGGTAATGAATAAGGCTACCTGTCTTTTACTTTTTGAATTACAATATTTAAAATATTACAGAAAATACCTAAATAGCCCAATAATGACATTTACCAGGTTCATGAAAGCCTAGTAACTATGGTTCAAGCACTTTTAATTTTCAATTTTTGCTCAGATATTGAGGTATGCTCAATGATGTATATTGAATTGAATCTTTTCTCTGTTTGCTATCAAGTGTGTCTAATTTTGTTTTTAGAAGGTGCTTCTTGGTTAGTTGATTATTAAACATAAGTATATATGTCAAGAGATCTATTTGAAGTTTTAATATGAGGGTTCTTTATAAATCACATTTATAAGATAAATAAGATCTCACTTCATCTTCTAAGTGTCGATTTTTCTGATTTGCCTTTCAAGGCAATGCAACTTGATGATTTGTTTACCAGAAGCTTGATAGTATGGTTACGCATGATACTTATTGAATCTGGAGAAAACACTAGCATCTGATACTTATGTGGATGATCCCATTACTGGAGTCGCTCTTTAATCCCCCAATTTTACTTTTAAGGTCATCATCAAAATCAGAAAGTGTGATCATATTACTTCATTACCTATCCTTTAAAATCACTTCAGCAAAATATGGCTACCTGTAAATCACAGCGTCTGGCCTAACATAACTTCAGTATAAGAGAATTTAATTTTTATGTTATTCACACAATTGAAGCTCATTCTTTATATTAATTCAACTCAATTATCCTCTAAAATACTTTGATTTGAAGAGGCATATATGATTTGGATACTAATCAATAACATCTGGTTTATAGTAGTACTCAATATATTTTGGCTCTGTTGACTGCCATTATTTCAAGGAAGTCCAGGATTTTCTTCCAAGAAGACTTTTTCGGAAGGAAATAAGGCCACAAATTCTTGTTTCATCATAGGTCATATTAGGGAAACGTGTTGAAATGAATAATGATGGCTTGATCAAGGTCTATGATAAGTAAAAGCAACAAAGCCTCTGGGGAAATGGTGAGTCTAGTCTGTGACCTTGGTTTAAAACAAAGGTATAAGAGTTTATATCATAAGGTCGGCCTCATGCAGAGTAGATGCTGGAATTTCCTCCATACCAAGCTAACTTGCCATATGGGTCTCTGGATAGGCATGCCTATGTGAAATAAAAACTGTTTTAAACTTGGCAATCAACATGGGGTACTGTTATAACCTAAGTAGGAAGGGACCTAGATGAGCTGCTAATGATACACTTATTTGTAGATCTAGGCTTGACCTTATGGCACCATATGGCAGTAAGAAAGAAGATCACCTGCACTAATGAACACAGGGGTTGCAATATGCTCTCTCAGCTTGCTGTTTACAAACTAGTATAACCCCCATTGGGTCTAGGCAGCTCCTTAATATCACATGATCGAGATGTCAAAAGGAGAGGTGAGACTTCTAGCTAGTAGACGTGGTAAACACAAACAATGCTATATATACTTCATTGTATGTAATAATAAATTATATTATTATATAAATATATTACATATAAGTATACTGTATAAAATAATATAAAATATAATAAATTACATATAACACATACATATCAGATTTGTACACTGAGTAAACAGGCTTATCAATTATGTCTCTCATTATGCAAATATCAAAAATTATGCAAATATCAAATATCAATTATGTCTCTCATTATGCAAATATCAAAAATTAAAACAGTTGCTCATTAAAAAAAGTAATATTGATAACGTTATATTAGAGAGTAAAGTGCAGGAGGCAAAAGGATACTGAATCATCTTATTCTGAATAATATTTAAAAGAATGTATATCAAAAAATGTATGATTTGGAAATAGCAACAGTATATTTTAGTATATTTGTCTAAAACATTGGACTTTATATGAGCAGTAGGTAACTAAATGTCCAAGTACAAGAAATAAAGTAAACAGCAAGGAGTTATAAAATTACAGATAAAGCAAGATGACAAAAAAATAAGACAAACTATTATAAAAGGTAATGCTTTTATTATTAGAAAAGGACAAGTAGATAAGAAAAAAGAGGAAAATTAATATAACTTTTGAAAAAAATGAACATTAGGCTGAAAATGTTAGAGTATAGCAAAGTATGTAAAAGGAAGCAGAACAAAAAAGTTGCTAAAATATAGATTAATGAATTATAAAAGAGTACTATAGCATAAGTTTGTTAAATACATTAAAAGAATAATGTACAGATTATTTTAAAATAGCCAAATTATTGTTAAACTTACTTAAGGAAAAAAAGTAAAACACTTAGGAGTCACTAAGTAGATAATACCAAAATTATGGATGAGGTTAAAAATAAGAAACTATGTATCAGATAAAAGTTCTATAGATAAAAAAATTATGAAAATAGAGAGTAGTGCTTACACTCATGGAATTTAGAATTTATTAGAAGAATGAGTCAATAACAACAAAAATATCAATTATACATATTGCAACTTATTACAAATATCCAAAAGAAAACAAATAAAATCCTCTGTTATAAAGAATATTAGGCTGTATCAGATTTACATAGGTAGTAAATACAAGCCTATCTGAGGAGGACGTATATAAGCTGATATCTAAAAGGTAAACGAGGAGAATAAGATTAAAGGCAAAGGAAACAGCACATGCAAGGACAATGGGCAAAAAATTGGAGGGTTTGGAAAATCTGAAGGCTAAGGTGGCAGAATAGGCCATGTTTGTTTCTTTAATAAATTTGAACAGGTTTAAGATTATCTTTATAACAATATCATTATCTACATATGTTGATACTAGTATATGTCACATGTGCAAGAGAAATTATAGAATTACACTGTGAATTACGTATGATCGGGGTATGCCCACTGGGGTTTGTTTTGCATGTAAACTTCATCTATCTATCATATATGTTTCAGAAATAAAACTGGGGGAGAAGAAAATCACCCCTCTAATCATGTGATTCCTTTTTCTGCTCATACTTTTAAAGCAGAGGGTTCTGACTTTTTGTCTCAGGACTTCTTTACACTCTTAATTATGCCAAAAATCATTGAATACATATGCTACTATTTCTATGCCAAATCTGCTTTTCTACAGAGAATGCATTTTTTTTTCTTTAACTGGACGTTTTAATCTTTCCCTCTGGAATCTCAGTTTAAAGCCTTGCTGATCAAGTCAATATCTCTTTTATCATAAAGTTTTCTCCTATTTTTTTTCTGATGTGCACTCTATTTTTTGGCTAGAGTCCCTTGTCTAGAAAATCAAATCAGTTATTTTATACCCACAAATAACTTGCTATTTACTTTGCACTTATCATGATTCTCAGCTGCAAGGAAAAATGAACTCTTAGTCTAAATTTTAGTTTGTTATATATGCAATTCTAGTTACTTGAAAGGGATACTGTGGTTATTCTGTCTCTGGTTATTTGTTGTCAAGTACATCAACAGAATTGGTATCACAGTTTTTTATGAGTCTCAGAATGCTTTTCATTACTTTGATACACACATCAGGAAAACCATGTTTGCTACAGATAAATGTCATGTATACACATGGCTACCTTTGCACTTCTAACAAAGAGTCTCTAACTACCACTGACATTTGGGGTTAGAAATCAAATATCTATAATCAGCTCTTTTCCTTGAATTTATTTATGTCTCTATAGAGCACTGTGTGTTGCTGTTTCATGTGATTCATAGTCAATTTTCATGGAATGAGTGTTAAACTCATTGTCCTAATTCAAGGGTTTAAGATTTCCTTTTCTTTATTTCTTCATCTGGGCTAAAATTCTTTTCTTGCTCAAATTTTTCCAGCTTCATTTCTGGGTATTGTCTTACATTGTACTTGACCACTATATTCGAGAGCTGTGTTCACTGAATTTTTTCACCATTTCTGAGAGGGAATCTACCTTACAATTATAGTACATATAAGTACTGGTTTACTTAAGGAGAAAGCCAAGCATCTTCTAGACCAGCAAGGCATTTACAGAATTCCAAATATATGAGCATATTTTGGTGCTTATTTGAAATAATAGATCTATTTATGCACCCAATAAGAAATTCTGTATACTTTCATTAATTTAAACCTGTGTCTGCCTTTCCATAACATGATACTTTTTTCTTAATGATCTACTTCTACTAAAATGGTAAATGTTAATAAATAGCAGTCATTTGGCTCAGTTACTTTTCAACATAAACCCATTTTAGCCAACAATACCCCACTGAAAGACCCTTGACCTCACTCTCAATAAGCCATTCATGTCTTCTGTATTTCTTGCTGACAATAATAGAGAAGTATATTTTAAATAATGCTCATATGTGTAGAACTCACATCTGATAATAAAAGTATTTTTCAAATATGAGATAGAGTCTGAAGAATTGCATAGGATATTCGTAATAAAATTATTTTTGCATCTGAATTACTATTTGTAATTAGTCATTATGTACATTAGTATAAATGTTAGGGTTATATGTGCTTATATGTTTATTTTATTTATATTTATGTCTTTTCATGGGTTTATCTTTATAGGGTAGCTTGTAACTGTGATTGAAAGGAATGCTTTCAGTATCGTAGTACTTTTAGCACTTGTTGAACCTGATAAGAATTATGATATATTGGAGAGAACATGACCTTTCAAGGTTGTCAAAGATGAATTTGAATACTAGTTTTCTCCCTTTTAAATATCTGAGTGACCAGTTTTGTATTCTATGACTTAGTATTATTTGGCTTTTTTTAAATTTCAGAATTTTACAGGGTTACACACATTTTGGTTACATAATTTGCTTTTGTACAGTTTGAGTTGAAAGTTTCGTTATTTATCACCTTGATTTTTTTTTTTTGCTTTAAGAAAAGACATTTTGTTGTTCTAGAGGCATATACATTCCTCTTATAATTTTTTGCAATGGTGTTGAACAGACCAACTGTAACTTATTTCCTTAATCATGGGTTTTCTCACTCTTGACTTGTATGTATGTACGTGTTCATTGATCTATATATTTATAATTTTTTCCTAGGGTAAATGCATAATCTTAAAGTGTACAAGTTTATGAGTACTGAAAAATGTATAGACCTGTGTAACCATCACCCAAATCAAGTTGTAGAATATTTTTATCATCCCTGAAAATTTCCTTTTTCCTCTTTTCAGTCAAAAAGACTATGTTAGTACTTTTTTGATTAGGAAATACTACAGGCTCTTTTACAATTCATCAATTTGTCTCACAAGACCCTTTAACAATGGCTGAGGTATGTGTTTTCACCATTATTTTTCATACTTTTCTTCCATGTTTCATAATGCTATTAAAAGAGACTAATATAATCTATATTTTTAATTTACTTCCTTTTGTTAATGCTGTGCACTCTTCCAGCAGCAAAATAATGCTATTATTTAAAGGTTTATCTCAAACTTCAATTCCTAAATAAAGGCTTTCTGAATTCTTATTTAGCTTCTCCTGTGAATGCCCATAGACCTTATCCAAGACACCCTAATTTGATTTCACATATAAGAAAATAAAGTTCCTTCACAGTTGACCTTGCTTTGCTTAACTGTCCAACCTGTACTTATGGTTCTACAAATGTAGTTCTGCTTTTCCTAAACTTGAGGCTTTTCTTACATCATTCTTTCTGCCTAGAATTCTTGTAATTTCTAATTGCTTTCATATACCATTTCGAAGTCATCTTTAGACATCCCTTTCCCTGGGAAAGACTTCGATTGTCCTCTCTTGACCTAGACTGGATTAGGTTCTCTTCCTACCATTCACTCAGCTCTTTCTACTTAGAATAAATAACCTCATCTAGCTGTCTCTTCTACCACAGTGTGAACTTTTCTAGGAGAAAAACAAAAGTATCCTATTTAGTGCTGGTGCTTGAGTGGTTGGTATAGTTCTGGGTGCATTCTGTATATTGAACATATATTGTATAAGCATTCAATTTGTATTTTTAATAAAATATTAATTACTATTTAATAAAGTGATGATTTCTTGTATTCTTATTTGAGATGTGTCTTTTTTTACTCTACTGCATTATAAGTTCCTTGACATCAAGGATATTTTTTTAATCTTAATTTATTATTCCTAACAGTAACTAGCCCAGTGCTCAACTGATATCTTTTAAATTTAATTTGTGTTCAGCAAGCTTATAAATAAGATTTTTGTAGTCACAGAAAATAGTATCTTACAGTCTTTTGCATTGTGAGAAGCTGATGTCAGTGCTTTTAAAATGTGTCTGCAAGCATGTGCCTCTTTGATTCTATGGTAGCACGTTGAGCAGTTGACCTATAAAGAGAGAGAATAAACTCCATGACTAAAGTTTTTCTCTTTATACTGAAAAAATAAAGATGTTTGTTTGACAATATTGACACCCGAATTAAGTGGGGTAAATGCTTCTTTTGAATTATTAGGAAGATTTACCAAAAATGTCAGACTCACTTGAATTTTTACTACTTAAAGCAAGATTTATAAGTAAATATTAAACTTTAAGGAGCTCTAAATTAGAATTTTGTAACTGGACTTTAGTTCTGGCTTTGCTAGTAATTGTAAATCTATGGCATGACATTTAACTTTTTTGTGTATTCACAAGAATGATCTCAACATAGATGATCTCTGAAGTCCTTTTCAGCTATAAAATTATGACTCAACATGAGAAATCAAAGTATGAACATAAAATGAAGTCTTAAATCATACAGTGTAATTTTACCTTTGTGCTTTATTTTAACTTGCCTAAAAACTTTTTTGGTGGCCAGAAGAAATAGGTAGAATATAATTATTAAAAGTATAATAAAGTATACTAATATTTGATTTGATGATAATTGCAATGCAATTTAATGTATGATGAATTATCTATCATGTATGTCTATTAATTTATTTATTTTTATTTAGTTTTTTACTAGTTTCTTCATATATCCTGGACAGGGTGTCAGATTAAACTATTTATCACCCAAAGAGTGTAAAAGTTTTAATAAATAGCATGTCCTACAGCTTATTTATTGAACCATTTTAAATTTTTAAAGTATTTGTATAATGACTCTATAGCCAGGATATCCCATGCATTGGGCATGTGTGTTGGTGTATGTGTGTGTATGTGCACATACATGTGTGTGTATATGTATGTAAATACAAGCTACAGAAACATTATTGTGAAACAGTAAGAGGACAAAATATGCTAGGAGCAAAATTTTATGCAAAGCCACTCCTGAGAATCTTATAAATTCTAACAGTTATCATATCCATTTTTACTAATGTAATCAACTAACAAAGAAAATCAAAATTATTTGGCCTTATTCAACTTCTGGTAGGGAAGGAAAACAAAAACCTGGATGCTAAAATATTTCATAGGAAATTTTTATCAAATGCAGTCTTTTTGATGATGACTTTGTGTTGATGTGATAGAAAACTATTTCTGCATCTGTATGTATATACCATAAAATATTTTACAAGCTATAGACAAATAAAATATTTTTTGATCAGTGGATGAGAACAGATACTTCCTACCCCTAGTCATGTATTAGTTTATTTTATCTCTGCAAATAGTAAACAATCTAGTAAGACATTCATTCTGTGTTAACTTCTTCTTTTGAAATCTATCAACAATCTCCAAAATATTTTATGATATAATTCCTCTGGAAAGGTTTCTGCTGAGTGACTTTGTTTTTCTCTTGGAAAAATAGTAATACACAGACTTTAAGCCAGGATGCATCAGGATGCATTTGGTAAGTAATGTGGTCAAAATATTTGCCCTAATAAGAGGCCTTTCTTATTTGCCTCCCAGAACTGAGACAGGAATTAATGAACCCTATGATCTGCTCCAATACTTTTAAGGCCGTTCACTCAAAAGAAAAAGTAGCAAAGATCGTTCAAGGGATCAGTATAGCTGCCTATAATCTGATTGTGAAGTTCAGGAAGGCTTTACATGGCTTTTTTGCCACTTTGTAAAGTTTTTCAGTACCACTGACTGATTAATGTAACAAACAATGATAAAATTTTCAGCTTATTTTATTGATAAATCATATAGATAATTGAAACCCTCAAACTTGCCATAGACGCTTAACTTTTTTTTCTTGATTTATGAGAAATATTACAGATGAGGTAAGTGTTAGTGCAATGAGGTAGGCATATTAATTGATTATTAAATAAGTTTGAATTTTCATTAAGTTGTATTTAAAATACATAAAACTCATAGATTTTTAAGTGCATAACTTAATCATCTTTCAGCCATGAAGCTTAATCAGCCATGTAAGCATAATCCAAAGATCAAAATATAGAGCATTTCTCTAACCCTGACTTTCTCTCATGTCTCTTTCTCACTATTACCACATTCCCAGGACCCAAGCCATCATTGTCAGAACAATGAATTTTCTTAAACTGTGTATAAATTGAACCGTACAATATACTTTTGTGTCTGTGTCTAATTTAATTTGCATAGCATGATGTTTTGAGATTTATCCATGCTGTTGCTTTATCAGAAATTTTCTTTTTTGTGTGGAATATTATCCTATTGTATGAAGATAAAATTCTTTGTTTAATCATTCTCTTCTTTATTGATATTTGGCTTGGTTCTAGTTCTTGGCTATATGACTGCTTCGGTACAGATCTTTGTGTGCAAATACCTTCATTTCCATTTAGTAAATAACTATGAGAGGAAATGCTGGACCATAGTGTAGTCATATGAAGTAACCTGGAATTTGATTGGTTTTCTTAAAGTGTCACATGTACTCGAAAACATTGAAACTGCTAAATTAAAATAACCGCCTTTGTTATATTGCTGTTGTCTATACTGGAATCCAAGAAAATCACAGAGTTGATGGTGAGACCGAGGTAGTTTTATGAGGAAGCCTCTGCAGAACAATTGTAATTCAGACAAATTAGAGAATATTATAGTTCATGCTGATGACGAGAGAATTGACTTTGGGTAAAACCAAGTCAAGTTATTCACAGTAACATACAATTTGTTTTCAGACAGTGTCAGGTTAACATACTTATTATGTGCTATTTAGAAGCTATGTGACATTGGTCAACCCTGCAGTCCCCAGCCCCCTGGGACCAGTACCGGTCTGTGGCCTGTTAGGGACTGGGCCCCAGAGCTCTGCACACGCCCCGCCCCCAGGCTCACCCCCAGCTGTCTGTGGAAAAATTGTCTTCCATGAAACCCGTTCCTGATACTAAAAAAGGTTGGGGACCGCTGGCAACCCACTTCCACTCTCTAAGCTTTAGTTTCATTTTTAAAAACTTATAATAATAATAACACCTACAGCACAAATATGCTATTTTCTTGTTCTCAAAGTTGTAAGTAGTATTCCAGCGAGAGAGAGAGTGACAGGCTCAGGCCCTTTTTAACAAACCACATAAAAGTTCAGAGAGTGAGTTAGAAAAAGTGGGGTGTGGAGTCGGTTCACATTCCTCAGGACTGCTTGTGAGCTTATTCTTCCAGATATATATAAAATCTGAGTAACAGATCAAATAATTTTATTTGGGAAGACAAGCAATAATATCTAACCTGATGGTCCAACTGAATGTTAACCTTGCTTTATACTAAATATAGAGAAATAGCATGTGGATGTGAACTCTGCACTACAATAACTCTTTGTGTACACACTATGAATTATAAGTGCATATGAAAACATTTACGCTTTGCTATTAAAAGTAAGGATTTAAATACAGTTCATTTAGAGTGCAAATGAATTTTTTTAAAAAATAAAACTACATTGGCTGTACTGAAAATACAGAAATGTTGTTCCAAAACATAGAGGTTCATCTTGCTCTTAGATAAAGATTATATTTGGATAACTACTTAAATCTTATTTGTTCAATAGTCTTCTAATGAGAATGCTGTGTTGAAAGGATGCAAATTTTTAATATAAATTTTGATCATATAAAATATATAGCTGGACTTATATAATGGTATTTACCTTAATACATTTTAAAAATAAAAATTGCTCCTTCTACCCCTTCCTTTTATTTCTTATCATCAGAAACTTGTTATGGAGTCAACAATTTGTTGATTTAAAAACAAGCAATTAACAATTGTGTTAATAAAAAATTCAGAATAGTTCATACGGTGTAAGAAGAAGAAAAATTGATTATCTGATTTATTATTATTTTTTAATTGTAAGGCTATTTTATGCTTTTGAAGGCACAAATTCAACTTTTTGATGCCTTGTTCAAATTATTCTGATGGAAAAATAATGTTATGCTGGGAAGATCACCTAGATAGTAAGACTCATGGTTTCAGCTCTACTGCTGACTTCTGAAAGATCAGAAACTCCTGTTAACGTATGCATGCTTCAAATTCTTCTGTTTCATCTTTCTAAATGAGGAATTTAAAACATTATGCCACTGGGGTATTGAAATAGTGTTTTCCAAAGCATTTTAGAGTCTTACATCTGAAAACTTCACGGACAGGAAAATGGTTTTGTATAACCACAGCGTTAATGCTTTTTTTTTTTTCTAGGAGAAATTACCAAATTATTATTCTTTCATCAAGAACTAAATATATTCTTTTATATTTTCAAAGCACGGTCCCTGCGGACAAAGACAATTGAACACATTTAAAAAGGAAGCAGCTTTTAATTTACTTTCAGTTAGCAACCAAAAGAATGGGTTCTTTCTCTTATTTATTTTTATTTAATCTATGAGGCTGATGGCTCCCTAGTGAGAGGATAATATGAATTCAGCAATCAGGTCATTATTTCAACATCGCTTACATGCCATGTTAGGCTTCTACATAGCATTCCCTTGTGTCAGGCTGAAGACAGAATGAAGAAAACTCTTTTGCAGCATGATTTTTGCATGTTGGTTCATTAATTCAGGTATATCAGGTGCTCCAAGATGATCTGAAAATACAATTATTCAGATAATGTCTGTTCTAGAGAAGCTAAGTGCACTACCTAGCACTGTGCTGGATGTAGAATTAGACAGCTATGCTTATTGCATTTGGTGATAACAGATATTACCAAAGGAACTTTCAGATGTTTTTCGAATATAACCAACTCACTAGTGGACAATAATATAATATGAATAAAAAGGCAAGGAGGTTTCTGATCCTCACCTTGCTTTATCTTCATAGATATTATCCTTATTTTATTTTTAATGAATTACCATTAACAACTTGTAGTAAATTAATGGTGTTACTGGACCAGCCTTTGATGCATCATTTCCATGTGCTTTTTCTACTGTACTGTCTACAAATGAATTTCATCTTTTCACACAACTTAGTAAAACAAGTTGCTGATGGTCATGCATTATGAAATTGGATGATAAAAATTCCTAATTATAGAAGACTCTGATAGAATGTACTGCTTTGTCATAGTTCTGTGTTCTTATTCTTTTATGTTTTGATGACAATGTAAACTATTGCCTGTTACCAATCCGAGATTTAGAGTCAGCATATGAGATTCAAAATAATTGCAGTGATCCATTTTTGATGCACATGGTATGTAATTTTTTATTCATGCTTGATTGTATTAAATCTTAAAATGACCTTGCTTAAGATATGTATTTTTGGCCATGATAGAAAATGAAATATTGATTTAAAAAAAATGATTACTATAAAAAAATCTAAGAGTTAACAATGAAAAGCTTAACCATATTATCTAAAACTTCCAGTATAGATAATGTAATAGATATTGTGGTGTTACTAAAAGAAAAGTCTTCATAAAGCCCCCAAATCTTATTAGAATGTATTCATAATTACATATGGACAAAGAGGAATTAATTATATTCTACAAAATACTTTCAATTACTTAAAAATCAAGTTTTAGGAACATGTAGGTAAATTAATAGTTTTGTATTTAGTTTTATTACACAAAATAAATTGCACAACACCCACATTACGTAAAGGGAACTATGTAGCAGTGCTTGGGTTAAAGCTATTTGCATCATTGAATTATTGTTTAGGACAGAAATCACAGCAAAGGAAGGATGAAAACCAAAATTAAAGATTTTCAGTTGGATTATCTGTTGATTGGTACACAGCAGACAGAGAGGCTACCACTATTTTATATGAATGGGGCTTCATAACATGAAATGTGTACAGCTGAGATAGCTTGGCAAGTGTTATAATAAAATCATGCAGCTGACTCTGATTTTACTGTATTAACATCAAATTTGACATTCTAACGATTTATGAGGGCACGGAATTTTTAGAGATTCTCACAAACTTAGCTGTTCATTTCTAGAGTCTCTATTAAGAAGTCTCATGTGACCAATAGATGCATTGCTAATTTGTTGGACGCCTAAAATCATACATTTATTGGTAGATATTCTCTTTTTTCTGAATAGCAATTAGATTGAGTAAGGGAAGAGTTAACGATCAAGCTGCCATGATTTTATGGTACCTGCATTTATTGCAGAAATATAATTTAAGTAAATTTTGGGAGATACTGAATTCATTTGTAGATATGTAAAATTAGATTTCAGGAATATGCCTCCCTTTGACTAGTTTTGAATTTTGAACATAATGCTAATATTTACATTTTAAAAAAATAATTACTTTGTATTTTAAAAGGAATTTTATTTATTTCTTAAATTGAAAAAATTCAGTAACTTCCTGCAACTGAAATGTAATCACGACTAATCAGACATGGATTTAAATGAAATCATCGCAATGTATTAATATATAACTCACATGCCCAAACCTTATCAATTACTTCAAAACACTGTTTTACTGATTTTACTTCAAAGTTACCATCCTGCTTAGCTTCTAAAAAGTCCAGTCTTTTTTCCATATTCATATTCTTTTGGGGGAAAGATTTTGAAAACCCCTGGGACAGTGGTTCTCAAATTTAGGATTCATCCACATCACCCAAAGAGCTAGATTGCTGGGTCCCATGGTTAGAGTTGCAGTTTAGTAGGTCTGGGTTGAGGTTCAGGAATTTGTATTTCTAATGTCCCAAGTTGTTGATGCTGCTATTCTAGAGTCCACACTTTGAAAACCATTACTTTAAGAAATGCCTATAAATTTCATGACTCATTTTGTCTTTTGATAACAACATTAACTAGCTTGCTGACTATAGTATTTTGAATTCAGTTTCATTCTTGGTTGGCTATTTCCCAGCAAAAGAACACTTAAGGAAAACTCTGCATCTACTTTCCTTGGGCTGACGCTGCTCAACCCAGTACCACTTTGTCCTACTTATAAATGTACATCTATACTCTTAATTTTTCTCAACACAACTAAGGTCATCTCCAAATCAAGCTTAAGCCTTCACTGACATTGGAAAATACCTTACTATCACTTCATTGTTTATTGGAGAGAGTCAGGGACTACGTAAGTCCCCCATAGATTTCTCTGTCTCTGTGTGTGTACATGCACTGAGGCTCGGATGCCCTCTATATATGTAATACACTCAACATTTGAAGTTACTCCTTGACCAATGAAACTGATGGATCTCAGTCTCTCCAGATCTCTTGCCACTCAACACCAATTCAGAGTTTCTCTTTCCTTTCAGACATAACCTCAACACCAATCATAGCCACTACTTGAGTTCTTTTTACCAGATGCAACTTCCCTCCATGTAAATCATTTGAAGCCAATAGATACGGTGCATTAATAGGGGCCAGCCAACAAACTCATCTAACCAGCCCTCACTTTGCCCTAGCACTGACACTGATATATTTAAAAACTTACTGTCATTTATAGGATAGAATCATAAAAATCATGACTTGTTCAACGTATCATTTATTACAGCAAGAAAAAAGAGTAAAACATTTAATCCTAGGATCTATTGTATAGGTCAAAGTAATAGGTAAATAAAAATATACAAATTAAAATTAATAGAAATTGAAATATTGCTAGCATGTTGTCTTGAAGTGATAATGCATCCTATTTCCGCAGGTAACTTGGTAATGATAATTATGATATAAATGATCACCTTATTCTGCTTAGTTTGGAATAGACTAGTGCTAAATTTAGGGATCTGGTAGACACTTTAAATATTAGCCTAATTATCTATGAAATAACCAAATAATTGGAATATGGAAAAATAAATTATTTGAAAGAAATCTAAAATTACATAAATTTGAACTTATTTTTCCCTACAGAGATGTGAAAATATGGGGCAAAACTTGTGAAGAAAAATTACAGATAATTCCCAACTGAAGGCACAAATATTCTTTTACACTTTGATCTTCAAATCTTTTAAAAAATACTGCAGATATTAACAAGCCCAAAGCTTCTTTCCAGAGACATCTATTGATTTGTAGAACATAACCCTCTTCAAATAAATTCTGGTGACTAATTTAACATCAGCACTCCTTACTGTTTAAATTAGAGAACTTCATTTTAAATATTATTTGAATGAATTCCTTAATAGGACCACACTCCAAGAGAATGGTGCATGGAGAATGGATCTGAGGTAACTAAGGGATTGTATATTAAAGGACTCAAGAGAAGGCCAGTGGGCCAGAACAGGGTTAGGATGTAGAGAATAGCTTGAAATAATGCTGGGGATGTAAGAGCAGTAGAATTATGTAAAGTCTTGTAAGTTGCTAAGGAGTTTTGCTTTTATTTTAAATACAGTGGGAAGTCATTGAAAAGTAAAAGCATTAATCTAGGGGTATATGATTTTTAAAAGTCATTCCAGTGGCTCTGCAAAATTAAATTAGAACAGAAAGGCAATATTTATTTCACTCAAAATTATGTCCATTAAACTATTTCATTGAAGCTTTCCTGATGAATGACTCTAGGCATATTACTTTTCTTAGGACAAGAGAAAATACTTATTCTTAAAATTATTGCATTTAAATTGATGCCTAAAATACATATTTCTTAATTATAACAAACATGGAAATATGTGACTACGTCAATACATAATGTCCATGAATTATTTTCAATTATATTTGAGTGCATCGAACATTATATTACTTAATTACTCTAAAATAAATCAAACTAAAACCTGAATTTTCTCATTATTAACACCCCTACTGCTCTCTGAAATGTCTCATAACTATTAATCTGTATTTATAGTTATAATACCACCATTAAAATCCAATATGGGAGAAAAGGGTTTATTTACCAATTCAGACACTATTATTGAACACATGGCTCATTCAGTAGTTTCTACAGGCCTATGTGACCAAAATAGCCTGAAGAAGGGCCTGTGATCTTTATTTCTTTGTAGTCAAGTCTGAAATCCTCATTCAGTCCACATAGTCCATTTGAAGGTGGGTAGTTCTGCTTTTGTAGAAAACTACTTTTAACACAAAACTTTAATGTTCCTAAAAATATGACCATTCAGGAATACCCTACGTATGAGAAGGAAGGGCTAAAGCACTAATTATAAATGATAAAATCTATCTATAGAGAATATTATGCAACCTCAAGTCACCACCCAATAATGAAATAAAATTTTATATAGTATTTTACTTAGATTCATTTCTCCCATAAGCAGACCCTGAAACAAAAATTTGAGTGTAGGTAAATTATTTGAAGCGATTTCGTGAACCACTGGTAGTTGAACAAGAAGTGGTATTAGGACAGTACAGAAGCCAATATAAGGCATGTTAATGAGTAGGTGACCACTACGTCCAGTTGGAGCTAAATCCCACTGGGGCCTCTGGGAGATATTTGGCCCTTTAATGTATAATATTCTGCTGTATTTATCCACCAATTTCTGTTCATCATTGATTGAGGGATACCCCTGAGAGTATTAATTCCTGGCGATTTCAGCCTGCTCTACATGAAAGTAAGCATGCTCTTTTGACCAGTGAAAGCCCTTGGGCAGAGACCCATATGCTTATAGTAACATTGAATGCTGAGAAGAAAATAGCAGGGCAAAAAAAACATCTGTTAAAGCGTTATTTAAAAAAATATGTCTACCTCAGGAGCCACAAGCAACTTTTATCACACCTTGAGTGAACTGGAGCATAAGTCCTGTGTTACTTGGACAGGTGCACCATAGATTGTTAGAAAGCATAAATAAAGGGAGAACAGGCACCAGGCAAAGTGGGGATAAGACCAGGTGACTAATAACTGAGGGCAATTAAACTTTCAATGCTTTACATTGTCATCTGTAAAACAGGGACAAAAATGTCTGTCCCATAAAGTGTCAGGAGAAATAAATGTAGAATGTGGTTGGCATATAGCAAGTTCTTATATATTTGTTAAGCTGACTTTTTGCAGAAAGAATAAAATGGATGCAAAAGTTAAAACAAAAACTTTGAAATATTCAAAAATTTATTATTTTTAAAAGTATATTAATTTTATAATATATATTTCTACCCATTCTCTCTGATCTGGAGAATTCTAAGAGTTCAACTTGAAATCCTCTTGCCATTCTTCTTTTAACAAAATAATTATTAAAAAAATACTTCAGATACTAAGCTGTAAAATCCAAAAAAATGTACTCTGATTAGTATCTATTTTGCATACTTAAATAATATTTTTAAAAAATTAGTCACACAGATCTGTAAATAACCATATTCTTTTGTCTAATTTCCTCATTTAAAAAGGAAGAATCTAGGGTCCAGAAGAGCCAAGAAGTTATCTCAGGTAATACAGAAATACAAAAGGAGATATTAGGTTTCTATTTTTAGTTATTTTATACTGTTGATGATATTCAGCAAACATGGATTATTGTCATCACATATTAAGACTTTGTAGTCCATTCTACCCTTAGCAGAATTTAAGCAAGACCTACCAAACTTCATTTATTCCTCTTGAGATCATATTTGCTCAAGTTTTATAATCCTTATGAGTGCAGTTCTTAGAGAGAGAAATTTTTAGAATATATTCTAAGTGATAATCAAGAAAAATCTCATCATGTGTTATTTGCCTGCTTACTTTAGTCCCAGAAGAAGTCCCATGCCCCTAGGCACCCATTACTCAAACTTATCTCCATATTGTTCTGTGTAATCACTGATCTGATTCAGTCTGTCATCAAGCTACCCCCTTCCCCTGGTGAATACTTCTATCATGCCTATTGGACCTAATGATGTGTCCAAAATTTCCCCATACCCTTACTTCCCTGAATGTTTACTTAATCACTGTCTCTAAAAGCAACCTAGATGTGCCCTGGAGATAATTGTTGCCCATTCAGTCATCTCAGATAGTAACCATTTTAATATTTTTTCCACACTCAATGTACACGGGACCTAGAATTAGCTATAAGTGCCTCTCGTGGTCACTTGTAAACCATTTTATACCCACCTTCCTCAAAATTCTCAATTATTTTAAAGTATACTTTGATATAACATATTAAAAAAAACCATGAGTGAATGTCAACAGAAACATTACGACAATAACAAAAACAGCAAAAATACAACAGACTTAGTACTTCCAATAATCTAAGAAAATATAATTCTCAGATATATATTATATACAATGTTCAAGAGGATAAGAGGTAAACCTAAAAACAGTGAGCAACAAACTAGTGTTTATCCACATTACTAGCAAAATTTGAAGAAAAAATAAAATAAAACTTCTAAAACTAAAGTATTTAGAAAGTGAAATTAAAGACAGCACAATGAATGAGCTGATAGGTTATAAATAGAAGTATATAGAATGTAGAAGCTTAAAAAAAGGACTATATGAAGAATTTCCTTGGAATGTAGACCAGAGAGAAAATAAAATATGAAATATGGCAAGGAGGTTAACAGATTTGGTGGACAAAGTTAGCCATTTTCAAAAGTAGAATATATAGAGAATGGTTAAAAACTTACCAGAATCAGTAAAATATGTGAATTCAATAATTAAGAGAAAATCAACAGATCATCTCCAAAAGATAGAAAATTATACTGGCAGTAGACTTCTCAAGTGAAATAATGAAAGTTAGAAAAGTAACATAATATTCTAAAAGTATAGATAGAAAGTTAAAATTTGAATCAAATCCCAAGCAAATTTGTTTGTCACAAACAAGATCAACATTTTCACATAAACAAAAACTGAGAGTACAACCAACAGATGCATAGCAAAAACATATAAAAAACTTATTCAGCAAGAAAGGAAATGAATCATAAGGTAGATCTGAGCTAAAGAAGAAATGATAAACAAGTCCAAACCAAGACAAACAAACAAAAATAAATATCAAGTCATAAAGCAATAAGACATCTATTTTGTGGGCTTAAAAAATACACCAAAAATATGTTGAACTAAAACTATAGACAACCACATCCTACAATAATGAATAAAGATTAAATTTGATGAATAAAGATTTAATTAGTTTTAAGTTACTGCTTTGGGGAGGAGTGTGAGGACAGTAATTAAAAATAGTTTGCTTAGTATTATTAAGAATTATGTTTGGCTTCTTATAACAGAAATCCAAAATAACTGCCTTAAATGTTTTAGGGATTCATTTTCTATCATATGAAATAAAACAAAAGGTTGGCAGTCTAGGGCCAAGATGGTGGCTCCATATTGTTATCAGAAATCTCAACACTCTCCTCTGCTATATTTTCCATTTGGCTGGAAGTCAGTGACTGCACCTTCTCCCATTGTGGGCAATTGCCAGGCACCAAAACAATTCAGTAAGCTAGTAAGAAGTGTCTAAGTCAGAATGGCCTCCCAGTTAACTCAGGCCCCGTTTTAAAGAAAGCTTTCATTGGAAGTCCAGACCTAATATTTCCACTTACATTCTATTGGCTGTGTACTAAGTCACATTTGCTAACATTTCACAGGAAATTGAAAGGAGTTTTCAAACAGTCCCCAAATAAATCAAGGTTTTTAAGAAATAAAGAATGAAAAAATGAATATTAATTTGAAATTGTGCAGCCTTTGTTTCTGGTAAATAATAATGGAGGACTATCACTAAAATATAGTATACAAGAGACAAATTTTCAACCAGTAAAAGGGACAGAAATATACCATTTGTTGAAAATGTTATCCTTTCTCCTTGGAATCTTTGTCAAAAACCAATTGACCATAAATGTAAGGGTTTATTTCAGAATTCTAAATTCTATTCCATTGATCAGCATATCAATCCTTATGCCAGTACCACACGGTCTTGAATACTGTAGCTTTGTAGTAAGTTTTGAAATTGAGGAATGAAAATCCTCCAATTTTTTTTCAATATTGTTCTGACTTTTCTGTGTCCTTTTGCCTTTCCATGTATATTTTAGTATCAGATTGTCAATTATGGTAAAAACATCTGCAATGGGTTTGAATCTTTTGGGGAGAATTTTCATCTTAGTAATACTGAGTCTTCCAATTCATGAACATAGAGTAATTCTCCTTTCTTTTTCAGTGGTCCCCAACCTTTTTGGCACCAGGAACTGTTTTCATAGAAGACAATTTTTCCATGGACCGCGGTGGGAGAGGGGTGGGGGCGAAGGTTTCGGGATGATTGAAGCACATTACATTTATTGTGCACTTTATTTTTATTATTATTACATTGTAATATATAACGAAGTAATTATACAACTCATCATAGGTTGGGGACCCCTGTTTTACATCCTTTTTTTTTCTCTTAGCAAGTTTTATAGTTTTCAGTGTACAGACTTTCACTTCTCTTAGGTATTGATTTTGTATCTTGAAACCTTACTGGGCTTGTTTATGAGTTCTAGTGTATGTGTGCATTCCTTAGAATTTTCTACATACAGGATCATGTCATCTGAAAATAAAAACAATTTTAGTCCAATTTGCATAACTTCCATTTCTTTTTCTCGCCTGATTGCACTGGGTAGAATCTCCAGTACGATGCAGAATAAAAGTGGTAAGAGTCGACATGCTTGCTTTCTTCTCAATTTTAGGGAGACATCATTCATTATTTCATCATGAAATATGATGTGTTATGTAATTTTTTTGTAGACATCTTTTGTCATATTGAGGAAGTTCCCTTTTATTTCTGTTTTATTGAGAATCCCTTCCTCCCACCCACTCTTAATTTAAATAATATCAAGAATGGGTGTGGTTTTACTTCTCTGATTGTGTTCTGACTGATAAAAGCTGAAAGGATCATTTCCTATATTTTTTGTCTTTTGTTTAAGAGTGAATAAAACTTCCCAAGATCCACCTGATACACTTTTTAGTAAAGTCTCAAGATATTGGTTACGACTAATCAAGGTCTACCCTCTAGGATGGGTTCTTTCTGTCTGTTTGCTGTCCTTATTTTCAGTTTTATCCTAAATCTGCTTTCCCTTTGTAGTTAAAAAATAGTTGCCAGGGGTGATTATAGCTACATGCTTCCTTTTTCATGTTCCACTGTTGAGAGAGGGGGAGAGAGGAGGAGGAGGAAAGAGAAGAGTAGAGAGTCAGAAAAATAGAGCTCATGTCTGTTTAATAAACAGCTTTGCTGCTGAAACTATTTAGGGTGGGTTGTTATTTGCAAATACGGATATAATTGGGTGGAAAAGAGGGCCAAAAATAGAAGGTGCTCCTGATTTATGGCTTTTGATTTCCTCCTCAAGTGCAAAGTAAAGATGTGGAGAATTAAGGCTGACCGAATGGGGAAAGGGCCTTGGAGAAACTGTGAAATAGTTCGGAAACAGGGGCGAGAACTGAATAAAACTATGGCTTGAAAGATATTTTGATAAATAAACGAAAGAATAAACCTGCTAAATTGTTGCCAAGTTCTTTGAAAATGTTCTCATGTCCTGATGGAAGTTTTCAAACTAATTTCCACAATTGTATTGATTTTAAAAGAGTATTCTGATTTAGAATCTTGTCCATTTCAGTTTTACGATCAATACCACAGACTGCTTGTTGAAAATAGTTGCTATGAGTGATGTGGTGTCGAATACGATGAGGTTTCTGAAATTGCTAGGTTCTATCGAGTTTTGTGCCCTAAGGCTAAGGACCAAAACCTTAAATTATTTTCAGAATTTGATCGGTATCAGTACAGGGCAGGAAGTACTGATGTGATGTGACCTCAGTGTTCTTGTCCTTGGAAAGAATTTTAATTGCCACGGAAACTTCTGCTGATAGTAGAAGTGGAAGTGCATGCAGTAATCTAAACTAGAAGCGAAGGTGAACAAATCAGTTAAAAATCTAAACTACAATACGGAGTTAACAACGAACACTTTAAACCAGAGTTTAAAGATGAGCTTTGGTTTTGTTTTGTTTTTTAATTAAGCACTATTTCTACATAGAATTGAGAAGACATAAATCTTCGAAGGGCCCAGAAATATGTATCACCTTGACTGTCTGGGCACTGCTTCCCTCAATCAAGAATGAGAAAATATTTTTTGTCAGCATTTCAAATTCTGTTCTCCAGCCAATTAGCAACACTTTGCATTTTCATTATAATTGAGTATGAGCCGGCTGGATTTCAGTGAGATTGTTGAAATGAAACCATCTGAAGACTGGATATGGAGAAGATCTGCCAGTCAGGTAGGGATCCTTTCAATTTAGGTGGCTTTGGCAAAAGCAACCTGAGCAAAATCCTGACGTTCATAAGGAAAATCACTTATAATCTTTTTAAAAGCTCACATTTGTGAATTACCACTTTAGCAAACATATAGCTGAGAAATCACGCTAAAATAAGTTGTGCAGTGATGCAAGGGTTATTATGGGCTGCGTGATGGAAGAGTAAGACTGTTCTTGTTTTCGTCATGAATCGTGATTAGCAGGCTTGCAGAGCAGACCGGGCTCAAACATTCTGCATTGCCCTAGTAAGAGAATCGGTAAATGACTGGCTGCTTTTAAAGTGATACTGCCCTTTCACAGGCATCCTGTTTGAAAACTCTGTGAGTCTTTTTCAGTTGTATTCTCTTGTTCTTGCTCATACCCTTTCTTTTCAGAGTGTTTTCTGTTGTTAAGAAGCAGCACTAGTGTTGTCTGTTTTCTCTCTTGTGCTTTCACAAATGCAAAGAACTCTTTGAAATAATCCCCTGTTTCCTGGGATTATATAGCTTCAAGGGACCAGTTACCTGCCTTTTTAAATTTCACTAAAATTCTATGGTTATTATCGAGCAATTTTTCAGTGTTGATAAAACTCCATAAATTGATTTTTTATGGATATATGTGTTTTCAAATGCTAATGATCCAGGCCCTTTGAGAATTTGCTATTCTACTTTTAATTTATTTTTTAAATTTACAGACAAGAACAATTTTAGGCCCTTTAACTTTATATTCTAAGCATTATTAGGTGTTTTAATTTAATCTATAAACTTTTATGAATTATTGCCTATATAAACACCAGAAAAACACACGAAAACTGGATTGAAATCTGGACACTGGGTGGTAGGCGAGGCTTCCTCTCTAGCTATGGGCTTTTTTTTATCCCATCTCAGCCTAATGACGTGTAATTCAACAGTTTCAGCAATATTAAAAATTACTACATGTCATAGACTTTTGGGCTGGTTTGCAATTTCTGAATCAAGCAATTTACCAAAAATGAAGCATAAATTTGTCCTTTAACTTTCAGTTAATTTGAAAAAAGAGAAACTATCATTCGAACAATTTATTACATTTATGAGAAAAAGACAAACCTTCTTCTGGGAAGAGTTATAATATCATTAGGTACCATAATTATTTCTTTTGGGAGAAATGAATATGTAGTAAAATATGATTTAAAGAATAAAAAATTTCAATAATATCTTTATTATAGACTCAATAAAAATCTTATAGGACTGTTTCTTACCAGAATCTTTGATTGTTATTAAAATATTATTATTAATATTTAAAAGGACAAATAAAAGTATTAATACATTTTTTAGGGGCCAAAATGTAGTGTAGATATCTGTATAATGTAAGTTTCTACTTTTTATAGGAAAAAGAAATAATGGATGTTTTCTCTGTCCTTTGGAACACACAACTCTCCATGCACTTCCATGCACTTCATTCCTTCTTTAAGACAAAGTCCCATCCAGTTACTATCTCCAGCTTTGCATCCAAGATTTTTAGTCAATATGCAATCTTTTCCTTTCAATATGATATAGTTATTGTTAGTCTAGGAACAAGTCATTTGGTCTTAATATGCTTAATATAAAATGATGATGTGGACCAAGGATTGGCAAATATTTTTTGTAAAGGGCCAGATAGTAAATAGTTTTAGCTTTGCAGGCTATACTGTCTCTATTACAACTGTTCAACTGCCACTGAAGGGTGAACGCAACCAGAGAAAAAAACGAACAGGCATGGCTGTGTTCCAATAAACTGTACTTACAAAATGGTGCTGCAAGCCAGATTTGTTCTGTGGGGCATAGTTTTTCCACCCCAAAATGCAGGGACACACAAAATAATCCTGAGATTCTTATTTGGGAAAAAGCAGAATGAGAAACATATAGTAATTATAGGTCCATACCGATGATCAAATCTCATTGTACATGAATACTAAAGTACAAATTCTTTGGCCAGTCCCCCTGGTAATCCATAGGTCTCTGGGAAATTCTTCCTTATTTTTTTTTACGTGGTCATATCTTAAGTGAGCATTTTTAAGAATGCTCTCCTTGGGGACTGCATGAATTTGTAGCTAGCATCCTGCTGATGCATTTGGTATGCATTGGAGTGGGGGGCAGGGAGTGTTATTCTTGGTAACTTCAGGGATTGACTAGCTACTATCTTTTGCAAGCTAAGATTGGTTCTCTGTGAAAGAGATTCTCTGAAAACTTACTTAATTTTAAGATAATAAATAATCAAAGCTAGAGATCTTGTCTAAATGTAGGTGTGAGTCTGAAGACTGTGGTCTTCCAAGACTGTGGTTCCTCCATCCAAGTTCCTCACCTCCTCCAAAGTAGTAAAAGCTCTTTGGAGATCATATGATTAAAAAGACTTGGGTGAGGTGGCAACATCTTATTCTGGTCCTTGTTTTCAGACTCCTGTCCTTTTATGCCAGTATCTGTTCTATTCTTTCAAGGTTACCACTAAGGAACCTCTATCACACAGCCACATCTTGAACCAAAGGAATAGGAAATGCAGTATTTACCCTGGGCAGCGATGTGTCCAGCTAAAAATCAGGGTTGTTTTGTTTTGTTTTGGTGACTGGGTAGAAGGATTAGTAGAGAATAAGTAGTCTCTGTCACATTGTCCTAGTCTTTGTGGGTATGGCATGGCTTAGAAAATATTTTAGAATACCAAAAAGGTAGATTTTATATAATATGAATAATATTTTTATTAACTGAGATTTGTTTTCATTATTGCTGTCTCAAAATCATACTCATTAATAGATACCTGGATAGAGTTATTCTATATTACTAGTTGTAACAGATATGTACACTTGAACAATCAAGCTGAAAGTAAGTTACTAACATAGTATTTGTTTTGTTTTGTTTTTAATGGAATAAAAGTTTCATCACTAAGATATGTACCACAATAGAAGTTGTTTCTTCTCTTAGTCTTAGATGAGCTTTGTGCATAGTCACAAAAAAAGCCTTGATTCTTTTTAGGTAATTGTTTTGACTCTGTTTCAGGATATAAAAGGCTGAGAAATTGACACTGTAAAGTTCTTTCCACTCAATGTTGATGAAATGGTTTTATTCAGAAATATTTTTAAGTCAGGGGTAATCCAATATTGTTTCAGCTTAAACAAACTGCATAATATACCCATGTGGAGAATGTATCACTTTGATCAACACTCTTTTACAAAAATTCTGGTTATACTTCTGGGAAATATACACAAAGGAATATAAATAAGGTACCTTATTATAAAAGAATATGCTACTTATAAACCTATTAAATATTCAAAAATATATAACAAGATATATTTTGGTTTTGGAATACATGATCTACAGCCCTTCTCTGCCAATTGCTAAAAAACTAAAATGTTAGCTTTCTATTTAGATTACATCTACTTCTAAAAAATAATCTTTTATTATTACTCTGAGTTAGCCAAACTTTGAGGTTAAGGGCAAGTTCTCCAGATTACCAAGTCTTCGTAAGACAGAAGTTTGGGAGTTTTGCAAAACCACCCTCAGTTTCCATAATTTGTCAGAAAACTCACAGATCTAACTGAAAACTATTAATTTCATGGTCACGTTTATTACAGGTATGATATGAGGGGCTCACCATGAATAACATAGATACTCCAATCAATGGGGAAATTCAAATGCTTTAGAGGTTACCTCCCAGGAGCCAGGAAAAAAGCCTGACCTCTCTTTGGGTGAGACCAAATTACTTTCTATGCAATTATCTATACATACTGACCTACATGTAAATGACTATATACTGATTTGTTACCTATAACAGGAAAGCCTCATACAAATTGGACTAAATATGGTTAATAAATAATGTTTAAGAAATAAGGAAGTGAATAAGAATCTGTTTTATACATTTTGAAAGGTACTTCATTTAAGCAATGTTCTTACCAAGTCTAACTCTGCGCTGCAGCAGTAGGATGCAGTTTCTGAGTGCTGACAATAATTGTGGTCTTTTTTGAACTCATGCAGATTGTACTATAAATATCATTTCTAGCCACAGTGGCCAACGTCTTGGAAGGCTTCATATAAAGGATCAAAAATAAACTATTGTTCCTGGGGGAGTTCGCAGTAAGTGGCAACAGTGATCTGTGTAGGAAAAGCAGTAACTAAAGCCATCCTGTTCCTCAGTCAGTGATTTTAATCAGTAATTCTGGGTTATCACTTGGCTAGGAAAATAGCTGGCATTCTATTTGGATGGTATATCCAGAAAAGAAATACCTCAATGTTTTTCAAGAAGTAGATGGTCAACCATGTTAGAGTTGGTCCAGATTATTGGGGATATGCATAAAGTGCATGGTATCATTAATTTGATCTTACTTTATAGGCATTCTTAGGATGCTTTAATGGATTTAAGTTTTTAAATCACTGAACATTGAGAATATTAGTATCTCACAGTCAAAATATTTTTTGAAAACTACAACAGTTGAATAATTTTCTAAGTGTGGTAGAAGAAATTCTTTCAGGAATTAGTGAAGATCTGGGCCCATCGCTTCTCTAACCAGATTTGTGTTTAAAGCACCAGATAGCTTAGAATATGCCCTCTATACCAAAACTAATAGCCTGGCTCCAGTTTCCACTTTTCATGAAGCTTTCAGTTATTTATTTATTTTTTTAATTTTTGCAGGGAGAATTTATAAATATATTAATGTTTAATATGTAAAGTTGGTATCTCATTGTGATTTTAATTTGCATTTCCTTGATGATTAGTGATGTTGAGCATATTTCCATATGTTTCTTGGCCATTTGTCTATCTTATTCTGAAAAAAAATCTGTTCATGTCTTTTGCCCACTTTTCGATGGTGTTATTTGGTTTTCTTGCTGATTTGTTTGAGTTCTTTGTAGATTCTGGATATTAGTCCTCTGCCAGATGTACGGTTTACAAATATTTTCTCCCATTCTGTAGGTTGTCTATTTACTCCATTATTTCCTTTGCTTTGCAGAAACTTTTTAGTTTAATTAAGTCCCATTTATTTATTTTTGTTGTTGCTGTATTTGCTTTTGGTGTCTTAGTCATAAATTCTTCACCTAGACCAATGTCCAGAAGAGTTTTTCCTACATTTTCTTCTAGAATTTTTATGATTTCAGGTCTTATATTTATCAAGATGGTCTTACATCCATCTTGAGTTAATTTTTGTGCATGGTAAGACATAAGGATATAATTTCATTCTTCTGCATGTGGCTATCCAATTTTCCCAGCATCATTTACTGAATACGATGTCTTTTCCTCAGTGTATGTTTTTGTCTGCTTTGTTGAAAATCAGTTGATTGTACCTATATGGCTTTATTTCTGGTATTTCTAGGTTCTTTATTCTGTTCCATTGGTCTATGAGTCTACCATTATACCAATACTGTGATGCTTTGTTTACTATAGCCTTGAAGTCATAATTTGAAGTCAAGTAATATGATGCCTCCAGATTTGTTATTTTTTCTTAGGATTGCTTTGGCTATTTGAACTCTTTTTTGATTCCATATAAAATTTAGGATTTTTTCTTAGATCTGCAAAAAATGACATTGATATTTTGATGGGAAATGCATTGAATCTGTAAATCACAATGAGATACTGCCTTAGCCCTGTCAGCATGTCCATTATTAAAAAGTCAAAAAACAGTAGATGTTGGCACAGTTGCAGTGAAAAGAGAACACTTGTTTACTGTTGGTGGGAATGTAAACTTGTACAGCTGCTATAGAAAGCAGTGTGAAGATTCCTCAAAGAACAAAAAGTAGACATACCATTTGATCCACCTATTCCACTATTGGGTATGTACTCAGAGGAAAAGAAGTCATTTTATGAAAAATACACCTGCACCTGAATGTTTATCACAGCACAATACACAATGGCAAAGATATGGAAAATGTTAAACTCTTCTTAGTTAATGCTGGCTGGCTTACACATTTCAAAGGGAGAACTGGCATAAAATATGTTAAACTTGCAGGTGAGGCAAGTTCTTCAGGACAAATAATACTGTCATGAACATCATTTTACATATCTCCTTGTGCACATATATGAGAATTTGTCTAGGATAGACATAAGTGGAATTCCCGGGTCACAGAATATGACCATTTTCCACTTAAGAAGTTGTATTAATCACCCCTTGCCATGATAATGATGTATAACAAATCATGGCAGAAATGAGTGGCATATGACAAAAGACATTTATTTTTTTGCTTATAATGTTGGTTGATGTTCAGATGATCATTTAGCTGGACTTTGCTCTAAGCTGAGGGTGGAGTCAAAGTCCTTCCCATGTGTCTTTTATCCACTTTGGACCAGCAGCTACCTAGGGCATGTTCTTCTCATGGTAAAAGGAAAGAACACTAGAGGACAAGCACATTTACAGTCCTTGTTCATGTCTCATTTGCTAACATCTTATTAACTAAAGTGAATCAATGGCCAAGCTCAATACCAAAATAGTGGTGAAATGTATGCTTTCTATGAAGGTTGGAGGGGAAAGGGGAATAAATATTTGCTGAAAAATAATAAAATCTATCACGTTAGTTAGCTCCATGTTTTTATTCAAGTGAATTTATCAATTTGCATTTTCTATATATAATTTATAACAGCAATGCATATTTTTTCCTATGTCTTTGAAAATAATAAATATCAGTGTTATAATTTTTACTCATTTTTTTATTTGTATGTTATTTTAATTTGCACATTTTGATGCAAAGTGTGAGAGTGAGAGGGCCTCCTTGGCAGCATTGCAAGAGACTTCTACATCTGGATAACAGACAGAACTGAATATTAATTTTAGGAGTGGCAGAATTCCAAAGAAGGCCTAATGTTTAGCCTAAGAAAGTCAGGGACCTTAAGAGAAAAGGGGTTGTGGTTGGATGTGAAATTTGAGGTAGAGTTATTGAGTATACGCACTTAAGAAACTCGAAACTTCAGGCTCCTACAATGTCCTAATATACTGCTTAGTTGGATTGTGGAGGCTTTACACAAGTGATAGCCCACATTAAATAATGCCAGATCTGCTGTGGACTTTGGAAGAAGATATAAAAAGCTCAGAGATGTTTTCAGGCTAGAATAGGTATACTCTATAGGACCCAAATCTCCCCAGCTGATTATATTCAGTAGGAGGGCTGGATGGCATTCCACTTACCAAGTCAGTGAGGAATGCCCTGAGAAGAGGGGCACGAGCATTACTGAAGACTCAGTGGTTGTTGACTTCTGTAGGTTGGGATGATAATAGGAAATGCTGCTAAAGAATTGGGCTTTCTAGCAACAATAGGGATAACAGGATTTCAACATTGTTGGGCCAAGTGGAAGCATTTAACTGTTAGAACAATGTAGGTACAATTACCTTATAAGTAGCAAGGTTAAGTGACAGCAAGGGAGCCCTGACCTACAGGGATCTTTGGAGCTTGTTTAGAGAATACAATATTCACAGGGGGAAAATATATGGGAATCCAGCAAGGATATATACACACACACACACATCTTTATCTACACCATCTATGTCTCTCTCATTTATATCTAAATGTATCTCTCTATATCTCTATATATTTATCTGTCTTCAGATGCACATGTATATACATACATATGTTCTTAATATGTTTATATATACACATATGTATATGTACATTTACCCATGTGTGTATGCATACAAGCATACACACACAAGGCTTACCTCAGCCTTCTGCTCAATCATTCTTGAACTTTTCTATATATACAGAATATATATGTTCTGTATGTATTTCTTTTGTATATATATTCTACATATACAGAAAGATCAAGAATGGATGAACAGAAGGCTGAAGCTTTTCCAGGATAACTCATATTTCACATATCTATTACCCAGTTTTATAAACCAAACCTGTTCTCAGACTTGGAAACCAATGGCTGAAGGAGAGATTGAGTGCTCGTGAGGAAAGACCATGCAACACCACAAGAAGGGTTTTAAGTAGTTATTTCACTAGTATTTGCACAAAGGCCCATATGACTATTTTATTGGGTAGTCATATGCTGTTAAAAAAGGGAAAACACTTAGGTTTTTGAAGGTTATTAGACACAAGATATTGTAGTCCATTTGGGCTGCTATAACAAAATAATATAGACTGGGTGACTTATTAAACAACAGAAATTTATTTCACACAGTTCTGTAGGCTGGGAAGTCTCAGATCAAGGTGTCAGCAGGTCTGGTGTCTGTTGAGGGTCCGTTCCTCATAGATGGCCATCTTCTTACTCTTATCTTTCATGCCAGTAGAAGTGAGGGGCAGTTGAAGTTGTAAGTGAACTAATCTCATTCATGAAGGCTTCACCCTCATGACCCAATCACCTTACACAAGCTCCATCACCTAATATCGTTACTTAAAGGGTTAGGATTTCAACTTATGAATTTTCGGGGGACACAAACTTTTAATCTATAGCATAGAGTTGAGTTGATGCTGATAATTCAGGTAATTAAAATGTAATCATAATCTTATGTTAAGCTAGGGCAGCTTAGGGGTCAGGTAATATTTAGGGTCTTAACTGAGGTTCATCTCAAATGGTTCTTTGCATCTTTGGCATGTGTAGTAAATTTTTATACTTTTATGTTGCCTCAGCATTCATTTTGAATACAGGTTTAACTTTCTATTTATCAGAAGCAGGGCTCAGTCACCCTTGACACAGTTTCCAGTTTTACACCACACTCAAATGCTTCAGGCCAATGGCCAGAAATAAGAACTTAGAAAGGCATCTCTCCCACCTAGCAGACTGAGCTCCCAGCATCTCCTTTCTTTTAAAGAGACTATTCAGGCATTTACCCACAAATTTAAAGTGACCCACAGCCTATTCCCTTATATATATTGCTAGTTTCCATGTGTACTCTCTCTCTCTCTGCTTGACTCTTCACTCCCGTCCCATGAGACATCCATGGGGATGGATGATGCTCTCCCACTCATTACACCCTCCTTGCCCAGGATCTTTAAGTAATAATCATTGAACTTGTTTCCTATTTTGGTGATGTATTGAATTTGCACCTTCCATCTGAAGAACTAGGGGCTTCTCCAGACTGGGTTTCCCTGGGAATTTGGGGGAACACAAGGTTGGGCTCCCAGTTCCAAAGTGATGTTCAGACAGGCATAAACTGGACACAGGTCAGATAACCACAAGGGCATCTGTCAGTATAAACAAGTTTTCCACAGGAAGGACCCTCTGGTTGTGGGTTGGACAACTAGGGGCATTAGGCCATCTACTAGGTAAAAGAAGTATCCTGTGAAAGGCACCCACATCCAGCTCCCCTCCATTTTCTGTTGTGGCAGGTTTTCTAACTCCTCTGTAGCTGGGACCCCAATTTAGCAGGTGGCTCTCAAAACAGCATCCCAGTTGTCATTTCTCCATATCAAAATGGTATGATTGTAATGGACACAGTGTTTGACAGAACCCTCACCTTAGTTCTTAAACCAAGTTGAGTAAATACTATTTAATAGAAAAGGCCAAGTGGAAACCCTGATCCCTCCTACTATTGTGGCAGTGGGCCAATGACCATGGGAAGCGTTGGTCTACTACATGCTGCACCAATCTGAAGTTGCCATCAAATAGAGAATTGGAGCAGCCTCTTTTAGGTATAGCCAAGGTACCAGCTTGGAGATGATACCCTCTGAGAAGGCAGCATTATCCTTCAAGGTGCAGTATACATCTTGAACAATGGCCATCATATGCTGTTCTGTACCTAATTGGAATACATAAGTCTGGAGACCAGGTGGTAGAAATAGAAGTTGCTCTACTCACCATTGCTTTCAGAAAACAACACAGGTGATTCATACTCCCGTCCCTGAAAATTTAGGCTCCAGGGCTCTAGAGATGTTGGGTCTCAAAAAGATGATGCTATTCTCAGGCAAGGGGAGGAAAATAAGAATTCCACTTAACACAAAACTCCAGCTTCCAACCATTTGTGTGGGGTTTCTTTGTGTCAGCAGACCAACAAGCACAGAAAGGAGTTACTACATTGTGAAGTAATTGACTTTGGCCATCATGAGAGGTAAGATGCTGCCTCGTTCTGGGAACAAGGAGGAATATTTATGGTACTCAGATGATCTCCTGGGTCCTGTTCTGGTACTCTCCTGCTCCACTTACCTGCAAATGGGCAAGTACGGGAACATGACTTTGTCAGGGCACAGTAACCAGGAACTTCAACCTTTGAGGTGTGAGAGTGTGGGCCACTCCTGAAAACAAGCCAGCAAGATGAATAGCACAGATGCTAAAATAGGGAAGATGGAATCCAGAATGGGTGGTAGAGGAAGGTGATGATGAATATTAGTTATGGCCTCAGAACCAACTGCAGCATTGAGGGCTGAGCTTCATCTCACTAGCCTTCCGCCAATAATGAAGAATTCAAGGCCAAGGGTTGTGTATTCCATGTAAAAGGGTTAATTTAATCTACAGTCTAGGACAGGGAACAGCAAGCTAGAGCCCATGGGCAAAACCTCACCCAATATCCGTTTTTGTAAACAAAAGTTCATTGGAACATAGCCACACCCGTTTATTTATATATTGGCTTTGATTCCTTTTGCAGTGCAATGACAGAGTTAAGTAATGGGACAGAGACCTTATTGCTCACGAAGCCCTTTATAAAAAATGTTTGCTAACTAGGTAAATACAAGAAAGCAAAATCCTCCCCCTGGATAGGTTTTCAAAATTTTGAATAATCTGTATTGTGTCTAATCTTTTTATCAATTATTTATCCTCTTGAGGGTCCCAGTTAATGGTTTCCTTATGAAGCCCAAGAATTTATCTTTGTTCCCTGCATAGGCATTAAAGTCCACGCACCCCACCCCTCTGTAAATAAAGGAGGATGAGTGGGTGGGTTGGGGAATTAGACTTTTAGTAATAGAGAGGACATTATCACTTCCCTCCTACCCACTACCTCTTCCCTAGCAGCATTAGGTTCATTCCTGCTCTACTGGCAGTTTGTTCTTGGTTTTTCACACTAGGAATTTTTTTTTTTTATTATGGACTCAAACACACACCCATACACACCAGTGCACACAGGCATGCACACATATCTTCCCTAGAGTTTCCATGTGACCCTAATGTAAAATTTAATGATTCTAATTCACCAATAACAGAACAACCACAGTTTTACAATTTATAGATCAGAGGTTGTAACTTATAAATTTTGTGATAACTCGCTAAATCTACTGTGAGTTTTTTGATACCTGATCTTCCAAGCAAATGGGGACTATGTTTGCTCTTAAAATTCACAATTAATACTGGAATGAAGTTATTCTTGATCTGTTGTTAATGAAGAATATGTCCTGAAAGACACCTTCAACAGGGTGTTCAGTAGTCCTCGTGCAATAATAATTGAGTTTGAATGTACCTCAGTGCAATTCCCCACATTTTCTTGATCAGTTCTGTACTCTGGAATATATTCTTAGGTAAAATATCTAGAGGAATGAATTTCCACCTGATCCAGAACAATGAATTGTAGTTGCCTAGAGATAAGGAGAAGATGGTGGGGTAACATTTAAAATGGTAACCTAGAGTACTGGCCTCCAGTTTGAATTGAGAAGTGGCTTTATAAACATGCTAAAAATTAATGTTATCAAGTTCTATTTCTAAGCAGTTTTCTTCAGTATTTATATTTTAAATGAATATATTCCTTTCTGAGATCCAAGCAAACTTCCTGTTATCAATAACTACAGTTGGCATTTGAATAAATAACTACAAATATTTAGTTCTTCCATGGGAGACCTAGAATTAATGTATTTTAAATTTTCACAAAGAAGAGCTAATTTATATATTGAAACAAAATAAATATATCTTGTAGAGGAAAATATACCTTGTAAGTTAAACTAAATCAACCTTGCTTGGGCTCTGAACCAAAATAAGAAGAAAAAGATCCTTGTCTGAGGAGAGGAGCAGGCTGAGAGAGATAAAAGAAGTCAATAGAAATTGAACTTGGACAGTGTTTTTCACCGATTGCCAGAGGGCTTGTACTCCCAAATTCCTCAAGATGGGGAAGTGAATACTCTAAAACTCAAGTTGTTTTTCAGGTGCATAATGTTCATCATCTCCAGAATGTCTATGCATCAGAGTCTTCATATTTAGAACTTGACTGCTCGCCTTTGTGGAACAATTTCTCAGAAGTCTTTAGGAGGCAATATTTTTCATGTCTCAATAGTACCTAATGTTTTGTTATCTTTATTATCGTTTTTGTTGTCTGCAGCCCAAATTTCTTCTTTACCAATTAACAAACAATTAATGAATTATTTGTGCACAGGCACTCACACACAGAGAGAGAATAACATCCTGAAACCAAAACTAATAATACAGACGCATTACTAGATTTACTGGGAAAAATATAATATTCTCTCAACCCAAAAATCTCCACAAAAGCAGTAAGAAAGGAAATACTTTCATTATCACATAAGCATTAAATCTAAATGTGATACTTATCACAGGCAATCTGCTGAGAGATTGTAAAGAAAGAAAGAAATCTTACCCTTTTGTATAGGTAAGCAGATACATACATCTTCTCAAGATAAACAATAACTAGTCCTCAAGTAGGAGGACTTGACAGTATTATTTGTCAAATACAGTTCATCCTCACTTTACCTGGTAGTTAGGGTAACCATTTGTGGTGCCTAATTGGCTTTTTCTACAAGAGACACAAATTTCTTACATCCATGACAGGAGGTAGTTTTGCAATTTGGAGCGAAAGCACTGAAGTAAAGCTCCCAGTCTCCCACAGAAACTTGGGCATCAGGATAATTTTTACCTTTCAAAGAGATGGCTCCCAGGTTTTTGAGGAAGACATCCCTGGGTCATAAAGCTGACAAAAGACCTGTCTAGTTCTGAAAAGGATTTGTATACATTTCAAAGAGAAGAGAAAGTACTAACAGGGTTCCTAAAGTAAATGCTAAGGAGAGGGGACTTGCTTTTATTTCCAGCAGGGAGAATTAAGCCTTTTCTTCTTGATTTTTGTTTGTTCCTACAGGGTGATACAAATCTTTTATGTAAAACGAAATAAACTATTGAAAATTCCTACCTCTGTCCCTCCCTCTTTTCTGTCCCTTTGGCCCCTCCTCCTTTTGCTTTTTCCAAATTTCTCAATTTTAATTGTTTAAATTTATTCTCCCGTTTTGGCAATCCATTATTTAAAATATATTTCTTACTCAATGTTTGATAAAATTTATTTTAGATAATGTGAAAAGTACAAGGAAAAAGTACAAAAAAAATTAAATCATATGGTGCTTATTATTTTTGTAAACTTTTCACATTTATTTTATTATACACATTTCTCTAATGCATTATGCTATTTTTCTTTATCTTTCTACATATTTGATTTGGGAGGCATATATTATATTTTAATCTTTTAGTGGTTATCTAAAATTAATAACGAAAATATATTTAGACTTAAATTTTCTAATTGTTTATATAAAGATTGAAACTGTTCATTTTCTAAAAAATTTAGCACACTTTTTCCTTCCTTTTTTTCTTCTTCCATTTATTTTTCCTAGGAAAATGGGATTTCAATTTTTAGATGCAGAATAATTTTATTACTTTTGACTGAAATTTTTCTCAAATAAATTGCTCTGATATTTACATAAAATTTAACAATGATTATTTTAGGATTGACTCTATGTCTAGTGATTTTTGTAATATACTTTTTTTGTTAATTACAACTACTTATATACCCTGATTTCTCCATTCCTGAATACTTATTGTGATTCATTGCCTGATTAAAAGAACTATGCCTCTAAACAATTTTTTAACCTGGAAATCTGTGTGGAAAGTTTATTTTCTGAAATATGAATATATGTAGATATCTTTTCATGTGCTTGAATAGGAAGAAAAATTTGCTGAAGATTGAATTTTTGAGTATCATTTTTACACAAACATCTGTGGAAGCGCTAGTCAACCATCCAGACTTTGAAGCCAGATAAGAGCTTAACCCTTGCTCTGCCACTCACAAACTATAACTTCGGAAAACATGTTCTACTTTTGAGCAATAGTTGTTCCCAGGCAATGACAGAGGCAGAGGGTTTTATGAATGTTAGTTTTATTAGTACACACTCTTTTTTGTTATGACCTTTATACTTGTCGAGAAGAATGAGGGCAACATGTTTTTATGTTTTGATTTGTTCCTCTGGCTCTTTATAGGATTATTTTTTCATCCTGGAAATTCAATATTTGCACCAGGATTAATTGAGGTATCAATTACTCCTATACTATTTCATTATTTGTATGTTCACCAATGAGTGTTTTCAATATGCAAATCAATTTTTCTTGCTTTAACAATTCTTTTCTGAATACTTTACAACTTCTAACTCTAGTAGCATAGATGACATGCCCTCTTATCTTCTTGTGATCACAAGTTAAATGTTTTACACAATCTTTTCCTACAAGTTTGCAATAATTTTGTTATATAAGAAAGAGTTTTTTCTGATTATTCATATAAACACCTTAAATTTATATAGACTTTTTCTGTTGAACATCCTTACATCCTTACAGTGGAAAGACTAGTCTTAGCCAGGACTGGGATAAGAGTTTGTAAATCCTGATCAGTTCTTTTAAATGTCAGTGAAAGAGAAAAGAAGAGGTTAGATTTGTCATTATTTGAATTTGCTGCTTCAGCACGAAGAGCAGCCCTAGCCCAGAAGGAATGTGGCCTAAGCAGAGCAGCCATGACACTTAGCTTAGATATTGCAGTAAAAAAAAATGTTCTTTCCCAGTTTCAGATGATAGCCAGGAGTTAGTTGGGGTGGTGCTCCATTTTTGCCTGGCAGATCCTCCCTCCTTAGATGTCAGTAATAGTCATATTTTGTGTTTGACATATCCATCTAAACCAGAATGGCTAACAGTCAAAAATGTAGTGGCCTTTAACCTGTGATGCACTTTCTAAAGTAACTGGTTCGAACCAGCTGCACCTCACCTCTGGACTGTCCCACATTTTGTCTTGGTTTTTCAGGTTAGAGAGAATTAATGAGATTCTGTGAGGCTATACTTTCTTCCATTTAACACATAGACAAGCTGTTCCTTCACAAATAGAAAAGTTTAAGTTAACCTTCCTTTGCTATGATCAATTTTTAAAATTTATATAGCTTAAATTATTTGATTCTTCTGACTAAAGGCTACTACCCATCTCTATTTTTTAGTAGGAATGAAGATGTTTTCTAATTTTAATATTCAGTTGGTATTCCAGTAGAACTGTTAGAAGGAAAAAGATTAACACGTTTGCAAAAATTACCATTATACTCAGAAATCCACTTCTAAAAATATCCCAGAATGAATGTTGGTTCTTTTTTTTTCCTTTGAAATCGTCCTCATAAAATTACTTTGTGCTAGGGAACACACATACCTGTGATAATTTTAGTTGAAGTAAAAGTCAGTATGCAATTTTAACCATCAGCTAATTAACCCCCAATGTTGAACTTAAACTGACAGCTAATTAGCCTGTGAGGCTGAGCTATAGACCATTGAGAAAGGATCTGGAGGGCACAGGCTGAAAGACAAAGGCCCTTTCCTGCTACAGTGAGCACAGCACTTTGGCTAGGTGTGGGGGTAGGGTCTGCTATGCTTTGCTTAATAAAAATACACTTAAGCAAGGTGAAGGATGGTTGATAATTAATGATTTTGTCTATAAATATATTTATTTTAAATCGGTTGTTAATATTTTCTATTCATATTTCCTCTATTATGACTCCCTTGTGCATATTCTTTACCTTTTTTCCCCCAATGTGTGTATTGGTTTTTTAAAATCAATATTTAAGGATCTTGAAAATTGATCTCATCTATGTGGGTTGCAAATATATTTCCCCAGTCTATGAACATTTTTCACAGAATCTTTTCTGTTTCAAAGTTTTAAATATTGTTACAGCTGAATTATCTATTGTATCCATTACGGTGTGTGCTCTCCTTTTCTTTATTAGGAAAGATTTCTCTACTTCAAGGTCATAAAGTTCTTCTAATATTTTCTTTTAATTGCTATAACATTTTGTTTTTCACATTTAAGTCTTTGATCCAAGTGGAATTTATTTTTTGCATAGGAAATGGCAATCTAGACATACTTGTTTTTTACCTAAGAAAAATTAATTGTTTAAAATGTGATGTACTGTGTATCTGTTTCACAAATTATACCAACCTATCCTATACCAAGTATCCATAGATACAAGGGTTTGTGTCAGAATTTGATCATACATGAAAGGTGAGGGATTTTTACTAAACTGACCTAGCAAACTCTTGCTAAAATTGGACTAAGTGAGTCAAGGGACAGAGACCAAAGTCAGAGACTCAAAGACGGGACTCAGTGGAGCCTAACTCAAGTTTGGTCAAGGAGACAGTCTTAGTCACTAAGTCTGATCAGGGTCTTGAAACTTGAAAATTAATTCAACCTTTATGATGCTGAATCTTTCCATCTGTAAACATTATTACTTACAAAGTGTCAACGGAAAAGAAGCTGAACTCTGTAAAATAATTTTAAAGGGGTTTATTCTGAGCCAAATTTGAGGACCATGACCCGGAGCCACACCCAAGAAGCCTTGAGCAAGTGGACGCGCTGTGGTTGGGTTACAGTTTGGTTTTATACATTTTAGGGAGATAGGGGTAAAGTCATAAATCAATACATGGAAGGCATACGTTGGTTTGGCCCGAAAAGGTGGACCATCTCAAAGTGGGGGTGGGGGGGTGGGGCTTATATGTTATAGGTGGGTTTAAATATTCCTTGACTTGTAATTGGTTCTAAAGGCTTGGAATGTTTTAGATAAGAGACAAGTCACTGGACATACTTGTGTAAATTGGGGACCTGCAGGTTTGTCTTGCATAGCCTTAGGCCTGTTGGTGAGTTACACAGGATATCTCCAAGAAGGGAGGGGGGCATGGTGAGGCATGTCTGACTTCCTCCTCATGGCAGACAATTTAGTTTTAGGATATCCTCTTGGCCAGGAGGGGGTCCATTCAGTCAGCTGGTGTGTGTGGGGGAGGCTTTTATTTTATTTTAGTTCACAAAGTTTAAATTTGTACATCTACATCTAAATGTTAATTAATTCCGCAAGTATACATGTATTGCACATGTAGTATTTTCTAAGCACAGTCTACATACTGGGAATAAAGAGGTGAATAAAAACTTGGAACTTATTTTTTTGTCAAAAGACGATGTATGAATAAATAAACACATAAATATGTAAAATTATTTCAGGTAATGGATTAATGCTAGGAAGGAAAAAAAAAGTAAGGTAAAAGGATAGTGACTGACAAGAGGAATGAGCCTTGGGAAGGGTCTTTCTCAGAATTCATATTTGATGAGAGTTCTGAATTAACTCAGAGAAGAAGATAATTCCACGTGCAGGAAAGAGCACAGTCAAAGACTTTGAGGCAAGAAAAAGTCTGTCATGACTCAGGGACACGGGATGGATAGCAAGGCTAAAGCTGGTGCGTGGGCGGCGTAAGAGTGAGCATGGTAAAGGATGCCTGGGAGAAGTCAGGCATGGGGTTGGAGGGCTGAGCCTGGATGTTAGCTGAACCACCATAGGAGACCTTGGGGAGTTTTGGATGGCAGAGGGGTGGGATCCATGTATTATTTTGTAAACAAAAGTGACTCTGGCTCTTGGGTGAAAAATAGATGACAGCTGGAAAAAAGATACGATATGCAAACAAACTCATTTTCAAACAAAGAGATGAATTAAGTATTACAAGCAAAAATATTGTAGTTGTAATGACATAATCAATATTTTCTTAATATTTATAAGCTTTGCCTGGCACATTTTACCTCATTATTCTTTCACTCACTCATCCATTTATTTATCAAAGAAAATATTGAATCTCTATTGTGGTCTTACACTTTGCTAAATGCTAGAAAATCAACAGAAAGCAAAAGAGAGATGATTTAGATGCAGAAAATGACAAATATGCAGTTATATTGACAATGAAAAGAGCCATAATGATGCAAATCTATAAGCTGAAAGAAAGCATAAGTTACTCAATTTTTATTTTTATTAATTTCTGGTTTTCTAGTCAAGCTCCTTCACACTCTCATTCAGGATGGAGCTTAATTTTCTCCCACTTGGTCTTTGGCCATCCAAATACCTTGGGCATTTTGCCTTTATTTCACATTGCCTGCTTTGTTGACTTCAATCTGTTTGGGCTTGCTCCAGCTGTTTGGGGGACTTTGGAGCATTATTAAAGGGACTTAACTATCTGTTTGCAGTTTCTTAGAGAGAAAGTGTTAATTTGCTTCTTAGCATTTTTAATTAGCTCTGGAAACCTCTAAGCATCTTTGCAGTAATTCCAGGGAAACTCAGGCTTTGTAGTGAGTAGAATGATCTTCTAATTACCCTTTCAGACTTTCAGGCCTGATCTGCCTCTTATGGTAAAAAGTGGGGGAAAAAAATCCAGGTTGTCTTCTGTTTATTTATGTTTACAGGTTTGTTTTATTCCACTCAGGAGTACATTCTCTTGATAGCAAGGATTTTATCACTCCAACAGATGCCTTCATCCATCAAATCTTGGATACTTGGTTTTCTTGTAGAAGTGATTATTTTTGAAATACTGAGAATTATTCAATAGGTAGGCTATACATACTCAAAGTTTCAGAGCTTATTCTTGTTAAGTTTGAACAAAATGGAATTCTACAGCAATAAAGTAATCATTAACTTAATATTTTAAATATAAAAATATAATTTATAATTTTTATTTGGATGCATTTATCTTGAAAAAATAATTGTTAATTTAGGGTATAATCATGATTCTCAGACTTATGTAGAATGAACTCACGCCAAAGATTTTATTAAACTTATTTATTAAGAAGGTAACTGGTAATATATTACATACAGATGATACAAAAGAGAATTCAAAGATCAGAGAGACATATTAGGAATAAGGAATTCTTAAATGAATTTACAAATAGATGCAAAATAGATATTTATAAGCCAATAATCAATTGTATTCTGCAGGAGGCAATTAATTTGAAGTTTTATAAAATCAAGGATAATTTGCATTATTATCAATTTGCTACAATTTATAGATTTATAAAATACCTTAAAACGATGAAATACAGAGCTAATGAAAGGTTAAGCTGGACAGTAGCTCCATTAGTCTTATTTTATACATTTCAAAGTCTCTCAAAACCCACCCATCCCCACCCTGTGATTATAATAATCTCCCCAAAATATAACTATTGATCACAAAATTAGGCTGCTTCTATTAGATTTGGGCTAATAATTTATATAGGTATAGAAATGGTGAAAGAGTATTATTTTACTATATAAGATCTCCTTCAATTTGCTTTGTAAAATCTAGAGCCATACAGTTTTGAACATTTACGAAGATCACAAAATTAACTTTTGTTTGAAAGTTTTTATAAGGTATCTCAGATTAAATTGTTAAAAAACTACATTATTTGTTATCCTGAGGCTAGGAAACTAAGCCTGAGCCTTTTCTCACCACGTTTCAACTTCTTCTACATTTGGATAAATTACTTTCTTCCAGAGTCTAAAAGTGAAGTCAACCAAGTAACTTAAAAGTGGCTTACCACACCTGATTAAAAGAGCATCATCCTCAAATATGACACTGCAGATCAAGCCTATCTTGTAAAATTTGACTAATTATATTCTGATGAAAGGAAAACAGATTCTTATTGAACCTATATTGATAACTATATTGCATGAAAAGTGAAAAAAAAAAAGACTTAAGGGTTTTAAAATTTGGATCAGTGAGAATCAGATTTGATTTTAAAATGTTTCCTCATAGTTTATAAAAGCAGAATCTAGAAAATCTTCATGAGTTAAAGAATAGTTTAAGAAGAAACATAAAGGGTTTCTTAAATATCTGGAAAATAAAACATTAAAACTGTGTCAAAAATTTTAAAACAAATTACCACAATAAAATGTCCCTGATCAGTTCATTCAGTGCTATGAAATCAGTTCATATTCCACTTAATCTTTGATTACGAATCTCATGAAGCTGTTTCTTGAATTAAAAAAAAAATAAATTCTAGAAATCTTGACTGACTTAGCATATTGATGTGATGTGAACGTCATGTCTTCTAAGGAAATTTAGCTCAAAGCCCGTACCTAGGAGTCTATTCTTTGAGATGTCAACAGTTTAAAGTACCTGGTCCATTTGTTTTTCGTGAAGCTTTGAGACTGTTCTTTGTTGAAGAAATAAACTCTTGTCTATAGCACAGCCTTTAGGGAAGCATTAGAATGAAATAAAAACTATTCATGGATAAGGGAATGTAATGGTAATTGTTATTTTATTAGTGAAAATTTTCAAATGTGAAAAGTCTGTTGAAAGTTCATAATAAGCATAATTTAACTGACATGGAAATTTTCCCTCCAGTGTAATGCAAAACAAAGAGACAAAAAACATTCAAATAAAAAGAATTGGACAAATATTTCTAAGGATAATGATTAAAATGATAAAGTCTATTTTCAAAGCAGTTAGTGAATGTTGCACTTGATTTATAAAAATGAATTAATAATATAATATTTATAGATAAAAAGTCTTTACATGTTATATAACAATCTTGAGACATTTATTCGAAGAATATCAAAAAAGAAAGCCTGAAGTTAAGTTTAGATATCTGTATTTTTATAAAATTCCATGAATGAATCTAATATGCACTGGCTTAGAAGAGGCTAGATTGAAATTAAAGAAGTAAAACTAACTAGTATTTTAAATAACAACTGAAATCATAATTGAAAATCTATACCTTTGTTATGTAATATCATCAAACAAAACACTATTATAGGGTTCCAATAAATATCAGAAAATTTGACAGACCTATTTCATAAGAATACTGACCAGTGCTTTTCCAGATGATAAAAGCATAACATGAGAGCAGAGCATTGACGCATCTCCAGGAACCTCCCCCAAAGCACTCAGTTTTGATATACAGTAAGTTCTCATTTAATGTTGTTGATAGATTCTTGGAACTGAGACTTTAAGCGAAATGATGTATAACGAAACCAGTTATACCATAAGCTAACTGACATAAACAAGCATTAAGTTGCTATGACATATTTCTGGTCACAAAAATATTACCAAATTTCTTGCTTCTAATATTAAACATTGAAATAACTGTGAGCAATACTTACATTTAAGAAAGATTAATTTAAAAAATAAGATAATTATCTACCCAATTTTTGGTGAATCAGTGAGTGACAGCAGTCATAGCAGTAGTGGGTTAAGTCATGGAAGAAATGTTTGCAAAGTAAAAATGGTGAGGAGCACCTTCTACCAAGATGCAGTTCACAAATAAACACTAGCAGATGTGGTAGGCTTGCTGAGTGCTTTCTTATCATATCGTTTATTTCCAAGCATTTGTATTACTTTACAACGTGTTATTCGACTATTTTGTATTCATTCTTTCATTCGTTTTCCAACCCACTTATTCCAGTTCAGGGTCTCGGTGACCCGAGCCTATCCCAGAAGCTCAGGGCATAAGGCGGGAAACATCCCTGGACAGGATGCCATGCCATCACAGGGTGCACTCACACATACGCACTCACTCAGACTGGGCCCTGTTAGACACACCAATTCACCTGAAGTGCACATCTTTGGGATATGAGAGGATACTGGAGTACCTGGAGAAAACCCACACAGACAGAGAAAGGACATACAAACTCCACACAGACAGTGGTCCTGGCTGGGAATTGATTTTTTTTTTCCATCAACTTTATAACGAAGCCATTGAAGGAAACCACATTATTCAAGGACCTGCTGTATTTATATTGATAGTATTTTACCTATACTAATGCAACCTAGAAAAGGCTGTAAGCTTTTTTGTTTAATGACCCCTCCCAGGAAACTGTTCAAACAAATCTAGTTATTTCTAGCATTTCTTATCATAAAGTTAAAAGACCAAATCTCTATGATTTTATTTTCCAGGCGCTCTCAGAAAAATTTCAAAGAGAGTTTTTGGTACAAAGGATATCCTGAAAATGTTATTTTATTTTTTCTTTGTTTAGGATCTGATTATGGTAGAAGAAAACAAACAAAAAGTTATGAGACGAGATTTGGACATTTAATTAAAGTATGATCCTGGGTCTCTGAGAAACCACACTTGATTATCTATTGAATTAAAGTAATAATAAAACATTTAAAAATAAATATAATAGACAACCCAAATGTAAAGAATTATAGCTCTTTATATACATACAACTGAGACATATTGTTTTTTATTTACTTTTTTTCTTTAGATAATCAAGGATGTCATGAAGTCAACACAAAAGACAGAAAAGTAGTCTGTTTAGATAGAGAATCTTTGCTATCTAGGCAGGCTGCACAGAGAGTAAAGAATAAACATTTATATTTAAGCAAGAACCTAAATACCAAGAAACTAGGAGACCAAGAAACCAAGCTTATCATAATTGAGCAAACTATGCTAAAATTTTAACACACCTTACAGCTTCTTTTTCACAGTCAGGTATTATAAACCAAGGCAAGTACAATCCACTTTTCAAGTGTTGCGCTTCATTATGTCCTTTCATATTCTCGAACAAACTGACATGTTACTTGAGGACTCTTAGAACAGGCCTGCCTAATAATTAGTACTGCATGGTGTTGCTATTATTATTGCTATTGTGATTGTTACACTGTTGGTATTTTAGGAAACAAAATATCCACTATGGAAACAATTTAGAATGTTAGCAGTTAGTGCAAATTTTGGGAAATCAGTCATTGACTGGAAAGAGTTTTTGATGCAGAAGAAATATTTTTATTATTTGAAAGAAAACTAGTCCACAAAATATGAAGTAAATTGCTCATGTAATGATTTATTTATAACCCATTATTGCACATTTTAGTTAACTAACAAGAAAGCATGTAACACAAAAATTAGTGAAGGGGCTGAGATTTTTGCCAGTCAGACTTGCATTTGAATCATAGTTTGGTCAGGTGTGTGCCAGTGAGTATTAATTACAATAATAATGCAGACAAAATGCTAGCACATTGCCTAGCACACAGTGATGTCTCAATACACATTAGTTAGATACTGAACATATAATTGCACAGGTAAAGCCAACATGCTCGAAACACTGAGGCTTCTAGAATAGTAGCTTAAGAACAGATAGACATTGACTGTGATATAATGTCCTAAACAATTATTAACATCATAGAATATATCTTCTAATATATACCTACACTAAAAACTAAAAAGTGAGTATAACTCTTTTTATGTCGCTCAATGTAAGGCAGGGCTCAAAACCAACATTTAATTCCTTAGAAGTGGTTTTCATGAGGCACTTTGAAAAAAAATATGGAGGTACAGAGTGGTCTTTCTATGTCAGCTCAAGACACTATATTGAACTAAGTCTAAAGTGGATATATTTTAAAGCAAGCAAATTAAGTTTCCACATAGTAATACAAATTCTATAAAAATATTCCCATTAAATACCTAATATATCCCTAGCAAACTACCTCCTCATAAAATGAGCAAATGAACTTATTAGAAACTCTATGGGTTTCTAATAAGAAACTAGACAATAACTAGAGTTGTTGTCTATAAGTCAATTAAATTTTGGAAGACTGTACTGAAAATGATGCTTTTGTTTTAAGACTGAATTCTCTTAAATAATTCCTCTTGGCATAGTTTAGTGATAGGGCCAACTCTCTATCAGCCCACTTCTAATTCAGGACAAAAAAATCAGATCAGTCACTGAAAAGATATTGATCTTGATATTATCCATGGAGACAGGAGAAAAGAGTTAAATCCATGATCAAAAAACAGTTTCCAATTATTGCTGGTTCAAAATATAGCTTTGTGCTACACTAAATTAAGATGAGATGATATACAAGGAAATAATTTCTTCTGCTCAGACTATAGTAAGCTAAATGTGTAAAGGGATAAAACAGAATACTTGAATCATTTTCACATTATGATAATTTTCTGATAATTCCATTTATAATTATAATGATATATGTATTTAGTTATTTTATTCAATAGGCCTTTTAGAAAGAAAGAAATCTAATTTAATTTTTCTTTCACAAATTATTGTTTCTAAAGGGCATATTTCTACTTTCTCACGCTCTTAAACTATCATTCTTAAACAAGTACAAGCTATTGTCCTTATCATCATTGCCAGCCCCATCACCATCATAAACTTTTTTAATCTTAGGAAACCAAGACTATTAAGGGAATGTTGTTTTTCCCTGGAGTGTAATTAAGTCCAACTGCTTAAATTACAACAAGGAAATAAATACCTAAAACAATGCAAAAAAAAAAAAAAAAAAAAAAGGATGAGGGTCTCAAGAACAACAAAAAGAATATTTCCTTCATATATAACTATAAAATATTCATTTAAGTTTCAAATACAGATTCCAATTTCATGAAACCAAATATAAATCATAGTCACTCCACATCACACTGTATGTAATGAATTTATATATAAAATTGTTTAACTATCTGGTTAAATATATCCATACGTTATTTTAATCTCTTACTGAATTTATGCTAATGGTTATAAATAACTCTAAATGTTGATGAATATCCTTTTCTTATAAAATACATTTTCATAGTATATTGGAGTTTTACATATGGTTCCTGATTCTCCCTATGCAAATGTAATTTATTTCATAAAATAATGTGTTCTTGAACACTAAAATAACCTTCCAAAATAAAATATTTCAAATACTGTTTGAAGGTCATTAATTATATAGATTTAGAGTAAATTTTGGGGTGAAATGGAAGAGCCTTATGTAGATCAGAAATTTGTCAAGCCAATGTTTGTACTTTAAATATTTTTATTTTAAGATAAAGAAAAAAACACTGCTTATAATTGAGAACACCTATAAATTTCCCTAATTGTAAGTTTGAAACCTTTTGAGATTGTTAAGACTATAATAATCATGTGAAATGGTGTTCACTTAGCTTCTAAATAGTTGTCACAATGTACTCCTCTTAAGTGCTAGACTTAAAATCATAAGCTTATTTAGACATTGGTAGAAACTTATCACCAAGGCACAATAAAAAATATTTGATAAATTCTATGATTTATTTTCTAAATTGACATCAAATCGTATCTGTGATATATATCCTAGATATCATTGATTAAAATTGATATATATATCAATTTTATTATGTGTACGTGTATGTGTGTGTAAAATAAAGTAACTTTCAAAATGGGTTTTAAAAATTAAAAACAATAGTGGAAATGCAATTTAAATTATTATAGTACAGCATATTAATTGATTAATCTTTATTTTATGCAAGCTAGCCTCTCAAATTCAGGAAATGGAATAAGACATGAGAACCAATATCAATATCATTATTGTGATATAAAATGTCTTCATTCTTATTATAAGCCTTTAGAAAGCTATGTCAATATACTCAAGAAAACATTTTCTGCTAACCAATTGATCAGGCCTAAAAAACTTATTTCACTTCTTTAAACCTCAATTTCCTCAACTGTAAATGCAAAATGAAGTGATAATGATGATACTTACCTTGTAGATTTGTTATGAAGATTAAATAGATCATACATTTAAAACCGTCAGCCCAGAACCTGGCACGTGTAAGTACTCCATAAGTGTTATTATTACTTGCTTCTCTTCTTGTTGGTTGTTACAAGAAGGAGGTAATATAGACTCATTCCCATACTTTTCTAGTTAATTTTTAAATAGAAATGATCAATTTGTATAAAATACAAATACATCATGTAAAAATATCCCTCTAGGTGCTAAAAGTCACATTTGGAAAATAACTGTTAAAGTAGTAATTGATGGTCAGGGAGAAAGAATATTTATTAAAATTTATGCTAATGCCTACTGAGCACATTTCTTTAATATATTATTGTTACTCTTTCAATCTGATTTTATTTTCAGAACTTTGTGTTTTTATTTGAACAAAATAAATTGGTTTCTTAGACTTGATTATTGTGATTTTTCAAGTCCATATCAAATTAACTTGACTAAATTTAGATAGTTTTGCTATGCTACGGCAATCAAAAGAAAGTCTCAGAGACCACCTTTTAGTATTTTACCTACAGAAGAATCATCTTGTGAATGTAAAAAAGTAAAACAAGAGAAAGCAATATTGAGAAAGGCTGTCTTAAAAATTTCTAGGGACAGAGGCCAGTGTTTTTCTGGATTGGCTACTGGTATCACATGGCTTAGGCTACTTGTTTGAAGATATATTGGAGCAGGGATTTTGGAATATTTCCAAATTCTACACAAAAACATCTCCTTTTATGTATAACTCCATAAATAATATTTAGAGTACTTTTCCCAAGCTTTCTGTCTAATTTTATGCTGAGTTTGGGATGATACAGTATTGTGTGACATATTTGTAACCTAAAGTTATCTTTGGTTTATTATTTATGAAAGGAATGATTAGTCTTGATTAGTCTTGAGCATTTGTTAGGATACGGGAATATTCTCTCCCTTTTTCTCAACAGATTTTGTACAAATATAAAGATAAACCAGAAACTGGCTCTATAGTGTCCTATGACAAATATATAAACTTAATAATAATAATTGTAGAGAAGTGCCATCATCTGAAACTTCAGGTTATAAAGATAGGATTTATTTTCTTCTAATAGTACAGTAAGTCCACAACATTCATTTCTGATTGGCTAGTACTTAATTAGAAATGTAGTATAATCTTTATGATAAGTTGAATAATGGTCCTCTAAAGATGTGCGTATCTTAATCCTGGAAACTATGGAATTCTACCTTACATGACAAAAGGGACTTTACAGATGTGGTTAAATTGAGGATCTTGAGATGAGTTTATCCTGCAGTGTTCAGTTGCATCCAATATAATCACAAAGGTCCTCCTTGTAAGGGAAAGTAGAACAGGAAAATCAGAGAAAGAGATGTGATGACGGAAGCAGAGGTTGATACAATTATGGCTGGAACGGGGCCTGGAGCTGAGTAAAGTGGGCAGCATGTAGAAGCTGGAAAAGCCATGGAAACCCGTTCTCCCCTAGAGCCTCAACAAGGAAAGCAGTCCTACGGACAGTTTGTAATTCTTACCTCCAGAACTATACAGTGATAAATTCGTGTTGTTTTAAGTCACTAAGTTTGTGGTGCAAACTTACAACAGCCACAATAAATTAATACAGTCATATGCCACTTAAACACGAGGATCCGTTCTGAGAAATGTGTCATTAGGCGATTTTGTAGTTGTATAAACGTCATTGGGTGTAATTCCACAAACCTAGATGGTAAAGCCTAGTCCATAACTAGGCTATACGGTATAGTCTATCTCTCCTAGGCTACAAACCTATACAGCATTTTACTGTACTGCATACTGTAGGCAGGTGCAACACAACAGTATTTGCATTCCTAAACATACTTAAAGATAGAAAAGGTACATTAAAAATATGATATTATAATCATATGAGACCACTGTTGTATATGAGGTCAGTTGTTGACCGAAACATTATTATGTGGCACATAACTGTGTAGTCTTTTTGATAGAGCTATTACATTTTTCAGAAGTTAACATGCTTATGAAATATAGCCTCTGTTGCATCAAGAGTTATAAATTTCTTACCAGTTAGATATTATTGAGCTACATTTGTTTCTCATTCTTTTCTATTTTCTATTTGATAATTCAAGGTACATATTTTTTAAAAAGAACATAATATTTAACAGTAAGTACTAGTAAAGATTAATAAGGGTAATCACTTTCTAAATTAATGAGAATCAGAATTATTTAAATGCTCATTGGGTTCCATATTTTCACTAACACAGGATCATTGCCATCTCAAAAGCCTGGGATCAGTGTCATTCATACTTGCTTTTTATTTGGGCTCTGCTCTTGATAAACTTACTTCTAAGTTACTGCCTTTACTTTGCAGTTTGTTTAGAATGCGGTTCTGGAAGGATACATGGTGAGGTCATGGTGATGGCAACTTAGCAATATGAGAGGATAACCATATAAGAAGGTAACAGGCAAGAAAAGACAAGCTGGCTGTGTTCTCAGGGATTCCACAAGTGTCATTATCTTATTGAACTTCCCAAGGTAGGGGTTCTGGCCAGAATCACTGCCAACTGGATAAGTGTAGCTACTCTATAATTTCTCTAAAGAAGGGACTTCAAGGGAGTAGTGCTTAGAGGATGAGTAGAGTCTATAGGACTTGTCTTTAGGTTGAGATTTACATGGCAAGAACATTGATTTTACTTAGATTTTATTTTTGGTGGGGGATGACTAGGACAGAAAATTCTGAGGATGAAGCAAAAAATAAAACCAACCGTTCCTAAACTAACCCTGGGTGTAACCATAGATTAAACATCTTGAACTGTTACATTGAGAATGGATTGCCTGCTTAGATGTAGATTTAGACTTAGCAGCCTCATACAACTGATTTTAAAACCAAATTATGAATCTTTTGTTACCAGAGGTATGCAAAACAGAATAGTCTGGTTTCAGTCAAATCTTGGCTTGAGATTCTTCTGTCTTTTCAAGACTACTTTGCTTTACCACTTTTATAATTTTATATTTTAACTCTTAGATCAATTAGAGCAATTTTAGTTCCTTTATTTTTCATTTCTTTGAGGTGAACATATGGTAGCTCCTATATACCAACTGCAACCTTTTTGGGGGTTGCTAACATAGTAATGAGTCCAATTATTTATTTTAATTTAGTGTTTAAAACCAGCAGAAGTTGGCTTGACCACCAAATGACATTACATCTCAGATATTTTTTTTTACCCAGGAATGATCCAGGGAAGATTTGATGACAAGTTAATAAGGTAGCATCCAAAAAGTAAGCTGCGGGTGTTCAAATCTGATATATTCAATTACTATGGAAATGCCTCAGCATCTCCCCAAACTGCTCTTCTCTCCCATACCCACTGCCATGCCATGGCTCAGGCCTCATTATTTTTTTATCTAGATTAATGCAACACCCTCCTAATTGGCATTCCCTATCATTAGTCTTGTCCCTCCTCCAATCTCCCTTCTTTATGGTTACCAGAATGATCTTTCTTAAGCAGAAAATGCAGTAACATCACTTCTTCATTTAAAATTCTCCAATGCCTCCCAGAGCCTACAAGATAAAAGTCCAGATTCTAAATCATGTTATACAATCCCTGGCTCACGTTGTAACCCTAATGGATCACTCTCCATACTCATTAAACACTATAATTGAAGTTATTTAATTACTCTCTGTTTCTGCAATGTATCTTGCTCTTTTTAAATTTTAGACCTTCAATTGTTTCACTCACTATCTGGCCCTTCCCCTCCAAGCCCTCCAAACCATCTCTGATAACATCTCTCCCTTATTTCCAACTTTTCTCTTTTCTTAGGTTCACTTTTCTTGTCATAGTTATTATCACATGTATTGTGTTTACCTGTTTAATTACATTTCTATTTATATAGTTTGATTGCAACATCTTTGGTAGTGGAAGTTTTCCTTCAGCTTCAAGTACCAGGTTCATTTTATTTACTTATTTTAGAATTCAGGAAGAAATGTATGAATACAAAAAACTTCAAGAAATGTGTCAAAACCACGAAATCAAAATGACCTCTTGAACGTCAGATACCTGTACTCATGAAAACATTCTCCTTCCTTAAGGTCCCAACAAAGTGGCCCACATTCCTTACAAAAAAATTGGACTCAGAAAGGAAAACATCCCAATATTTCAGTAGCTTAATATTATAGGAATTTTTTTATTGCCACAGTCTTAGCTGAGTGTCCCAGATAGAAGCATAGCTCTTCTTCATGTGGTGATCTGGGAACTAAAGGTCCTTACATTTCATGGCTATGCCATCTCCTAGGAAAACACAATTATTTGCATGAAGCTGGTGGTGGGGAAAGAGATGGAGGAGCAATGTATTAGGTTTTAATGGGCCCAAACTTGGTTTACATGAGTACCAATCATATTCTATTGGAAAGAATTCCATACACACACACCTAACTGCAAATGAGGCTGAGAAATTTCTAGCTGTATGCCTGGGGATTGGAGATGCATTTCAGTGGATGGCATAGCTTCTCTCACAAGAGGAAAACAGATAATACCCATTTATCCTACTTCTCTGTGGTGGGCCTTCCTTTTAATGTGTGAATCAAAAATAACATGAGCTTCCAATCCATGTTTTTGCTTGAAGCCCAGGTTTTCCCTAATCGTTCCTAGAATTCACACATTGTTTTGTGAGTGTTTACCCTTTAGTTGTTGGTCACCTATAATATCATGTTCTGGAAGTTTGCTTCAGGCTCATTTTATCAACCACTTTGGATTCTCTTGCACTGACTGTCTTGTGTCCTTTACCTGGTGGGGATAAAGAATGTATGCCATCATCCAAGTCATCAGTAAACAATGTGTTATGTGGTACAAAATTTTCATGAAATTTTGTCTATAATGGAAGGAAATTACAGCATAAACAAGTAACCAGTTTGAACAAGCATCATACCACTACCCCTAAAAATTGTTAGGCACATCCATCTTTAATGGCAGCCAGTTATCTAGGTTCCTACCACATGTTCTGATGCTGTGAAAAACTTTCCAAGTGTGCCTTTCATCCCTGAATCCCATTATCTATTCAGATCTCCAAGGCAAAAAACTAGAAAACATAATCATAAAAACTCAGAATTCCTTTTCTCTAATATTTAAATTAATCCAGCTCAAAAACCTGCCCTCTTAAGATCAGTGTATGCTTTAAGACAGAATCCTCCTTTATTACCAAATGCTGAATGACTGTAGTGAGTTTGTTTTTAAAATAGCAGTTACCTTTTCCACTATTCTTACAGTACTGGAAGTTTACTGGGAACCAATGCAGAGATTCGACTTAAAGAGGGAATTCACTCTACTACCATGCAGTTTTTGTCATCTACTATCCAATTCCGACTCAGATGCTTGAGTAGTGTTGCTCAGTCAGCAATTTCATCCAAGTGATCTGCCCTTTCTTTTTTATTTTCTTGCATTTGTATTACAAACAGAGAGAATTAAATTGGTTTAATTTGGTGCTAACCTGAATGATTTGCCTGTATTTTTCAGAGTCCTCATCAACTATCTCAGAATTTAAGAATCTCTCCTAGGCCCTGCTTTTATTGTTTACTTACCAGCTAGCTCGACCATTCCCCAGTATAGAAATTTGTAGGTTTTGGTTTGGAAGGCTTCATCTCCAAGGCAAAGCACATGATATGAAAAATAGAAAATTAATCAAGGAATGAAGAAGAAACAACCAAAGCAACTGAAATAATAAAATTGTTGGGGCCACTTTCCTTAAAATTGTATCTGTCAGGCGTGGAAGATTCATTGATCTGTCAGTATATTATGACATATTTAGAGAAACGACGTCAAGACTGGGCAACACAGACATTTTCTTCTTAATCTTCTAATTCAATAACATTTTGGGCTGCCGTGAGCTGCGGGAAATGGGTTATCATAGGCACCTTTACTTCTTTGATCATCAGGAGTAATTGTGCTATTCTAATATGCCCTCTTATTTGAGACCAGAGAGAAGAATGGTTCATCAAGAATATAAGAGTAGGTATTATATTCTTTATGTTGAAAAAAATACATTTGAGTGGTATTGCATACACTATGAAACAAGACATTTTTCACAGTAGAAGAAAAGAACCTGAATCATCGTCATGAATGGTCTTAGAAAAATGTTGAAAAATACTTTTATGTTATTCTCCCATGTTTCCCTTTGCCATGCCTATCACATCTTTTTGCTTCTCTACGTCGACTTTGAAGTATCTGTGTATGTATACGTGTGCAAATGTGGATATCTGTGTCGGGGAAACTGCTGTACCAGTTAATAATTTTAAGCATTTAGCTTTGCTAGAGAATATGCTGTGACACAGTGGTTTAAATTTAGGTCTCTTTTTTCCCCTAATTTAGTCTAAATCTTTAATACCTTTCTTTTAAAAAACATTACATCTATCACATCCTCTATTCCATGCAGACTTCTTTGTGTCCTCTTGCTTGCTTTCTTTCCTTTCTCTCTCTCTTTCTTTCTGTCACCATCCAGCATGTTCTGCTCTCAATTTCTCTGCCCTGAGAGAGACAGAGAGAGAGAGAGAGGGCAGGGGATAATTATTAAAGATTGAGCAAAATATATAATTGGTTCAATAATTATGACTATCAGAATTCTCTTGTCCCCTAACATTTTCTGACTCTTTGCTCAAATGGTATAGATAATATGTGATTTCAGTAAATTTCTTCTGAATGAGAGATGTTAAAGATGTCTATTATCAAAATTCCATGATTATATTTTTACAATGATGTATCCGTAAATCTAGAAAAACAAATATCTAATACCAGGAGCTAATATTTTGAACTTAATATTTGAAATAATTTTCTCTTATTACCCATATTTTGTTTTTGTAATAAAGCCTTAACACTGCACTGTATTATGGTAAAAGTCATTTATGAAATTAGGAGCTAATTTCACTATTTTATTATTTTAACACTTTTACCTACATGAGAAATAATTAACTGCTACTCTAAGAGATATAAAAACTATTGGAAAAGAGAATTAACTTTTTCTTTACATAAACTTATAAACAAATATTGTACTCTTGGGATACCCCAAAGAGAATATTCAAAAATAATTTTTAAAAATAAAGACATACATAATAATACATAAGCATGTAAATTAAATTATTTTTATGTGTTATTAGAAAGTAACAACATTTCCTTTTTAAACAAATATGCAACAGAGAAAAAATGCTTAATGACCATAAAACCTTATACATTCCTGTATGTGATGTAAAGTTTGTGGATTTGGGAATTCCAAGTGTGTGATGTGTGTGAGGATAGTATAGGTGGTATATGTGTGAGTGTAGTAAGTGATATGTGTGACGTGTTTGTGTGTTGTGTGTATGTGTATCATATGGGTGGATATGTGTTATGCTGTGGGGAGTTTGTGTGTGTGGTGTGTGTTAGATATGTGTGTATGTATTATGTGTACGTACAAGGTGTTTATGTATCTATTATGTATGTGTCTGGGCATGAATGTGTGTACACACATGTCCTCCATATACACATACATCTTGTACTATACTTAATATCCCTAGCTATTGTCACTTTTGACAAAATATTACCCTGTTATATTTGCATGTCTATGATGGGGAAAGAAACAATTACAATGAAAAGAAGATTAGAACCTTAGAGGTAAAGTTCAAATGTGAATAGCACATCATTACCTCTCCTCTTGCCAGGTGAGATAAGACTTCTCTGTGTCCTGATGGACAGTTAAAAGCCACTCTTTTGCCTGCAGGCATTACACTCATTGTATTCTATCCTATCCAGCCACATCTCTTCCATGTCTAATTTTGCCTACAATCAAGGCTGTGCACTATATTGATAGATGAGAACAGTGAGGTAGGGTATAGGAAGATATTTAATATTTATAAGCACAAAACTAATAAAAGCCCCAAAGTATTGAACAAGTATGATATGCCACGAGAACAGGAGTTAGAGTGAGGCAACACACAGGTAAATAAAAATCATTAAAGATAAAAATAAGTCGTGCTGATATCAAGCAGATTATACTTCACACTGGCTTCAAAAATAAACATGAATAAGTAAGTTACATAATGCCTTTGGCAGCTGACTTAGTGAAATATCTAGGCTTAAAGTAACAACAGATTGAATTTTACAATGAGCTAATTATTAGTGAGGGAAATAACAGCTGTGCAGTAACAACTTCCATAAAAGTTCCCCCTCAAAAAGGAAAGGAGGAATGATGAACTTTCAAAAAGCAATTTAAGTTAACAAATATGCCATCATTAAATGTCTTGACTTCAGGTGTCTTTAAGCTAACCATATTTATTTCCAGCTATTTCAGTGCATATTACTTTCTACTTATTATTAGAAGCAGGAAAAAAGCTGATTAATATTTGACTATTTGGATTCAAAATGATCACAGGCTTACTAGTTGTTAAAGTGATCGTTATTAAAACTGTAAAAAAATTTAAACATCTCAGAAAAACTTTTGCAATTTTTGGGAAGGGGAGTTAACCTCAAGAATCTGATTCTGATTTTTGTCAGAGTCTACCAGAGCTAGGTTAGCTAAAGACATAAACATATATTTATTTTTGCTTGATTAATTACTATTAGGGCAGCATGTATGAAGTTGAAATTATTAATGTCATAGACTTAAATTGTAAGGAATATTAATGTGTATGAACAGGAGAAATAAACAGTTTGCTGGAGAAAGAACTCTGAGGGAAGTTGAGTCATCTACCTCCCAATCTTTTTAATGTGGAGGGAGTACCTGCTATTAGTATTTCCAAGCTCTACCACCCTGAGTACAAATTAGGTCGAATTTACAATATCTCACAGCTTGATACTCTGCATTAGAGACTTCCACTGTTCACCCATGACTTCTTATTGCAGTTAGATGGAACCATGTGACTGGATTTGGCAAAGGCTTTCTGAATGTGTCATTTCAGGGCCAAAGCCTTTAATTACTGGTGGGAGACCATCCAGCACTGCCTTTCTTTTCCACGTAGACTGGGAAGACTACAAACTCCAGACAGAGCATCTAGAGAGTGGTGGAAACTTCATTAGCCTGGATTGCTGAGTTGCTGCAAAGCGAACAGTTACCTGGAGAGTTGCTTATAGCCTCTGACAACTTTGCATAAACTAAAACCAAACTTTTACTGTATCAACTCTCCAAGATTTTGGGGTTGTTTACCACCTCAGCATATCTTCTAGGTTATCTTAAATAATAAACGTTCCAAGTCTTACATCTCAACCAGCAAGGATTACAGACATTTTCCAGGATCTCAAAACGTGTCTTGAGTATTATACGTCTTATGAAATTGTTCTTATTTTATCCAACTGCATCTGGTGAGATGGAAATCCTTGAGGGCAGATTCTGCAACTCTTGTAATTGCTGACACTGAGAATGAGTTTTTCAATTCATTCAACCCTATGAGATATAATAAACTACACTTTTGACTCGAAATTAGACATTTCATATTTAATGATCTAATAATTTGCATATAGTGGCATCACAATTGTCAAGGCTTTTTAACTTGTGGCTAATTGGGTACAAATGCAAGGTAAGGTGTTAGGAAATGCTATGGGCATGACAACTCAAAGGTATTGGAGAAATGATAATTATAAAAGTATGAATTGGGATGGTTGATGTTATAAGTACTGGAAACTTCGGGGAAATAAAATGGTGGACCCAGGGCAGCCAACTGTCAACTCTAAGAAATCATAAAAGCTGTGGGCTACAATGGAATGTTTGGAAGGCAGACTATGCAGAAAAAATATTTCAAATATATATTTATATTTAAATAAATATCATAAATCTGCAGCTACAAAGGAGACTAAATTTGTATCTCTGAGATCTGTCTAAGGAACATTTGAGTTCACGAGCCTGAGAATCTAGTACCCCAGCTTCCCTGAAACTTATGGGAAGGAAGAGGGAAATTAGAAATTATAGTTGAAAAGATCATAATTGAGGAAAATCCTAAAACTGACCTTTTTGTTTAACACCAACAAATATAGTAATCAGAAATAGCATTGCTGCACATTAGATCACCATAACTTATTCATCTTATACTGAAAATTTATACACTTTGATCAACATCTTCTCATTTTCCCCGTCCCTCAACCCCTAACAACCACCGTTCTACTCTCTGCTTCCATGAGTTCAACCTTTTTATAATAGGTTTCACATATAAGTAAGATTATACATTATTTGTCTTTCCGTGTCTAGTTTATTTCACTTAGTGTAATGTCTTCTAGATTCACCCATATTGTTGAAAATGGCAATATTTTCTTCTTTATTTATGGATGAATAAGTAATATTCCAAAATTAAATATTGAAAAATAAACAGCAGTGCAAAAGAAAGGAATTAAAAGATTAGTGCCACCAAGAAACTAAATGGATCTTGAAAAATGGAGGTGGACTACCATAAACTTAACCAGGCAATAGCTCCAATTATAGTTGCCATTTGGATTTGCTTTCTTTATTGGAGCAAATACGACACAAAATTTCTAGTTCTTGATATATGGCCATTGATGTGGCAAATGATTTCTTCTCAAATCCAATCAGTAGGGAGGATCAAACACAATTTGCACCTACATGTCAAGAACAGCAATGTTCAATTAGTGTTATTTATAGATACTTTGTTCGTAAATTATCTAGCAAAAGACACTGATTTTAGTGACTACTAAATAGAGGGTGTTTCCTGTTTTACTAAGTAGTGTTTCTTGTTTTATTTTTTAAATAAGACATTTTATATCTTTTCTAATTCTTTCATGTTGTCAGGAAAGCCCCTTGTTTATTATTTCCTTGATGGAAAGAACTATATTAAGTTTAGATTTCCACAGAACTTCCACAGTTGTAGCCACATGTAAAAGCATTAGTAAAATCGAATTTTAGTTTACTGTAAGAACTTCTGTGTTTATTTCCCTCTAAGAACAATTTCAAAATATTTCATTCCCATTCAAAAACACTTTTCAGAATTAATCAAAAACTTTTTTTATATCTTTATAACTCAATATATAACTAGATTTTTTTGAAAGTTTGAGTTCCATTGAAATGAACATCAATGTACACCAGAGGGAGAAACAAAAGGCAAAATAGTTCAACCTAAAATGTATGAATGGAAAAAAAAAGCATGGTGAACAAAAAAAGAGATGAGAAATTAAAAATATCTGGGTTAAGTTCTTCATTCTGATGTTTTCTATTGGAGGAAAGGTACTTCAGCCCTATGAAAGGTACTTCAGCCCTATGAAAATTAGCTTTCTAATCTATAAAACAAGATATTCCTGCATCATAAATTGGTCATGAGGAATAAACAAAAAGGAATACATAATGCATAATAAATTGCAATCGTTTTCAGACGTCAGTTTTAAATTGGCCATAATCATTGGTAATTTTTTTCAAGATTTAGCTGGATATAGCTACCATGATTTTTGATTACTGTTTCCATTGTAACATCAGTAACCATCGTAATCATTGTAACATCAGATGTCAGTTTGATGCCTGTGTGGGTTGTAAATTATAGATCATACATTTATGTCATGATAGACTCTCAATACAAGTAGTTGCCTATAAAATCACCAATCTCTCTTTCCCTACTAATAAAACTGTATTTTTTCTTGGGTAGAAATAAGCTAAGTAAAAAACATTTATTTTTTCACGTTATTTGAGGCCAGAGAATGTCATTGTGATACAGTGATGGCCAATGGACTTTAAGAAGTTACTGGGTCAGGCATTCAAGAAAGTTTTTATGAAAGGAAATACTACTTCCTTGCTCCCTCTGCATTTACGCTTTGCTCATTCCTTTTTCTTCCTTCTCTTTTGTGAAATGAAAATGTGATACTTGCAAGCGTGACTGCCATCATGTGACCATGGGAATGAAAGCCACGAGCAAACGCTAATGAGGGAGACAATGGAAGCGACATGGGTTATTTATAGATTTCATTTATAGATTTGACAAAGATAAACTTTCATACTAGCGTGGCCTCTCTTGCGTAAGACAAATACTCATTCTTTCTAAGCCACTGTTTGTAATGTTTTCTGTTATTTGTGATCAAACTTACCTTAACCAATAATAACATTAATGTAGCTTATCTGACTAGGTAATACATCATTGACCCTAAGCAAATAAGCATGTATAGAGAGTCATTCCTTAAGGTAATATATTAAAATATTAAATTTGTCCTTTAGAAAAAAATGAATCAAACTTGATTTATGAGTTACATATATAGGTGTATCAAAAAACTAATTTAGATAATTTAAAAACTTTCTATCTATATAAATTCATAGAGATATAAGGAAAAAGACTTAAATCTACCTCAGATTTAAAAGTCGGTATATCCATCCTATTTCTCTTGTGTCTTAACCCACCTTATTCTCTTTATTATCCACTGCCTTCCTTTCATGATCATCATTTTTATAAGTTATGTTGTGCTTCACTGCATGTGGGTTGAAGGACAAATTCCTAGGCGTTATCATAAAGAGGGGTTTCCACTCTAACTATGAAACATTTTCTGCTCCTATCATAGTTTATATTTCTTCCAGCTCATTGGTACTAGTGTCCTACACTCAGGAGAACAGAATCTCTTTCAGACAAAATTGTTCTTCTATTGGGGGGCGAAAAACAGACTCGTAATCAAATGATAGGCAAATAATCTAAAGACTGGGACACTTCTGCTGGTTTCCAATACCTCGTCTTGTTAATTGTCCCAGGGCTGACAAAATAGTCCCTAAGCCAGTTAGAAACTGTCTTCAAGTGTTTTAATCCTGGGAATGGATGTTTTGCATGAGTAATGTTGCCAGAGATATTTGATTCCGTGGCTATTTGTGAGCATGGTTCCAGTTCTAGGGAGAAAGCTGAATTAAAAATATGAGATTGACAAACTAAGAGAAATTCGGGCAACAAACAAAAACAGAAAGGGGGGCTTGATAGTGTTCATGCTGCTTTCCTTCAAGGTAACTGTCCCTAGACTGAATGTTTGACAAAGTCAATTCCAAAATTACTTCAAGTTGGATCTTAGTTGCTTAAGACAAAATCAACTCCTTTTACTTTAATTGGAATCATTTTACTTTTAGTTGTCTGTGTTCTTTTTCTTTGTTTTATGAGGGTGTAATTCCTCTGACTTTAAAGTGGGAAACACAAACTTTACAAAAGCATAAAAAGAAAAACTCCTTTCTAAATGTAGATAAGAGGCATTTTTAAAAATCTAATCTTGAAAGAACAGTTTCCACATAGGCCATTTAAGGAGCTCTCTACTCAGGATAATCTCAGAGAGTATCTCTAAATGGTTCTTTATGATTTGATATAACTTTGAGATCAAAGGGGGCTCTTTGACATGAGACCCAAAATTTTAAACTAGCCTCATTAATACTATTATTTAAACTATCTTCATGTCCATTATTATCATCATAATAAAATTAAGAATCACCAGCCATGATGATATACACGTGTAAAAAGAGCTCTAATCCACTAACCCAGCCAGCACCATTAGAATGATGAAATTAAAGGGCAAGAAATATAAATTATACTCACAGTGTCACATCGCTAGTAAGAGAGCAGCAGAGTGCAAAACTGAACCCAGGGCAGTCTAATTTCAAGAGTAAGCATTTTCAGGTCACCTCAAAAATGAGAAGTGGAGAGGGAATGACCCTGATTTTCCATATCTCTGCCATGGAATATTCACTTGGCAAGTTGACTATGTTTCATCGTCTTTCCGTTTCATAGAGTGCAATATCTTAATATTTCTATCAGACAGAGTTTGTTCATCTGGTGTATTTGCCGTTCATAACCTAGTTGATTTTTCTCTCTCCATCTCCCCATTAAATTACCCAAAACACCGGTTTCCTCTGAAGACATAAAATTTCACTGGCTTCATGAAACTATTAGGTTTGAAGTTGACTCATTTGTTCAATCCTTACTATTTAGTGGTACATTTAGATAATTCAGCAAATTTGCTTTTAAACATGGAACTTTTTTGAAAAATAATGACTTTGGCATATATATCTTATTGCACATCATTAATCAGAGCAGGTAAGTCTCTCTTTTTTATTTTCCTCATAAATGCAATTTTGAGCAGTGATATTCAGTCACAGTAAGTGCTGATTATATAATAGCTTCATGAGATAACTGTAGGAAAGACATTCTTTCTGTAGTTTTGTGATAGATGTCGACAGAAAAATGACCATAAGCCAATGCAAGGCAAGGTTTATCACAGTGCCCTTTTGAGCTTGACAAGAAGAGGACATGCTTTATAGTAGAGAAGACAATAAAAATTAGGTATTGGCAATATGACATTGAAAGTTAAAATATGACTCAGTTTTTATTGTAGCAAAAATAAAAGGAAAATATTAACTCCTTTACGGGAGAAAAGTTAGTCTCAGCCTACCACCTTAGCACTTTTATTGATGCAAATCATACACATGGAATTTTTTTGATACAGTTTGTTAACTTTTAGGGCAGTGTATAAAAAGGATTAGTATGAAATTTTCTGATCTTGATTTACTCATTTTTATTTTGATGGTATACTTGCTACAACTTTAAAATCTATTGATATCTTCAACTATGGCAAAACCTACATGATCCCACACTATTTCAAACTATAGTTCACTCATTCAAATAGATGTTTTAGTAAAGTGAAACATCAAACTTCCATTGACTATTTAGTCCTACAAATATATTTCTCCTAAATATTTTACATTTTATATAGATGTTTCAGTTTCTCTCTGTTTAAATTACATTTTAAAAAATGTTTTCTAGGAAAAATACTGTTATTTTAATTACTTTGATAAAGGGATTTTTAACATGTTTTTTGTTAGGCGAGTATGCAGGCATACTCTCACTTTCCACCTGTGGTTGGTATTACAGACAAATCAGGTTCTAATTCAAATATTGTCACAGAAATTTTACTGCTTTGCCTTACTATTTAACTTAATTTTATTAACAGGATTAAATTTTCCAGAGTTTTTTTCTTCCTGCAAATATAAAGATCCTAAAATCATAAATCATTAAGTTATAGGGAATGAATGGACAGAGATATTACTGTGACTCTCTGGAAGGACATATAGAAGTGGCAGGGTCAAACAAGTCTCACTGTCCCTTTTCATTAAAACTTATCATTATTCACTGGGTAATCTATAATACCATAATCTGTTCTAGACAGCTATTATTATAGATTTGTGAAGGTTATTTTATAATTTATCATCAACTTGCACTATATCTTCAGATATGAAGGGAGACATAAAAAGAAAAAAAGATATCAAAAGTTTTCCTAATGTATCAAAGACATTTTTACTTCATTTTTAGGCCAGCTTTTGCAAAGAGTGCCTCTTCAATATTAATTTTGAGATTTTATTTAATTTGGCTTTTATTCAGTGAAATCTTGTAAGATATAATTTCTCATGTAAGTACTTTATCATTGCACTGAAAAACAGTACAGAAGGTTATATATATATATATATTTATATATATATATATACACATATATATGTATATACCGTGTCATCAACTTAGAGATATTTTAACCCATTGATTCTTCTTTTTGATAGGCCAAAACATAATCTTACTTAGATAGTCATTCAGTTAGGCTCTGCTGAAATATTTCTTTCTTTATGAGGGATTTCCTTGTTATTTCTGATATTATCTAGATAACACATTAGAGATTTGAATGAGTGGTAAAAACATAAATATAGCAATTGAAATTTTTGTGAATTCATGATCCTGATTTTGACATTAACTCAAGAAGATGTAGAGTCAAAGAAAAGGTTTATTTACTGTTGTACTTTTAGTATTTGAAAGAACTGAAGTTGTTTGTAACCTGAATGAAAGGAGCAAGTATAGACGCAGAAGTTGATATTACTTATGTGCAATTGAAATTACTAGAGGTGGGGGCATCTTGTCTTCTGTGTTGTCTACCCAGACAGATGACATTGGAGATGCTTCAGGACCCTAGCTACATGGTCCTTTTAGGTCTAGCAGTTCTCTGTACATCTTCTGTTTTATTCTTTTATTCTATTTTTAAACACACAGAAATCATTCTGCTGCTCTGTGTCAGAATGTTTATATGACCTGTGTCACGCGAGGGCTCAGAGGACCTCAGTGAGTGGCCCTCTCTTTTAAACATACCAAGTAACATTTTTTTTTGTTTCTGTAATATTGATGTGTCCTTAGTTCTCTATCCAGGAAGTGTGGTCACTCTCCTTTACATTGGCTGTTGGTACAGAATAGCTTTCTGATTGAATGGGGACGGCAGATGGGAGGAAGTAATATGGTGAAATTGTTAATATTTTAAAATATTTGCCTGCAATATGGTCTCCTTCAAATACTACAGTAGTCCACATTGCAGAGCGTATGATGTTTTTCGTGATTTGGCTCCTACCTAGTTACCCTCCTTGATTTCTTCCTATGCCTAATCACTTCCTAAGTTTCACTATACTTATTTTTGAGATTCACGTCTAAAATCAATGCCTCAGTGAAGACTTTTACTCACCGAAAACCCTGCTTTTGTCACAGTACCTGTGCACTTTAGTGCATTGATTTGGTTACATAGCTATTTCTACCTACAATAGGAGTAGCTATTTCTACCCAATTAGGAAACCCTTGGGGGCAATACATTTGGTTTATTTCCAATGCCTAGTATGACTTCTCCCTTGAATATCAGAACTACTTTTTTAATTGTCTGCAGAATTTTTTCATAGAGATGTCTAACTGATACTTTAAATGTGAAGTAAAACAAACCAATCTTTTTCCCTATGTGTCTGTTCTTTTCCCATTCAGCCACATTGAATAAATATTTAAGCATCATACCTAGTATTTTCTTTCTTTTTTCCCCCCACACTCTAATATTCATGAATCATTGTACATTGTATTTTATAAACTCCGTAAGATCTTTTCTTCCCTAACATTTCCCTTTTCATTGACATCATACTTTAGGACATCAATTTCCTATGCTAAATTCTTATCCTAATGTTTCCCCATCTTTATGCTCTTCTATTTATGTCTAAATTGTCCATCATAAAGTGGTACATTACTTCCTCTAAAGCACATTACCTGTAAAGTCAGTATCTTTTTCAGAAAACACTTGATGATTTTTCATCACCTCAGGAGTAAAGTATAAATTGCTTCATTAGTACACTATAACATAGTTCTGACACCAAAATTCATTTCCTTTTTTTTTCAAATTTCTCCCCATCACTAATATAAAGTGGCCTGGCAAATCTAGGCTTTTAATTCTTTGTCAAATAAACACAATAATTTCCCAGAAACTTGGAAGAGACAACTAAGCCAGAAATATAAAAGTAGGAGTTATTAGAATATAGATAAGGGTTTACATAATAAAATTTCTTAAGGTCCTAATATTTTATTTTTTGTAGGGGTTCAATAAATATGGATTTATTTTAATTGCTCTTCCAATAATGACTACAATCTCTCAAATAGGGTTGAATATTCAAGTTATGCCCCAAGAAATGGAAGAAGTTCTCTCAGGCACTATGCTTACAATTGGGATAGCTGTTAGTAGATGATGGTATAGTACTATCGAATGCCATTCAAGTTATTTGGACCCTTATCAGGCATATGCACCGATATGATACTATCCACTTGACATGCTATAGAGGAAAAAGACCCTTTACCAAAATGACATTGTAAAACATTTATCTAATCATCCACTAACTGCATATCCTGTGATTTCTCTGGCCATTTTTTACTGGGTCCCAGTATTTTAAATCAGTGAACCTACTAGGTCCCTGGTATGTGCCCAGTGCTGGACCAAAACATTCATAAGCCAGTAGAAGGCCCAGGCAACTCACTGGCCAAGGTTAGTGCACACGTTACCAAGAAGTAGTCTTCCAAAGCAACAAATCCTGAGCCGATCAATAGCTCACACCTAGAGCAGTGCTGTCCGGGAGAATATTGTATGATGATGGATGTTCTCTCCTGTAGCCACTGGCCACAAGTGGCCCTGGAGCACCAGCTCTGGCTTGCCACACACCACAACTCCAGATTCAACTACCAAAGTACAGGAAATACAGAGGACAGAGGAGACACTCAACAGCACTATGGCAGTGACACCACAGAGACAGTCAGAAATCCAGGGCTGCAGGAGTCACCTTTGTCAACAAATTACACAAGGAACAAAAGAGATGGAGGGGAAGTCCATACCATCAACAGAAATTTTAAAAACATCAACTAGTTGCACTGTGTGGATCTTATTTGAATCTTAATTCAAACTATTACAAAAACTGACAACCAAAAATTTAAACACAGTAGATATTTAGTGGGATTGAGGAATTATTTGTTGTTTTAGGTATGTTTGTGGTACTTTGATGAACTCCAGAATGCTTACAGATAAACGAATAGGATGGCTGGGATTTGGTTCAAAACGTGGGTAGGAGAGTGAGTGAGGGGGTCGCGGGTTGGGCAGTGGATCCATGATAGTCAGCACACTATTCTGCCTACTGGCAGCACATTTTGCCAGGATGTCATATTTTGCAAGCCGCCACCTCCCAGCAGCATCATTTAACCCAAGAAATACTGGAAAGCTGTGGTCAAAGAAGCTTTGGCCATCCTTCCACCTGGTACTGGATACAGCCGTGCCTCAAGATAGCTGAGGAGCCACACATGGAGGGGTGCCGGCTTCACCACACCCCCAGAGAGGCTACTGGTGACTCACAGAGGGCAATGCTCCTGGCCCAAGACACCTGCCTGGGAGGCTGCAGTCTGTGCCCCTGTCCTTTCCCAGCTTGACCCCTCTCCCTTGGAGAAGACCCACCTGTCTCCCTGAGGAGGAGATAGCAGAATGGCCAGGCATCCCAGAGCACAGATAGTGGCCTAGGGGACCAGCAGGAGGCCTTAACACCTGCCTCTAAGGCCTCAGTTTCCCATGGTTTTCCCCCCTCTGCACTCCAGAAATCTCCCAGAGACTGATCTGGGGGTGTAAAGAAGAGCATGAAGTCTTCTCTGTTTCTCACCTACTTGGCCACATAAAGTCACCATGATGCCCCGTAGCACAATCAAAGGGGCCAGCCACTCTGGAAATCCTGCCAGCTCAGGCCAGGAGAGGCCACCACCTCCCAGGAACTGTCTCCTCCAAAACCCAGGACCAGAGCCTGAGCCAGTTGCATGCAAGGCAAGAGGCTTGAGCCCCACTGCTGTGCCAGAGCACTGCAGAGAGCACAAGCCTTGCCACAGGCCCCTCAGCTGATCCACCAACATCCTTTATTTCTTGGACTGCTCCTGAGAGGCTAGCATGCATAATAAAATTTTATCAACAAAAAATTTTGTATAAAATGTGACAATAACCCTAATACAGACCACTGAGAAATAATGGGGTATGGGGGTGATGGTAGTGGTGATTTTGAGAGAGAAGAAAGAAGTAGGAAATTCAGAAAATAGTATCATCTCAGAAGCCAAGCGAGGTGAGAATATTAAGAAATCAGTATTTCAGAGATGTTTCTTGATAAGAGCCTAATGGTGCATTGAACTTTGAAGTAGGGAAATATCAGTAAATTGGGCCAAAGAATTTCAATGTAGTTTTTTTCTAAACCTAAACTTAGTTTCTGTAAGATTGATAAGTAATATATTAGAGATGATGAAGGAGCTTGTCTGTAAAAGGAGAGGTAATATTAGGGATTAGAGTAGATAGTGGGAGATACGGAGTCACCGGAGGGTTGTAGAGGACCTGCGATATTGGTACATATTCTACTGGGAAAGAAGTGAGTTAAACTAAACATATGAGAAAAAGCAGGGTGGATAGAAGGGAGCACCTATGATGCAGATGTTTTGAATCACGAACACAGGTGGAAAAATTCACCTCAAATGGAAGACAGTATAGCTTGGTTTCCAGAAGAAGAAATGATGATGAATAGAGACGTAAATATTTATGCAGAGTGAGTGATTGAGAAAATACATATTTCACAGTCTGTTGTCAGTGAAATCTGAAATACATTCTTCCACTAGAGTTTAAGAAGAGGTGGTGAAAGATTTTCAGTGTTTCAATCTTGGCAACAGCTACGATATTATAGGCTCGTTCACCAAACCTGGAGGATAGGTCAGAACTTACTCCTCAAATCCTGAATAGTCAAATTAAAATGCCATTATTCCTTGAAGTTTTAATAGAAAAATGGAGATGAAAAATATTAAAATTCAGAACTGAATGAATGTTATATTAATTGTATTGATTTTATACAAAATAGTATTTAAGGTAAAAGATCAATAAATATAAAAGGTACAAAATACAAAAATAAAGAAACTATTACAGACAGGTGGAATCCTTGTGAGTTACATAATCTTACATTATAAAAATCAAACACAGAGAGAATTATAAGGAGAAATTAAAAAATGCATAATCATAGCAGAGATTTTAATATTTATTTTTTAATAAAATGATGGATTAAGAAGATAAAAATTAATAAAGAATATAGGCTATATTGGCAAGTTTTATCTAAAAGATATATAGAGTACTCTGCTCGCAATAAATATAGCATAAATACACATTGACTTTAAGCACCCTATTCAACATTTCCAAAACTTGACCATATTTTCAGTTGAAAAGCAATTTTCATTAATTTCAAATGACTTATACCACACAGTTCATATTCTTTGACCACAATACAAAAATATTTTAAAGTAATTATAAAGTCCCATGTATTTTTATATGTGAATATATATGTATTAACTCACATGGATTAAGAAAAAATTATAGTAGAAATAATACAATGTTTATAACTGACTGAAAATAAACTTGCCACTTGTCAAAATTCTGGAATAGAATGAAATAAATTTATGGAATTATATATATGACCTAGCAAAAAAAAGTTGAAAATGAATGAGTTCAACATTTATTCAAAGATACTGGAAACATTTTAACAGAGGTAATTTAAAGAAAGTAGAAGGAAGAAAAAAATTTAGTTGTCAATGAGGTAGAAACCAATAATCACTGGAGAGGATAATGAAAGTCAAAACCTGATTTAAAACAAACAAACAAAAAACTTATAAAATGGATTCCCTCCTAGTAAAAGTGATCAAGACTAAATGAAAAAGAAACCATGAAAGAGAATATTAGATATTTTATTCTCTGAATGCAAGTCTTATTTCATATTTGAAAACCAATCTATAAAATTCACCATATTAAGAGACTATATGACCATCTCAATAAATGCAAAAAAAATTACATGACATCCAGGATCTATTTCTGATTTACAAATTTCAGCATTCTTTTTTATATAAATTGGCAGATAAAATTGTATGTATTTACTAATATACATGGTGTTTTGAAATATATATACATTGTGGAATGACTAAATCTAGCTAATTAACATATTCATTTTCTTACATAATTATGTATAATTTTTGTGGTGAGAACACTACATCCACTCTCTAAGCATTTTTCAAGAATACTATATAATATTAGCTACAATGGCCATGTTGTACAGTAGATCTCCTGAACCAATTCCTTTTATGTCACTGAAATTTTGTATCCTTTGACCACCATCTGTCCCACCTTCACCCCCTGATGACCCCAACCCTGGTAAGCACTATTCCACTCTCTACTTCTATGTGATCAACCTTTTTAGGTTCTACCTATGACTATTTGTCTTTCTGTGCCTGGCTTATTTTACTTAACATGTATATACCCATGAATATTAGATTTTAAAACATGGCATGACCATAGATGGGTCTTAAGAAAAACAAATCATAAAAAAAAATCTCTGAATGGATTAACAATTATAGAATAAATTGAATTAATAAATAAATCTACCTGTACTAATGACTACTGTCAGTTGCTATTACAAGTGTATTTACACAATTGTTAAGGAAAAAATAACCTCTAAATAATGCAAACTTCTTTAGAGACTGGCATAAGAAGGAAAGTTCTCTAACACAATACATAAAACTTGATCAAATATCAATATTAGGAGAAGACATATACAATAGGAATATTGTAGATGAATATCTAGTATTACACTGCTGCTGTAACAAATTACCATAACTGTAGTAGCTGAACAACATGAACTTAGTATCTAACAATTCTGGAGCTCACAAATTTGGCATGGGTTTCACTGGGCTAAACTCAAGGGGTTTCAGGGATGCCTTCCTTTGTGGAGGCTCTAGGAGATAATTTATCTCTTTGTCATTTCCTTTCTAGAAATCACTCACATTTCATGGTTGGTAATTCTTTCTGACCATTCTCCCGTAGTAACACTTCCTTCTAACCAGAGTTCAGAAAAGTTCTCCACTTTTAAGGACCTATGTAATTTGATTGGGCCCACCTGGATAATCCAAGAGAATCCTCCCATTTCAAGGTCCTTAACCAAATCATATCTACAAAGTTCCTTTGGAATGAAAATAACATATTCACAAGTACTGAGGATTAAGACAAGGAATCATTATTCTATCCACCACGATTGAATTTTTGAATGTTAGTGTGCAAAAACCTTAAAAATGTCATCAATACTATTTCACATCAATGAAATAACTGAGCATATTTGCATGTATTATAAACATATTGATTTTAGTCTAGTGATGCAAATATAATATGACATGAGGAAACCTATGATTATAATATACCACACCAATAAATAAAAAAATTAATAACAATCCCAGTTGGCACAGAAAAAATTTTTCCAAAAAATCATCAATCATATTTTTTAAAGAAAATCACTTTTAGAAACCAGGAATAGAAGGGAAATTTCTTTATTTCATATAGCATGTGTACCAAAAATCTTATTATAAATGTATTAGATATCTCTGGTGCTCTGCCTTGCATCTGTGACCATAACTCTAATTTCATCTAGAGATAAGGTATACAGGTCAGTGTTGGATTTGCCTCATTATGCTCTGATAACATCTTCCCTCAAACACATGCCAGATATCTTAATTTTCTGCCCAAGCTTGCTCTAAAATTAGAGATACTTGTGAGAGTGTGCACAGCCCTTGCTTAGGTACAGATTAATTAAAAATTTAACATCCCTGGGACAATCTTGACCATTGGGGAATGAGGGTCAAATAATTATCAAAGATATCCTGTAAATGTCTAAAGGTCCCAGCAATGGATCTAACAGCAAACAGACAAATTACTTGCACTTTTATTGTAAGTGTTTCAACTTTAAAAAAAGTTGAGCTGTAGTACTTAGCCAAGCAAGTAAGAGGTCAAGAATGGAAAAGAAAGGATCTGTTTTCCTCATTTCAGATGATATGTATATCTATGTAGAAAATCCAAGAGAATCTGTAGAGAAAAATGGCCATTAGAATAACTGAGAGTATAGCAATGTTGCTAAAGAGAATGTATGATATATATGGCTCAACAAATAAGTTATTTAAGAAGACAATAACCATGTCCTCCCAAAAAGCATCTTTTAGTACTACTGTTAGTCACAGATATTTGAAAGCAACTAGACAATAAGTCCAACTGAGGAAGAATTTTGTTCCCAATGTTAAAAATATGAATGAACAGGAATCTCAATGGGTGTTTTGGTAAGCAGATAATTGACTAAGAGGGCAGGGAAAAGGAATCATTATTAAGTCTTAGGACATAACTTCAAACGCTGTAGAACTAAGACTGGTAGACAGATGTATAGATTTTCTTAAATTTTATTCAATAAATAAGCCTAAATTAATTTTAGTTATTGGGTGAATTCTTCTGCAAAGACTTGAATTTTGATTTATTATCATGATTATTATTATTTCAATAGATTTACAGTGAACAAGTGTTTTTTGTTACATGGATGAATTGCATAAAGGTGAAGTCAAGGTTTTAGTGAACCTGTCACCAGAATAGTGTACATTGTACTCAAAAGATAATATTTGATGCTTCACCCCCCTCCCACTCTGCTCTTTTCTTAGTTTCCAATATCCATTATATGATTTTATGATCATATATACCTATTGTTTGACTCCCACTTATAAGTGAGAACATGTGGAATTTGTTTTTCCATTCCTGAGATACTTCACTTAGGATAATGGTCTCCAGTTCCATTCAAATTGCTGCAAAAGACATTATTTCATTCCTTTTTATGGCTGAGTAGTACTCCATGGTGTGTGTATATATTTTCTTTATCCATCATCAGTTGATGGGCACTTAGGTTGATTCCATATCTTTGCAATTGTAAATTGTGCTGCGATAAACATATAAGTGCAGGTGTCTTTTTTATATAATGACTTATTTTACTTTGGGAATAGTTTTGGAAATGCTGGATCAGTTGAATGGTAGGTCTACTTTTAGTTCTTTGAGGAATCTCCATATTGTTTTCCACAGAGATTATACTAATCTAGATTGCCACCAAGAGTCTATAAGCATTCCCTTTTTACTTCATCTGAACCAACATCTATTGTTTTTTGACTTTTTAATTAATGTCCATTCTGAAAGGGGTAAGGTGGTATCTCATTGTGAATTTAATTTCCATTTCCCTGATGATTAGTGATATTGCCCATTTTTTCATATGTTTCTTGGTTGTTTGTCTATCTTCTTTGGAAAATAATCTATTCATATCTTTAGCTCACATTTTGATGGGGTTATTTGTTTTTTTCTTGCTGGTTTGAGTTCTTTGTATATTCTAGATATTAGTCCTTTGTTGGATATATAGTTTGCAAATAGTTTCTCCCATTCTGTATGCTATCTATTTACTCTGTTGATTATTTCCTTTGCTGTGCAGAGACTTTTTAGTTTAGTTAAGTCACACTTGTGTATTTTTGTTGTTGCTGTATTTGCTTTTGGGGTATTAGTTATAAATTTGTAGCCTAGGCCAACCTCCAGAAAAATATTTCCTATGTTTTCTTCTAGATTTTTTATGGTTTCTGGTCGTATATTTAAGTCTTTGTTGCATTTTGAGGTAATTTTTGTGTATGGTGAGAAAGAGAAATCCAGTTTCATCCTTTAGCATGTAGCTATCCAGTTTTCCCAGCATGATTTATTGAATAGGGGATTTTTTCTCCAGTGTATGTTTTTGTCTGCTTTGTAAAAATTCAGTTGGTGGTAGCTATATGGTTGTATTTGTAGGTTCTCTATTCTGTTTGATTGACCTATGAATCTACTTTTATACTAGTACCATGCTGTTTTGGTTTCTACAGCCTTGTAGTATAATTTGAAGTCAGGTAGTGTGATGCTTCCAGATTTGTTCTTTTTACCTAGGATTGCTTTTGGCTATTCAGGCTCTTTTTTTGATTTCATATGTAATTTAGAACTGTTATTTCTAGTTCTGTGAAAATTCACATTAGTATTTTTATGGAAATTTCATTGAATCTATAAATCACTTTGGGAAGTATGGACACTTTAACAATATTAGATAAAATAGGTTTTAAATCAACAATAGTAAAAAAAAGACAAAGATGGTCATTATATAATGATAAAGAGATTGATACAATAAAAAGATATAACAATCCTATATATAAATGCACTTAACACAGGCGCTCCGAAATTCATAAAACAAATAATAGTAGACTTAGGAAAGAAATAAATAGCAACATCATAATAGCTGGGGACTTTAACACTCCACTGGCAGAACTAGATAGATCATCAAGGCAGAAAATCAAAAAACACTGGACTTAAATGGTACTCTTGAACAAATGGACCTAACAAACATTTACAGAATATTCTATCCCCAAACTGTAGAATACACATTCTTCTCATCAGCACACTGAACACTTTCCAACATAGATTATATGTTAGGCCATAAAACAAGTGTCAGCAAGTTTTTAAAAACTGAAATCATACCATGTACCTTCTCAGAACACAGTAGAATAAAACTAGTAATCAATTCCAAGAGGAACTCTCAAAACTACATAAACACATGGAAGTTAAACAATCTGCTGCTGCACGATCCTTGGGTCAATGATGAAACAAGATGGAAAGAAAAAAATTTTTCAAATTGAATGAAAAAGCAACACAAGCTACCAAAATTTCTGTGATACAGTAAAAGTAGTGCTAAGAAGGAAGTTCATAGTACTAAATGCCTACATCAAAAAGACAGAAAGATCACAAATCAACAAACTAATGTCACACCTCAAGGAAAAAGAACAAGAACAAACAAAATCCAAAGCTAGCAGAAGAAAAGAAAGAACAAAGATCAGAGCAGAACTAAATGAATGGAAATAAAAACAATACAAAGGATAAATGAAACAAAAATTTGGTTCTTTGAGAAGATAAACAAAATCGACAGACCACTAGCTTGATTAATCAGAAACAGAAAAGAATGGATTCAAATAAGCTCAACCAGAAATGAAAAAGGAGACAGTATACTGATACCAACAGAAATACAAAATATCATCCGAGACTACTATGAAAACTTCTCTGCACACAAACTAGAAAATCTAGAGGAAACGGAAACACACAACTTCCCAAGCTTGAATCAGAAAGAAGTAGAAGTCCTGAACAGACCAATAAGGAGTAGCAAGATTGAAACAGTAACAAAAAATCTTCCAAGGAAAAAAAAGCCCAGAACCAGGTGGGTTCACAGCTTAATTCTACCAGACCTACAACAAACTGGCAACTGTCCTACTAAAACTGTTCCATATCATTGAGAAGCGGGGAATCCTCCCCTAATTCATTCTTCAAAGTCAGTATCACCCAGATATCAAAGCCAGGAAAGGAAACAAGAAAAGAAAACTATAGACCAATATCCCTCATGAACATAGATGGAAAAATCCTATTTAAAATACCAGCAAAACAAATCCAACAGCATATCGAAAAGATAATTCACCATGATAAAGTGGGTTTCAACCCAAGGATGCAAGGATGGTTCAACATAAACAAATCAGAAAATGTGATTCACCACATAAATACAACTGAAAACAAAAACCAAACGATCACCTCAATAGATGCAGAAAAAGAAGTTCATAAAATCTAGTACCCCTTTATGATAAAAACCTTCAAAAAACATGGTATATAAGAAACATACATCAAAATAATAAAAACCACACATGACAAACCCACAGCTAAAATTATAGTGAATGGGGACAAGTTGAAAGCATTCACCCTAAGAACTGGAAAAAGACAAGATGCCCACTGTCACTACTTCTACTCAACATAGTACTGGAAGCAATAAGGCAAGAGAAAGCAATAAAGTGCACCCAAACTAGAAAAAAAGAGGTCAAATGATCCTTCTTTTCCAGTGACATGATCTTTTATCTAGAAAACCCTAAAGACTCCTCCCAAAGTCTCCTAGAATTGATAAATAAATTCAGTGAAGGCTCATGTTACAAGATTAATATACACAAATCAATTACATTTCTACACTTAATAACAGTCAAGCTGAGAGTCTTATTAGAAACTCAATGTCATTTACAATAGCTGCAAAGAAAATAAAATACCTAGGAATACATTTAACCCAGAGGTGAAAGATCTGTACAAGGAGAACTACAAAACACTGATGAAAAAAATCATAGATGACACAAATGGAATTTTGACCTTAATCACTAAAATGGAATGAAAAAGAATGTTGTTCTCTTATAAGGATTTTTTTGTGCTACACAGTTGCTACTTATAAAGATTGTTAGAAAGATTAATCATATTTATTTTTATAGGATGTTGGATTTTTTTATGCAACTCTAAAGGTAGCTCAAAGTTGTCTAAGGAGAAACAGAGAGAGAGAAATAGAGAAAGGGGGGAAGAGAGAGAGAGAGAAGAGGAGAGATACAGAGGGAGGGAGGATGATCTGTGGTTACCACCCCAGGGTGTCAGAATAAGCAAAAAAACCAAAAACAACAACAAAAACTATTCTAAGCAAAGAAGGAAGGACAGAAGGAAGGGAAAAAATGGAAAGGAAAAGGAAAAATGAGAAATAAAAGAGCTTCAGGCACAGGTTTCTGACCTCATAAGGGATAATTGTATCAAAAGGTCTGTATTCTACTGCAGTGTGCTCACCATAGTGGAAAGGGTTGTCTTCTCCATAATGTTCCCTCCACTAATTTCTCTCTTCCTAGGCAAGAATTCGAGGCATGGTTTCTCTGTTGTGTACAGAGGATGACAAAGGGCTTTAGTGATCCATTTTTCAGTGAACCCAGAGATTTTTATATTCCTTCAGGTGAACAAATCTCTTAAAAAATTTAAATATATTATTTTGTGTCCTCTTACAAAGAAAATTGAGTGCTAAATGACTTGCCAAGGATTTCAGATCTTTGCCAATTAATAAAATGCCAGAAAATGAAATCAATATGGCTATTTAGGAATCATGTGGCAATGAGGGTCTGCTCAAAGCTGAAACAGAGAGGAACAAAGGCAAAAGAAATCTTGGGGGGAAATGTTATCTTTGTAGTAAGATTGGTTAAAGGGAATGGATTAGAACAAAGACCTAAAAAAAAAACTTGATACCATAACACCGTGATTTCTGCTTCTGGATACATAGAATTATGGCTTTCATATGATTGAAAATTGTAGACTCTTAATATCATGGATATGATCATTCATCCTACATATGTTTATTGGATACCACACATTGTTCTATGAAATGAAAAATACAGTGATGAAGTACTCAGACAAGACCCAAGTTCTCATAGGTTTCAATCTAGCAGCTCACTTTATTCTTAAATAATACAGAGAGGCAATATAACATAGTGTTTAGAAGAGATCCAACTTTGAATGCCAAATTCACCAATTAATTATTGGCTTTATGACTTTGAGCAAGTTACTTAATTTTCCTAAGCCTTGTCTTCTTATTTGTAAAATAGGGACAATAATATTTAATTCACTGGATTATTGTATTAAAATTGAATGATAAATATATAACAGCTTACTCAATGCCTAGAGCTTAACATTCATTATATGTTAGCTTCTTATTATTCAAATTTTCATTATTATGATTTAATTAACACTGTGTTAACAGAAACTTATTGAAAAAGAAATATTTAAGCATATTCCAAAGATGATTTATAGTACTTGCATTTGTTGGAGTTGTGTGGAGGGAGGGGAATAGAGGGATAAAGGATAGGTTTTTATAAGCCTAGAAAGAAAAGCAAAAGATATTTCAGCTGGGTTTTAGATGTCAAAGAAAGAGAGGTGTTGGGCTTTTTGTTTTTTTAAACAAGAGGTCAAGCATCACCTTTCTTGGAAGCTTAAAAGGACTATGTCAATATTTTGCTCATTTTTAGCAGTTGATGTTATATGAAGTAAACAGATATCAAAATCTTCTTATATTTTTATTTATGAATTAATTAACAAATTTAACTTGAAATATAATTTTGAATTGCTAAAATATAATAAATAGCTTATAGTTGACTATAAATTTAGATTTATCCCTAATTAATTCATATTCAGTAGTAATGCAGCCACTGATTTGCTACAAATTATTATTGCTATTTTTAAAAATACCAGAACTATGGAAAGACCTCTTATATTAATACAATCCAATCTTATTTGACTTAATGGAAGATATTGACAAATTCAAAGTATTCAAAAAGAAATTAAACTTTAAGTATAAAATTGCATTTGGTATTTTCTGTCCATGAAATAAAAATGATCTAAAAATATTTGAACTCTTCCTTGAGGATATTGTACTTTCAAAGAATTAATTTGATCTATAGGACACTATTTTCTCTCTCCCTAGTGAGGCTAGTGCCTCAGGTTAAGTATAAAAGTCTGAAGCACTAAATCAGCTTTATTTACAGATAAATTACACTAACCACCTCCTTAAGAGCTTTTATTTGATCCCTGTTTCCCAGATAGAACTGTCTATTTTCAAATTTTTCTTTTATTTTTAAGCTCTTGAGTATTCTTATCTAATGAGTATGTACAAATAATTTTAATAAATCACCTATTTAATACCCAGTGGAGTTATAGTCATTTCTAGAAATTCCACCATGTTATATATAGTTTAAAATAATATTTTAAGATTTTTTATTTAAAATAAAAATTAAAGTCATATTTTAGAAAATTAGATAAAAGAAAGGAATTATTTTGATCTCCATTTTTGCTAATTATCTCAGAAGATTAAGCTGTGTGACGTAGCCTGTTGAATCCCTGGGATAAGATGATACAAACAACATTTATTTAAGTATAATTGTTATCAAATCAACTATTTCAAATTTAATTAATCCACTTGAAAACTGAGACCATATTATGCAATTTTAGATGTTCTTCGTGTTTTAAAAAAGAGAGTTTATTGTTCCATAAATAATTGTTCATCTTCCCTTGGAAGACTTGCCCCAAACTTTTTTGTTGCAATGGCAGTCATCAAGGGAATAGCTTTGGTGCTTACAAAATGTAAAATCTCCCTGGAAAGTTTAAAGAAGCTTACGTGTGGTGATAAGTATAAATGAGGGAAGCAGAGTAGATAAATTAAGAATATCAAGTTTATGACTATAGCAAGAATTTTGTAAGAGAATTAAGAGAACTTAGCACCTGATGTATTCAGTAAATAGTGATGATAGACTCTAGTATGAGGTGATGTCTAAAAATGGAAAAGATTACAAGGTAAATGAAACTAAAAACATTTCTAGTGAAAGGAAGAGTTGTGCAGTATGGAATTTCTGATATCCCCAACTCAAATAAGATAAACTATAACAGTCTGACTCTCATTGACTACTTACAATCAATCATTAGAAGATGTTTAGTCATTGTTCTGCATTTTTACATATACAGAGAAAGGAATATATACACACACATATATATTCCATATATATACACATATATACATATATTTCATATATACAAGGAATAGGAAGTAATTAGAGGAGAGGAGGGCATTTACAAGTAATGTTATATATCAGTATGTCTTATGTTTTGTTGGTAACATGAATTCTATTGGTGCACAAATTCTCCAGAGATTAATAGAGAATATCCTTTGCTCTTCTTTCTTTCTTAACATCTAGAAAAGTTTCCAACTCTAAAAAATTAATTACCATTAAAGTTTCAGCCTTGATAAGCTAACACAAAAATATACCTTTATTATGTCACGATCAGAGAATTTAGTATTTTCACTATTCCCATAAGAATAAATCTATATACAGTTGGTTGTTGTCATCTTGTCCTTCATTATCTAAGCTAAGTCATCATCAGGATAGGTCCTGCAGGTACCAGAGTATACCAACTTACTTACTATCAGGCTTTTTTTCTACACATACTTTTTTTCTTGCACATACTGCCATCTTATTCAACCTAACAAAAGCTGTTGTCAAAAAAAGAAAAAAAAAAACTTTCTACCGCTACATTTTTTGTACCAGTAGAATGGAGAATGTCTTGTATGTTTTTCTGTCAATTTCAAGAAACCACAGTAAAACCTACTCCAAGGGTTAGTATTAGGAAAATTTTATCTTTCTTCACCTCTTAACTCTGTGGGTGAAGTAATAGAAAGGATCTCTGAAACACAACCTTTGCTTTCCTATTTGGGAGTTGGCAGTCTCCTTTTCCTAAAACCAAGAGAAACCGTGGTAGGCATCCTAACGCAGAAATCCCATAAAATTTTATCTTTGCTTCTCTGATTTACAGCTGATTTGTTGGGGATTGTAATAGGTTGAATTGTGCGCCCCCCAAAAGATATGTTGAAGTTCTAACTCCTAATACCTTGGAATGTGACTTATTTGGAAATAGGGTCATTGCAGATGTAATTTGTTGAGATGATGTCATACTAGAGTATGGTGGGAGTTAAATCCAACGTAACTAGTGTCTTCATAAGAAGAGAAGCAACACAGAAACATATAGAGAGAATATCATGTGAAGATGGAGGCAGACACAGGAAGCAGAGATTGGAGGTGGGAATTATAAAAATATTAAAATAGTTATTAATTTTATGATATCAAAATTGTTTAGAATAAATCTTCTTAGTAAGGTCATGTGCTCTAAAAGTAACATGGTCAATATAATTCCATTTATTCATTGTACATAGATATGTAATCTAAATAATTTTGAAATAAAAATCTTAGCATACTTTTGTAACAGGCATAATAATCAGGCTCACTGACTTAAATAAAAAGTTCTATTTCATGAGTTATTCATTGAATTTCAAGAGAAATGAAACATGATGTGGAATAAAGTAAAGTTTAACTCTTAAAACATGGTAAATGCTGATAAATATGTATCTGGTAAATTAAGTGTTATTAACTTATTGTTAACTTTCATAGAAGGTTCTCTTAGGCTAGTTTGCATAAAGTTTTGCATGCTTAAATATAACCGAAAAAATGAATATTTTACTTCCACAGCATTGTCCAGTTACAAAACTGCAATGTTAAATGTTTATAAAATCATTTTCCTTAAGATCATTTTTTAAGCTTAGTAAATAAAATTGAGAATATTGAAAATATTTCCAAAGTTGAAAAAGAATAGAAAAGTGATGATGAATTTATGACACAAAATCATTTTTAAGTTTTTAAATTTTAATACATAATTCAAATTGTATTATTTAAACAAAAATATAAATGAGCATAACTAAACCAGAATACTTTATATCTAATTCTATTTATATTTTGTAGAATTTCGTATATGCTTCAAAACTATTTCTATGTTTATTCTCTTGTTGCAGGGACAGCTAGCTGGCAACTAGAAATTTGTGTTTCACTTATTTTACTTTTCATAGTGTAGAATTGACACTGTGAAGCAACTACACAGACTTGGACTATATTTCCCAGATGTCTTTGCTTCTAGCCATGTCTATGTGGACAATTCCCAAAAATGGAATAAGAACAAAATTGTTTTATGTCTTTTTTTTGGCCAATGTGGTTAACAAGTTGGCATGCTTTCACTGTTTTTGCTTTTGCCTCCTCCAGCTAAAAGGAGAGTATTCCGAGACTAGGGGATAGAGGAGAAGAGACACAAGATGAAAGCACTGGGATTCTTTCGTCACTGCATAATGAAAGCCACCTGCAGACTAAGAGCTGCAATGGATTGTTATGTAAATGAGAAATTAAGTTCTAAATTTTGAAGCCACTGACGTTTGGGGTTAAATTAAACCAACTAGCATTATTCTAATTAAAACAATAAGTACAATAAAAATGCCACACATTAAAAAATACATATCAATTAATTGTATTATTCTAGAAGTAATAAATATGAAAACTCAAAATTCTTTTCTGATTATCCAAAGATGGTATGTTAAATTTTTTTATATATGTAGTTGAAATGATAGTTTCCTATGGAGAGTTAAATACTGATGTTCACATTTTTATTTTTAATTTTTTTGGTCTAGAAGAAAAAAAGAAAATTACATTATATTAGAAGTCTTCCCAAAAATGCAGTCTGAGCTATACAGATGAATGCCTCTGAAAAGACAGCAATTTATTCTAATTATGTGAAGAAATGTATGGATAATACATGATTACACCAAATTGTTTTGGGTCTAAGTACCAGCGTTCTAGCACACTTTTGTGATTCTCATATATTCTTACAAGGCTTGACAATATCTGTCAGAAAAGCTCTCTTAAAAGCCTACTAATTGTCAGCCACTCTGCTTTATGCAAGGCTGGTGATCAAAATAGTATTATTCTTGCGCTTGTGCTTCTTAGTTTGTGAAGGGAGTCAAACATTAATTGAACAAAAACAAAAAAAATCTGATAGAAAGCAATACCCCTATAAAGGATACGTACAAAGCATGATGTGAGAGCATAACCAAATATTTAAGTGTGATGGCAGGTTCTAGGAAGTTCTTTTTGGGAAAGTACATTTAGGCCTAGGCCTAAATAATAATTAGGATGAGAAGAATGTGTGAAGCAGAGGAAGACCACTGAGTGTGAACCATTCTTATTGAGTTTAAGGAAATGAAAGAGGGTTCACATATCAGAATCAGACTGAACTGGGGAAAATGACAAGAGGTGCACACAGAGGGGTCATCATAAATATTGGGGATTTTATTCCAGTTGCAATGGAAGGCTATAAGATTTGGGTCGTGTGAATGGTAGATCAGTGTATGTTTTGAGAAGAATACTGTATATCCTTCAAATGACAGAAGGCGGGGCAGTCGTGTATGCAGACTGTGATGGTGTGGCTGAGAGTTGATGAGGTCTTGGACTGAAGTGGGAGGCAGTGGAATGAAAAGAAGTGGAATTAAAAGTGGAATTAATTAGGGATATATTTTAGAGGGTACAAGAAACCTACATCAAAGGTTAAAAGAAAGTAGATGTAAAAATAATAATTCATGTTTGTATAATGTTCATTTTACAAAAGTTTTCATATCTGCACTACTTTTGTTCTGTACAGCTATTGTGTGAGATTGTATTACTACTATCACCTTTTCACATAAGAAGAAACTAAAGGTTAAGTAGTTGTGATGTCTTCGAGAAAGTTTTCCTGAACATCCACTTTCACATTATGCAGTTTCTTTTTTTAATTATTATCTCAAAATATTATGGGAGTACAAATGTTTTTGGTTACATGTATTCATTCTGTTATAATTGAGTCAGTGTTATAAGTGTGCCCATCACCAAGATAGTGTTCATTGTACCAGTTAGGTAGGACTTTGCCCATCCCCGCCTCCCCCTTTCCCCCGCTTGACCTCCACTGAGCTTTACCACCCTCTGTGCACATGTGTGCTCATTGGTCAGTTCCAATTCAATAGCAAGCGTATGTGGTGTTTGTTTTTCCATTATTTAGATACTTCACTTAGGATAATGGTCTCCAGTTTCATCCAAAATGTTGCAAAAAGCCTTAATTAATCTTTCTTCATATTTGCATAGTATTCCATAGTATACATGTACTATATTTTGTTAATCCACTCATGAATTGATGGACACTTGAGTTGATTCCACCTCTTTTGGATTGTGAATTGTGCTGCAATAAACATTCGAGTGCAGGTGTCTTTTTGATTAAATGACTTCTTTTCCTTTGGGTAAATACCCAGTAGTGGGATTGCTGGAGCAAATGGTAGGTCTACTTTTAGTTCTTTGAGGAACCTCTATACTGTTTTCCATAGATGTTGTACTAATTTGGAGTCACACTAACAGTGTGCAAGTGTTCCTTTCTCTCTGCATCCAAACCAGCATATATAGTTTTTGGATTTTTTAATAAAAACCATTCTAACTTGGGTAAGGTGATATTTCATTGTGGTTTTGATTTGCATTTCCTTGATGATTTAGAAACATTGCACATTTTTTCATATGTTTATTGGCCATTTGTCTCTATTCTGTTCATGTTTTGCCTACTTTTTAATGGGGTTGTTTGTTATTTTCTTGCTTATTTGCTTGAGTTCTTAGTAGGTCCTGATTATTAGGCCTTTATCATATGTATAGCTTACAAATATTTTCTCCCATTTTGTAGGTTGTCTGTTTGCTCTGTTGATTGTTACCTTAACTCTGGAGAAGCTTTTTAATTTAAGTAAGTTCCATTTATTTATTTTTGTTGTGGCTGAGATTGCCATCGGAGTCTTCTTCATAAATTCTTTGCCTGGGCCAATATCTAGAAGAGTTTTTCCAACATTTTCTTCTAGAATTCTTATGGTTTCATGCAATACATTTAAGTCTTTTATGAATCATGAATTAATTTTTGTGAATGGTGAGAGATATGGATCCTCTTTCATTCTTCTGCATATGCTATCCAATTCTCCCAGCACCATGTATTGAATAGGGATTCTTTTCCCCAGTGTATATTATTGCTTGCTTTGTCAAAGATCAGTTGGCTGCATGTGGATGGTTTCATATTTGGGATCTCTGTTCTGCTCCATTAGTCTATGTCTCTATTTTTGTGCCAGTACCAGGCTGTTTTTGGTTACCATAGACTTGTAGTGTAATTTGAAGTCTGATAATGTGATGCCTTCAGATTTGTTCATTTCACTTAAGATTGCTTTGGCTATTCAGGTTCTTTTGTGGTTCCAAATAAAGCATTGAATTATTTTTTCTAGATCTGTGAAATATGGCATAGGTATTTTGATGGGGATTGCATTGAATCTGTAAATCACTTTGGATACTATGGATATTTGAACAATGTTGGTTCTACTGATCCATGAGCATGATATTTTTTTTCCATTTGTTTGTGTTATCTGCAATTTCTTTCCTCAGTGTTTTGTAGTTCTTTTTGTAGAGCTCTTTCACCTCCTTGGTTAAGTATATTCCTGGGTACTAGGGCTGCCCAGAAAGTACCAGCCATGGATACAGTGGATACATGAATACAATTACTGGATACTTTCCAGGCAGTCCTCATATTTGATTTTATTTGTGGCTATTGTGAATGGTATTGAGTCTTTGATTTGACTCTTAGGTTGACAGCTTTTGTTGTAAAGGAATGCTACTGATTTGTGTACATAGATTTTGTATCCTGAGACTTTGCTGAATTTATTTATCAGTTCTAGGAGTCTCTTGGTGTAGTCTTTGGGGTTTTCTAGATATAAGATACTATCATCAGCAAAAAGTGATAGTTTGACCTCCTCTTTCCCAATAGGAATAACCTTTATTTATTTGTCTTGCCTGATTGCTCTGGTTAGAACTTCCAGCACTACATTGAATAGAGTGGTGACAGTGGGCACCCTTGTCTTATTCCAGTTCTTAGTGGGAATGCTTTCAACTTTTCCCCATTCAGTGTGATGTTGGCTGTGTGTTTGTCATATGTAGCTTTTATAATTTTGAGATATATTTCTCCCATGCCTAGTTTGTTGATGGTGTTTATCATGAAAGAGTTCTGAATTTTCCTGCATTTATTGAGATGATCATATGGTCTTTGTTTTTGCTTCTGCTTATGTGATGAATCCCATTTATTGATTTATGTATGTTGAACTATCCTGGCACCCCTGGGATGATGCCCACTTGGTCATGGTCAATTATTTGCTTCATGTGGCATTGAATTCAGTGTCTAGTATTATATTGAGGATTTTTGTATTTATATTCATAAGGGACATTGGTCTGTAGTGTTCTTTTTTTAATGGGTCCTTTCCTGGCTTTGATATTAAGGTGATACTGTCTTCACAGAATAAGTTGAGGAGGATTCCATCCTTCCTGATGGTATGGAATAATTTCTGCAGTATGGATACCAGCTCTTCTTTGTAGGTCTGGTAAAATTCAGCTGTGAATCCATCTGGTCCAGGTCTTTTTTGTTTTGTTCTTGGAAGCTTTTTTATTACTGCTTCAATCTCATTGCTTGTTATTGGTCTGTTCAGGAGTTCTAGTTCTTCCTGATTGAGTGTTGGAAGGTTGTGTGTTTCCAGGCATTTGTCCATTTCCTGTAAGTTTTCTAGTTTATGTGCACAGAGATTTTCATAGTATTCATAGACTATATTTTGTATTTTTGTCAGTTGTAATATCTCCTGTTTTATTTCTGATTGAGCTTAGTTGGGTCCTTTCTCTTCTATTCCTGGTTAATACAGCAAGAGTTCCATCAATTTTCTGTATCTTTTTGAAGAACCGACTTTTCATTCATTGATCCTTTGTATTGTAGTTTTGTTTTCCGTTTCATTTGGTTCTGCTCTGACCTTAGTTATGCCTTTTCTTCTGCTGGCTTTGGGTTTGGTTTGCTTTTCTTTTTCTAGTTCCTTGAGATATGTCACTAGATTGTTGATTTGTGATATTTCTGTCTTTTTGATAAAGGCATTTAAGGCTATGAATTTTCCCCTTTGGATTGCTTTTGCCAAATCCCATAGATTTTGATAGTTTTTGTATCTTTTATAATTCAGTTTGAGGAATCTTTTGTTTTTCTTCTTAATGTCATTCTTGACCCAATAATCATTCATTGGCAGATTGTTTAATTTCCATGACTTTGTGTAGAATTGAGTGTTTCTCTTGGAGTTTATTTCTAATTTTATTCCACTGTGGTCTGAGAAGATACCTGTTATGATTTCTATTTTTTAAAATTTATTGAGATATTTTCTGTGACCTGAGATATGATCAGTCTTACAGAATGTTCCATGGGCTGGAGAAAAGAATGTATATTCAGTAGTTTTTGAGTAAAATGTTCTGTAAATGTCTTTTAGGCCCATTTGTTCCAGAGTCCCATTTTAGTCCAGTATTTCTTTATTTATTTTCTGCTTTGATCATCTGTCCAGTTCTGTCAGTGGGGTGTTGAAGTCCCTGACAGTTATGATGCTGCTGTTTATCTCTTTGCTTAGATCTAGTAGGGTTTGCTTTAGGAATCTGGGTGCTCCTGTGTTAAGTGTATTTAGGATTGTTGTGTCTTCTTGTGGAATTGCTGTCATTACCATTATATAATGACTATCTTTGTCTTTCTTTACTATCGTTGATTTACAGTCAATTTTATCTGATATGAGAATGGCTACAACTACTTTCTATACAACTGGTTTCCATTTGCATAGAATATTTTTTACATCCCTTCATCTTAAGGCTGTATGAGTCCTTGTGTGTTAGATGTGTTTCCTGGAGACAGCAGATATTTGGCTTGTATTTTTTCATCCATTCAACAAACCTATGTCTCTCAAGTTGGGCTTTCTGGCTGTTCACATTGATTGATAGAACTGATATGTGGGGTGCTGTTCCACTCATCCTGTTGGGTACTACCTTATTTCTTTGTTTTTCCTCTTGTGCTATTGTTTTATATGAGCTCTGAGCTTTAGCTTTGGGTGGTTTTACACTGGTGAGTGTCTGTTGTGTTGATCCATGTGTAATGTGGCTGTGAATATTTCCTGCAGAGGAAGTCTGGTCTTGACAAATTCCCTCAGTGTTTGCTTGTCTGGAAAAGTCTTTATTTATCCTCAATTTTGTCTTGCTCTTTCCCACACAAACATTTGGCAACTCCAGCCCAGACTGCGGTAGCCACAGGGTGCTGGTGGGTCCTGGGGGATCTGCATGACCCCAGAGCCTGGACATTCTTGTCAGGCTGCCTTCAGGACAGATGGACAAAGAAGACCAGAGTGCTAACTTTCTTCCTTCCAGACTCTTTTCCTCCCCTTCCCCTTCCCTGCCCGTGGCTGCTGACAGAGATGATTGAGCCAGGGCTCTCAGGAGCTGCTGCTTCCCTCCATTGTTGCTTACACCACACTGGTGCTTCCACAGAGAGGGGCTCAAACCTTTCTTGTTAAAGACCTACAGAGGACTAAGGGATGCTAAGACTTTGAGCTCTCTGATCATAGGCCTTCCCTAGTGCTGTGTACCTGGCTGCTCCATCAGAGCACAGCACACCCCAAAGCAGAGGGACATCAAGCCCTTGAGCACCCAATAGGCTACTCAGGAGCAGCACACTTCTCCCTGGCACAGCCAGGGATTGATCTTTGGGGACCCAGGGACAGGCCTACTAGTCAGATCCTGTACCCTCAGGATTCAATTGTGTTGCTTGGGGGCACAGAGAAGAGATTTGTGAACTAATCTCAGGAGGAAAGGGAGCCCATATGGGAAGAACTGAAAAGAGAATGCAGTGTGGGGCCTAGCTGCAGTGCACTCATGGAGCACCCCTCCCTCCACAGGAAGGCCATGCTTTCAGCCCGGGGTGGGATCCGGGACAGGGGGACTTTCAGACTGCAGTGCCATCATAGGGGAGCTCAGGTAGTTTGAATTTCTGTCTGCTGGCAGATGCCAGAGGGAGATGGCAGAGTAGGGGAGGGGAAAGAAGAGGGAAACCTACTCTTTTTTTTATATAGTTTAATTGGCAGAGTTTTTTTTTTTATTTCTTTAATTTCAGGATATCATGGGGGTACAACACCCTGGCCATACACATTGTCCCTGTTCTGCCCGTGTCAGAGCCACAATCGTGGTCATCCCCCAAACTGTGCTCCCTGTATCCATTCAGTGATAGTTTTTCCCATCCCTTCCACCCCCCTCCCGCCCGCCCGCCCTCAGAGGTACTCACCATCAAACTGGGAAACCTACTCTTAACAGCCACATTGTGATTCTTAGATGGCCTCACCTCCACAAGCATACTTTCTGGCTGGGTGGGGCCACTTCAGCCCTTATCTGATGGCTTTTAACAGAAGCTGGGAGCAGACCTTTGACTCCCGCTGAAACAGCTACCTTGACAACTTTTGTGGAGCCTGAGGTTAGGCTCACCCAACCCAGCCCTACCCAGACTCACTCCCCCACCCATCTCTGCTACTGAGGAGAATAAAGACTCACCCGGAAGTTCCATGGCCCTACCCACCACCTGGGGCATTCTAGTGCTTCTCCTGAGGAGCTAGTGCTTGTCACAGGTCCTGAAACAACACTGTAGGTTGTTCCTTCCAGCAAGCACCACATCCTGACAGGGAGGTCAATTTGCACAGCCCTTTACAGGACTGACTGTATGATTTACTGACTAGTTTTGAGACTAGACTAGACCAGGCAGAAGAAAGTATGATTTACTGACTCAATCATACAGGGTGTGGTTCATTCTTACCCACAAGTACTTCCTACTGTCTTAGAGATTAAACCAGGCTTGCCCATACAGTTCACACTGTTAAGAAGACCACAGAGCTGGGAAAAAAGAAAGGATTTCAAAGACCTCCATCCTCCCTCATCAAAGAGAGATAGGGAATCTGCCCACACACACCGCTCACCACTGCTACAGCCTACAAACAACTAGCAACTGAGAAAACCACCACACCATGGATATCTATAAACAAGGCATCCATCCAGAACCTAGACCATCATCAAAGCACCAAATGTTCTTACCCAACATATGCTACAGACACTCCTTTACAAGTGGGAGGTGAAACCCAATCTAAACAAAAGAAAATCCAAAAATAGAAGTGACAGCTGCCCCAGATGAGAAGGAATCAGCAAAAGAACTCCAGAAGTGTGAAAAATCAGAGTGAAAGGATACCCCCGAAAGGGAACACCAGCTTTCCAGCAATGGATACCAACCAAAATGATACTATTGAAATGACAGATAAACAATTCCAATTATGGATTGTAAGGAAGCTGAAAGAAACCCAAGAGAAATTGGAAAACCAACTCAAAGAAACGAGAAAAACCAATTCAGGATATCAATGAAAAATTTGCTGAATAGATAGACATATTAAAAAAAACAAATAGAACTTCTGGAAATGAAAAATTATATTAAGGAAATAGAAAACACAGTGGAAAGTTATAAGAATAGACTAGACCAGGCAGAAGAAAGAATCTCAGAGCTTGAAGACAACTCTCTTGAATTAACTCAGTCAGTCAAAAATAAAGAAAAGAGAATTAAGAGGAATGAACAAAGCCTACTAGAAATATGGGATTATGTAAAATAGCCAAATATAAGAATCATAGGCATCCATGAGGGTGAAGAAGAAAACAGACAAGGGCTGGAAAACCTATATGAGGGAATAATTGAAGAAAACTTCCCTGGTCTTGATAGAGATTTAGATATTCAGGTATAAGAAGCTCACCGAACACCTGGGAAATTCATTGCAAAGAGGCAATCACCAAGGCACATAGTCATCACACTGGTCAAAGTCAACATGAAGGAGGCACTCCTGTGAGCTGTGGGGTGAAATCATCAAGTAACTTACAAAGGAAAACCGCTCAGGCTAACTACAGATTTCTCAACAGAGACCTTACAAGCCTTAGGAAATCAGGGTCCCATCTTCAGTCTTCTTAAACAGAACAACCACCAGCCTTGAATTTTGTATCCTGCGATATTAAGCAGTTTCTTAATGCCATGTTTTTATTTTCATGCTTTTATTTCTTTTTTAAACACATCTTCTGTGGACCACACTCTATACTGCATGCTTGATATATAAAACCAGATAGTCCACACAAAGAGATTACTCTCTGGAAATGGGAGACAAATATCTAAGCAAATAAAGATAATGTCATATAAGTACTTTCCTATAAGCAAATAAAGAATATAGTAGGGAGAAAATTTCATGATGGAGAGAGTTAGGTAATATGAGGAAAAAGAAAATAAATTGACTTTTGATTTTCAAAGGCATGACTTAATAAGTTGGTGTAAGATTAAAGACAATCTCTAATGTACAGAATTAAACATTTTGGAGTGAGGAAAGAGCTCTAATTTTGAATAAAGAATAAATATACAGTCATCTTTGTCACATGAAATGAGGTATTCTCATTGACTTTTGTTTGATCTTCCTTATGGAATGGAAGCTATAAGTGGGTGTTTTAAAGGTGCATTTTAATAGCCCAAAGGGAGTCTATTTTTGGTTCTGATTTGGCCACCAGTTTAGGTGTTCGCTACATCACCAGTAACAAGGGAAAATAATAGGTAGTTCAGAACTCAAATGCATAAAAATCTAACACCATAATTGCATGTGTGTGTTGGGGGTGAAGGTGGGGTTGTTTGTGCATGTGAATGTGAAGAGGTGTGTGTATGTGTATTGTATGTGTGTGCACGCTCATAGCATCTGCTTGTGTAATTTTTTATTGGGATATTGGTTGGAGTAAGGTATTGGCTAGGAGAGAAATCTGTAGTTAAATGGGTAAAACACAGAAATTGATATCAATGTTTAGATCCAAGTGTGAACCATCAGGAAGACTTTGTTCAAATTATTTTTTTCTTCCAGATCCTATTTCTATCATCTCTGTGATGACTATAGTGCCCAAAGTACTATCAAGTCAAATATCAAGTCAAATAACTAAATGTAACATTAGGCTTTTCACTTTTCATCTATTAGTCCATTTTTCCATATTAGTTAAAATTATCTTTTTTGTTAAAAGCTTTTTGCAAATAATTCATCTAAAATATTTATGAAATATTTAAGAAGCAAAAACTCAAAATCATAAAATCAGCTTTAGCATAATCAATCTATAAGGTATGAACTTTAATTTTGATATTGCTTTTAAACTATTAACATCTTGTTTTAGTATGCACCTTGGATAATTAATTTAGCCTTTTAAAAATCTTGGTTTTATCTTCAAAACTATAGCTACATACATTCATCCCTGGATATCACTGGGGTATTCATTCCAGGACCCTCCTGCAAATACAAATTTTACCTATGTTCAAGTCCCTTATATAAAATACCCCAGTATTTGCATACAACTTACACATATCCTCCCATATATTTTAAATCATCTCTACATAACTTATTATACCTAATACAATGTAAATGCTATGTAAATAGCTGTATTTTATTTATATTTTTATTGTTATATTTCTATTTTTTTTTCTGGAATATTTTTGACCCATGGTTGGTTGATTCTATGGATGTGGAACCCTGGAATAAAAAGAAATGACTGTATATTGACCTATTACCACACACTGAGCATTAGTCTAGGAATTTATTAACCAATTTAACTCTTCAAAATTGTATTGATAAGGAGATGCCATTATTTTCCCCATTTTATAAATTAAAAAACTGAGGTCAAAAAGATTCAGTAATTCAGCTAGGGTTACATAACTGTTATATGGTAAAGACTTAGAGAGAGGAAAACACTTAATTTAAGGAGAAAGGTTAAATAAGCTGTAAATCACCCCAACCTCTAATAAAAGTAATGTAATTCAGGAATACACTGTTCAAATTTCTTTTTAAATTAAATAAAAACTTTTATGATGCTTAGCCACTTCTATTCATTATTTAACTCTGAGATAATTTTACTTTATGTAAACACACACACACACACACATAAACTTAATGTAAGAGCTTCCTACAAAAATAAAGGTAGACAAAATGAATGACTGTTTTATTTATTTTAGAAAATATCTTCAAGGTAGTTTTAAAATTTGGTTTATTGTGTTATGATTAAACATGATTTCTCATATCTATGCAAAGCAGAGTAGTAACTCCTGGGCAGATAATTAAAGTTAAGATATTCTTTCTTGAGGGTGGCACCCTAAATTATAATTATGATGATTTAATTGAGCATCAAATATACTCATGACGCTCATAAAGCATGAAGCAGGTGTGCAGCTGCTTTTCCTCCGTAATGTTTTATCCTTTGCACCACTACTTTAATGACTAAAAACCTGATTTTTACTGTTGTCCTTGTGTATTCCAATTTACACCTGTGACCAATCTTTTTAATTATCAGGAACACTGCAGTTGACACAATTTGGTTCCATATGACAATATCCATTATATTCTATTGAAAAATTCCTGGCAAATGACATTACCACAAATGCCAAACTGCATGGATAGTGAAAGTTGTCTCTTCTTTGCCTTCAATTTTGGATATTCATAATAAGCAGGAGAATCATTTTCAGAAACAATTACTGAGTTTCAATGTAATGAAAATATTCAAGTTATTAAAATATACTGTTCATTCTATTTCAATTGCCATAAAATAAAATACTTCCGTGTAGTGGAATACATTTATTGTTGTTATTCACTGAAATGGGAAATAGCTGGGTAGAGGAGACAATTTGTGAGAGCATAGGTGAACACCTGAAGTTTCAGCACTGCCAAAAATAAAATAGTAGATTTTATTTTAGTAGGAAACAGCTTGGTGTTTTCTTCCCCAGCTGTAGAAATACTCCTGGATAGGTGCTAGGTCAACGGGAATAAAAATTGGTCAGTGTATAATGGATTAGAACTATTTGTTTCATCTTCAGGAGGCTACTTTACTTCTTGTAGTAATTATGTTACAATTCTCCTGTGCATAGAGCTATGAATAGGTTTAGTTCAAAAACTGTATGGGGGAATGGCTTTAAGTAAAATTATAAATGAACCTGTAAAAAATAATTTTTGACTTATTTTCAAGGCCACGCATGGCACATATGATATATTCATCACGCATTAAACAGAAAATATTATTTTTATTCTCACAAATCAAAACTAAACTCAAAAGGAGTATTATATATCATTTATAAAAGTATAACCTATATGAACAATATAAAGGGCACAATACAAAGAAAATATAATAATAAGTGGAATGACCATATAATATATAGTTCAAACTAGGATACTTTGCACATAAAATGGGGTCTATTAATTAATTACTTATGCTGGGACAACAGGAATAAACCAGAATTATCCTGCACAAATGAGGATTTATGGTTCCCTAATTATAGACAAATATACTAAAGATATAATTAACAAAAGCATGATTTCTGTGAAATAATTATGGAAATGACAATGAAGACTTTACTTTTGTATTTAAATATATAATTACTTTAAAACTATATACTGATATTCATGGAAACTTAGTTTCTCCTTCTTGTTCATCCTTAACTATTGCCTCATTGACATCTGCATTCAAGATTCATCTTACATGTTTTCATGACAGCAGAGAACAGTGGTTTGGCTCTTTGGCTCTTCTCTTGGCTTCAGGTGGTCCACATCAGTGTGGCTTCTCTCATCTCATCCTTGCCTTTTTGTATGTTGGCATCTACAGCACTTTCTCTGATGTGGCCACATTTCTGCAGATGTTGCCCCAGAAGAATGGGGATTTTTCTCCTGCTCACTTAAAAGGAGTCTATAACTTAACAGATAAAGATCATATAGCCTTTTCAGTATGTCTTTGTTGCCACACACCCAGGGAACATTGAGTGAGAATAAATATCTTGCCTACCTTCTTGCTCTATTAAGGGCATTAAGGGCATTTTATCTAGAAATACCTTTTTGCCAAAGATATTCTACCTTCCCAGGTATTCTTGGTTTCTCTTTTTATGTATCTAGGGTTTCTATCTAGGTATTTATTGTCTCTCAGAATTTGAAATGAAAAACAGAAATAGGGAAAAAAAATTTTTAGAAACAAACTCAGAATTAAATTTTTTAAATCTGTTGAAAGTACCATTGGCTTATCTGAACTTTCAAGTCTGATGTACAAAATGCGATTATGTAAAAAAAGAAAAAATCAGCAGCATATCAATAGGTATACATGAGTAAAAGTAGTAAAATAATCATTTTTCAACAATTTTTCCTAACTAGATTTATGAATATTTCTATTCATTTGCATATATTCTATAAAATATAAGTTAGAATTTCTGTCTAAATACAAAATTGTGTTTATATAAATCATATTTTATAAATTTGAAGAAACTAGAGGATGATTTACAGATACATACAATTGTAATTATGATAAAATAAGAAGAATGTGAAGGAAAACTTGATCAAAGTGATAACAGGTGATTAATTCATATTACCAAATTAATTTTTATTTTTTCACAAATTTGATAAATTAATTTCTATATTAAAAATTAAATAACATAGAAAGAAGGTAGTTTTACAAGTAAATTTGTAAGAATAGTGATCTTTTATTGAGAACCTATCATTTTCTGCACACATTATAGACACACTACACATGGTATCTCTAATCCTTACTACAATTCTAGGAAGTAGTCAGTACCTCAATCTATACCTGAGGAGGATGAGGAATGAGAGATGCCATGTAACTTTCCTGATATAACACAGTAGTTTTTATGTGGAAAAACATAGGTTCAAATTCAGATTTATCTAAATTCAAACCTCACACTCATTTTGTTTCTCTGTTATCTCTTTACATCAATATATATGGGTATTTAATAAACTTTAATTGTAATTTTCTGATTCACATTTTATATAAGGTGAAATATACCTATACCATAAAGCATAATCAGGAATGTGAATAGTGAAAAGCAGAAATCATCTTAAGGTGGCCAATATGCTACTTCTGGCTGAGACACAGCCAATATAAACTGACAAATATTACTTATCAAAGTCATGATTTCCTTTTTGAAAACCCCCAAATAAGTGTGAAGATTTCTAAAATACATGAATAATTTCTGAAGCATTTGAATGTCATGTAATGTGCAAAGCTGAATGCTATGAAGAATACTACTGATAAATCAATAATATATGAGTGGTACATCTGGGAAAAAGGCGGCTTTGATTATTTCATGCCATATTTAAAATGAAGGTAACATAAAGTAAAACGGAACTAATTATTCAAAATGATTTAATATTGTATGTTTTTTAAAAAAAACCCACATGCTTTAAACAAGGAAGTTTTGGTTTAATAAGTAATTATTAAATCTTAAAAGAATTAAAATTCTACATTTCTGATTTTTTTTTTCCTGATCCATAGTTATGTTCTATTGTGAAATCATTAACAAATGTTCCTTAGCTATTGGAAGAAACAATATTTCATTTGGCCCAGATATTTTTTATGTAATCCCTAGTTATCTGAACATTTTCTAAAACATCTGGACACTTGGATGCTTAACCAAAATGGACCAAATGCCAGGAGGAAGAATATGATTATATAATGCACTTAGTTTTGTAAAGACACTGCCTAGGAGTTTATGCACACATACCCAGGATTCTATGCTCAAAGAAAAACATACTCAAGAGCTGAACAGTTTAATTGGGTTTGTGCAAATCCTTTAAATTATAATTTGGCCCAAATGCTTAATTATGGTAAATTGCAGGATTGGAATAAAACCATTAGAATGAAAAGGCAACTCATTAACTGATGTTATACTAAATCAATATAATTTTTTAAATGCATGATTATTTTTCTCTTAACCATAACCTGAACATGAATGATGTATCATTAAATCCTATAGGATGACACTTAGTTAATAGTGGCCAGTTCCATTGAATTAATTAAAACAGTGTTTTCTGCTTAAAGAAAAAGAATGTCTAAGAAAATTGATTTCCTTATATACTATACTAGACTTCAATTGATATTCTTAGATATTTGAGAAATTTTCTTCTTTGTAGGATGAATAATAGCTACATTCACTAAAAAAGGGAACACAGTAAAAGAAGCAGGTTTGCAAAGAAAAAAGTGGTGAGTATCACCAACTGAGAGGGTATTACATTTACTCCACTTGCAAGCTAACAATTTAGTGTGCCACAATGTGTAGATGGTGACAAGAGGCATGAGACTCCTGAAGCAGAGACAAAAGACGTCTTTACCCACAGCAAAAGCAGTAACCAGTGTCAGTAAGTTTGCACTTGCTCTCTGACCCGTAATTCCCACTGGATGACATGGAGAGACAGATTACACCTACACATGAAGTGGACTCTCTTACAGCGGAAGATCCCAGGGTCAAGAGCTCAGTACTTTCTGAGCTAGCAGTAAACTTTGTAGCAAGAAGCAAACAAGCCATTCCTCTACCCTCTAGGGAGTGAGACTTTACATGGTCATCATTCTCTTGTGGTCTTGACTTAATCAGTTGGCTATGTGGCTAATGATGGAAACTACTCGGAATCAGAAGGGCCTATGGTGTCCCCATCATCCAAACAGTGAGTAATCAGTTTAATTTTTTGTTTAGTCACTTAAATGGAAATCTTAATCTGAGTCTTAGTTTGTCATGCAATATCACCCTGGAGAAACACTATCATATGGGTTTAAGAAAAAAGGAAATAAAATATTTGTTTCTGAATTTGAACTCTGAAATTCATCCTGTGAAATTGCTTCCTCCCTCAATAGAATTCTTATTTATTTCTTTGTAGGCAATGTTTAACTGTTGTTGATGACACAGATCCCCATTTAGCTTTGTGTTAGTCCAGGTCCAGAGGGAAGCAAAAATCAAGATACGATTATAAATGCAAGGATTTTATTAGAGGAAACACCCATGAGAGAAAATGGGAAGGAAAGTGGGAGGACCAGGAGAGCCATCAGATCATTATGCAAATCTTCCAAGTAAAGGGGTAAGAGAAGGAGGAAACTGGGGTGGAAAAGTCCTAGACTGCTATACAGACTAAGGCATATCTGGCAAGACCTCGGGTATTTTTGGGCCAAAGCAATCATTCAGAGAAGCCCTATGTCTCTCAGGAAAAGGCATGCCTCAGTATCCTGCTGTGCTTAGTAGTTGTCTAGGAGAAGCCCATGACAGGCATGGCCTCTGCACAAACACAGCCTTGGATTCTGGGGCAGCCTGTGGAACCCTAGGTTAGTTATGCTCCTTATAGTTGGAAGTCCACAAGGTGAAACCTCTTGGCTTCCACAGTGTCTTCCTTAATTAGATATTATTTCAGTGCTGCCTCTCCTGATGAATGATGGATCCTTATATTTCTTCAGGGTTTTACACAGTTATTAGGACTTTTAAACATCAGCTCCAACTTACGTAGTCATTGGAAGCTTAACACACATGAAATCTTTAATGGCTAAATTTGTTGGAAATTCTAATTAAGGAAAAAAAAAGGTCTCCTCACATTATAAGAAATCAAACATTTATGGAATAGGGATTCTTCTCCTCAGTGTATGTTTTTGTCTATTTTGTCAAAAATCAGACTACAGTATGAGGATGGTTTTATATCTGGGTTCTCAGTCCTGTTCCATTGGTCTGTGTCTCTGTTCCTGTGCCAATACCATGCTGTTTTGGTTACTATAGCCTTGTAATATAGTTCGAAGTCTGGTAGATTAATGCCTCCAAATTTGTTCCTTTTGCTTAAGATTGCTTTGGCTATACAGAGTCTTCTCTGGTTCCACAGGAAGTGTAGAACTCCTTTTTCTAGATCTGCAAAAAATGATGATGGTATTTTGATAGCGACTGCATTGGTTCTGTACATCACTTGAGGTAGTACAGACATTTTAACAATGTTGATTCTACCGATCCAAGAGCATGGTAGGGTTTTCCATCTGTTTACATCCTCTGCAATTTATTTTCTCAGTGTTTCCTAGTTCTCTCTATATAGGTCTCTCACCTCCTTAGTTAGATATATTCCTAAATATCAAATTTTTTTGGTGCTATTGTGAAAGGTATGTCTTCGACCTGCTTCTTGGCTCAACTGTCATTAGCGCATACAAAGGCCACTGAATTGTGTGCACTCTTTCTGTATCCTGAGACTTTGCTGAATTCATTTATCAATTCCAGTAGTCTCTTGGGTGAACCCTTGGGGTTTTCTAGATATAATATCGTATCATCCTCAAAGAGTGAAAGTTTGACCTCTTCTGCCCCATATGGACACCCTTGATTCCTCTCTCTTGTCTGATTGCTCTGGCAAGGACTTCCAGCACTATGTTGAATAGAAGTGGAGATAGTGGTCAACCTTGTCTGGTTCCAGTTTTAAGGGGGAATGCTTTCAATTTTTCCCAATTCAGTATGATATTGGCTGTGGGTTTATTGTATATGGCTTTAATAATTTTGAGGTATGAGCCATCTATGCCTATATTGTTAAGAGTTCTTATCATAAAAGGGTGCTGGATTTTGTCAAAAGCCTTTTCTGCATCTATTGAAAGGATCATATCATGTTTGTTCTTGCTTTTATTTATATGATGAATTACATTTATAGATTTGCATATATTAAACCATCCCTGCATCTCGGGGATGAAGCCCACCTGATCGTGATGAATTTTTTTTTTCATGTGCATTTGAATTCGGTTTGGTAGGATTTTATTGAGAATTTTTGCATCTATATTCATAAGGGATATTGGTCTGTAGTTTTCTTTTCTTGTTGTGTCCTTTCCTGGCTTTGGTATTTTCAAGGTGATATTGGCTTTGTAGAATGAGTTTGGGAGGAGTCCATCATTCTGGATGTTTTCGAATAATTTCTGCAGTATAGGCACCAGTTCTTCTTTGTAGGTTTGGTAGAATTTAGGTGTGAACCCATCTGGTCCAGGACTTTTTTTTGCTGGAAGATTTTTTTACTACTGCTTCAATTTCGGTGCTTGATATTGGTCTGTTTAGGAATTCTATTTCTTCCTGATTGAGCCTAGGGAGGTTGTATATTTCTAAAAATTTGTCCATTTCCTCCACATTTTCATGCTTTGAGGCATAGAGATTTTTATAGTATTCAAAGATGACGTTTTGTATTTCCACGATATCACTTGTGACCTCTCCTTTTTCATTTCTTATTGAGCTTATTAGAATCCTTTCCTTTCTGCTTTTGGTCAATCTAGCAAGTGGCCTGTATATTTTGTTCAACTTTTCAAAGAACCAACTTTTTAAAAAATTAATCTTCTGTCTAGTTCTTTTGTTCTCAATTTCATTTAGTTCTGGTATGATCTTCATTATTTCTTTTATTCTGCTGGGTTTAGGATTGGTTTGCTCTTCCTTTTCCATTTCCTTGAGATTATTCATTTATTTACTGATTTGTGAAATTTCTGTCTTTTGGATGTGGGCATTTAAAGTGATAAGTTTTCCTCTCAGGACTATCTTTGTTGTATCCCACAGATTTTGATAACATCTGTCCCCATTATCATTTAGTTCAAAGAATCTTTTGATTTCCATCTGAATCTCCTCCTTGACTCAATAGTCATTCAGCAATAGATTGTTTAATTTCCATGTTTTTGGATAGAGATGGGTGTTTATGTTGGAATTGATTTCTAATTTTATTCCACTGTGGTCTGAAAAGATACATGGTATGATTTCTATTTTTTAAAATTTGCTGAGATCTGTTTTGTGGCCTAGGATGTGATCAATTTTAGAGAAAGTTCCACAATATATGGTGCTGGGAAAATTGTATAGCCACAAGTAGAAGACTGAAACTAGATCCACACTTCTCACCTCTCACTAAAATCAACTCACAATGGATAACAGACTTAAACCTAAGATGCGAATCCATAAGAATTCTAGTAGTAAACGGTGGAAAAACTCTTATAGACTTTGGCCTAGGCAAAGAATTTATGAAGAAGACCCCCAAAGCAATCACAGCAGCAACAAAAATAAATACACGGGACCTGATCAAATTAAAAAGCTTCTGCACAGCCAAGGAAACTATCAATAGAGCAAACAGACAACCTACAAAATGGGAGAAAATATTTGCATGCTACACATCTGATAAAGGGCTGATAACCAGAATCTATATAGAACTTAGGAAAATCAACAAGAAAAAATCAAACAACCCCATTAAAAAGTGGGCAAAGGACATGAACAGAAACTTTTCCAAAGAAGACAGAATAATGGCCAGCAAACATATAAAAAATTGCTCAACCTCCCTAATCATCAGGGAAATGCAAATTAAAACCACAATGAGATATCACTTAACTCCAGTGAGATTGGCTTATATCAAAAAGTCCTAAAACAACAAATGTTGGTGAGGATGCGGACAGATAGGAGCACTCATACGTGGCTGATGGGACTGCAAATTAGTACAACCTCTATGGAAAGTAATATGGAGATACCTCAAAGAACTAAAAGTAGAATTACCATTTGATCCAGCAATCCCACTACTGGGTATTTACCCAAAGGAAAAAAAGGCATTCTATAATAAAGACATCTGCACTCAAATATTAATAGCAGCACAATTCACAATTGCAAAGATGTGGAAGCAACCCAGGTGCCCACCAATACACGAGTGGATTAATAAAATGTGGTATATGTATACCATGGAGTATTACTCAGCAATAAAAAACAACGGTGAATTAAGACATCTGGTATTATCTGGGGTGGAGCTAGAAGCCATTCTTCAAAGCAAAGTATCACAAGAATGGAAAAACAAGCACCACTGGTACTCACCATCAAATTGGTACTAACTGGTCAATACTTATGCGCACACATTGAAATAATATTCATCAAGAATCACACAGGTGGGAGGATATGGAGGGGATGGGAAAACTCTCACCTAATGGGTGCAGGGTGCACAGTTTGGGAGATGTCCGTGATTGTAGCTCTGACTTGGGCAGTGCCTACGCAATATATATAACCAAAGTGTTGTACCCCCGTAATATTCTGAAATAAAAATGAATGAATAAATAAATAAATATATAAATAAAACAAAAAAATAAAAATATTTGTAAAGCAAAACAAACAAACAAAAAAGAAGTCAAGCATAAGAAAATACAGCAAAAGAAAATAAAGTGTGGTATGTTGAATGAATAAATGGATAAATAAAATAATGGTGCCAGTGGGATGTGATATTTTTGTCCTTTATGGGTCCTCTTTAAGGGGTAATATTCTGCCAAAAGAAAGATAAGGGAATGATATGACGAGCAAAGACAATACCAACCATGATATTCAAAAGTTTAAGCTGTTTCGAAGAATAAAACTGATCTACCTTTTAGCAAATTGAGTGAAACATTAACTGCTTTGAGCCTTGATATAATAAGCTCATAAAGGTTGAGTTTTTTAAGATACATGGATTTCACATATACCTCACAGCATAAGAAAATAAAATATAATATTTAAAATTTTACCATGTCTATGAAACATTTTACAGAAGTACACTGTTAGCATTTTTATTGTAACAAAGTTAACAGCTTATATGCATTAAAAACAGAATTTTTTTAATGTTTAGCTATGTGTACATTGTGCCTCTAATCACGAGCTTCTGTTACATAGACATTCGTTGTCTAATTGTTGACTAAATTACTGAAAAAAATCATGTTATTTAAATTTTTGTTCTTTTAAATCAATGAACTCATGATTATGCAGGTCAAGGATGATGTAAATACTATGGATAAAAGAATTTTATGATTTAAAAATAATTTGCATTGCATTCACTTACAGATTAATTACTAATATGACCTTTAAATCTTTTTTTTTTAAATTTTTTACTTTCTATATTTTCACAAAACTGATTCGCCTATTTCAAGCAAGCATCTTGAGTTGGTTTTTGTATGAGCTATTGTAAATATATTGATATAGTTGACAAGTTTTATTTATGGATTGATAGATTGCAGTCATCAATATCATGTTATTGTAGCTGAATAAAATTTAGAGATTTTAGCAGGTGTTTTCTCTTTCCAAATTATTAATATTGCCTCAAAGCTCTCTGATCATTGGATCAAAGCCTTTTTATTGCTCTAGGAGAAAGGCGGCTACAGCCTAGGAAATGGAAGTTAGTTCAAGTTCACAATGGCTGAGAGTCGAATGGTGGTTACCAGAGGCTGGAAAGGGTAGGGTGGGAAGAGAGGATTAAGAGAGATTAGCTGATGGGTAAAAAGTAGAGTTAAAACAAAAAGTTCTAGTGTTTGATAGTATAGTAGGGTGACTATAGTTATCAATAATTCATTGTATATTTCAAAATAGATAGAAGATTTGGAATGTTCCCAGCACAAAGAAATGATAAATGTTTGAGGGGATGAATATTCTAATTACCTTGATTTGATCATTACACATTGTATACATGTATCAAAATACCATATATATTCTACAGATAGAAACAATTTTGATGTTCAATAAAAAACAAATAAAATATTCCCTGATATTCATCTTCTAAAAAGAAAATATCTTACAAGGGGGAATATTGGTTTGAAACCAAACTCAGGTCAATGAATTAGAAAATGGTCCCTCTTTGAAATCTGAAACATCTTAGAGTAGAATATAAAGTCAGAGCATAGACATCTACAACAGAGAGTTTATTAAGGTCAATGTAATAGAGATCTATGTGGTATTTAACTTAAGGACAGCTTCCACCCCAATGCCCCACAAAACCAATCAAATCTTTGCCTATAGGGGAGGAGTGTGGGGAGTTTCAGAGATGAGACAACAGAAAGGCCCATTACCTGTGGGCTGACACCTGGATGGCTGGGAGTAAAGGCCCTTAGATAGTTTTGGGAGTTTCAAAACAAAAGTGTTTTCTGCCCTGCTACCCAGTGGGAATTCTGTGACCAGGGTAATTGAGTATCTATAGCAACAGTCTTCACACTGGAATAGAATTCAGGAGAGGGCTTGAGATAGCTTTTCCACTGGACCAGAAAGGTGAGGGAAAAATATTATAGGCAAAAGACAATACCAATCATGATATACAAAAGTTTAAAGTAGTTCAAAGGAAAAAACTGATCAATCTTTTAGCAAATTGAGTGAAATATTAGGTGCTTTGAGAGTAGATATTATTACTGTCTTGGATATAAGATTATGAAGGTTGCATTTTTTCAGGTATATGGATTTCAGGACAGTAATATAAAAAATGCTAAACACAAAATGTTTTTCACTGACACTAGTAAAAACTTAGCTCCAACTGTTCCTTGATACCCTTCTTGCTAAACCAAGATTTAACAGCTGCTAAACCATAACTCCTCTTTTTCTACCTCTATATCCCATCTCATTACTAACACAACTTCAGTTTCCCCTTACTTTCTGAGCATTTGAACAGTGAACAATTCTCACAACAAGGTAAACTTTGAATTTCATCTTCTAAAAATTCTTTTTAGCTTTTTGCTGTCCCTGTAGCTGTCATCTCAGAGCTGTATTTTTTGGCAGTCTTTTAATAAAAGGTTGAGCTGATGGCTTTTGGTTGATTTTTCTTCTGCAGGAGAGACATAATAAAGGTGACTGTGTTGATTGGGGCCAACTTTATATTGGATAAATATATCCAATATATCATAAGTGGGAGCTAAATATTAAAACAATTGATCTCATGGAGACAGAGAGTAGAATGATTGTTACCAGAGGCTAGGAAAGGTGGCAGGGATGGGAAAATAAAGTGGGGATGGTTAATGTGTGCAAAAATATAGTTAGATAGTTAGATAGAATGAACAATACTTGGTATCACAAGAAAGTGATCATAAGCAAAAATAAGTTAGAATATACTTTAAAATAACTAAAAGAGTGAAACTGGAATATTCCTAACACAAGAAAATGATAATGCCTGAGGTGATGGATACCCCAATTACCTTGATATGATTAATACACATTATGTGCTTGTATCAAAACAACACATGTACTCTATAAATATATACAAATTTGTACCCATAATTAAAAACAAAAATTAAAATAAATAAATGAAAACATGGATTAATGTAATATGAACCTAAAGATTTTAGAACATCTGTAGGTAAAGAACTTTGTGACTGACTATATATAATTAGTTCATCTTATCATTTTAGAATGATAATAATTTTTAAATTTTAATGTTTCTTATTATCACTCTAATTCTTACAGCTTCCTTATTAATTCATTTCTACCTAAACTACTTAAATTACCTTATAACTTACCTCTTTCTTCTCTATCCCTCCCTTCTAATCCATATTTCACATCATTTACATACTTAGTGTTCTAGAAGTAAATATAATCGTGTCATAGCCTGCATAAACACATTTATTGAATCACCATAGCCTTCAGGAGCAGCATAATATTGTCCCACCCAGTTGGTGAAGCCACACAAACATACTGAAGCTCTTTAAACTTCCAGCACTTTCTCATAACATGGCTTCTCAAATGCTGTTTCCTCCTTAGAACATACTTCCATTCTTCTACCCATTAATTCCTTTAGGTCATGAAAGATGCTGAGTACCACCCTATGCAAACATTTCTGGTCCCTCTCCTTAAGTAGAGAGAGACGCCTCTTTTCAGTGTTTCACTTTTTACATATATGCTATTTCTTGAATATATCTATTATTGATTCTTTTGTATATCTGCTCCATTATCCCATGATCTTGAGAGCACGAACAGTATTTGTATTTCTCGTATATGTTAGGATGGATGAAATGTGATTGATGCATAATAAATATTTATTCAAGGAATAAATGTATGGATGGAAAATGGAAGAGGTGTTAAGGTGTGCTGCTGTCCATACATAATTTTAATCCTTACAAGGTTGTTTTCTCCTATACCTGATTTCCAAATGTTAGTTAGGGTCCAGTCCTTAATATTCTACTGCTCTCTTACACTTCCTTTCCATAAATCTCAACTAAATTGTACATGTAAATATTTTCTGTACTTTAAATTGACATCTCCACATCTGACTTTTCCTATGATTGCATAACCAATTTTCTCCTCTACGTCTCCACTGGGAAATCTAATAGGCAACTCAAACATATTGTCTATAACTGAATTTTTCATTTACTCTTCCCAAATCCACTCATTCTGTCTCAGATACAAAATAAAACAAAACCTGTTTCTCAGCCCAAGACCTCAATCCAAGATTTCTTGTCTTTATTTCACCATTGTCCCCCCTTCTTATCCAGCCCCTGAGAAAACATTTTAAGTCCTTTTTGTCAAAGTTTTACCATGAATCCCAGTTCTTAATGCCTCCCTACAATACTCTATTCCCCACTACTATTGATTCTTGCCAGAATCATTGCATTGGGCTGCTGAATGGATTTCCCAATTGCACTGTTGGTAACACACATTCATTCTTCACATGCAGTCAGAATGATTTTTTGAAATATAAAGTAGATCACATGAACCACTCACATTTAAAGCTATTCAGTGACTTATAATTGTACCTTAAAAAAATCCAAATTCCAACTATAAATCTCAGTAGGCAACTCTGGAAGATAGTATAGATGATGCTTCAGAATTATTTCACCTGAGGAATAACGAAACCAGGTATTTGTCTAGCAGACATTCTGTTTGTGATTGGCTGCTCCTGTAGGAATTAATTCTCTGGAATTTTTGTGTGTCATGTGAGGGCAAGAGAACTCCTGTGGTTGGGGAAAAATAAACACCCTCAGGTAGAGTCTCAGATACAGAGGTAAATATACAAAGACATGAGTGGAGCACAAATAGAAACTATTTACTATGGCCCAAAAATCCCCAGATGACCTGGCCCTACTTGTATCTTCCATCTTAGCCCCTACAATTTTTCTTCTCCTTCATTCTGCTCTGTTTGTTTTGCTGCTCCTCTGACACTAATCTCATCCTTGCCTCAGGACTTCTGTATGTGTTGTCTTCTTAGTCCAGAATGATTTCCCTTCACTTATTTTCAAGCCTGTCTCTTATTTCTCGTACAGGGATGAATTCTCACATAATCCTGGATCCCAATTAAAGATCTCTAACAGAATTACACCTGAGATATATTTACACTTCTTTATCACCTTGCTTCTTCTCTTGGAGGTAAATTCAGTTTGGCTAGAGACTTGGTTTTGTTCATCATTGTATCCCCAATGCCTAGAACACACTTGGACATATGTGGATTTTCAATAAATATTGTTGAATAACTTAATAAACATTATAAATGAGGAAACATGATATTACCTTGATTAATACCATGTTCTTATATTTACTCAATTGACATTTAAAAATAAAACATTGACTTTTTGTTTCATTTTGCATTTTGGGACAATCCATCATTCTTCATAGTATCTGTACTTTGTTTTAGGATTTGCACATACACTTATTTGGAATTTATTTTCCTTTTTAATGTCTAAGCACTTAATGACTCACTGATTCTAAACTTTTTCAATTATTCAAGTAACTGAGGATAATATACTTATGTGCATGTGAGTGTATATTGTATGTACATGTGTTTTTATCCATAAAAATATCTGTGTTATAATTCAATGTCAAAATGTCATAAAATATATTTAATTCAAAGTAAGTATATTGACCCTTTGAGTGCTCTTTAATAGAATCTAGTTTTTAATAATGAGTTTCCTAGGTTACTTACTTCTTTATTAACGTATAATCATATAATATCTGAATTACTGGATTCTCCTATGTCAAGGACATGGTTATACAAACTAGCTTTATAAAACACCAATTACATTGAAATTATGCATTATGAATAGCATAGTAGATACTTGTGTGTTTGGAATATAATGAGAAATTTAAAATAGGTCTCATTCTCAAATTTATTATAAAAGTGATTCTTACATTAATCATTTAAATAAATTCTCTAAGTAATTCATCAATACAAATGTAGTACCACACATTTCAGAATAAGAATATTTAAATAGTAAGTAAAAATCCTGGAGTCATTATTAAAAGTTAGAAATATATTACATACTATCCAATTTAATCAGAGAGTATTGAAGAAAAATTAAACACTACTAACTAGGGTACTTATTACCCAAGAAATGTGTAATATATTTAACTAGACATTAGGCTATATAGAAAGTAATATATACAAAATAATGACTGAGTATGTATTCTGAAAGGCATGGGTTTATAACCTGTCTCTGTTACTTGTTACTTTCTAGCTTTATAAACTTGAGAAATGTACTTAATCATCCATAGAAAAGAGAAAATTAGATGGTTACTCTGTACTAAACAAAATAGATGTATTGGTATTTCTTCTCTGCATTCACATAGAATCCATTCCAAATATGAGTCTTGAAATACTGAAAAAAATATTATAGGAGATTTTGTACAGTATTTGTTTATCATAGTACTAGTTCAAGGAACTCATTACATATTAAGTCAATATAAGTGCCTCCATTGCAGTCAGAAGTACCCTTGTCTTCTAGCTTACAGCTAATTTTTAAAAGGCCAAAAGTTTAAATACGACAGTAATGTTTAATATTAAATGATAGTCATGATTCACTTTAAAACACTACCACCATTGGAAAAAAATATTGCTCACCATTACATTTGGTGCATTATATGCACCAATAAAAAGCCAATACAGTAATTATTTTAGTAAATGAATGTATAATTTTGGTAATATAATATATTATATATTTTGTCCATGGACCTGCTATTAGTAAAGATGGTTACACACCATACAGAGACTTATTTCAATACTATCTTTTTTGCCTATAACACCATTTTAGCAACTAATAGGAAAAAGTGTAAATACTGAATAAATACACATGGTCAATAAAATTATTCATATCCTTAAGGGATACAAAAAGAAATTTATTCATATTGTAAAATATTTGTTTAACCTTTACATATTTTAATCTCCTTTCTGACAATATCTTAATAAAACATCTTACAGAACACAATTCAGTTTTTGGAATTCCTTTTCAAGTATGATGTAAAGAGTGAAGATGAAGGCAAGCACATGCAAGGATAGTTGGACCAAGACTATCTTAAAATAGAAAATATTGGGTTTTCTTCTTTGCATTCAAATATAACCTTTTCCAGCTATGTATAAAAAATAATTTAAAAAGTAACATGTAAAAGTTTAGGTAGTTAATGGGTAGTAGAATAAGCTATAAAGTGGGCCTTATAAATAATTAAAATAATTTTTAAAAATAGTCAGGACTGAGTAAAAATAGGCTTATTTAATGAAAAACAGATGCAAAAATATAAGGAGTGGAAAAGTACTAATAGGTTAGAATATCCCCAATTGTTTTATATATGATCTTTCATTTTATATATGAAAGTAATTTTTAAATTTTTATCTATTTTAGATTTTTGAAAGCAAAATATAGTTTCCCTACATTTTAGAAAAAAATAGGCTAGATCTATGGTTATGCACAAAATAATAAATGAGAAGGCACATAAAAGGAAATTTAGGGAACTAACCAACTTTACAAACTATATCAAATATCATTCTTCAAGGAGGTAGAGGAATAGGCTTAATACGGGTAGAGAAGTCAGCAACATTGAGGAATGTCACAGAAGGGTTGGTCTGGAGGAACTCAAGAGGATTAAAAGGGAAAGGGGCAAGGTGGTGGACTAGAAGCAGCCCGTGCACATCACTCTCAAAGAGAGAATCAAAAGTTGCAGGTGGATGCCCACCTGCAGATGGGCGCCCACCTGCAGATGGGCCTTCTTGGAGAAATTATTGTGAATCATTGGAGAAGCAATCGGGGACATTCAGAGTGAAGGAGAAAGTGACAGGGTGATCCACTTGGCAAGATCAGAAGTTACCTGGGGGAAGCACCCACACGTGGGGAAGAATAGGAGGAGAGAACACTAGGGATCCAGGCTCCCCCACAGACACTGTGGCCAAAGCTGTGTAGGAGCCCCTACCATCACTGCAGACTTCCAGACTAATCAGGGAGATTCTTATAGTCTGTGCAGTGACACTGGTCCAGATAGCAGGCACAGCAGAGACCTGGTGGCTTCCATTCCTGGGTCCTACAACTGATGCCATTTTGAGCTCTCAGGTCCAGATTAACTGCTCTACACAGGGCTAAGCTTTGCCACAACTGCCTCCACATAGCCCACTGGGGATTTGAGAAGAATGGGCCCCACAGACACCACCTGAGAAGCCCTGCAGTGACTGCCTTCACAGGACCTGGGCAGGGGGAGTGCCAAGGCCACCCAATGGTCCAGTCCTACAGCCCCACCCATGTGAACCCCATGCTGCAACCCAACCCCATGGTTCTGCCCCTATAGTTCCCATGTTGCTGTCTGAACCCACAGTCCCACACATGTGGCTCCAGCACTGCCACTGTAATCCATGGCATTTCTCCTACAGCTCCCACCCACTACCTGGCAGGAACTGCCCCTGCAATCCAGTGCTCCACCATGGACCCACTAGCTTTGAGCCACTATCACACCTGGAGCCAGATGGAGTGAACGCCTGCAGCCCTGACACCCATGACCACTGCCTGGAGAGCCTCACCCAGCTGCCACTGTCACCAGCATGAGGAGGTCTGGCCAGAGCAATCTCCTGCAATGCCAGTGTCCATGGAAAGGGACTTGCCCAGTCCCCAACTCAAGATACCAACAGTGGCCTGGGGAACAACCAACAACACTGCATGAAGATCATCCACCACTGGCTTGGACTGTGACAAGGAAAGGGGAATGGGACAACACAGAATAGGTGCATTACAGGCTCTTAGTGCATATGCCTCTCTCCTGTCAAGTCAATCTCTTAGAGTAGTACTCAAAAGTACCATCTAGGGACCTCTTCTTTTTATCACTAAGTAGGAGCATTCCCAGCAAAGGAGAACAGGTGTGCTGCAAACCTGCATGCCCTGAGCTGAGAGAAAAGGCTTCAGACGAGAAGAAACCAGAAAAGATCTCTGACAACATGGAAAAACAAGCTAGTTTGACACCCTTAAGGGATCAAAATGGATCTACAGCAATGGACCCCAACCAAAAGGAAATTGTCAAAATATTGGAAATAGAATTCAGAATATGGATGGCAGAGAAGATGAATGACATTGAAGAGAAAGATGAAAACCAACACAAAGAAGCCAAAAACATATTTCAGAACATCAATGAAAAAGATGAAAAAGTCACTAAAGAGATAGACAACAAAGGAAAGGATATAACAGAACATAAAGTAATGAATGAGTCATTTAGGGAATTTCAAAATACAGAAGGAAGCTTAACAACAGGCTAGACCAAGCAGAAGAAACAGTCTCAGAATTTGAAGACAAAGCTCTTGAACTAACCCCATCAGTCAAAGTTGCAGAAAAAAAGAATAATGAAGAATGCACAATCACTCAGAGAAATATGAGACTCCCTGAAGCAAACTGATATATAAATTATAGGTATCCATGAATGAGACTAAGAAAAAGCAAAAAGCATGAAAAACCTCTTCCAGGAAATTGAAGGAAACTTCCCTGGTATTGTCAGAGATTCAAATATACAGATACAAGATGATCATCAAACACTGGGAAGATTCATAGCAGATATGACATCTCCATGATATAGTCATCAACTTGGCCAAAGTCAAAATGAAGGAAAAAATTCTACAAGCTCCAAGATGAAAGTAAAAATGAACCTAGAAAGGAAAACCCATCAGGCTAACAGCAGACTTCTCAGCAGAGAATTTATAAGCCAAAAGGGATTAGAGTCCCATTGTTACTCTTCTTAAACAGGACACGTGCCATCCAAGAATTTTGCATCCTGCAAAACTAAGAGTCATAAATGATGGAGAAATAAAGACTTCCAGACAAGCATACATTAAGGGAATTTGTTACTATTAGACCTGCCCTATAGGTAATATTCAGAAATGCATTATACATGGAACAGCATAATAGATACCCACCAGCATAAAAACACTCAAAAGTTAAAGCTCACAGCTCTTATAAAACAATAGCACAAGAGAGAAAACAAAGCAAGATATCATCCAATATGATGAACAGATCAGTATCCCACATATCAATACTAACACTGAATGTGAATGATCTTAATGCCTCACTTAAAATACATAGACTGGTTGAATGGATGAAAAAACATGCCCCAAATATATGCTGTCTCCAAGAAATACATCTAACTTAAGAGGACTCACACAGACTCAAGGTAAAGGGATGGAAAAAATATTCCATGCAAATGGAAACCAAAAACAAACAAGTACAATCATTCTCATATCAAATAAAATAGACTTTAAATTAACAATGGTAAAAAAAGACAAAGATGGTCATTATATAATGGTAAAGGGAGCAGTCAACAAGAAGACATAACAATACTAAGTATATATGCACCTAACACAGGAGATCACAGATTCATAAAGCAAATTCTACTAGATTTAAGCAAAGAAATAACAGTAGCATCAAAATTGCTGGAGACTTCAACATGTCACTGATAGAACTGGATAGATCATCAAAGCAGATAATCAATAAAGAAACACTCAACTTAAAGGGGACTCTTGAACAAATGAACCTAAGAGACATTTACAGAATGTTCTACCCCAAAACTGATGAATATACATTCTTCTCATCAGCACGTGGGAAATTTTCCAAGATTAATCATATATCTAAGGCCACAAAACAAGTCTCAGCAAATTCAAAAAAATAGAAATCATACCATGTTTCTTCTCAGACCACAGCGGAATAAAATTAGAAATCAATTCCTAGATAAACACTCAAATCTATACAAAGTCATGGAAATCGAACAATCTGCTACTGAATGATACCTGGGTTAATGATGAAATTCAGATGAAACTCAAAAGATTCCTTGAACTGAAAGACAAAGGGGACACAAGTTTTCAAAATCTATGGGATACAAAATCTCTTAAGGGGAAAATTAATTGCCTTAAATGCCTACATCAAAAAGACAGAAAGACCACAAATTAAAAATCTAATGTCACATCTCAAGGAACTAGAAAAAGAAGAGAAAGACAAACCAAAACGCCAGCAGAAGAAAAGAAATAACAAAGCTTGGAGCAGAACTAAATGAAATAGAACACACCCCGGCTTCAAAATGCAAAAGACCAATGATACACAAAGTTGGTTATTTTGTTAGGTAGATAGTTAGGATCTCCAGCTCTTCTCTGTACAAGGGTAGCATGCTTTGGTGCTGTCTCAAGCAACTGCTTCACCTGGGAAGAAGGATAAGAGTTGGCACCCCATTTTGGTGTTGCCCCACCCTTAATCCTATCCCAAGGAACTGCTACACCTGGGGAAGGATGCAATGCTTTGTCAATCTGGGAATTCCCCAACTCAGGAGTAATAGGATTTAGAAAGTGACCTAGAGTAACCTAAGGGCCTTTATTATGCCATTAGCTTGCAGCTACATTGTGGTAGATTCACAACCCCCCAAGTGGGCTTTCTTAGAGGGAGCTTGTATACGCAGGTGGAATTTTGAGGACACCTGTTGATCATTTGATAACATCCTACACGTTCTGAGAGCCTTCCGCTAGACTGGGCTAATAAAAGAAAACAATCCAAGAATTCGGAGAGAGAGTGAGTCAGTCAGTCAGTGAATCAGTCTGTCTCTGTCCACTGGCAGAGACTGACCTGTTTTGTTTTACAGTAAAGAGCTGCTTATGTGAAACTGCTTCCTGCCTGAGGTTACTCTGTTGCATTGGTCCTGCTGGGGCTTTTTCCAAGAAAGGAGCCAGAGGACTGGGATAAGAGTCTGGACTTGACGCTTTGGTGTGTCTGGTCATTCTTCAGTCAAAAGCACACCAAGAACAGAGGGCAGACTTCCACCCTGACATTTTTGGTGCCATGACTCAGATTTTGACACTTTGAAAACACAAACAAAACTGATAGACCAGTAGCCAAATTAAACAGAAATAGTAGAGAAAGAACTTAAATAAGCTTGACAAGAAATGAAAAAATGACAACATATACCAGAGAAATACAAAATATAATTTGTGAATAGTTAAAAAAAACCTCTATGCAAACAAACTAGAAAATGTAGAGGAAATGGATAAATTCCTGGAAACACACAACCTCCTAAGCCTGAATCAGGAAGAAATAGAAACCCTGAACTGATCAGTAATGTGCAGCAAGATTGAAGCAGTATTAAAAGATCTTCCAACAAATAAAAGCCCTGAAACTGACAAATTCACAGCCAAATTCATCCAGACCTACAAAGAAGTTATACCTATCATACAGAAATTATTTCATAACATCAATAAGGAGGGAATCCTCCCTCACTCATCCTATGAAGCCAGTATCACCATGTTACCAAAGCCAGGAAAGGATACAACAACAACAAAACACTACAGGTTAATATCCCTTATGGACATAGATGCAAAAATCCTCAACAAAATACTAGCAAATAGAATTCAACAGCAATCAAAAAGATAATTCACCATGATCAAGTGGGCTTCATCCCAGGGATGCAAGGATGGTTTAACATATGTAAATCAATAAGCGTTATTCAGCACATAAATAGAAGTGAAAACAAAGACCATATGATCATCTCAATAGATGCTGAAAAAGTATTCAATAAAATCCAATTCCCTTTCATGATAAAAACCCTCAACAAATTAGGCATAGAAGGAACATACCTCAAAATCATAAAACCTATATATGCCATATCCACAGTCATCAATATACTGAATAGGGAAAAGTTGAAATCATTCCCCTGTAAGAACTGGAAGAACACAAGTGTCCACTATCCCCACTCCTATTCAACATAGTATTGGAAGTCCTACCCAAAGCAATCAGGAAAGAGAAAGAAATAAAGAGAATCCAAATCAGGAAACAGGAAGTCAAACTATCCTTGCTTGCTGACAATATGATCTTGTATTTAGAAAAGCCTAAAGACTCCACCAAAGACTCCTAGAATGGATAAATAAATTTCAGCAAAGAAATTTACAAAATCAACATACACAAATCAGTAGCACTTCTATATACTAACAGTTAAGCTGAGAGTCAAATCAATGCTCAATACCATTCACAATAGCTACAAAAAAAATACCTGGGAATGTACATAACTAAGGAGGTGAAAGATCTCTATAAGGAAAACTACAAAACACTGATGAAAGAAATTGTAGATGACACAAACCCATGGTAAATCATCCCATGCTCATGGATTGGTAGAGATGACATTGTTAAAATACTGATGGTCATTATTAAAAAGTCAAAAAGCAATAGATGCTGGCATGACTACAGAGGGAAAGGAACACTGATACACTGTTGGTGGGGCTGCAAATTAGTACAACCTCTATGGAAAACAGTTCAGAGACTCTCAAAGAAATAAATGTAGAATTACCAATTGATCCAGAAATCCCACTACTGGGTATCAACCTAAAGGAAAATAAGTCATTTTACATAAAATACATCTCCACTTGAATGCTTACGGCAACACAGTTCACGATTGCAAAGATATAGAATCAACCTAAGTGCCCATCAATTCATGAATGGATAAAGAAAATGTGGTTTATATATATACCGGGGAGTATACCCAGCCATAAAAAGGAATGAAATAATATCTTTTGCAGCAGCTTGGATGGAACTTGAGACCATTATCCTAAGCAAAGTATCTCAGGAATGAAATAACAAACACCACATGTCCTCTCTAATAATTGGGAGCTAAACGATGGGCATACCTGGGCACAAAGACATGTAAAGGATATTGGAAACCAAGAAGCAGGGAGGGTGGGAAGCGATGAGGCATAAAAACTTATCTATCAGGAATGAACACTATTCTGGTGATGGACACACTAAAAGCCCCAAATTAAGCTTTAGACAAGCTATCTATGACAAAAATAGTTGTACCCTCCTTAATATTTTGAAATTAAAAAAGAGGAGTAAAAGGTGGAAATTTAAGATAGAATCAAAAGATTGAATAAAGACAGAAGATTTTAAAATATATATAAAGTCAATCATTAATGTTTGAGATTGTGTGTATTTACTGCATTCTTATTGTTCTTCCACTGAATGTAAGTTAACCAAAGTTATGAAACCAAATTACTCCATACCTTCTGTCACCAATAGGTAACACTGTAATGACTATTCTTATCTATGATGTCTAATGGCTTAATTACCTACTAGAGCTTGTAAGTTGAGTTTGTATTGGCCATCAGGAAAGTTGAAAGTGCCATATATAAGAAAAAAATAGAGGTCATTAAGAAATACCACCTAAATTAATATAAACCTTTATATTTCTTTTTTTTTTAGTATCTTATGATGGTTTTAATTTGCATTTTACTGATGACTGATCATGTCAAACATATTTTATGTGCTAATTTTCCATCCACATATATATTCTTTGGTGAAGTGTCTGTGCAAGTTTTTTGCTCATTTTGGGTGAGTTGTGGAGTTGAATGTTTCTTCCGGTTATATTTCACTTTCACAAAGCCAATATTTTCTCACATTGAAAGTAAAACTAACAGGTAATATAGTTTTTAGGTGAGGTGAAATCTAAAGAATGACATAATAAATAAAATATAATTTAATATTTACATCAACATATCTTTCAGCAGTATTTCTTGTCTGTCAATGCGAAACCTGAAATACAAATTCTTATTCATGGAAAGCTAAAAGATGTAATCTAAAAAAAAATCATACATAATGTAATATTTTTGTTTTCCTAAAAAAGATAAATCCTTAAAGAGAATCAACAAAAACAGATTTAGAGAAATATATGTTGTAATTGTATATTTTAGAATTCCTGGTCACACTCTTATGCCAACTGTTAACATTAGAGTTAAAAAAACTTTTGCTACATATGTAATCAAATGTAACAAATACAAGATGACTAACATATTAGCATAATCAAAAAAAATCAGAAATATAAAATGTAATGCCCAAATTACCACCAAAGAAGATATATTTGAAAACAAAATATAAATGATTTAGATTATTTTGATTTTAATCGTGTACTCCAATAGTAAAAAAAAACTTAATTTGATGTGGTTAATTGATATTTAACCATTATATATACATACATACACATATATAAATTTAAAAAGTTGGTCCAACCATGAGTGATTTTTACATGTCTAAAACCACAAATTCAGAAACCATACAGTTTGACACTACTTAAAGTTTACTATTTCAGTTTAATTGCATAGTACAAATTCATAAGTGCTTACCAATTTATTAATCAACAAATATGGAAATAAACAATATGCTGAACTATATTCCTACTTAATTTTCTATAAAGCATTTTATGTGTGATAACAATAAATATATATTTAATATGCTCAGAGATGCCTTATTTTTAATAAACAAAAGTACTTCTTTCCCTTTTTTCTGTTGAAAATGATAGAAAGATCCTATGTGATGTTGAATTATTCCAAATATGGTTGTAATAAACAAACTGCAAAAGCTTCTGTAAATGTTTAGTCACAAGAGAGCCATTTGGTTCCATGTAATTATACCCATCATTTATCAAATTCTGAATTCTAAATGTAAAAGCAGGTCCAGGAATATCATACAGATTTGTGATATACACTTGGGGATTGCTGATCCATAAACCAATTAACAGATTATATTCATATGGGTGTGTTCTTGTTTTCATTTATATTACACATCCAAACAGATTACAGATTCAGAAATTACTGAATGAGTTGCCGTTAGTGTGATTTTATTTCTGGCAACGTATTTCAGAGTGATGTGAAACAGAAAAGAAGACAAAATGGGGGTGTAAGACAAAAAGTAGAATCTGTCTCACTCTCTTTTTCAAATAAGCCCTTGGAATCAAACTGATAGATGCCTTGTAAGCACACAAAAAAAGATATTATTACCATTTATAGTACAAGATAACTGACTTCTGCAAGCTTGCTAGAAGGGACTGGATGTGTTATTGGCATATTATGGCCAAAATTTGTGTTTATTAGTTTATATTTTGCCTAGATGACCTGTCTTTAGAATAGTACATTTCTCAAGTAAAGCAGGAACTTCTAAGAAAATTTTAACCCTGATGCAGTAGCATTACTGTCATAGATACGTCATTATACAGATTACAGTGGAAAAAATACTGATCGGTCTGAGTAACGCCAATTATTTTACACGTGATATAATAGAAAGCAAGTTTAAATTGTTATCTTGTTTCGAGTTTTGAAAGCAAAACATAGTTTTCCTATATTTTGAAGAAAATAAACTAGCTCTGTGGCTATAAAAGGATAAAAATATTTTACGCTTATACAAACGACATTGTCAATTGTTCTAACTCATGCCTCTACTTGCTACACTACAACTCCTCTGTTTTCATAGGTTCTGTTTTATAGCATCAATTATAGTTTGATGTTTTATCATGTATTATTAATTGTACAGCAAAATCAAATTTTAATGTCATGAGTACCTTAACAAATCCTATTTTAGACATATACAAGATTACCTTTCATAATTTTTGTTTCAGATAATAAAAACTTAGAATATTGCACTAGTAACTTGGACAAAGAAAAGTATTTTCAGGTTTTTATCATCTTTATTTTCTTAGCAAAACCACAGTTGAAATTTATGTCAGTTAATTTACTATAAATACATCCTTAAGGAATAATTTGAAAATTATACAATGATATGTGAATAAATATATTTACATGTGATATCACACTTTAACGTAGGCATATATTATATAGATAAACTAAAACTACTTTAAATGTCCTATATTCTGAAGCATCATGTGGGTAATAAAGATCCATTCAGATCATGGTAACGTTATGTACACTGGTATTGAAAAATAATGAGGAGTTATTTTTGCACATAATAAAATGTCTGCATAGAATGTTCTAATTTCTTCTGTATGTTTTAATAAATACAGATGTGTGTTATTTTGTATGCACGAACATATGTATACACATATATTTATATATATATGCAAGATGCAATATGTGTAAGTGGGGAACAAGTAAAAGTATTTTCAAACAATGAGTAACAGAAATAAAATGCACAACTCAAAGGCTTTAAAATTTCAATATGAATTAAGAATTGTCTCAGAGATTTCATTAAAAAATTTTCTAAAACAATTTTCAACAATAAAACATTTTTTCTGCAAAGCAGTAGTGAGATTTTATTATTATGCCAAACTATTATAGAATAAGGAGCAGCATAGGTGAAAGAAAGATGATCAGGAAGTTAGGGGAAAATGGGGAGAGGGAGATGTAGACACAGAAACAGAGTGGCAGAGAGAAACATTTAAGAATCAGTAGGGAGAAAGAAAGTGTGTGATCTACTTTTTCTTTCAGAAAACACATCATGAGAAAGGCAATTGAGTGTATTGATGTGAGTTCTTGAGTAGAGACTTTCTTCAGCCTGATATATTTTTTAAATTTTTGTTTATCATTCATACATAAGTGTACATGTTTATTGGGTGTAGTGTGACATTTCAATACATGCATACATTGTAAAATGATCAAATCAGGGTCGTTAGCATGTCCATCACCACAAACCTTTACATTTCTTTGTGGTTATAATTTTCAAGATTCTTTTTCCTAGCTCTCTTGAAATATGCAATGTATTGTTATTAGCTACAGTCACCCTAATACATAATAGAACACCAGAACTTGGAGATTGATATTAACGTAAGGAAACTGCAGGAGACAGAAGAGCCCCTTCTGGGGCTGGGAGAAGTGAAAATCCTTATGAAATATGGACTCCTTTGGGTTGTTCTTCTGAGATTTCCCAATGTAGAATATCCCATTCCTTTCCAACTTAAGTCCACTGAAAAGGAGAAAGTTAGTTTACTAACCTTTTTGTCTACAATCATTCCTCAGAATACACCCATTTTCTGCAGGGACTTTGCTGAAAATTAAAAGGACATATAAGAGGAAAGTCCATCTCTACATTCTTTAGCTTATTAATGGAGGCAGTAGTCTCTACCATTCACCCACAAAAAGAAATATTAATTTTAATTTACTATCTTAGCTAGGAGGTAGGGGCAAGCAGTGTCAGAGGTTGTGGCCATCATGCAATAATCAAGCACGGTAACCAAAAAACTAATACCGTGGTCAGAGGTCTATCCAGATCCAATGGGAGAAAAGCACAGATGTGACCTCTGGATGGGGGGAATGTACATCATATGGTAAGATCATGTGGCATGGGAGATAGTGTTTTGGCCATCATGGAATGTAAGTAAAATCTGCAGCAGTCACTTAAAAAAAAAAGAACTGAAGATCCAGAACACTATAAAGATTTCGCTTATTTTTTCTAAAAGCCATAAATACCATTTAACTATTTTAGACAAAATTTGAATTGGAAGGTAGAGATCACATTTGAGGAGACAGCACTATTCAGAGTTATCATTCCAAAGGGTACTAAAAGAATTCATCGCAGTGAGAGTTTATGGTAGCTTTGGTATAGGGTAATGGTAACAGATATGAAACTAATAGGATTGGGGAAACATTTAGGAGACAAAATATGGGAACAGATTGGATTGAGTAGATATGGGGAGCATAGCTATCACTGGTAACTCCTAGGTTTCTGGCAGTGCAAAAAGATGAGTAATGTTGTTATTAGATGAGGAACATGTTTAGGTGAGAATTTCCTAAGTTTTGCTTTGCACATTTCAAATTTGACGTGCCTTGTAACACTCCACTAAAGGATTGGATAGTTAAGTTTTTATCTTATTAGAAAGGATAAAGTTGGAGATTTAAATAGGTTAGGCATCTGGGGCTGTTTGAAGCTGTGGTGAGATTATATCACTTAGAGAGAGGTTACAGAATGAGAAGAGGAAGTCTTCTAGAGTAGAACCTTGCCATTTCATATTATTTAGTTACCTGTAGATTGAAACAAACCTGCAAGGATGCTGATAATGAGAAAGCAAACAGGCAAAAAGATTTTGTTTCATTTTGCTTTTGACAGGAACTACCTGACTCATGTTAGTGTTAACATTATATTAACCATAATGTAACCACTGAAATAAATCTGTACAATTTAGGAAACTTTTTCTCTAATCCAAAAATCCTGAAATAGGTAAATGTGTAGTCATAGATAGTACATTAGGAAGGTAATTTTTAAAATGTCATTTTGGAGTTGACTAGGGCCTTTAAAGTATTGTTGAGAAATGAATGCCAGATATGCCCTTCCCAAAATTTTTAAATTCTGAAGCAAACTTTAAATAAAAGCCAAATTATATCTATAGAAACCTAAAATGTCTTTCACATTTTAAGTTTAAAACCTCTAAATGAAATCATGGGAAACTTATAAAATATATAGGAGAGGTCTGTTTCAATTGGTGCTATAGATATATCTCTAGAAAACTGTGGTAAAGCAAATTTGTTAACACTTTTAAACATTTTTTTCCAGATGTCAGCATTTTGAGGAGTAAGATAAAGAATAATTTTAAAATATTGTAAAGTATGAACTTTGAATTGGTTTGTCACAAATTTAACTAAAATAATAACTTTTCTGAAAGTGTCACTGATTTCTTGTTGACTTGGACAAATCAACAAGATTTGTGTTCTTGTTTAATATCATAATAAGACATTATTATTAGTCTAGTTTTGCTCAGTTGCCTAAATTTTATTTTACACTTTTACCAGAATATAAGCCATTTTGTCATCAGTTAGAACTACTGAAGTCTCTAAATAATTAAGCAATCAACATCAATTGAGGAGTAAATGCAATTTTTATATTGTTATGACTGGTTCCATGATCCTATGAATGGCTTAAATGGGTATTTAAAATTTTGCCTTAAGGAAAGATAAATTATTATTTTTTAAATTAAGGTTAGTATAGTTGAATAAATATTGGAAAAAATAGAGATGAATAAAGGAGAAATATATGAATGACAGATGAGAGGGAGAAACAGGGCGAGAACACTATAAAAATGAATTCTCATTTATGTTCATTTAGTGCAGAGAGATTTTGGTTGATTATCAATAAGAAAATTAAATATTTCAGATTCTGAATTATTGCTAGCATTTTTTGAAGCTTGCAAAAATGAATAATGCTTATTAATTCTAATACGTACATGAATGGTGTTGTGGAAAGAAAACAAAACTTGGAATCAGGCAGTTTATTTTCTCCTTCTGACTGAGTCATTTATTGTGTTTATGGCCAATAGCTCTCTTATGTAGATCAGATCTATACAGCAACCACCTAAACAGAACTTACCAGTCACTGCAGGATTTGAAATTTGTGTCCAACTTATTTTTTTCCATTAGTCTCTCAAATTCTAAGCTATAGTAATAATGAAATTTAGATTGTTTGAGCATTTGTATGCATTGCACAATTTCAAGATTTCCTGATAAACTCTGAACTTCATAAGAATAAGGAATTTCTTTATCCTGATCAGTATCCTTTAGCCAGGCCATAACAAAGTTGACATATAAATGGCACTGCATATTTATGAAAGATTTGATGATTATTTATAGCTTATTCACTTTCTCACATCTGAGGTTTCAAAGTTGTTGTGATTCTTTTTTGTACTCCCTTTCGTCTGAATATCTCCCTTCCTTTGTCATCTGCTTAATTATTGTCTTCTCTTTTCACAATTAATTTGGTTTCTTTATTTATAATCATGTATTTCCTGAACTGGTCACTTTAACATGAGTGTCTGTCTTGTGATGTTGCCAAATTGTTCACTCCCTACTATTTTATTTTTTTCCTTATATATAAATTTCTAAGTGTTTCATTCCCTAATCATTATTTGGTATGACTTTTCTTTCGATGCCTTTGTCAAAAGCTGGCTCCTCAAATATTACAAACAAAACCTATTTATAAGACAAAACCAAATTTGTTGCTTATGATGGAAAGGGAGAATATCACCTCACAAAAATTTGTCAGTGTCTCAGAAAAGGAAAGGTAATGTCATATTTGTTGAGAATTGTGAATTTGGTTTACGGAAGGTCTTTTAATAAAACTGTCTTGATTAATATTGTGTAAGAATCATAATACAACATTTCAGGATTGGTGGAAGCAGCCAGGTGAGGATTTTGAGAGAGAGATTCAAATGTATAAGATTCAATGTCTTTCCTTATTCTTCAAGCCTTGGCTATGCGTGCGTGTCATTAGGATTTGGGGTTGCAAGAGGCAGAGTACCAGATTAAATTAGTTTAGAGAAAATAAAGTTTTTTTTCCCTACCACTGTAACTAAAACTTCAGGGCCAGGGATGGCTGAAAGTACAGCTGATCCCATCCTTCAATAATATTACCAGGATCTAGCCACTTTGTTATTGTTTTTCTCATCTCTTTCTTCTTCTATGTTGGCTGTTCTTCTGGGCAGATCTTTCAGTATTGATAACGACAGCAGTTTTAGCTTAGTGTCCTCTCAGTTTCCGGCCCAAAGGAAAAGTGAAGTTTCCTTTCTTTCTGATGTTAACACCATTACAAGAGTATGTCTTATTGGCTTGACTTGCTTTGCACATCTGAACTAATCACTGTGACAGAGAATGGAATGCTCTAGTAGGCCAGGTGTAATTTACCTATTTATCCCAGATGTTGGAGGATACATGTGTTTGTTGGCAAAGCACATAGACTGAGAATACTAAAGGGGTGGTTCCCTTAACAAAGTAAAATGTTACTCCCAAAAGAACAGAAATAGACACATAAAGTCAGCAAAAACAATTTCCAGTACAGTACAATGAGTTAGTTTCTTGTTGGATTCTTTCACAATACCCTCTATTTCTGCTATCACATTACATTTTAATTACCTCATTGCATAAGAACAAAAGGACCCAAGTTAAACTTGTTCATTATTGTTATACAAGCAGGCATCAAAGTGAATAGAGTATAGAATCTATAATTATGTTCTTGCTAAATGAGTGAATAATTTGATTGGGCAAATAATTTTATCTCTTCAGCAATCACAATTTCTTCTTAAAAATTAATAACAGTAGTATGTTAAATAGTATAATTTTATTAACAGTCCAGATTAGTATGATTATTATAATCATGGCCAGGCACAGTGGCTCACGTCTATAATCCTAGTACTCTGGGAGGCTGAAGTGGGAGAATCGCTTGTGGTCAGGAGTTCGAGACCAGACTGAGCAAGAGCTAGACCCCATCTCTACTAAAAATAGAAAAAATTAGCCGGGCATGGTGGCACATGCCTGTAGTCCCAGCTACTCAGGAGGCTGAGGCAGGAGGTTTGCTGGAGCCCATGAGTTTGAGGTTGCGGTGAGCTATGATAACTCCACTGTACTGTAGCTGGGGCGACAGAGTGAGACTCTGTCTCAAAAAAAAAAAAAAACAAATTAGTATGATTATTATAATCAATATAATAAAAATGCCAAACTAATAAATTTATCATGAGACTTACTTAAATTAATACCAAAATTTCTTAGAATGTCCCCGACCCACAGTAAGCACTAAATAACTGTTAAAGGTCACCAATAGCCATTGTCAACCAAATGACAATTGAATTGGAAGACCTGTAGAACACTAGGACTTTACAGGGATCTAAATATTTATGAATCTATATTAGTAGTTTGGTAATTGATGGATACTGCCAAGATAGAAGCTTTAAAGTGTCTGGAATTTTGCTTTTAATAAAATTACTTTTTAATGTTGTTTCATAGCATTTCTCCAGAGGAAATAACATGATGTTTTGCTCTAAATCCTTTCAAGATAAATGATCTGGAGTCATTCGAATATGGTATTATGCACAAACAACTAGACAGGAATTCTATTACAGATGATTAGTCAACCGTAAATTCAGCACCCACCAGATGGACAGATCCAATGTACCACATGAATTATGTGCATTTACAGCTGCAGCTCTGGTAAAAGCTAAAATGCTCTTGATGAACAGCTGCAGTTTTCTTAGGATTCTAGACAAAGAATGTCAGTTAAGTTTTTTACTGCCACAGCACATGGCATAGAAAGGACTGATTACCTTGAAGAAAGGTTGTATAAAAAACATCTATAGTCTGCTGTGTTAACTTATATTTAACGGTCTTTCCATATTTACATTATGAACACCTGCACTGTGTTATCTGATGTGTATTTTATGTGCCTATAAATCAAAATGAACAATAGTAAAATTGTACAGGCTATTACCCAATGATAGGAGGATATGTTTTACCTGGGTCTGTAAGTAGATAAAAATTAAAATGCTGAGATATTGGAATTTAAAATGGTCAATTGCTTATGTTCAGTAGCTGATAAAACCAGTTTGTATATTTACTCATGATTACAGATATTTCTTATTTGCAAGATAATTTCAAGGACCAGTGTTGTACAATTTCCACCTGAGTAAGAAGGCCTCAAGTTCTCTATTACATCCGAGTTCTGAATTAAGTGAGAACTGAAGAATAAAATAATGCACGCTAAAATTATTTTAAAAATTCATGGTACTGGTTACAGATATACACTTTATGCTAATATTAATGTGCCTACCTTAAGAAGAGAAGAATTCTTTCATTGTGTATGACTTTACTGAACATAAAATATTGGGTTTATTTTTATATGTGGTGCTAATATTATTCCTTGTAATTTCTGAAAGGATTTGTTTTGTTTGTTTGGGGTGGTTGTTTTACTTATTTTTTCCATATATCTAACTCTATATGTAAATATTCCAATTAGTATATTCTCATCTGTAGAATTTACTTAGGTTCATAATGTTTGATGCAGAATATTCTTCCTTATTACACATAATTTTGAAGTCTGTCATGAGACAAAAAATAATCATCTATATATTTATTTAATGATATAAATACAATTTATTTGATAAAAAGACTAGAAAAAAATTTCCCTCAGACTATAGTGTGGTAAAACCTTATTAATGTGCACTGTATTAAATTTCAAAAATAATATGAAAATGTCTTAAAAATATAAGTAGCATTAAAATTAATTCAAATATTGAAATTAAATACATTTAATTTTTTCACAAGTCATATTTTAATAATCTTTTCTCTATTCAAAATTAGTGATGTTTTTAAAGCCAAATTATAAATATCAATTTTGTTAACCATACATGCTGAATAAATCCATATATATTATTGATTTAAACATTGAATATATATGGTGAACACATGTCAAACAATGACACTTTTCAACATTCTTAGGTTTTGGACATATAAAAATGAAAAAGGAAACTCTACATTGTCTTTAGCAATGTATTATCTCAATAAAAAAACAAACAATAAAATACATTGCAGAATGAAGACTATTATACTAAGTGTATAATTAAAATAAGTGGTACAAAAATAGAAGTAATCAACTCTGCCTGTGAACACCAATAGGAATACTTTATCAGTGACTGGTAAAATAAACAAGATTGCACTAGGTTAACAGGGAAGCAAAGGCAAACAAAATTTCATCATGTATTCATATACAATCACATAATGAGGAATGATAAGATGTGTATTTAGAGAAATAAATTGAGATTTGAAAGTGTCCTGCTGGAGATTTTACCAATGAAGTATTAGGAAGACATTCCATTCTTTAGGAAAGTGAAAGTCATTCAAGAATTAACTAAAAAAGGCATCGATATTAGGGTTTTCTCCATGTCAAGTTTTTGTAACAAATATGTGAGGGAAGTATATTGCAATTCCTATTTTTTAACAGATGAGCGTTTACGGACTATAATCAACAATAAGTTAGGGTATACTTTAAAATAACTAAAAGTGGATTTGGAATCTTCCCAGCACAAAGAAATGGTAAATTCCTGAGGTAATGGATATCTGATTACTCTGATTTGATTAATATACATTGTATGCCTGTATCAATAACATATGTACCCTATAAATATATACAACTATTATGTACCCATAATAATTTTAAAAAAATTTTTTTAGAAAAGTAACTTTCTTGGGTTTATACAGCTAGAAAATTTTAGGGTTTAAATACGAGTCTTTCAGATACCTCAGGCTCCAAGTACTTAACTTTTGACAGGCTCTTTGCTATGTGCTTTGCTAAGTGTTTATTTTGATTTCCACAACAAACCCATGAGGGTATTTTATGATATTTACTTTGAAGTTGAGGAAACTGTGATGTGGGAAGGTAAAGAAATCTGTGCTAGTTCACAGCCAATATGATACCAAGCCAGAATATGAAGATGGAATATATGTTAGCATGTCCTCTTTTGTTCAATGCTATATAAAAAAATGATACATAAAATATGGGAATGTATTCAGGAACAGACACCAAAACAAATGAATTTCCAAAGAACTCCCTTTGTTAATAAATGTCCATGTAGCCAATCTTGGAATATAAAGGGTCATGATATTTTGCTGCAATTTAAGATTTTCATATAAGCTTTAATAAAACAAACAAACTTGTATTATATCTTGAGGTTTGTTCTAATTAAAATTCTACAGTAATCCATAAAGGAATTCAGAAAAATGTTGACAGATAAGGTAGTTAGCAAAGGGTTTTGGAAAGTATATATATATAAGAATCCATGTGACTTTTTTTCCAGAAAAATAAAATATATTAGGCAACAAAAACAACAACAAAAAAGGATTCTGTTATCTAAATCCAACTATGACTTAAAAGAATGAATTTATTTTTACATTAAAATAACCAGTTCCAGTGAAACATATTACACCATATCATGTAACAGCTGTGTTCCTTCAAAGTGGGTACTAAATAAACGCAGATTTGTTTTTGGAGATCTAGAATACTATTGAACACTTTACAGAATGAGGAAAATGATGCTGGATTTTGTCAAAAGCCTTTTCTGCATCTATTGAAAGGATCATATAATCTTTGTTCTTGCTTTTATTTATGTGGTGAATTACATTTATAGATTTGCGTGTGTTGAACCATCCCTGCATCTTGGGGATGAAGCCCACCTGATCGTGATGAATTATTTTCTTGATGTACATTTGAATTCGGTTTGCAAGGATTTTATTGAGAATTTTTGCATCTATATTCATAAGGGATATTGATCTGTAGTTTTCTTTTCTTGTTGTGTCCTTTCCTGGCTTTGGCATCAAGGTGATATTAGCTTTGTAGAATGAGTTTGGGAGGATTCCATCCTTCTGGATGTTTTCAAATAATTTCTGCAGTATAGACACCAGTTCTTCTTTGTAGGCTTGGTAGAATTCAGGTGTGAACCCATCTGGTCCAGGACTTTTTTTTGTTGGAAGATTTTTTATTACTGCTTCAATTTTGGTGCTTTATATTGGTCTGTTTAGAAATTCTGTTTCTTCCTGGTTGAGTCTAGGGAGGTAGTATGTTTCTAAAAATTTGTCCATTTCCTCCACGTATTCATGCTTTTGGGCATAGAGATTTTTGTAGTATTCGAAGATGACATTTTATATTTCCATGATATCAGTTGTGACCTCTCCTTTTTCACTTCTAATTGAGCTTATTAGAGTCCTTTCCTTTCTGCTTCTGGTCAACCTGGCAAGTGGCCTGTCTATTTTGTTTATCTTTTCAAAGAACCAACTTTTTGTCTTATTAATCTTCTGTATTGTTCTTTTGTTCTCAATTTCATTTAATTCTGCCCTGATCTTGGTTATTTCTTTTCTTCTGCTGGCTTTAAGATTGTTTTGCTCTTCTTTTTCCATTTCCTTAAGATGATTCATTAGTTTACTGATTTGTGACTTTTCTGTCTTTTGGATGTGAGCATTTAAGGCGATAAGTTTTCCTCTCAGTACTGCTTTTGCTGTATCCCACAGATTTTGATAACTTGTGTCCCCATTATCATTTAGTTCAAAGAATCTTTTGATTTCCATTTGAATCTCCTACTTGACCCAATAGTCCTTCAGCAATAGATTGTTTAATTTCCATGTTTTTGGATGAAGATGTGAGTTTCTGTTGGAATTGATTTCTAATTTTATTCCGTTGTGGTCTGAAAAGATACATGGTATGATTTCTATTTTTTTGAATTTGTTTAGATCTCTTATGTGGCCTAAGATGTGATCAATTTTAGAGAAAGTTCCATGAGCTGATGAGAAGAATGTATATTCAGTGTTATTTGGGTGGAGTGTTCTGTAGATGTCTGTTAGGCCCAAATGTTCTAGAGTCCTGTTAGGTCCATTGTTTCTTTGCTTATTTTCTGTTTGGAGGATCTGTCCTGTTCCATCAGTGGGGTGTTGAAGTCCCCAGCTATTATGGCTTTACTATTTATTATGTTGTCTAGATCAACAGTATTTGCTGTATGTACCTGGGTGCTCCTGTGTTGGGTGCATAAATATTTAGGATTGTTAAATCCTCTTGTAAGATTTTTCCCTTCACCACTATATAGTGTCCATTTTTATCCTTCTTTACTTTTATTGCTTTAAAGTTTATATCATCTGAAATAAGGATGGCTACTCCGGATTTCTTTTGGTTTCCATTAGCCTGGAAAATTGTATTCCATCCTTTCACCTTGGGTGTGAATGCGTCCTTGTGTGTAAGGTGTGTTTCCTGAAGACAGCAGATACTTGGCTTGTATTTTTTAATCCATTCAGCCAGCCTATGTCTCTTCAATGGGCAATTCAAGCCATTCACATTTATTGAGAGAATTGATATTTGGGGTATATTTCTGTTTATGCTGTTGGGTAGTTTCTTGTTCTGTTTTACTTCTTGAGTCATTGTGAAATCTGGGTTCTGGAATTTTAGCTTTGGGTAGTTTTACATTGGTGGGTGTCTGTTGTGCTGGTTAGTGTATAATGCAGGTCTAAGCACTTCTTGCAAGGCCGGTCTGGACTTTGCAAATTCCAGATTGCTTGTCTGGAAAAGTCTTTATTTCTCTGTTATATAAGAAGCTTCGTTTGGCAGGATACAGAATTCTGGGTTGGCCTTTGTTTTGTTTTAGGAGACTGATGATGTCTCCCCATTCCCTTCTGGCTTGTAAGGTTTCAGCTGAGAAATCTGCAGTTAATCTGATCAGTTTCCCTTTATAGGTTACCTGTTCTTTTCGTCTTACAGCTCTGAGGAATGCCTCTTTTGCGTTTACTTTGGTCAGTCTAATAATTATGTGGCGTGGTGAATGCCTTTTCACGTTGAGTCTCCCAGGAGTCCTGTGTGCTTCTTGTACTTGGATATCGAGATTTCTGGCTATGCCATGGAAATTTTCTTCTATTAGTCCTTGAAATAGATTTTCCAGCCCATGTGAATTTTCTTCCTCTCCCTCAGGGATGCCTATGATCCTTATGTTTGGCCTCTTTATATAATCCCACATTTCTTGTATGCTTTGTTCATGCCTCTTGTTTTTGTGTTCTTTCTCTTTGACTGATTTATTTAGTGCATAGGAGTTGTCTTCTAGTTCTGAAATTCTTTCCTCTGCATGGTCCAGCCTATTCTTAAGGCTTTCCATTGTGTTTTGTAGATCCTTGAATGCTTCTTTCATTTCTAGAATTTCTATTTGATTTTTCCATAATACTTCTATTTCTTTAGAAAATTTTTCATTCATTTCTTGCATTTTTCTTGTGGTTTCTTTGTGCTGGGATTCAATTTTCTCTGGAATTTCATTGAGCTTTCTTATAATCCATAAACGAAATTCCTCTTCTGTCATTCTACCCATTTCATTTGAGTTGGTATCCATTGCTGAGGAACTGATGATTTCTTTTGGGGGAGACTTTTCACTCTGGACATTTAAAACAGATGTAACCTTCAAAATACATTCTCTTTCCTTTGCTTTGTATCTACACATAGCCCCCATTCACACGCACAGATATACACGCACTTATACATATGTACACATACATATGTGCACACTTATACACATATACATATATACACACATACATACATCCCCACACATATTTTTGTCCCAAATGTGAAAACAGAGATCTATAGCAACACAAAAAATATATGATCAAAATTTATTACACAAGTACTGAGTTCTAACTTCACTGTCAGGTTATTTATAGGAAAGCAAAAAACATTTCCTCAGAGAAATCAAGTGTTATGATATCAAACTTTCTAAGTCTTGAAATAAACAAAGTACAATAAAATGTTCTTGAAAGAGATTTGGTTTTTCTGGGGATAGAAACAAATTCTTCCGTTTAAAGAATAGATGTGTCCCTTGCCTACTATTCCAGTTTAGTCAATATTCCCTCCAGCTCACAATCTCTATTAACTCTGGTAACTTTTATTTATTTACCTTTTTATTTATTTTTCATTTTGGCACTTTTGGCTAGCATTTCCTTTCTACCCTTCATTACCTGGACACCTCCTTCTCCGTAAAGCATCCTCAAATCTTATTTAGAGAATATATTTATCCTCCCTCATTTATACTACCACTGAACCCTGGATATAGTCTTGTAATCTCACTTACAATTTTATATTAACTAGTAAACTTATCATCTACATGCATATTTCCTTTGCTAGACTATGAGTTTTTAAATCCAAAGAGGAAGTCTTTATTTATTTATTTTTATTTTTAGAGTTGGGGTCTTGCTGTGTCTCCCAGGCTGGTCTCGAACTCCTGGCCCCGAGTGATCCTCCCACCTCACCCTCCCAATGTGGTAGGATTACAGGCATGAGCCATTGCACCTGGCTGTAAGTCTTATTTATTTTTATACTTTGTATAATATGAGTTGACCTTTTAACTATGCTTTATATTTAAGCACAAATGGTATATGTACACCTTATATGTACATATGTTAGTAAACAACTAATCAAAATAATTACTGTTGCAGGATATTGTTCTTAAGTTTTTAAAATATATTTTAAGGTGTCAATTAGTTACATTTGGATTTTTTATCCCATTAACTTTTCTTAAATTACACTTAATATTTACATTAAATGTCTACCCTGCTGCTATTGTAACACTTTTTTTCTTCATGATTATGTATTGTTGTTTTATTTCTTTAATTCAAAATGTTAAAACTCTGTTTCTTTTTATATATTATATTTTATATTGAGCTTGTACTTCCTTTCTCATTGTCTATTTGTAATATCTATATCTGTATCTGTACATATGTATTTGGTATATTAATGTTGGTCAGGGAATGGTTTAAGATTGTATTATCCAAGAAATGTTAAGTGCTTGAGGTGGTGAATACCCCAATTACCCTGGTTTGATTAATTCACATTGTATTCCTGTATCAAAATACCACATGTACCCTATAAAGATATATAACTGTTATGTACCCATAATAATTAAAAATAAGAAAAAGGTTGTAGTATCCAACAGTATAGCCACTAGCCACACAGAGTTATTTAAAATTAGATTTAAATTACAGAAAGTTAATGTCCTACCCTCATTTCAAGTGCTCAGTAGCCACATGTGGCTAGTGGTTATCCTATTGTGTAGTGCAGACATAGAATATTTTCATCATCCCATAGTTCTATTGGTCAGTGATGATAGAAGAAGAGGATTTGGTATTAGAATATTTATTCATATCTAGTTTAGATACTGCATTAATTAGGAGTAGATAATGAAGTGCATACATGCCAGGCAATAAAGTAGACTTTCATGTTAGAAGACAGATTAAGAATTTCAAGAGTACTTCCAGAATTTAGATTAAGATATGTCAAATTTAGAAAAAATTATGTATGTTATTTTACCCACCTTGGATTTTTAAAAAATGTATTTGCTTGGGATTAACATGAGAAATCAGGGAGCATGGCTTTCATTAGCACATGGAAACAAAAATCTCCTAAATTAAAACAAATCTTTCTGAACTTTTCCTTCACTAAGTCAATTTATCAAATCCAGGGACTACAAATGCTGAGGTTATCTTGGTAATAGTAATAAATATAAAGCAGTCTTTCAAAATGTCTTAAATGTTTTCATCTAACTAACAGAAAGCACCCATTATAGAATATATTAGCCAACTAATATTTTGTTACAACAAATTTGTCAACTAATTTTAATCAAGTATTATCTTTTTTTCCAAAGCATTTTTATATTTTCATCAAACCTGAATGCATGCCTTAGGTTCAAAATATGAACATAGAATTTGCTGTGTCTGAACATGACTCAAAAAAAGAACACTTTGTTTTTAATAAAACATGATAAAGAACAAGAAGAAAAATTAACGTAAATGCAAATATTGTAATATGTGAAAAGTTAGTGTCTTAAATAAAAATGTCCTAAAATATCCCCTTTCTTTATTCTCATTAATATGTCCATAATAGTGGACACAGTCTACAATATCTAAAAAAAAAAAATACAGAACAGAACTCTAAGTCAATTATAAGAATTTTTGATATTCCAATATCCAAACAAGGAGTTTACATATTTCTTCAAGAATGGGAAAATACTTAGAAATGGAGCAAAGAGCTGCCCATCAGCTTTGGTTTATATCTTAAACCAAAATGCCTAACTGGTGTGTGACTCCGATTGGTCCTAATTAAAATCAGTGAACTTTCCTAACTCAGAGATGTTAGCCACTCAAGATTTTATGCCCCTGACTGGAGGGATAAGCAGAAGGAGCAAAAAATGATGGAGAGTTCAGGATTCGTGAGCGGAGCCATTCTTAAATCTGGTCAATTTAGCAAAACCCAATTAGCCAAAGCCAATTTATAGAAACTGAAATTGCCAAATAGCCAATTCAATTCATTTACTTGTTACTTTTAATTATTTATGAAGTTTTCTGTAACTCATATTAAATATAAAGTGTACAATAATTCCTTTTAATTAATACAGTAATTCAATGGGATACCAGAGGTTTTTGTAAAAGTTTAGTTTTAGGTGTTTTTTTTCTTCTTAATATTCTTTGAAGGGGTAATCCTTTGTCTCTGCTTCAACTCTCTGCTGCTGCAACTGGATGTGTTCTAGTGTATAGAAAGGGGACATGACGAGAGAATCAATATTGATTCCAATGAGACTGTAAACCAAAGGGAAGACAGGGAAGAAACTGAGGGTTTCATATGTCAAAACTGGCATATAAATATTAATGGTATAATTTTGGTAAATCTGTAATATAGGTAAATTTAACAAGTTGATTTTATCAAAGATGAAGGAGCCATCCAGAAAATTGATTTTAAGGAGATAAATTTTGAGGAATTGGTCTTCTAACCACTATCATTGAGAATTGATTTCCAAGTGCCTATACAGGGTTGATTTCTATCTATAGCAAGATACAAGACTAGGTTCCTTAGAGAGAAAACACTGATCTACACAGGGAGAGAAGTTCTCTGCAGAGGGTTAGAGGTGCTTTAAAGTTTGCCTTAATGTGGCAAAAACACTGAGCTTACCTTGATCCTTGTAGCAGAAACTAAATCAGAGGGACTTTTCCTCAAAATTCAGCCTTAATACACTCAAGATTTAGTGTATCTTTGATTTGTTTGGGAGATTTAGATAAATCCTTCCCTCATACAAAGAGAATTTTTTTCCCCAATAAATACTACTAAATACCAAAAACTTAGCTGAACACTTTATCTGTCAATTTTATCAGAAGTTCTAAAAAAAAAAAAGACCCTGTAAGCACTTGCATGCAATATAGAGGAGAGAAAGGTAATTCAGATACCTTGAACACTCTCCAGGATTTGGTTGTTTTTAGAAAGAAAATTAGAATGGCTTATTGATATCATTTAAAGGTCTAGAAAAGATTAACAAAATGGCTTAAATTATGTGATAAAAAGAATGGTTCTGAAATAAGTTTAGTACACACAGAAAAAAGTTTGTATTTTTAGTAAAATTTCTTTAAAAAAAAATTAATAAAATAAGTTGAGATAAAAGAAGTATCAAAAGATAATACAATAGACAAAAAAGTCCATATTTTAGGTAATTTGGGACTGTTATACTGAAAAAAAATCACTGAGAAAAAAATGGAAAAAATCATTGCAGAACAATCATGTAATTAATATGTGTAAACAATGAGAGAAAGAAAACTTGCATGGAACATGTTTTTAAAGTTCCAAGGATGTTTCCTAAATGAAAATAGACAAAATAAATGAAACGCTTCGATATAAAATATAGTCATAACATCATACTAGCTGGTTGTTAGGGATTAATTTATTTTCATTGTCCAACTTTTATTTTTTAAAAATTCTCATGAAGATTATAAAAACATATGACACTTGATATAAATAATATAGAATATCATGGTCCATAGACTAGACACAATGTCTACTAACCTGCAGCTTTTAGAGAGTCAAATGAGGAACACAACAGGGGTCTCTGAATTTAGTTAAATCTGCCAACGAAGAAGAATGTAGGAAATAACTTAGATGTAAATTTAGCTGCCCTATCTATCTCTAGATAGGGTATGTAGAGATTTTAACAATCGGTAAGCAGCCTTATTTTATCCATAGATATATTTCTCTGAGGTGTTCAAAGTCATTTTCTTTCCTACTCATTACAAACCAAATCTTCCAATTTAATATACATTCAGAGACTGCAACTTCAGGATATAACATAAATGGAATAAAGGAGAGATGGCCAGGTAAACATTGCATCCTGGGATGTAAAATTGCATAAACTGAGGCAAAGGAAAGAAGAGTACTAAGAAAAGGTCATGTTGGATATAGACTTGTGTGAAGGTACTGTCCTTTATATATTGCTCCAGGAATAGAATAAGTGTAGACCATAGAATTTTTTCCAATAAACACAAAGAACTAGGCAGCTCTAAATGAGCATCTTACCTTAGTTAATACTGCTGTACAAGATGACTGTGATGCTGATTTCTGGATAAAAACTAGTGTTTGTGACCATTAATTTGCCTTATAGCTTTATATCCAAGTGGGCAAATACACACATATGTAAGTAAACAGTACATATATCCATTGACTGAATTTCCATTGACTCTGCTTGTTGGCAAAAGAATCTAAAAGTATTGTTTTCCATTGATGAAGGAATGGGGAGTAGAACAAGACCTGTGGAAGAACAATGAGAAAAATTAGAGCTAAAACAAATAAAATCCTAGAATTTTTAAGGAAAATCATATTTTGGATATAAGTTAGTGGAGGATGAGTGAATTTTTTATATTTAATTATCCTATATTTAATGAAATGCAAGGAGTAATGGCCTCTGGACAATAGGAATATGGTAAGAAGGTAGGTAAAATGTAGATATTGAAATAAGAAAATAAAAAAAAATTAAAATCACAATAGCAAAATTAAAATCTGATTTGAGAAAATGTTGGTAAATGAAAACTTAATCACAGATTGAAAAAATTTCTGATACAAAATTAAGAACATTTCTAAAAATTCAAAAAAATAAACAAAGAGTAGTAAGATATTAAGAGAGACAATGAGAGATTAGTTTAGAGAAAAATTATTCAAGTTTTAAAAAAGTTTTCTGAAAGAAAAAGCCAAAATGTTTTAAATAAAGTTCCTAATCAAAGGAAAAACTGAAGAAAATCTTCCTGTACTGTAATTGTGATTTCAAATCTAACCAACAAACTCTTAAATCTAACCCCAAAATGTGTATATACAACACAAAAGCAAAATTATAATGGCTTCCGAATTTCTGTCTAGATCATCTAATTCCAGAAGATATTCAAACAGTATCTTCAGTATCTACAATGTTTAGAGTGAAAAGGGTAATGTCTCAAGCATTCTATACCTAATAAAGTATTATGAGCAAAGAAAAAATAATGACATATACAAAATTTTAGAAAATACACTACTAATAAGTATTTCCCCCAAATAAAAGATTAAATATTTAATAACATTCTTCAGTGAACAAAAGTATTAATCAAGTCAAAATTGGATTGGAAGTAACTGTTTCTGAGCGAATGTAGTTCAGGATGAGAACCTGTGTGTGGTTCTTTGTGGTGGCAGCGAGCAGAATATTAGGCTCATGGTGTTCTGTGTAGGTTATAATTGTAAGGGACCTTGTTGATGCTATCTAATGAATCTGAAGCGATTACTGAGGCTTCCATAGGTTGCCAATATTCTGCTGCTTAAGGCTAATATCTGGGTATGTCTTCTGGGTACCTTTAACAAAGCCACAGCTAGAGAAGAGTGTGTACACATACTGCACAGACCTAACAGTTTGGTGGCTGCATTCCATCTTACTCCCCAAATCATCTACGGCAGTACCTTGTTCCTTTTATGTCAAAATTAAACAGTGGGACTGTATAGATGGCATTTTGATAAAGACTTTCATATTGAACATAAACATCATGGCTTCTTTGCTCATGCTTATGAGAGGCATCTATATTTCTATGATGAATAAAGAAGGACTAGATATTTTTTAGATATCTTTTAGATAGTTCCCATGAAACTGCCAAATCATCAAGACAATAAAAAGAAGCTAAGGAGCTATCCTTTGCTTTAGATTATATAAACCAGTTAACCCAGTGCACTCCCTTTGGAAATGAGGACAATATATTGCGACAGTACCAGATATTTATCGGTTTTTTAAAAAATAAAACATTAAGATTTTCTTCAACATCATCAAGATGATGATGATGAATAAATAAGTACTAAGAATAAATTTACATATGAAGCATTTCATGCAAAGGGAGACTGCATAGGAGTAGGTCATATAAACATCAAATATCACCACTAGAGGAATTTTGATGCTCATAAGAAGCAAACATATATATGTTTACATTGACACCATGATATGGTCATGGATTTGGGTTTTCCAGCACCAGGAGTGGGTCTATCAAGTGGCCATTGTGAATTTGTACTTGTAGAGTGTCAAGATGCCACAGGGAAGAAAGATTTTTATCTCCCACATAGGAGATATTATTTACCATCTCTTAGTCTCACCTGCAGGGTATTTGTTCTATACCTCACTTTGATGGTGGAAGATAGTGATATCTTTACTAGTTTTACAGTTTCTCCAATAATTAAAGCTTGGTGATAAACAGAGCTTCTCTCCAGAGTTACAATTAGTTACATACATTATAGATACACAGCAAAAATACATCATATTAGTTATTCTAGTCTGATCCAAATTGGCCTAACAAAGACTGCATTTGGCTGCCAATGTAGCTTCCTTGTAGTAATGGGACCACAGCAAGAAATGGAAATTAAGCTTGAATTGCACAGGAAATCATGGACACACAATAAGAATATGTTCTGTCCCTTCTTAATACAAAACTTAAATACTACATGAAAAATGATAATACATCCCTCTGCTTCTGTAATACAGAAAAATGTTAAAAGCCCACCTTTGTTCCAGCTAGTAAAGATTATCACTTCAAAGTGTGAATGGTAACAGATAATTATGATACATGCAAAAAGCTGTTTGCAGGAACTGTGACTTCATCGGAATTACCACAAATACCAAGCAACTAACTTGATTTTTGGAAGGTGGCTCTTTTCTTCTTGTTAGTTTTGAGGAAAACGTCACAGTGCCAGACTCAGAGACTTCGGAGTTTAAATATACATTCTGCCAATGAGCTGAGAAAATATAGAACCTTTGCTTTGGGGGATTAAAGTGTCCAAGTATCTTGTTACTACTACTGAAAATGACATTCTTTGCTATTGGAATCTGCCCAGTTCATTAAAATAGAGTACAAAATCAAATGTTAGAGTTACAGAACTTGATTCTAATTCAGAGAATATTGCTACAATATCTTGGTCTTCAAAAGATTTTTTTAAAAAAGGTTTTATTAAAGCCAGTGAGCTAAGGCCATTTTGTATTCAAAAGAATATCTCCAAAGAGGAAGTTCACTGGGGGATGGTTGCTTCGGAGATGTTTCTGAAACATTCACCTCAAAAGCTTACCAGAGATAGAACAGATCACAGTTTTACTTGTAATTTTACTCACAAAAATGACAGAGTTTATTGACATGCAGTCCAAGGTTTCTTTTGTCCGAGAGACAAAATTTAGTTTAAAAAAAAAATGAATAATAGCACAATAAAGTCATTCAACAATCCTATTTTTCCTTATGTGTGAAAGCTCAGACAGTAGCAGGATGAAAAAAATAAAGCTTTGGCTAATGACTAGTACAATTACCTTTAAGAGAAAACGAACCTGCAATTGTGAGATTCTTCCTGCACTAGTGCATGCACTAACATCTAATTTGCTATGCCGTATGTTTGTAAATTTGTTGTTTCTGTCAAGAAACAAAAGTGATGATTCAGATAAAGAGAGTAAGTTTATTGGGTACAATAAGATACAGATTGCAGAGAAGACACTAAACATGAGCTGTTGAAAACTGAAGGAAAAAACTAAGGAACTAAGCAGAAATGATTATATTTGGAAAACTATTCTTTAAACTTTCAGAATGAGGGCAGGATCTTAGACTTTGATTTTTATGTTTATATGCCCAAAACATTAATTTTAATGTTATTTTTGTTCCAAAATAAAATATTTAAGATAAAAAATACAGTTAAGAGCTAGAGAACAGGAAACTAGAAGTATATAAGGGTTCAAATGAACATGGAATACACTAACATGTGAAAATAGGTAAAACAAATTGTATTATACATTTAAATTCAATTGAAAAATCAAAGATAATTTTTAAAATATCATATTGGTGGTAAAAGTAATGATATGTCAAGTGTCTAATCATTAATCCCATTTTAATTTAATGAATCCTGAGTTTTAGGTTAAAGAAAAATAAAATGGATGTTAAAGTCTTTGTCTCATATAACAAAAAGTCAAATGATATAGTTTTGTATCATCTTTTGACTATATATATAAACATATTATATATACTCAAAAATATATTTGATTGTTTACAGATGACCACCACCTTTCAAATAACTAGCAAGTGTGAAAGAAAATTAAACTTGGTTCATATGAAACACAATAATGGAAATTGTCAGAATGCATACATACAAAACAAAGTAGCATAGTATTTCCAAATGTTTAAGTTATAGTAATTAATTCAATTTCATAAAAGATAAAGTCTTGAGATTAAGTAAAAATAGTAAATCCAAACTATATGCTGTTTATCAGTTATTGAAAGAAATAGAATAGTAAAAAATAAAAGATAACAAAAATATGTCAAGAAAATTTATCCCAAAATAAAAGAAGAATAGCAGTATTATTCATAGGCAAAAAATAATTCAAGGCATAAAGCTGTGTTTCATATTATTTCAAACATATAAACAATTCCATGTATCCTAATGTACAATTTCATGCTTCTAGTGCTTTTTTCTTAATTCATCATTGATTTGAAATTCTTTTCTATCAGCCCATCTAACTGGTGAACATCTATTTTTTACCAAAATTCTGTTCAAGAGTCACCTTCTCTACAAACTTTTCTCAAATGCACTCCACTCCTACCAAACCATCCAGACTTCCCAACAAAAAAGATAAACATGTCCTCTGTTGTAAAGCTTCATCTACATATATTTAAAAAGTTCTTATCACTCTATACAACATCTGTTTATCTGTCACTTTATTTAAATAGATTGTGAGTACCTTAATGTACTATATCTTATTCATCCTTGTGGCAGAGATGGGCTAATCATTACCTAACCTATTTTATCTACTTCCTGAGTACACAACCAGAGAGTATTTCTCAGCCTTTCTTGTAGTTGAGTGTAGCCATAATTTCTAACCAATGAGTTGTGAGTGAAAGGGATAAACAGACTATCAAACCCTTTCCATACAAAATTTACAGTTGTCATGCTCTGTGCTGTTTTCCTTTCCCCTGGTTTAATGCAAATGACACTGGTGACTTGAATGCTGGAGGAAGGTGGTTCCCTAAATTACTGCTATGAGACAGGTGCCTCCTGTAGATTAGAATATAGTTTTGGACTTCTCTCTAGAAAAGTAATTAATATGAACTTCTATTGCATTAAAACATTGAGATTTTGTGTTTTACTTCACACTGGCTAGTATTACTCAATTTAATGCTAATTTTATACACTCAATACTTGGCACTTGGTAACATCTCAATAAAATTTGAATGAGTGAGCAACATGTCCTAAACTATTCTCTGTTCAAAGTAATAACATACCTCATGTAAACATAAAACCAGTCTTTTCAATCATCCAATTTACCCCTTCCTTTCTGATAATCTAAAATATGTTAAATACTCAGTTACTAGTCCATCTAGAATCCCATTAATATTTAGACTTTGATATTTTCATTGAATATGGAGAAAAAATGAGTTTAAATAGTTATGTACTGCACAATGACTTAATTTTCTTAATAAAATATTTTATTTTTTTTGTAATAACTGAAATAATTACTTCATTTTTAACAATGTACACTGAGTTATAAACCTTTATTAAGTGTGAATTCAAATGAGAAGCCCTGTAAAATCCCTGCCTGTTGAAGCTAGAATATAAGTTGTTCTTGACTTGGAAGAACACTTACTAAGTTTTAGAGTATTCATAATTCCTTGAAATATTGGAGAATGTATGGAATCATTGCTGTGTTTAGATTGCTTTCCCTTATACAGAAATATTTCATTGTCCAAGTGAAATGTATTTTTTAAAGAAAATACATTTAATGGTAATAAGTATGTTTTGGGAAACCATGTTGATTATAGCTTCTGTGATGTTTATGTGAATAGGATATACAAAATTTCTGTATTAGTTATTCTTGCATACAATAACTGTTAATGTGATATTTTCTCTATATTAAAAGGCTATGCGGGCAGTTATTTAACCCATATCTTTTACTGTCAAGTTCCAATTTTGATTAATTGACTCACATTCATTGAGATCTGATGGTGAACGGGAAAAATTGGGGATGAATAAAAAACAAAGAATCATCAGAAATAGTGTGTTTACATAAGTATAAAGGTAATAGAAGGAAAATTATGAGAGATATTTGGGGCAGAGAATATGATTGTGTGGGTCAAGGGTCAGGCGGGCTGAGATCAAGGCAGAGAATAAAGGCTTTAGAGAGGAATGACAAGAGTTTGACCTGTGAGACTGAAGGGAAGAAGAGGTTATATGTACACACAAAACTATTTCAATGCTGAAAAAATCATGGGTCTTCCACTTAGTTAAGTAGGAAATCAATTCATTAGAAACAGTTTTAGAAAACTGTCAACGAGTCAGGAATTCAATAACATAAGGGCAGAAGGGCAGGCAGTTTAAAGTGTATTATAAAAATGAATGGAAGACTGGATCAGGAAGGCACCATGTAGTTTTCAGTAGAAAAAAATCTGAATTGTGCCAAAAGAAGTAACTGAATGTAAGCTAATGATGTACCAATATCATTTTGGAGCAATATATAGCTAGGTACTGTTAATTAGATATTATATGGGAGCAGTGGAAGATAGGGTTGATAATATATGTGAAAACATATTTCAGTTAATTATAAACTTTCCAAATAAGCATAATTGTGAGTGTGAGCTCATAATTTTCATAGTTTGATGAAATAGGATAGATTGACAAATGGTATTCCTTGTTATCTAATAAGAAAGGATACAAACTGAATATTGATGTGATTCTATTATTTGAGGAGATTACCAAGTAAAAAGGATGTTTATACTCACATATACTGTATGAGACAAATAATCAAAAGGCAGTAATAAATCATTAGTTTAATGCTAAACTTAATGAGGGCTTTAAGGCACTATATGCATATATATAGTACAACTGTCTATAAGAAAATCAAACGGCGGGAGAATTTAAACAGCATTTTAACAGTGCTCTTTTCAAAGGTTAGGTAAATCCTAGCTTAGAGAATTATTAATATATCCCTTCTTGGAGGCAAACTGAACTAAAGTGAACCACTGCTGTTCAAACCCAGACCAATGACAACTTGTGATATGATTCCATGTTTTCAGTGTGTCAACCAGGAGGCAAGGCCTATAAACTTTAGTTGTATATTAAAAAAAAAAAAACTAGCATGATAGTAGGCCATAATAGAGTTGTAGTTGGAGAGGAGAGAAATATTAACCCCTCGCCTACCACCAGAAAGGAACAAAACAGGTAGAAAAGGAGATGTGGTTGAGGTATCTTTAATAATGCAATTACATAAATAAGCATAGGTATACGTGGCAGAGTGCATTGTTTGAAATGTTTGCTGCCCTTCTCCCTGTGGAAGGATTCTGTATCCCTGGCTCACTAACATCAAGCTTAACTATGTGACATGCTTTGGACAATAAAAGTGAATAGAAATGTGTGAGAGCCAGCACAAAGTTCTACTGTGATGATGATGTGGGGAAGACATTTAACATGAGCAAGAATTTAACATTTCCTGCTATAAGTTACTGAAATTTGGAGATTAGTTGTTACAGCAACATAATTTAGCCTGTGTGATGTTGTCTATCACTTTTTGCTAAGCAACATGGAAAAAGACTCTATACAGCACTACAAATCCCCTTATGAATAGGAGAAAAGAACTTCAGAGAAAATAACAATCAGTACATTCAGGAAAGTACCTTTTCTTGTCAAAATTATGAAGAGGCACCCAGGGAAACAGTACTTACAGGAAGAAAGGAAACAAAGGCCAAGCAATGTGGCCCTTGCCAGTGGGCAAAAAAGAAGACAGGTATCTCAGAAATTACACGGTATGACAGGTCAAAATTGAATAGAAATGAATATATAAACTTGGAGGGAGAAATAATTCTATAATTTTTATAAATTCAGTTGTGTGTTTTTATTTGTGATTCATTTATCAATGGAGTCCATAGTCAATTTTATTTTTTTCATACTCAGAGTGCCCTTTCAACAATACACAATATTTAATACTACCAATGGGTGAATTGTTCCCAAGGTTAGTTTTTACCTCAAAATTATCTCTTATGTTTCAGATACCTAAAACCAGCAACTAAATATCTCTATATTATATTCCATAGGCACCTTCCCATCTTTCACCTGCGTTAATAGTAATATCATTTTTCTACTACCTAGACCAAAAACACTAGGCACCTCTCTCATTCGATTACTGGTTAATAAATCCATTTGATTCTATTTCTCTAACATTCCCTTGATTAGAGTCCCTTTTGCCCATGGTCTTCATTATTTCACCTGTATTATCAGAATCATATCTTAGTTTCTTTGCCTCCAGGCTCACTACATGTTTATTGATCCTCAACACTAGCATCTGAGAGAACTATCAAAAATGGAAATTTGCCTGTATAAGTGCCTCTTCTATTTTTAAATTTCTCAGTGAATCTCCGTTTGCCAAAAACATATAATCAAACTCTGTAGTACATAACTCCAAGCTGTCATGATCTTCTCCAGTTTCTTCTCCGAAATAAAATTCTACCACTTCCTTCCTAGAACCTATATATTGATCATTTTCACTTGCAAAATTTTTCTTCATCATAAAAGACGTATTATATGCAGATATGTCAGAAATATGGTAAAAGAACAGTCAAATACATTAAAAGATAGTATTTCCTATATATTTATCTGATAAATCTTTTCATCTCTAATCTTCAGCAATTCTGTTTCAATTGTGTGTTTGTTTGTTCATGACGTTGATCTGTATAGTATCAGGACAAAGAAGCTAAGTACTGATAGTGTCTGACACCATGCAAAATCGTCTCAACTACAAGTAATCAATCTATTCCCACTGAACATCTAAGCAAATTTCAGAAATGCGTTTTCACATACTGTCTATACAGATAAAAAATGAGTTGTTGTTTCACAGCATATGCACATACAGCTTGTGGAACACAGTGTTTTTAAAGCAGACTCCACTCATATCTTGTATAGGGAATTAATTTAAACTGACAAAATATTTTTAAATGAATTATTCAGGTTGTGCTCAAATTAAAAATTTAGGACAAGTAGTTAGAAACAGCTTTCTATTCTCATCGCTTGTCACAACAGGGGGTTTCAATGGATGAATGGCTTTGAGATCACATTAAATGCCTTGCAGCTTTATCCAGATGCTTGAATAAAATCATAGAAAACAAATCCACCCTTGTGGAAATCAGTCCTTTACAATCTAGGTGCAAAATTCCACTGGAGGGTATTAAAAAAAAGTGAGACTAGACCAAGCAATGATGCCTCACTTTTCTTCATCATAATTTCAATCATCCAAGACTATAAAGCAAGAATTCAGACAACAGTAAAGAGAAATAAATCAGTGTACTTGGGAGACAAATCAATGCACTTGATCATTTTTCAATGTTCTGAATCCTGGCGCATACAGTTAAGAAAGATGTGATTCTTACTTTTCCACACACATTAACACTGAAAGCAAGTGATTATATTAATTTTCTCTATGGTGAAAAATATAATAAATACCTAAGACTTCACAAAGTCAGGTTCACCTTTTCCAGTATGTCTTACATTAACAAATCTTTTTTTTTTAATTTTGAATACTATATCTTCTAATATGTAAAGCTAATTTTATCTGATTTATAATATTTCCTGTATATGTACTTTAGATGAAAATATTTTATGTTTGACTTTCTTAATAATTCTAAGCACAATAAAATTTATTTTTACACTCCTCTTCCATTATTGAACCTATGCCCAGGTAACAAGAATTAATTTTAATACTCATCTAGGAAAATCCAACTTTGAAGAGTGACTGTTTCATCAAGCAACATTATAATCACATGCCAAAAGCAAATGAATTATTTTTTTCTGAACTGCACTAATGCTTCTCCTCCATTCAGTTGAATAATTGAGTTTATGGTGCAATACCTCAATGTCACTTAAGATTACCACAGCTTGCAGAGAAGACATTAACTCTTTAAGTCCTCAGATAGCACTGAGTGTGATAATGGGGAAAAAAGCAAAAGAGAAAGATGGACAAAACAAAAACAAAACAGGCAACAAACAAAACATAAGCAAAGAGGAAAAAAATAGTTTGTATACTATGCATAGATAGGAGTGGAAAGGAAAGATAAAAGCTACAAGCACAAGAGTTTCTGGAAAGAGTAATTTGCACTATTTTCCCTTAGGTTCCTTTTTCTTTAGTTCATTCCATTACCTACTATAACCCAATTTTTTCCCCCACTAAATTTCTCTTATTATTTTTTTAAATGAAGTGATAAAACATAAAATCCCACATATTTCTACTCAACTTTTAGAAATTTACATTAATCCACATCTGGTAATGAAGTCAACTCTATTGTTTATATTTATTATTCCAATATTCTCCTACTCATACAGTATTTACGTAGCCTCCATAGCCTTCAATATCTTCAAACTATGTCTCAGTTAGTTCTTTTCCTAACCAGGGATATATGTTCATGTCTCAAGGAAAAAGGACATCAAAACTGGAAGTATCTTGTAGAATTTCCTCCACACAAAATGAAAAAGTTTTTTAAAAAAAGACCACAAAGAAATGGAAAATGCCTATACAGACATCTACTCCCAGAATTCACACTGTAGAGATGACTCAATTTGTGAAGTTTCAGTAAAATGCTTAAATTTTGAGAACTAACTAGATGGAGGTCTATATAGTTTAGACTATTGACACTGGCTGCTGGAAATCAGGAAACAAGATAATGAGTGTGCTTCTCTAAGAAGGAAATAGAATCTCAACAAAACAATCCAGACCCTAAAGGCGTGATACATAACACATGTCTGTGGTGTCCACCATTATATAAAAAAAATTAACTCAGTAAGAAAGGAGAGCAGCATCCAGGTATTCTAACAAAGCCTCAGACATCCTCACTAAGCAGATCTCTCTCACCTTACCATTTCCTTTGGCTACAGAAATCTCATAGAACAAAAATTTCCTTGTCCAAACAATACATTGAAAGGAAAATCAAACTAGTCCAAGAAAAAGAGAATCAAAAGATTATAAAAAATTATGTTTAGACAGAAATATTTAAGCATGAATAAGATAAAAAGATAAAATGAAAATATTTATTTTTATTTTTATTTTTTTACTTTTTAATTTTTTATTTTTTTATCTCAGAATATTATGGGGCACAAACACTTTGGTTACATATATTGCCTATGTACTGCCCAAGTCAGAGCTACAATTGTGCCCATCCCCAGACAGTGCACCCCGCACCCATTAGTTGTGAGTTTTCCCATCCCCTCCACCCTCCCACCTGTCCGACTCCCGATGAATATTATTTCCATGTGTGCACATAAGTATTGACAGTTAGTACCAATTTGATGGTGACTACTAGTGGTGTTTGTTTTTCCATTCTTGTGATACTTTGCTTTGAAGAATGGGCTCTAGCTCCATCCGGGATAATACCCAGAGGAATTAATTCACTGTTGTGTTTTATGCCTGAGTAATACTCCATGGTATACATATACCACATTTTATTAATCCACTCATGTGTTGTTGGGTTGTTTCCACATCTTTGCCATTGTGAATTGTGCTGCTGTAAACATTCGAGTGCAGATGTCTTTATTACAGAGTGTCTTTTTTTCCTTTGGGTAGATACCCAGTAGTGGGATTGCTGGATCAAATGGTAGTTCTACTTTTAGTTCTTTGAGGTATCTCCATATTACTTTCCATAGAGGTTGTACTAATTTTCAGTCCCACCAGCAGTGTATGAGTGTTCCTATCTGTCTGCATCCCTGCCAACATTTGTTGTTTTGGGACTTTTTGATATAAGCCAATCTCACTGGTGTTAAGTGATATCTCATTGTGGTTTTGATTTGCATTTCTCTGATGATTAGAGAAGTTGAGCAATTTTTTATATGGTTGTTGGCCATTATTCTGTCTTCTTTTGAAAAGTTTCTGTTCGTGTCCTTTGACCACTTTTTAATGGGGTGGTTTGATTTTTTTCTTGTTGATTTTCCTAAGTTCAAAAGGAAAATTTTTAAAACATTACAGCATGAAATAAAAGAAACAAACAGAAGATATACATAAAGCCCACTGCAAAGGGAAAAAAAATTAAGGAACCCAAGAAAATTTGGTATATCAATGAAATAAAAGCATAAGTTTTTAAAATGGGATGATAAAATAAAAATATTAAAAGTAAAATTCCAAACTTAAGAATACATATTGAGAACAAAGGCAATATCATTAAAGACTCAATAAATTAATTAGAAAGAGCAAGGATTGGTTGCAACAGTACAGAAAACTAAATTATTGCAAAAAAGGCTTTAAAAACCACAGTGAATACACATGAAAAATGACAAATTGATTAATCAGTTATAGATAAAGAATACGTATGGCAGACAAAGGAAATTCAACATAAAATATAATCAATATTTCTGAAGCAGAAAAGTCAACAGATGGTAAAGAAGATTTATTCAACAATATGCTCCAGAAGAATTTCCATGAAATTGTGGAATTTAAAAACCGAGTTTTGATAATATGCACTCTGCTCAGGGACATTTGATACAGAATGTTCAGTACAAGATATTTCACACATAAGTTATTGTTCCTTGATCAGTGAAGAAAACAGAAAAATATCTCTTATTTCACAGAGCTTTTATTCTTTTGGAAATATGGCATGAAATGTGCCAAGCCAGTGGCAGAGTTATATCTTGTTGATTTAAGCAAGGCAGTTTCTATATTCTTTGAACTTCTCTGTATTTCTAAAGTTTCTGAAAATATTCCATGAATTGGCATTCTTTTTTACTAACTCCCTTATCAACCAAACTTTTGTTTCTCCCAAGATGCTTTTTTATTTACTGTAAATCTCCTAGAACAAGTTATTAAATATTTACATAGAATTTCCAAACTCCTACAGGGAGAAAAGAATAATGCTTCAAATATATATACCTTAAAAATAATTAAAATAAATAAATTATAGAGTAAAGCAATTACATGGCTTTGGATATATTGGAGAGGCAATTTTAAATGTTAGTACATGGAAGGTGGAGTCAGACAAATATGTTTCAGGTCCAGCCTGTACTAGCTAATACCTGGATGATCTCATGAAATTCACTCAAACACCCCATACTTTGCTTACTCTAACTGTATAACTTGGGTAATAATGTCTACCTTATACCATAATCATGATATAAAGTATGTACAGAGCTTTATATTCTGTCAATAATAATTACAGGACACAGTTTGTTCTTAATACTATTTTCATTTTCCATTTACTCTTCTTTTGTTTCATAAGTTAAAATCACATCTGGGGAATGATTTAGACAACAGTGATGCTCAATATTGCGTGCACATTAGGATCACTAGGGAAGCTCTTCACAAATACAGATGCCTGAATCCCATCACCAGGGATTCTTACATAATTGGTCTTGGGAGAGAATGAAACCTCAATATTTTTATTCTCCCCAGGTGATTCTTTTGTGCCTCTAAGTTTGAGACCCACTTACTTAGAAACACTTTAAATTTTGATTGACTGGATTACTTACACTTCCTTCAAATCCTTTTGTTTATGTCTTGTTGAGTTGTGTCTGCCCTATAAAACATTAGCAATAAATCAAACACAAATGCTTGTCAATTTTACCTTCTAAATATTTCTTAAACCCATCTTCCACTCACTTTCCCACATATTAGCAGACTAGCCTTCACCGTCTCCCACCTGGATTACTGCAGTTTTCCAACTGCTCTCTCCTTCCAGGCTCGCTCTTTTCAAATTCCTTTTTCAGGCCAAGAGAAAATCTCACTTATCTACTAAATCATTTCAGTGCTTATGCACCATGCAGGATGGAGCACAGGTTCTGTGCTGTGTCTTTCAATGTCCTCCATCATTTTTCTCTTGTTTAGCAGTTAGCATCATCTCCTGCCACACAACCCACAAAATCTGTGTTCAATAACCACCAAATGAATTGCAGTGCCATAACTTTACCTGAAGTGTTGTGTATCTTTGCCTATGCTTATGTTGTTTCTTCTGTTTGAAATGCCCTTCTTTCCTTTCTTTTCCTGGCTCACCTTTTGAGATTTATTGTAGAAATTCAATCCTCCTGAAAAACCCTAATCTCCCCGTGCCAGGCAAAGAATATGTCTACCGTGCTCATAAAATTCTCATTGCATTAACTACTTTATTAAAATTCTTTTAGGCTATAAATTCCTCAGTGAAGGTAAAGTGTCTACCCACCTTTGTATCCCCTAAGATGAACATATGACCTGTGGCAATCAGCAATGTGAGTTGATTAAACTGATCCAAGAAGCATAAAATTATAATATCAGTAGAGACTTTGTAGTTTCTAGAGTGGAAAATCCCTTAATGACAATTAACAACATTTTCACTGAACATTTAAGAATCTTTCAGTATTACTTATAGCGAAAACTAACTTTAAGGTTATCACAGTGATGGAAATGTTGTATGACACGTTCTATGGAGTCATGATTTATGTCTTGGAATACATAACTGGGATCCTGCCTCCTGGAATTACACAAGTTTTACATGGTGGTCTGGATTAGCTTGACCAAATATGCTTGTATATTGAAGCAATAACTTCTTAAATTATGCATTTAATTATGCTTACAAACTAATGGGAAATTTACAATCTCAAATTAAGCCAAATATCTTTTTAAGTTGGCAGGGTTAAAAGTATCACATTTTTAAAACATTTTGTGCCCCCCAAATCTTTATTACAACAAACGGCATTTCAACAGGGAGCACCATTTAATAAATCATTGCTTTAAAAAAAGGTAGACCTTTTCTCTTCAAAATACTTTTGCTTAATTGTTTTAATCATGAGAAATAAATTTGTAAAATGATGGTATCAGAAAAAAAATAAAATCAGGAAGCAGAAATTTAAAAATTGACAAGATTTTTAAATATATATATTTAAATTGTCAACTACACAAAAACTAGTTCTGAGACAATTCTTTCTTAATTGATTTACACTGGAGTAACAGATGTAATACCATCATATTCACTTTTCTCCTTGAAAACACCTTTGATCTTGCCCTACTCAGCAGCCCTCTCTCCTGTCTTAGTACCACCCACAGCTTAAGTTTATCTCATATCATGAATAACCAAACATCACAAGGAAAGATAGTCTAAGAAGTATTCTATATGCATAAACTTGATGGGATCACATCAGAGATGACAGATCAAAAGATTTTAAGAATTGGAGACTGTTTTGCAGACTTTAATAGAGATCATAATCTATTCTCAACTTCAATTTGGTACATTTGCAAGCAACACAAACCGTCTGAGATCCTGACACAGATGCCAAGCAAGCAGTTATGTGACTTGGATCATTTGGAATAATGGTCTGTTTGGGGCATCCAACACTTCCATTGTTGGATAAGTATCAAGTATTGTCACCAATCACACTGTCTAGGTAGACGATGCATTCTTGACATTGAAGTACTGTGATTTAATTACTTGGAATAAATCCAGCACAATGTTATAATTTTGTTCAGGCTATAAAAATGTTCTTAAAGCTGGTTTGGGTTACTAGATAGTTTACCTGAATTTTTATTGCTTCAAATTAAATTTTTGTGGGGAACTTATTTTGATAATACAATCAGATATTTTGCTTTTAGTGAATACAGAAAGGCATCGTAAATGTAACTGCCAATTCTTATAGAGCCCACTTTCAAATTTGACAACCCAGGTTGAACTCTCAGTTATAAAATGTTCCTTTGTCATGGTTATGACAAAGTCTTATTCTTGTTGGGATACATAGTACCTTCTCTTCTCAAATTACCACAAAGGGATATCAATAAAGACAAAATTTTAACTTTTGACTTCAGTTTATCCAATAAACAAGCACAATGGGGGAACCACTTTCCCAGTTAAGAAGCTTCCTTCTCAAATTCAATGATTCTTGGGACTTTTACCACATTTGTAGGTCATACGAACCCTAAAAGTGAACCTGCCAATAGAAGTATGTTTATGACTAAAATATTGGAGAAAGACCACATGACTGTATTTCACTTATAATCTAATGTAACAAAATAATCTGATGTCTGAACTAAGGTATAGGCAAAGCGCAAAGCTTTTATTATCTATATGTTATAGAATTTTTAAGAAGCAACATCTTATTTGCCCACAAATAGGAATAGTCAAGTAAATCATGAATCATGAAATGTATGTTTTAATTAAAATGCTGTTTATCAGAGATGGAACATATTTAAAGACAAATGCCTTTGATTTGGAATTAAGTAAGAAAGAGCAGATCACAGAATTGTATATCATATATCATATACATGGAAAATCATGTATGCATAGAAAAAATAGGAAAAAAACACAAAAATGTTATATAGTTATTATCACTACCAGGAAACTATGGATAACTTATATTACCTTCACCTGTGTTTACTTCATATTTTCTATTCTTTTTCTTTTTCTTTTTGCTGTAAATCGTCTTTATAAGTAAAAAATTTAGCAAAAGTTAATTTAGATCACATAAGTAATGATAAACAGAAATATGCTTAAATGTTTGTTTTATATTTTTTACAGTGTATTTAGGTTGAAAGAAGAGATTATATACATGAATAATTTTTAAAATACATATTATTTTCTTTGTGCCAGACACCATTTCTAGCACTTCAAATATATTGACTCATTCAGTCCTCATAACAACACTAATGAGACTGGTTTTATTATTGTGCCTGTTTTACAGGTGGAGAAACCAAGACACAGGATGCTAATTAACTAAGTAACCTACTAAAGAACACATATCTTTGGTAGTGGAACTGGGATCCTAAAATCTGTGCTGTGAACTACCATGTTATGCTACCATTTATAATACTTATAAACATTTTATGTGCTTTTTAAATTTAACTGATTGATTGTAATTTGTTTAATATTAAAATAGGCTCTTCTGAAAAACCAAATTAGCACTTATAAAGCCAGTCAACCAAAGAAATAATTATTTTGTTACTTTTGCTCATAGTATCCAAACTTAAAGAACCATTTTATTTCAATAAACTTGGGAGGACTGATGGCTCTCAAGAACTACTTTCTCAAAATGTATGGTCATGTCATTCAGCCTTAAAATGTTTAGAAGCTGATTTTATTTTTCATATTTTATTAAAATGCTATTGATTATTAGTTACCATAGCCACCACTCTGTAGAGTTTATGGAATAAATTTCTTTTACATTGGCCTTATAAAAATTTTTTGATTGAAGATGCACTTTTGAGAGAGGCAGCTGAGCTTGAGTTATAAATGATAAGTCCTTTTGATCACAGCTGGCTCAGTATAATCACTTGGCATGGATAACATGTTGTAAAATGTACTTCTCCTTGTTCATATTACTAAGCATTATTATTGGGAGATATTTGGATTTGTTTCTTTGCAGCTGCCAAATATGCCTTATTATATATTGCTTAAACATGAGTTTCCAAGAACATGAATAAACTGTTTTTGATAACAATAGCTTTCACTTTCACAAGGAAGTGGCCTGTAATTTAGCAAGTTTTCCATTGAAAATGTAAAGAAACTATGCTAAATAAACCCCACACCAGAACAGATGTTTTGTTGCTTGGTTTCCAGAAAGTTTACATAATTTAAGTGATGTACAGTTTCAATAAACATATTTCCATAAACACAGATTCTTTTCATTCTCAACAATAAACATTTACTATGCCTTGATATGTGCTGCAAATTCTAGTAGATATTCTAATGTAAAGTAAAAACCCCAGCCCCTGTTCTCAAAATTGATTATGTGACAAGACAAAGCATGGAAAATAAGATGGCTGGATGGTGGATAAATAAGAAAATAACTACTAGCTAGATAAACAAATAGATAACATAGAAAATTGGAACTTGAAATCTTAGTTGAATCTTCTCTTGACAAGAGTAACTTACTTAATTTCACAAATTCTGTGCTTATACATTTGTAAAATTAGGCTAAACGAAAATAAAATAAAATATGTAGAACATACCATACAAGCTGGTAATTATTAAACAATAAATGGCAGATGACATTTCTGAATAAGGAAAGGGCAACAGATCTTGGATTTACTGTTGAGTTCACGGAGTCTTGGTTAATTACCAGATCTTTACAAGTTTATGGTAAACACGGGTATTAGAAGGAAGATAACATAAAGTAATGTTTCAGGAAATCAAGAGCACTAACAAGTGCTAAACTTTAAAGAAAACTTTCCTAATATTATATAACTTGAGTTGTGTATTGGGGAAAAAGTAGGAATTATATAATTATTGGGAAGGAAAAAAAGCAACCCAGGGAAGGTCAATTTTAGAAGCAAACATATAACAGTTGAAACCTGAAGAACCATATATATAAGCTTGTTTGATTGGATAGGAAATGCATAAGGGAATAAAATTTGGGAAGTAGAGTGTTCAAATTATGAAGATTCAGAATTCACATAGAAAAGAAAATAATTCTTTCTACCAATCATATAAGAAGTTATTAAAGTTTTGTGAATGGAAGGATAACATATATAAAAGTGTTTTAAAAGTACAAAATAAGTGAACAAAAAAATTGAAATCTGTGAGAGAAAATACTGAGTTAAAAGGAAGGAAATAACGACCTTACAGATGCAGAGAACAGCTCAACTTTTTAATATTATTCATTGAGAGAACTGAGGGAAAAAAATTAAATATAAGAGGGAACCCTTGATAAAAATTAAAGATACATAATTTTTCAAAATATGGAAAAAATTAGAAGTCAGAATAAGCTGAAATGTAAGTTAAGATGGCAAAAAATAAAGGAAAAAGTCAAAAAGGAAGAACTACAAAAAAACTGTAATTCATTAGAAAAATTAAAACAAGTATTAAATCCAATAAATAACTGATTCAGGTAAAAAATAATTTTGATAAGTTTTCACATAATTAAGGAAAGTAAAAAGAGATGAAAACAATGAGCAAAGACTTTGACTCAGAACAGAAAAAAGTGAACCAAGATGAGAGAGAGTTATAGAGAGTAAGATTCTTAAAAAAAAAGAAAAGAAAAGAAACAGTAACCAAGGGATACAGAAAATTTTTATTAATATTAACATTTAAGATTTTATTAATATGTCAGGGAATGATGCAAATAACTGAATAGATGTTTCATTTAAAGAATGAAGACATCTTTAAAAATTAGGAATAAGATTTTTACATTAAAATAAGTTATTAAAAAGTGAGAAAGTAGCCACAGATGCAAAGTTCATAACTATTTGCATCTTTCATACTAAAAGATATTATACATAGGTGGAGGGAATGTTTGTGAGTTATTTTGGCTTTTCTTAAACACCAAAAATAAAGCACCAAGAGGAGCATATAAAACAAATGAACTGAATTTTTAACTCAAAATTTAAAAAAAAGGTTAAAGAAAACAGGATAAATGATTTTATGTTAAAAAAGAACAAATTAACTTAAAAGAAATAAAAACAGTGAAATTGAACATTCATAATAGAGTTCTTTTGGGCATAAATGTAACAGAGTTGAAAGCTTTGAAAGTTTAAAAAAATGACTGCTGTAACTAATTACCACAACATGACTTAAAACAACAGAAATGTGTTCTGTCACAGTTCTTGAGGCCAAACGTCTGAAATCTGTTTCAGTGAGCTGACATCGAAATACTGGTAGGGAGGCACTCCCTCTGGAAACTCTGGGCTCTGCTCTCTGAGGGCAGATCTTACACCTGATAATCTAGAGACACAGTACCTGCTGAAGCCTGAGGCTCAACCAGAAAGGAACACTTCCTTACCCACCAGTAGTCTGCAGCTACATGAGAGCCAAGAGAATAGAAAGAAACATTCTCTAAAGTGAAGGTGTAAAGGAAAGACCCAAAACTAAGGGCAGAGTGCACATTGAGAGAAATCTTCTGGTGCACCAGCCACCACACTAAGCATAAGGTAACACTATTGGAATTTGAAGCACATGGTATTCTGAGGGTAACCATAGCAACAATATTCCCCAAACAAGCTCTACTATTGATGAGATTGAATCAGTCCCCCATGCTAAAGACCTAGAAAAGACAGACCACTTTATCATTTTATTAAAGAATACAAACCAACATAATTAATACTAACAAAGTTATCTTTGCTTGCAATATGTCAGTAACTGTGTTATTACTTAGGAATAATTTAAAAATGGAATATAACCAATCATCTGATTAGTCTATAAAATGTGTTATCATAAATACAAATATAATAAATTTGATAAAGGAAATCTGTAGCTTAACACATCACAATACTGGTGTGTAATAGGTAAGGGCAAAATATCTTGTACTTAAATACAGATGTGGCCTAATGTCATTTCCTATACATTTTCAACTTTCCCAAAAATTGTTAGATAAAATGGTAAAACAAGAAATTGATGTTATAACTTATTAAAAGAAAATTTTATTAAAATGTGAAGTGTATGCATGTAACATTCTAGCATTTTCATGTAAGTATCTTGTAAACACAAAAAGTAAGCTCTGATTAATCATATCGATGTGCAGAAAAAGAGAAATCATTTTAGAAGAAAGGTTACATTTCATTCTTACATTGTAAAAGATCAATAAATGTCTCTGTAAAATGTAATAAAAGCCTATAGAAAGCAACAGATTATTCACAAAGAATAATCTCATAGCTGAGTACAGAATACCTGTATGAAAAACTTTAATTAATGTCAAGCAAGAATGAGCTGGAGTGAAATAAGCTAGATGCCTGGCACTGAAGAGTTGAATACTCAACTCAAGAAAAAAATTCTGAATAATATAAGAATAATAACAGGAGAAGAAAATAAAACAGAAGTAGTTTTGAATATGCTATGTTTCACCAAAAACCAATAGCACATACTTGAGATACAATTAATGTAAAAACTTGGTGAATAGATACATATTTAAAAGAGATCTAAAGTGTATATAAAAGGACTTAATCAATTAATGATTACAATAACCACCCCTATGGATGTCTTTATGAAGGAATTTTCAAGGCTGTAATTAAACCTACATTTAATTGTTTTTTATGCTAAATTTTACTGTTTTAAGAACTGGTTTTAACCTATGCTGTAGCAAAATTGACTGAAATCTGAAGAGATAAAAATCAATAAAATAGGTATGTGAAATTATTTCTAATGTTTTGGAAAGAGAATAAAAATGTGGTTTTTTTCCCATGAAATATTCCTAGTATCACAAAAACCCTAAAAAGGTTTTGATTTCTAGACTAAATTAAAAAATACTTAGTTTTAGAAGTAAAATTTTGAAAAACTTTTATATCCTGAAGATTACTTACCTTTTTATAATTTACAAAGAGATGTAAAATACTTAGGATTTAATTATGATCAATATTTCATAATCCCTGGACTTGATTAAAAGTGATCTATTTACTGTTTTAGGGAATGGCTAGATGTATTCCCCAACTGACTTAAGATACTATAATGTTAAGGCTGTTTGACTGAATAAAATTGAAATTTCCAATAATAATTTCAATATTTTATTTGCTTAATGATGTCAAGTTAGAACCAAATTTTTTTAATTAATTAATTAATTAATTTATTTATTTATTTATTTATTACAGAGTATTACGGGGATACAGACGTTTAGGTTACATGTATTACCTTTACTCTGCCTGAGTCAGAGCTTTAAGCATGCCCATCTCCCAGACAGTGTGTTCTGTGCCCCTTGGGTGTGAATTTACCCATCCCCTCCACCCCCCTCTCACCTGCCTGACACCCAATGAATGATACTTCCATATGTGCGTGTAAAAGTTGATCAATTAATGTTACTTCCATACATGCACCTATAAATTGATCAGTTAGTATTGACTTGATGGGGAGTACATGTGGTGCTTGTTTTTCCACTCTTGAGATTCTTCACTTTTAAGAATGGGCTCCAGTTCCATACAGGATAATACAAGAGGTGTTAGTTCTCCATTGTTTGTTGTGGTTGAGTAATACTCAGTGGTAAACACATACCACATTTTTTTAATCCACTCATGTATTGATGGGCACCTGGGTTGTTTCCACATCTTTGCAATTATGAATTGTGCTGCTATAAACATTTGAGTGCAGATGTCTTTATTATAGAATGTCTTTTTTTCCTCTGGGTAAATACCCAGTAGTGGGATTACTGGATCAAATGGCAGTTCTATTTTTAGTTCTTTGAGTTATCTCCAGACTAATTTCCATAGAGGTTGTACTAGTTTGCAGTCCCACCAGCAATGTATAAGTGTTCCTATCTCTCCACATCCACACCAATATTTGTTGTTTTGGGACTTTTTGATATAAGCCATTCTCACCGGAGTTCAGTGGTATCTCATTGTGGTTTTGATTTGCATTTCCTGATAATTAGAGATGTGGAGCATTTTTTCATATGTTTTTAGCCATTAGTCTATCTTCTTTTGAGAAGTTTCTATTAATGTCCTTTGCCCATTTTGTAATGGGGTTGTTTGATTTTTTCTTGCTGATTTTCCTGAGTTCTATATAGATTCTAGTTATTAGTCCTTTGTCGGATATATAGCATGCAAAAATGTTCTCCCACTCTGTAGGTTGTCTATTCACTCTAGCAATAGTATCTTTAGCTGTGCAGAAGCTTCTTAGTTTGATCAGGTCCCAATTGTTTATTTTTGCTGTTGCTGAGATTGCTTTTGGAGTTTTCTTTGTAAATGCTTTGCCTAGGCTGATGTCTATAAGAGTCTTTCCAACATTTTCTTCTAGATTCTAGAGGTTTCATGCCTTAGGATTAAGTCTGCTATCCATCATGAGTTGATTTTTATGAGAGTTGATAGATGAAGATCCTGTTTCAGTCTTCCACACGTGGCTATACAGTTTTCCTAGCACCATTTATTGAATAGGGTTTCTTTTCCCCAGTGTATGTTTTTGTCTGCTTTGTCAAATATCAGATGGCTATATGAGGATGGTTTTATATCTGGGTTCTCAGTCCTGTCCCACTGGTCTATGTCTCTGTTCTTGTGTCAGTACCATGTTGTTTTGGTTACAATAGCCTTGTAGTATAGCTTGAAGTCTGGTAGATTGATGCCTCCAAGTTTGGTCTTTTTGCTTAAGGTTGCTTTGGCTATACGAGGTCTTCTCTGGTTCCATACAAAGAGTAGAATTGTTTTTCCTGGATCAGTGAAAAATGCTGTTGATATTTTGATAGGGATTGCATTGAATCTGTATATCACTTTGGGTAGTATACACATTTTAATAATGTTGATTCTGCTGATCCATGACCATGGTATAGTTTTCCATCTGTTTGCATCCTCTGCTATTTCCTTCTTCAGTGTTTCGTAGTTCTCCCTGTAGAGATCCTTCACCTCCTTAGTTAAATATATTCCTAGGTATTTTATTTTCTTTCTTTCTATTGTGAAAGGTATCAAGCCTTTGATTTGGTTCTCAGTTTGACTATTGTTGGTGTATATTAATGCTACTGATTTGTGTACATTGATTTTGTATCCTGAGACTTTGCTGAACTTGTTTTCAATTCCAGTAATCTCATGCCAGAGTCTTTGGGATTTTATAGATATAAGATCATATCATCTACAAAGAGTGATATTTTGACCTCTTCTGGTCCCAGTTGGATGCCCCTGATTTCCTTTCCTTATCTGAATGCTCTAGCTAGGATTTCTAGCACTATGTTGAATAGAAGCAGTGATAGAGGGCATCCTTGTCTGGTGCCAGTTCTAAGTGGGAATGCTTTCAATTTTTCCCCCTTCAGTATGATGTTGACTGTGGGTTTGTCGTATATGGCTTTTATCATTTTGAGGTAAGTTCCGCCTATGCCTATTTTGTTAAGTCTTATTATCATAAAAGGTGCTGAATTTTGTCAAGTGCTTTTTCTGCATCTATTGAGAGGATCTTATGGTTGTTGCTTTTGCTTTTGGTTATGTGATGGATTACATTTATAGATTTGCATATGTTGAACCATTCTTGCATCTCGGAGATGAACCCCACTTGGTCGTGATGGATTATTTTTTTGATGAGCTGCTGAATTTGATTTGCTAGTATTTTATTGAGAATTTTTGCATCTATATTCATAAGGTATATTGGTCTGTAGTTTTCTTTTCTTGCTAGGTCCTTACCTGGCTTTGTCAAATGTGTTGGGGAGGTTTCCTTCCTTCTTGATGTTGTGGTATAATTTCTGGAGGATAGGCACCAGATCTTCTTTGTAGGTCTGGTAGAATTCTGGTGTGAAACCACCTGGTCCAGGACTTTTTTTAGGAAGGTTTTTTATTCCTGCTTCCATTTCAATACTTGATATTGGTCTGTTCATGAAATCTACATCATCTGTATTGAGCCTAGGGAGGCTTTGTGTTTCTAAGAATTTGTCCATTTCCTACTCATTTTAAAGTTTGTGTGAATAGAAATTTTTATAGTATTCAGAGATGATATTTTGTATTTCTATGGTATCAGTTGTAATTTCTCCTTCTTATATCTAATTGAGCTTACCAGAGTGCTTTCTTTTCTGCTTCTGGTTAATCTAGATAGAGGTGTGTCAATTTTGTTTATCTTTTCAAACAACCAACTTTTTGTTTTATTAATCTTCCATATCAATATTTTGTTATCAATTTCATTTAGTTCTGCTCTGATCTTGGTTATTTCTTGTCTACTGTTGGGTTTGGCATTGGTTTGCTCCTCCTTTTCCAGGTCTTTGAGATGATTCATTAGATTGTTTATTTGTGATCTTTCCATCTTTTGGATGTAGGGATTTATGGCTATGAATTTTCCTCTCAGGACTGCTTTAGCTGTGTCCCACAGATTTTGGTAACTTGTGTCCCCATTATCATTTACTTCCAAGAATCTTTTGATTTCCATCCTAATTTCCTCCTTGACCTGAAAGTCACTCAGCAGTAGGTTATTTAGTTTCCACGACTTTGTGTAGAGATGAGTGTTTCTGTTGGAGTTAATTTTTAATTTTATTCCACTGTGGTGTGAGAAGATGCGTGGTATAATTTCTATTTTTTTAAAATTTTTTGAGACATGTTTTGTGCCCTAGGATGTGATAAATCTTAAGGAATGTCCCATGTGCTGATGAGAAGAAAGTATATTTGGTGGTTTGGGGTAGAGTGTTCTGTAAATGTCTGTTAGGCCCATGTGTTCTAGAGTTCTATTTAAGTTCCTTTTTAAAATTTATTTTCTATTTGGAGAATCTGTCCCATTCTGTCAGTGGGGTGTTGAAGTCATCAGCTATTGTGGTGCTGCTGACTATCATTTTGTTTAGATCAAGAAGGATTTGCTTTATGAATCTGGGTGCTCCTGTGTTAGGTACATAAATACTTAAGATTGTTAAGTCTTCTTGTTTAATTTTTCCCTTTACCATTATATAGTGACCATCTTTGTCTTTCATTACTTTTGTTATTTGAAGATTAAGTTATCTGCTACAAGAACTGCTACTCCTGCTTTTTTTGGTTTCCATTAGCATGCTAAATTGTTTTCCATCCCTTCACCTTTAGTCTGTATGCATCCTTGTGAGTTACATGCATTTCCTGAAGACAGAAGATACTTGTCTTGTGTATATTTATCCATTTGGCCAGTCTGTGTCTCTTCAGTGGGCAGTTAAAGCCATTCACATTTATTGAGAGAATTGATAAGTGGTGTGGAGTTTTGTTCATACTGTTAAGTTGAACTTTATTATTTTGTTTTATCTTTTTAGCCACTGTGGTATCTTTCCATCAATCTTTGGCTTTTGGGTAAGTTTACCTTGGTAACTGTTTCTTGTGATGCTCTATGAATAACACAGTTTTGAGAACTTTCTGCAGGGCAAGTCTTTCTTGATGAATTCCCTCAGTGTTTGCTTGTCTGGGAAAGACTTAATTTCCCCTCCATATATGAAACTTAGTTTTGTAGGTTACAGAATTGTAGGCTGGGTATTATTGTGTTTGAGAAGACTCACAATGGGGCCCCAATCCCTTCTGGCTTGGAGGGTCTCAGTTGAGAAGTCTGCTGTTAGTCTGATGGGTTTTCCTTTGTAAGTTACCTCTTGCTTTTGCCTCATAGCTCGTTAGAGCACCTCTTTTGTCTTTACTTTGACTAGTCTGATGACTATGTGTTGTGGTGTATTCCTCTTTGTGTTGAGTCTTCCAGGAGTCCTATGAGCTTCTTGTACCTGGATATCTAAATTTCCAGCAAAGCCAGGGAAATTTTCCTCAATTATTCCCATGAATACATTATCCAACCCTTGTGTAGTTTCTTCTTCATCCTCAGGGATGCCTGTGACTCTTATGTTAGACCTTTTTGCATAATCTGAAATTTCTTATAGGCTTTGCTCATTCTTCTTGCTTTTCTGCTTTATCTCTGTGACTGACTTGTTTAATTGGAGGGTGTCGTCTTCAAGCTCTGAGAGTCTTTCTTCTGCCTGATGTAACCTGTTCTTGAGGCTTTCCACTGTGTTTTGTAATTCCTTAAAAGAATCTTTCATTTCCAGAAGTTCTGTTTGATTTTTCTTTAATACTTCAATTTCTTTAGTGAATTTTTCATTCATTTCCTGTATTGTTTTTGTGGTTTCTTTGTGTTAGATTTCTACTTTGTCATGTATTTCATTTAGTTTCCTTACAATACATGCCAAAAATTCTCTGTCTGTCATTTCTATATTTTGCTTTTGGTTGGTACCCATTGCTAGGGAACTGGTGTTCTCTTTTGGTGGTGACCTTTTGTGCTGATTCTTCATATTTCCAGAGTTCTTTTGCTGGTTTCTTCTCATCTGGGACAGGTGTTGCTTCTTACTTTTTGATTTTCTTTTGTTTAGATATTGACAGGCCCTATTTAAACTCTGAGCCAGTAGGTGGTGTTTGTGGGTGAGAACCCACCACACCCTGTGATGAGTCAGTCGATGCAGTAACAGGGCATGAAATTTGACCTCCCTGTCAGTAGGTGGCACTTGCTGGAAGGAACAAGCTGCACTGTTGTTTTTGGTCCTGTGATCAGCTCTAGTTCCTCAGGAGGAGCACTCTAATGCTTCTGGTTGTGGGTGGGGCCCTGGGACTTCCAGATGAGTCCTTTATTCACCAATGCAACAGAGGTGGGTGAGGGAATGAGTCTGGGTGGGGTTAGGGTGTGTGAGCCTGCCCTCAGGTTCCTCAGATGTTGTTAAGGGATATGCAGGGGTTAAAGGTCAGTTCTCCATCTCTGGGCTTAGTTGCCTGGGATTGGTTGATGTGGCCTGGCTCAACCAGAGAGTTTGCTCTCTAACCCCAGAAAACTCTGCCAGGGGACTCTACCCCAGGAGGATATTGGCCGCTCAAGAAGCTCTTGTATAAATCTGAACTTCCTTTTAAAGAGAGTGGTGGTGGGGGCAGCTGCTCCAGTTCAGCCTTTGGCACCAGAAGCATTTGGTTCCTATGGGAACCAGTACTTATGCAAATTGAGTCTCCCAGGTTCATCGAACTGCAATCTGGTGTTTCTACCAGGGAGGGGCTGATTCATCAAACTTCAACATGAGAGTTCTCAGGGGAGGGGCTAGTTCAGCAAACTCTGTTATGGTGGTTCTCCAAGGGAGGGTTGCAGCCATAGAAGATCCCTACTCTCCTGCGTACCTCCACACCCTGCCGATGGACACTGGCCCACCCGATCCTAAATCCATGACCTGACCTCTCCTCATCTCCAAGCCCTGCTGTCTGTGCCTTCCACAGGTGGGCTGGCAAAGCACTGCTTTGCTGGCTCAGGGAAGAAATGCACCCCCTGCACTGAAAGGGGGGCCACCTCAGCAGAGAGGTCTCCAGTGGCTACTATGATGATGGCGGAGGGGGTCACAGTCCTTCTGCACTGCCCTCGGGTTGGCGGGCAAGAACCTGTCTGCCTTCCTCTTCTCCAGAGCTGCCCCATTAGAGGCAGGCTACCCAGATGTGCACTCCCTGCCGGAAACGGGACCAGATCCTTGTTGCAGGCTTGACCGGGAGTGCTCTGTTTGTAGCTACACGGCCCAGTCATTCCACGTGGGATCAGCAGGAGGGCACCTCCCAACCCCAGGCAGCGCAACCCACCCAGTCACTCAGGGAGTGCACCACAACCAGGTGGCTCAGTCATTTTGCAGGGGCATGGAGTGAGTAAGCTCCCTACTTCCCGACAGTCAGGCAATGCATCTTGGCAGTTGCTGTGGGGTAGATGCAGCCATAGGGCTTCCAGCAGCTTGAGCCAACATTACTTTCTGGGGTGCAGAGTATGGGTCTTCCAGAGGCAGGGAAGCTGATTCTCTGGTTCCTTGTGGCACTCCCTCCGGTATGAGAGCCCTGTGTTCTGCTGCAGGCCCGAGGCACCCCGGTGAGGGTAGGGGAAAAATAAATCCCTTACCCTTTCCCTGGTCTCCAGCACTCCCTTGATTTGGTTTGGTTCCCGCAGACTTTTCTCCTCTATCCTCCTGTCTCTCAGCTGTTTAGTTCCTGCTGGTGGTATCCTGGACTCTGCTGGTGTCACACCCCATAGTCCACTCCCAATTAACAGTCCTCGTCCACTCCTCTCAGTCTGACCCTCAACTCCTCCACGGGGAAGGTCCAACAAGCCCTGACTCTAGTCGGCCATCTTGAACTTAAACTTTTTCTTTAAATCATCACACAATTTAGCAGATTCTTTAAAATTATCTTGTCTAATTTCAGATAAAGTAAAAGACAGAAAAACATGATAATTTACCTAATGATATAAAGCCAAACTTGAAAATTACCAAAACCATTTTATGTCAGTTCTAATGAACAATAATAAAACTTGTATCCAAATTTTACAGCATAAAATATTTCCTTTGTTTGGAACTATATTTAGTCAGTTAAATTAAATCTTCGAAAATTTTGTCTCTCAGGTGGGAGCTGTCAGAGGGCAGATATTTTTGTTTACATGTTTTCACTTCATCCTATCTTGACGTTTTTGTTGTTCAACACCAAGAACAGTGGATGATATTAAAAAAAGAAAAAAATGTTTGATAATTTGTTGTCAAATGCACGAATATATAAACAAACTTGGATGAAGTCTCTCACAGAATTGATAGCAGAAAAAGGGGGATAAATAATATGGTCACCTGTAAATTAGGTACACAAGAGCTGGAGATATTCCGACAGTGTTTAAACCTTAATTTAATAAATTATTTTTCCAAAACTCAGAAGTAATCATATGATTTCCTTATATGTTTTTCAGTAATTACACATTGGTTATTCCAGTCAGAAACCCTTTAGTTGCAAAGAATAGAAATCCAATCTGACTAGTTCAACTTTTTTTAATTAAATAAATATTAATTTTTAAAAAGCATATAGAAATAGAGAACTCTCACAACATTCCACAAACAGCTTAACACTGGTGTCTTGGGAAGTGTAGAAATCAAGTTATCTCCAGCTCATCAAAGACACCCTGGGTATCAGTTACCTTTCTTCGGCTGCATTCTGTAATATGCATATTTCTATTTTATCATCAACTAATTCAGCCTCCTAATATCCCAATTCTATATTTCTCAAAAATATTTAGCTCACGACACAGTCTAAGGATTTCCATCTTATTTAGTCACATGTCTACCTTAATCCAATTTTTAGTTGTTTTGTATCATAGTCATATCTATTGGAGACCCTCCCTCTTCCCAGGGAGGTTTTAACACAGAAAGGGAAAGGTTAGTAGTGGCTGTCGAATTGACTAACATCTAAAGTTGAAATCCTGAGAATAATTTTTGAACTTCTTAGAGTGTCTTCTATTTAGCCTCAATCTACCATTTATTTGTTTATTTCTCATCTCTAGTTGCTTATCTTCACACTCCACACACACATGTTTTTTGCACTTGAGGCTTAAACCTATGCCTTGACTTTGTATTTCCCTCTGCCTGAAATGTTTACCCTTCCGTCCACTTAGAAAAGTCTTACTCATTTTTAAAGCCTCATCTGAACTCTAACCTCTCTGAATCAACACGGAAAGTCAATTGCTGCCTCTGATGGAATCCTTGGCACTTTACGTATTCTGTTCATGTAGTTCTCTCTGTTGTGGCTGCTGCGTGGCTCTTAGGTGTTTTTGTTATGGTCCCCATGATAGATCCATTCACAGAGGCATCAAAAAAACCCCCATAATATTAGGGTATGTTTTCCATTTTTGCCTCTTTCCCATTTCTGATCAAAGTTTCATTTTAATACTTGGTTCTCTATTCAGTTTCTATGTATCTGTTTTTATACCAGTACCGTGCTGTTTTTGTTACTATGGCCTTGTAGTATAATTATTATACTATATATTATAAGTGGGTGCTAAACTATGAGTACAGAGACATTGGAGGTTCCAGAAGGTGACAAGGTGGGAGGGTAGGAGAAGGGTGTGGGATGAGAAATTGCCTGTTGGGTACAATGTACACTATCTGCATGATGGTTACACTAAAAACCCAGACGTCCCCACTATACAATATATCCATTCAACAAAACTGCATTTGTACCCCCGAATCTCTATAAATTAAATTTTTTAAAAACTTCATTTTAAAAGCCTCTTATTTCCCTCTACAGTTTCTCAATTTTCTCCTCCTAATCAACACATCACTCTTCTTGTCAAAATTATTTCAAGAAACAGAAATTATTGGGGTTATTCAAAATATAAACAGAACACAACTAGTACCAATGAAATATTACAAAATAAGAATTTCTGACTGGAGAGAAATAATTGTGTATGCTCAGTCAACAGAATTAGACATCATCAGCTTCAAATACATCATCTTCCCCAAACAATCACAACTCAGATTAAATTAGATGGTCTACCTACTTGAACAGTTTTCTGTTCTTACTATTCCAAAGGGCATTTTAAAATAAAGAAATTTTATTTTAAAGGTTTTCTCTCCTGAGGAGTAATGTTTCAGAAATGAATTCACTCAAGATCACTTAACACATTAGTAAAAGAATCATAATAACCTCCAAACTCCCAAGTCTAAAAAAAGTTTCCTTTTTTCTTAAATTTTAACATGTATTTGTGAAATGCTACAGATGTGGACTTTTAAATGCTTGACTGATTGTTCTTCTTTCAGAAAATTTTAAGCCAAAATTTTATACCATTAAAATTTCTACTTATAACTTAAATAAACTAAAAGTAACTAAATATGTCATAGCAATAAGCATGACAAAAACAGTATTCATGTTGAGTCTTCTTCCTTCATTTTCTGTCCAACTATTGGGTCAGATTTTAAATCTAGGAATAATATATGAACACTTCATTAATACCATATCCCACACATTTTCAACATTATATTTGTTTCTTTAACTAAACCAAGGGCCAAAAATAATTGATATAATATTTTTCCATATTGACAGGGTAAAAACCACTTACTAAGGTATTCTTCCTTATTCAGTATTTAGTACTTACAGAGTGTGTAAAGACAGAAAAATTCTTTGAAAAAATAAGAATTTCAATTTCTATTTCTGGCTAAATATGCAGATGAGTCCTCATGCTAAATAAAACCATATTCTATTTTACCATAAATAACACATTTCATGAATTATTAGGATCACTAATAAGTATGGCAAGGGAGAAATGGGAAATAAATCTGTACAAAGTGTAGTGATCAATAAGAAAAAAATGGGATTGCACTGGGTGAAAATGCCAATGACTCACTAAAATCAGGAGACTAAATCCCTCCATCCAAGTTTATGGGAGAGAGAAACTTGATACCTTGTGTTAAGCTTGAAGTACTCCACGAGGGAGAATTGTTTCCTGGTTAGGATTATTCCCTTTCTTTCAACAGAAGTAAGTAACATTCTCTTATGTATAAAGCATCCACAATTTAGAACTTCTGTATTACCAGAGATTACATCAACAAAATAAAAATTTACCCAAAACACAATGAAACAAGTGTCACTTAATGAAAGTAAACATAAAAAAGAAGCAACATCCAGTACCATCCCTAAATATTTAAGATGTTGGAATATTTAAATACATAATATGTAATAACTATATATAAATATAAAACGATGAAACAAAAATGTGCAATAAAGACAAGATCATAAAGATGGGCATTATAGATTAGAAAAATAAACAAATAGAACACTAAAATATAAAAAATAAAATAATTGAAAGGTCATGAGATCTGATATCCATGTGAAATAACAATATGAAAGGAACATAATTTTGACCATCACTAATGCTAAAGACAGAGAATCTAAAAAATATATTAACAAGCAAATGCATTAGGAAATCAGAATGGCAATATAATAATGAAGAGTTCCTGAGCCAACTGTGGCATAAAAAATTAATCTATAAAAGTGAGCCCAACAGTTTAGGGGGGTGGGGAATTGGGTCTGAGGGGATTAGCTGATAAGAAAGAAGAAATTAAGACAGTGATAAGCATGCAGGCAACCTCTCAAGTATAGGGGGGCATATTTTAGAAACTATGGTGCCTAAGAATGGGAACTCTGGTAAACATTCCTATATTTTAGATAGTGACCCCAAAAGGCTGCACAGGATTAGAAGCAAATTGGGACTGTAGCAGAGTCAGCATATACTGCTTGAAATTATCCATGTGGTCTAGAAAATTTAAATTGTTAAAATTGGATACAAAGTAAACATTTACACCTCAATTTTATATCTATATACCAAGAACCAACAGTTGAAAATACAAGTTTTTACATATTATTTACAATAGCAAAAAGACATTAAATTAGGGATGATGTATCATTAGCAACTTGAGTTTATTCCAGATATACTACAGTGATTTAATGCCAAAAATTAGTTCATTAACACTACTTAGAAAAGGAAACAAATATATGATCACTTCAATACATGAACAAAAAAATACATTTGGTAAAAATACTTATCTAAACAGAACAAAAGTTCCTTGATATGTTAAATAATATCTGTGATAAACTTACCAAAAACAACATACTTAACTAGGATTTATTGAACTATTTTCCCTTGAGATTCAAAACAAGACAAAGATACCCGAAATAAATAATTCTATGCAAACCAGGACTGCAGGTCCTAGCTAGAGCAATAAAGCAAGAGAAAAAAATTTGGGGAGGGGCAAGCTTGTAGCTCTGACTCAGGTGGTACAAAGGCAATATATGTAACCTAAACATTTGTACCCCCATAATATTCTGAAATTTAAAAAAAAAGGAGAAAAAAGTTGAAGGACTGGAAATTTTTAAAGTAATAATTATTTGAAAAAGACATGATTGTGCGTGTGGAATATTTTCAAAAAATTTACAGACAACCTATAGGAGTTAACAAATTAATAGCAAATTTACTGGAAACAAGGCCATTAAACAGAAATGAATTCAAATTTCTATGCCAGCAGCAATAGAAAATATACTTTAACATGGGAGACATTTTCAATAGAGTAACAAATCAGATAACTTGTAATAAATAAAACAAATGGTATGTAAGATTTCTACATAGAAAACTAAAATATATGATTGAGAGAAATTAACAATCTAACTAATGAAATCCTAGACATGTTCATGGATTATAAACTGTCAATTCACTCCAACCTGATCTACAGATTCATTTGACATCCAATCAAAATTTCAAGAATATTTTGGAAGGTGATTGATACATTGATTCCAAAATGCATAAGATATATAAAGACCAGAGACTAGCCGAGTTAATATTGAAGAAAAAAAGAGAAGAAAACATTAGAACAAATATTACCAGATCTAAAGATCTGTTAAAGTTATAGTACAGAAGGAGGTGAGACATTGGCCCAAAGAGAGTCCAGTAGACCTCTAGAACAGAATAGAGCCTAACCCTAGACCCAAAACCAGTCATATAATTTATAATAAAGTTTATGCTGTATAAAAGTTGGAAAATGGTGGTGCTTTCAATAAAAGATGTTGAATAAATTGTATGCCCATTTAAAACAAAAATACTTCTGTCATAAACAAAGGCATCCTAAGCGGACTGTACACCTAAATATGAGAAATAAAATCAGCAATGTTACACATATATGGGTGTGTGTGTGCATATATATACACAGATATATAAAATGACCTTGCCTACAACATCAAAAGCTCTAATAATAAAGTAATAATAAAGAGAAAATTGATAAATTGAGCACATGAAATGAATACTTTTTGCTTAACAAAAAATATCATTAAAACTGTGCAAATGAAAGCCACAGAGCAAAAGATGTGTGTCCTGGCTATTCCTGAAAAAGGAGTTTTACCCATAATATATATATATATATATATCATAATATATTAAGAACTCCTATGTAGAATAAACGCAAGTCAGGTAGCCAAAGAAAAATGAGCAAAATATTTAAATATTATTCTTCTCAAAGAAAAATTACCAAAAAATAAATGATCAATAAATATACTAAGAGGTGGTCAGCTTTAGTCATTATCATGAATATGGATATTAACAGTATCATTTCATACAAAAGGGCTAACTAAAGGCAGGCAATATACTTATTTGTTGGTGAAGATGTAGAGCATATGGATTGTCAACTAACTTTCTTTTTCTTGTTACTATTATTTTCCTCTACTGGTTTGGAAATTTTATGCCCTATTTCTATTAACTTAGTCATGACCTTTGAATGTTTTTCATTTGACAAGCTAATTTAAAATTTTATATAGAAGGGGTAAAGGCCAGAAAGAGCAAAGAAGTTCCTTAAAAAGAGTAAGGTGGGGAAACTTGTCCCAGGAGAGCGTAAAATTTAGTAAAAGCTATAATAATTAATACACTGTAGTATTTGCACAAGAAGGGGTAAATGGATCTATGGAACAGAACAGATTGTGCAGAAATAAACTCACTTATATTTAAAAGAGCAGATGTGGAAGAGCTGGAATTGAAGATGATCATAAAGAAGAAACTTTATTCAATAAATATTTCTGAATTAATAGGTTATCTAAACTATATAATATGAAATTCAATGCTTACTCAATGTTGCATTTGCCACAAATCAAAATGAATGAATTAGAGTCTTAAACTTGGAAGATAAAACTTAAAACTTTAGAAAAACTATAGGAGAATAACTTTATAATCTCAGAATGAGAAAGTATTTATTAAATAGTTTTTATATTTCACTGAGTGTAATAGAAGGAAATAATACATTTGATTTCATTAAGAACTGCTGTTGATAAGGATATACCATACTATAGCAAAAATGCAAGCAACAATATAAGTAGCTGGACATATTGATATTCAGATTGTATAAAGAACTTCTAAATATCTCCAGGTAAATGACATAATGTGATAGAAGAATAGAAAAAGATAGAAAGAGACATTTCATATAAGACAAATTCTTCTATGAAAAAAATGTCAAACACACACACACAAAATGTTCAACTGCATTAGCAGTAAGGAAAGTAAATTAGCCCTCACCCCCCAAAATACCGTACTATTACTACATGTATAAATTTGAGAAAAATTTAGAATACAGAGAAACCTAACATGGGTGAGGATTTTGAAACTAATAGGGCTCTTACTCTTATTCAAAGTATAAAATTGTACTCTATTTTGGAATCTGTGTATTATTATCATGTAAAATTACATGTCATTGGATTATACTTAAAGGTACTGTATATGTACTATAAAATCTCTTCCACATGTAAACCAAGAGATAAATACTAGAATATTCTTAGTAGCATAGTTTTTAAAAGTTAAAAAAAAAAACCTGGAAACTATCCAAGGGTCTAATTGGTAAGTGAGTTAAATAAATTATTGTTTACTTAAACAGAAAAAATTGGTAGCAGTGGGAATGATTGTAGAAGATTCAGCGGACAAAACTGATGCTGACTGGTGAATATAAATAAGGCCAATGCAAGCAAAAATAGTGCACATATAGAATAAACTCAAAATTCTTTACCCTGACTTTCAATTTCTACATGTTCTGATATCATCTGATAATATCCTCATGTATAATTTATTGATTGATTGATTGATTTTCTGTCTTCCCCCACTATAATTGACACTCTATGAAAAATAGAGATTTTTATCTATCTTGTTCAGTAGAAGAATGACTGACATTGAATGAATCAATATACTACTACACTCATTAACTATAGTTCAATTTTACATTACTGCAATACACTTACTGTCTTTGCACCTTTGAATTTTGTGATTACAATATTTGTGTATAAAATAAATTAGACTGTGCTATACATGGTTGATATTTTATGTTATATCTACTCCCTATTTCCTCTTTATTAACAGAAAATTAATTTTGTTTAGGGCACTACTGTATGCAGAAAAACATCTAAACGTCTCACCTCCCTAGCAGAACTATGAACAAATGTCATACTTTTGGACAATGATGTGAGCAGAATTTTAGACAAATAAGTTAAAAGTAGCAGACTCTACAGAACCTCACATGTCTTTTTCTTATTCTCTGTCTACATTTTCCCGCCTCAATATGTTGAAACTGGGAGATGGTGAGCTTGAAGACAAAGGCATTCAGTGAAGATCTGTGAACTAGAACAAGAAAAGTAGTTTTGTCCCTGCTGTCAAGCCAGACATGGGCTTCTCATCTTTTTGCAACATGAAAAAATTTAAATGCTAGAAAAGATATCTTGGAAAATAAATGTATGTGTCAAAATTGGGAAACAATGCAATGAAAGGGTTAAAAGATAAGTTGATAAAACCTTCAAGAAAATAGAACAAAAAACCCCACAGAGATAAAGGTCAGAAATTTGAAATAACAAGAGATAAATAGAAGATAAAACAAAGAAGATGGCTATGTGACTGTCAGGATTTCCAGAAGAAAATATAGACTTGTGAGAATAATCAGAAGAAAAGTATATTATCTGGATTTGAAGGATTTATGGTTCCTAGTAATAAAGGAAAGGAAACATACACTAATGTACACCTTTTTTTAACTTCAGAATATTGGAATTACATCACTGTGAATTTTGACATGTGCATTCACCTTCAGTCTTTGTCATCCACTCTTTTCTATTCTTTATTTGACTGGCTCTGAGCCTGGTTGACACACAGCCCAGATAAATGTAATGCTTTATATTTTTTACAACTGTGAAGCTTCAAGCACGACATTACAAATTCCTCCTCTGTTTTTAAACCATTTTTGGCCAAATATTTAGAAAGCTTAGTGTCATGTGTGTATTGTATCCGTTAGTGCCCTCTAAACTTCGGGAGATACATTTTAAGACCCTCCTCCCCCCCAGTAAATGCCTGAAACTATGGATAGTACTGAACCCTACATTTACTATGTTTCTTCCTAAACATGTACATCTGTGATAAAGTTTAATTTATAAATTAGGGACAGTAAGAGATTAACAATAATAACTAATAATAAAAGAAAATAGTTATAACAATATGCCAGCATCACTACTCTTGCACTTTGGGGCCATAGTTAAGTAAAATAAGGGTTATTTGAACACAAAGACTGCAATACTATGACAGTTCATGTGATAACCAAGAAAGCTACTAAGCAACTAACAGGCAAGAAGCATATTCAGAGTGGATACACTGGACAAAGGGAGGATTCATGCCCTTGGTGGGATGGGGTGGGATAGAGAAGGAGCAGGAAGGCACAATATTTTATCACATTACTTGGAACATTGCAAAGTTTAAAACTTAAATTGTTTATTTCTGAATTTTTCCATTTAATATTTTTGGACCACAGTTGATTAAAGGTAACTGAAATCACAGAAAGTGAAACCACAGATAAGGTGGACTATTGTATGTATGAGTGCGCACACACACACACACATACACATACATATACATCTATATAAATTTATATGTGTGTGTACACATATATGCATATATCTTTTGGGCATATACATAAATATATATTTAAATATATATGAATACATATGTATGCATATATACATATGTAAATATATATGTGTGCACATTGTCAATATAGAAAAAGTTTATTTTTAATACCATTTGCATTTTGGTTTTAAAAAACAACTATTTCATTTCTTTTCTTTTTTAAAAAATATTAAGAGGATACAAATGTTTTTGTTATATAGATACCTTATATAATGCTTAAGTCAGGGCTTTTGGTGTGTCCATCACCAGAATAGTGTACACTGTACCTGATAGGTAAGTTTTTATCACACATCTTCCTTCTTGCCCTCCCCTTTCTTAGTTTCCAATGTCATTTATATCTCTTTGTGTCCCTGTGTACCCATTATTTACCTCCCACTTATTAGCGAGAACATAGGGTGTTTGGTTTTTCCATTCCTGAGATACTTCACTTATGATAATGGTCTTCAGTTCCATCCAAGTTGTTGCAAATGAATAATTTCATTCCTTTTTATGACTAAGTAGTACTCCATGGTGTGTGAGTGTGTGTGTGTGTGTGTGTGTATGTGTGTATATATCTCATATTTTCTTTATACACTCATGAATTGATGGATACTTATATTTGTTCCACATTTTTGCAGTTGTGAAATGTGCTATAATAAACATTCAGGTGCAGGTGTCTTTTTGATAAAATTACTTCCATTGTTTTGGGTAAGATACCCAGCAGTGGGATTGCTGGATCGAATAATAGGTCTACATTTATTTCTTTGAGGAATCTGCATACTTTTTTCCATAGAGATTGTACTAGTTTGCAGTCCCACCAGCAGTGTAAAAGCATTCTTATCTCTCTGCATCCATGCCAGCATCTATTGTTTGTTGACTTTTTAATCATGGCCATTCTGATGAGGATAAGGTGGTATCTCATTGTAGTTTTACTTTGAATTTCCCTAATGATTAGTGATATTGATCATTTTTTCATGTGTTTGTAGGCCATTTCTCTATCTTCTTTTCAAAAACTTCTGTTTATGTCTTTTGCCTACTTTTTAGTGAGGTGGTTTTTTTTTTTTTTTTTTTTTTTGCTGATTTGTTTGTGTTCTTTGTAGATTCTGGATATTAGTTTTTTGTTGGATATACAGTTTGTGAATATATTCTCCCATTCTGTAAATTGTCTATTCAATGTGATGACTATATCCTTTGCTATGCAGAATATTTTAAATTTAATTAAGTCTCATTGTATTTATTTTGTTGTTACCATATTTGCTTTTGGGGTCTTTGTCATAAATTCTTTGCCTAGGCCTATAATGAAGAGAGCTTTTCTTCTAGAATTTTTAGATTTTATGCCTTATATTTAGGCATTTTATCCATCTTGAATTAATTTTTGTATATGGCTAGAGACAGGGGCCCTGTTTCATCCTTCTACATGTGGCTATCCAAGTTTCCCAGTACAATTTATAGAATGGATCTTAGTTTCCCCAGAGTATGTTGTTGTCTGCTTTGTCAAACATCACGTGATGTACGCACATTGTTTTATTTCTGGGTTCTTTATTCTGTTCCATTGTTCTATGTTTCCAGCTTTGTTCCAGCAGCATGCTGTTTTGGTTACTATAAGCTTATAGTATAATTTGAAGTCAGATAATGTGATGGCTCCAGATTTGTTATTTTTGCTTAAGATTGCTTTGGCTATTCAGGCTCTTTCTTGGTTGCAAATGAAGTGCAGAATTATTTTTTCTGGATTTGTGAAATATGACATTGGTACTATGATAGGGATTGCATTGAATCTGTAAATCACTTTGGGCAGTATGGACATTTTAATGATGTTGATTCTGCCTATCCATGAGCAAGAGATATTTTTCCATTTGTTTGTGTCATCTGTGATCGCTTTCATCAGTGTTTTATAGATCTCCTTGTAGAGCTCTTTCACCTCCTTGGTTAAGTATATTCCTAGTTATTTTGTTTTCCTTGTAGCTATTCTGAATGGTATTTAGTCCCTGATTTGAACTTCAGTTTGACTGTTATTAGTATATGGTAATGCTACTGGGTTATGTACATTGATTTTGTAACCTGAGACTTTGCTATATTTATTTATCATTTCTAGGAGTCTTTTGGTGGAGTCTTTAGAGTTTTCAAGATACAAGGTCATATGGTCAGTAAACAGGGATAGTTTGACCTTCTCTTTCTCTTTGGATACTATTTACTTTTTCTCTTGCCTGATTGTTCTGGCTAGGACTTCCAGTACTATAGAAATGGTGACAATGGGCACCCTTGTCTGGTTCCAGTTCTTAGGTGGAATGCTTTCCACTTTTCCCCATTCAGTATAATTATGGCTGTGGATTTGTCATGTATGGCTTTTATAATTATGTGGTATGTTCTTTTTCTGCCTAGTTTGTTGAAGGTTTTTATCATGAAAGGATAATGAATTTTATCGAATGCTTTTTCTGCATCTATTGAGATGATCTTATGGTCTTTGTTTTTGCTTCTGTTTATGTGCTGAATCATGTTTATTGATTTGCATATGTTAAACCATACTCGCACCCCTGGGATGAAACTCACCTGATCATGGTGAATTATCTTTTTGATGAGCTGTTGAGTTTGGTTTGCTAGTATTTATTGAGGATTTTTGCATCTATGTCCATAAGGGATATTGGTCTGTAGTTTTCTTTTTTGCTATGTCCTTTCTTGGCTTTGGTATCAAGGTGATACTGGCTTCATAAAATGAGTTAGGGAGGATTCCCTTCTTCTTAATATTATGAAATAATTTCTGTAGGATAGGTACTATTTCTTCTTTGTAGGTCTGGTAGAATTTGGCTGTGAAACCTTTTTTTGATGGGAGATTTGTTATTACTGGTCAAATCCTGCTGCTCATTACTGGTCTGTTCAGGATTTCTATTTTGTCTTGATTCAGACTTGGGAGGTTGTGCATTTCCAGGAAATCATCTATTTCCTCTACATTTGCTAGCTTGTGGTCATAGGGGTTTTTGTACTATTCATGAATGATATTTTATTTTTCTGTGGTATCAATTGTGATGTCTCCTTTTTCATTTCTGATTGAGCTTATTTGAGCATTTTCTCTATTTCCAGTTAATCTGGCTAGAGGTCTATCTATTTTGTTTATCCTTTCAAAGAACCAACTTTTGGTATCATTGGGGTGTGTTTCCATTTTGTTTAGTTCTGCTCTGATTTTTGTTATTTCTTTTATTCTGCTGGCTTTGGGTGTCACTCTCCTTTTTCTAGTTCCTTGCAATGTGACATTAGATTGTTAATTTGTGATCTTTCTGTCTTTTTGATGCAGGCACTTAAAGCAATGAACTTTCCTCTTACACCTGGTTTTACTGTATCCCGTAGATTTTGAATGTTTATGTCTCCTTTGCAATTCAGTTCAAGGAATCTTTTGATTTCCATCTTAATTTCATCATTAATCCAAGGATTGTTCAGCAGCATGTTATTTAATTTCCATGACTTTGTGTAGAATTGAGTTTTTCTCTTGGAATTGATTTCTAGTTTTATTCTACTTTGGTCTGAGAATATACATGGTTTAATTTCAAATTTTTTGAATTTGCTGAGACTCGTTTTGTGGCCTAAGATATGTTTAATCTTGCAAAATGACCCATGTGCTGATGAGAAGAATGTATATTCATTAGTTTGGGGGTAGGATGTTCTATAAATGTCTGTTAGGTCCATTTGTTCTAGAGTCTCCTTTAAGTCAAGTGTTTATTTATGGATTTTGTACTTTGAAGATTTGTCTAGCTCTGTCTGTGAGGTGTTGAAGTCCCCAGGAATTACAATGCTATTGTTTATTTCTTTGCTTAGATTTAGTAGAATTTGCTTTATGAATCTGGGAGCTCCTATATTAAGTGCATATATATTTAGGATTGTTATATCTTCTTGTTGTTTGCTCCCTTTACCATTATATAATAATCATCTCTGCCTTTTCTTACCATTGTTGATTTAAAGTCTATTTTATTTGTTATGAGAATGGCTACACCTGTTTGCTTTTGGTTTCCATTTGTGTGGAATATTCTTTTCCATCACTTTATGGAATATTCACTTCCATCTTGAGTATGTGCTAGTCTTTGTGAGTTAGATGTGTTTCTTAGAGACAGAATATCCTTGGGGCATGTTTTTTGTCCTTTCAGTCAGTCTGTGTCTTTTAAGTGGGGCATTAAAACCTTTCACATTCAGTGTTAGCATTGATATGTGTGATAATGTTCTGTTCATCATTTTGGATGGTACCTTGTTTTATTTTCCCTCTTGTGCTATTGTTTTATAAGAGCTGTGAGCTTTAACTTTCAGGTGGTTTTACACTGGTGGTTAATCCCCAGGGTTTCTATAGAGAGCCAGGCCAAGCCAACACCATAATTTTAACTTTATGAGACTCCAAGCAAAGAGCTCATCTGAGCTTATCTGTACCGTACTTTTGACCTACAGAGGTGTGAGATAACAAATAGTTTTTTTTGAAAGTGTCTAAGTGTGTGATAATCTACTACTCAGCAATAGAAAACTAACATCAACATGTATAGGATATTCATTCTCATTAAGATAACCTATCCCGAATTATGTCTTTACATTCATTTAAACTGCCTCAATTATAATGACCTTCAGTTTTATTCCACTGTCCTTGGGCCCATACTTCAAGGCTAGAATTAAATGTTATGATAACTAGAATGAATTACATTAATATTCTAATGCTATGATAACAGCTACTTTTTCCACATACCACTATGTTATTTCCACAAAAACTCATCTTTGGTCTCATTTAGACTTCCTTTGAAAACTCTTGTTCTTTGTATCAACCAATTCAGGACTTGCTTTCTTCCTTATCCAGTCTACATTCTTTTACCATCACTTGAGAAAGGGTGGCAAGCAAGATACTTCTACCTTGTCTTCCATTCCTTCTATTGCAATTTCCAAGAAAATGTCAAAACCTGAAAAATGTAACTTTCATATTTTTACAATCAAATAGAAACACAGCTAAAGGACGTTTAAAAAAGACAAATGTACTCCTCAGAAGATAACATTTAATCCTTAGGAGGGAGAGAGAAAACACAGCTCATCAATCTTGAAGTATCTCAATTTTCTATCCCCCATATTGCCCTTCCCCCCACTTATCCTCACCGTCTCCCATGATCACCTCATTACTGTGATTGGAGGAGAAGGTGGAATTTGCACCAATTTCCCCTGATTTATTTCTTTAATTGTTCCTTCTCATTTCTGTATCTTTTAACACTATTTCTCCACTGTCATCATGCCCACCTTCTCCATATATTCAAGTTTACCATACATGAAAAGGAAACAGAATACCCTTTATGATTCTAAATCCCCATCATTTTACTTCTTCCTTATGCAGTCTAACCTCTATATATAGACAGAGAGAGATGTTTTTGTAATACCTTTTATAGAATCTTCCAATGTTAGAGTGGAGGCTGGGTTCCCTTTCTTATCCCTCTACCTTTATTGCACCAGGGATGGAAACAGAATTATTATCACCTTGAGAATGAAAAAGAAGAGACATAAAAGAGGTGTTAAATAAATAAAGCTTCAGCCACAGTGAAAATGGATCTTTTACTCATTCCACAATAGGTAAATTTTTGGCAAGAGAAGGAGTGGTGAGTTAAGTGTGTGTGTGTGAGACCTCACTCCCTTCTTCTGGGTCCTAATCCTAGTGGTGGTAGTGGTTAGATAGGTCATAGAGAAAGGAGATAAGAGGAAATTTTCCCTTCTTTCCTAAAATCTTGATATGGGACCCACACCAAAATTAGTGGCAATAGTAAAACCGTGACATGATATGACCAGATTGAAAAGCCTAAGGAAGTAGTCCTAGCAACCTACAATCTGGATGTGATATGGAAGAGACTCAGAAGTTCCTCCATGTCCCAATGGGGGATGCAGATGGTAGCTCAGATCTGACTAACTCTAATTCTGCAGATGCATTAGCTTGCCAGTTGGGGAAATATAATAACTGCATTGCGGTAAAGTGTCTTGGATCACTGAATGTCCTAAGTGATGTTATTGGCCTTGGATTTACTATGAAGCTAATGAAGTTGCAACTCAAGGGCCCCTAATTGTATGGGCTCCTTCAAGGAACCTATACTTAACTTTTTGTACAAAATTAATTTAATATTTTTTAAAGAGTCCCCCATATTGCACAGGCTTATAGATTCACAAAAACTGAATCCACCCTTGGGTCCAGATACTGAATATGAATTTTCACCATATCCCTGGGGGTGGGAGTAATGGGGAAGGAGAAAGGGATCTAAAGTTCCTGGGGGACAGCAAGGAAGAACTATGAAGATCTAGTCAATGGAACATACCAGTAACTGATTTTGAACCATGACAGCAGAAACCAGAATATTGTGTGTACAAGATCAACCAAAACTTAGAAATGTTGTGGAAAAAACCAAGATCCTCTGCTTCAAAGGAAGTATAATACCAGAAGGCTTCTCCCCATCCAAACATCATGACAACTATAAAATTTCCCTTATTCATAGATGTAATCTCTCAGAAGGGAAGTAAATACTCTTGATAATGAAGTTGGAATTTAAATTAACTAAATATGTGCTCATTATAACTTTCATATATCTAAATGTATAGTGGAGAAAAATGGAATTACAGTAAAATAAACTGACTACAGAATTCAACCTTAGATCATTTTATATAATTTAAAAAGTGAAATATAATAAATACAAAAAGGAATCAAAAACAAGCCTCCTTCTTGGAAAATGATTACAACTGCACATAATCAAACTTTCTTCTGTTAGTAAGAGGCTCAAATGATTTGGAAATCTATTAATGGGGCAGAAAAAGTCCAACCAAAAAAATTATTTTCAGCATTTGAAGACATAATGAACTCCCATGTCCTAAACAATTTGAATGGTAATTATTGACTACTATGGTATGTAAATTTTCTATGACTTGCTACAATGAATTACCACAAACTTAGTGGCTTAAAAAAAGCCCTCAAGTTTATTATCTTACAGTTCCATATGTTAGAAATCCATGCTTCTTTTTAACCTGAAACCATAAAAGTTCTGGAAGAAAACATAAGGGAAACTCTTCTGGACATTGGCCTACGCAAAGAATTTATGAAAAAGACACCAAAAGCAATGCAGCCACAATAAAAATAAATAAATAGGACTTAATTAAACTAAAAAATTTCTGAACAACAGAAGAAGTAATCAACAGAGTAAATAGCCTACAGAATGGGAGAAAATATTCACAAATTATATATCTGACAAAGGGCTAATATCCAGAATCTATAAAGAAATCAAACAAGAAAAAACCGAATAACATCATCAAAAAGTGGGCAAAAGGCATGAACAGACTCTTCTCAAAAGAATACAAACAAATGGCCAACAAACATGTGAAAAAATGTTCAACATCACTAATTATCAGGGAAATGCAAATTAAAAACACAATGACATACCATCTTACCCCTGTCAGAATGGCCTGTATTAAAAAGTCAAAAAAACAATAGATGTTGGCATGGTTACACTGAAAAGGTAAAGCTAATACACTGTTGGTGGGAAGACAAACTTGTATAACCACTATGGAAAGCACTATGGAGATTCTTCAAAGAATTAAAAGTAGATTTACATTTGATCCAGCAATCCCACTACTGGGTATCCACCCAAAGGAAAATAAGTCATTTTTCTCAAAAAGACTCCTGCACTCAAATGTTTATCACAACCCAAGTCACACTTGCAAAGATATGGAATCATCCTAAGTACCCATCAATTGGTGAGTAGATAAAGGAAATGTATATATACCATGGAGTACTACTCAGCCATAAAAAGGAATGAAATGTCTTTTCATCAACTTGGATGGAACTGGAAACCATTATTCTAAATTAAATATCTTTGGAACAGGAAAATAGATGCCACATGTTCTCACTTACAAGTGGGACCTAACTGAAGGATGTATGTGACTATAAAGAGCTGAAATGGACATTGGAAACTAAGAAGAGGGGAGGATGCTGGAGGGGGGTGATGAGGGATAAAAATCTACCTATAGAGTACAATGTACACTATTCTGGTCACAGGTACACTGAAAGCCCTGACTTCAGCATGATACAATTCATCCACGTAACAAAAAACACTTATACCCCCTAAATTTTCTGAAATTAAAAAAGTAGATCCACACTTCCTTTTAAACACTCTTGTCTACCACCTCTAGGCCTCTCATCTTTAACCATGGCATGAGGTCTTGGTGGTGGTCAGGCCAGGACATCCCTGCCTTCAAGTAAAATCATCTTTTGTTTTATCCACCTAAATAAAAAATATTAAACTTAGCACCCTAATTAACATTATATTTACTTATTCACCTTGATCATCAATGGATTCAAATCACATTTGCAATTTAATTGGGAGTACTTGCAGTAGCACAGGTACAGTGTCTCTATGCTAAGGCGCTTCTCTGAAGATAAGCCTTAATTTTTGTAACCTTGTGCAACACTGAGAACGTGGAGCCTGTGCTGGGACTCCAGGTTAAGATCTTGATGTTGCAGGTGCTTCATTCCTTGTCCTGTGTGTGTTCTTAGGTAAAACTAGTGTTAGGATAAAGCTTATGATATCTGGTAAGTTCATTTACCAATGTAAATCTGATGTTACTGTTGGGATTTGTCTACTATATGAGTGCTATGTTCAAGTTGTTATTTCTGTGACATATGTGAATAATTTTATTTTTATTTCTGTTTTACTTAATATTCTTTAATTATTAAAGATATTATATTTCATATTTCTTTATGCTAACTTCTTTCATCCTTCATCTCTTATAAGAATTACTCATTACTATAATGAAATCTTATTAATATTCATTTCTTAAATTTATTTTTGAACTTTTATTTTCCACTTTTAGCTATTCTACTTTTCTCCATGTTTCAGGTGTTACTCTTATTGATTTCTAGCTACAAGTTTATTTTGCTTTTAATCTTATTTATTTCAAATTATCTTTATTAAATTTCTTTTACTTTAGGTGTACTTTATTATTTTATAGCTATGTAGTATATAATATTTCACACAAACATATAACATACATATCTTAAAAATGGAAAACTCTGGATAATTATGTAGAGAACAAAAATCATATCATGTCTTTTAACTGTGTTTTGTCTTTCTTCAAGTGCTACAGTTTAATTCTTTCCCCAGGAAAGAACTTATTTTAAAGCATACATACATTTTAATTTTGTTTTTCTACATATTAAATATTTTTGAACATGATCTTTTATAGCTGAATATTTTAAAACATATGTTCTACTAAAAATATATATTAAACTTTTCAATAAGTTTGGAAGTTCATATGATTTCTAGCTTTTGTTGTTATAGAAATATAATTTTAATATTCAGCCACATGCAAAAATTTTATTGTTTAAATTTAATTATTTTCTGAATATATCTGGACTATTATCAGTCTTTCAAGAACTACTTTTTACAGAGCTCTTCTTTTTCCCAGGTTTTTCCCAGATTTAGTGAAAAAGGATCAATCTACCAATACCAATTGTCATAATGTTAGAATTTAATTTTATACATAAATATCTAAAAGTTTCATGTAGTAAATCAATATATTTATAGCAAGGCCAATTTTGGATGTGATGTGTTATTAGACTCAATCATAGATAGGCTTTTAAAGCAGGATAAAATACAGATTATTCAATTGAATTTCTGCTTATTGTTTTTATGGAAAGAATCAGAAAATTCTACTTCCTTCATCTGAGAAGGTAGTTAAGCTTTGTGTTATGAGTGTACCTAAGATTAGGAAGTCTTTAAGAGCTGTTTTGTGTTATTTTAAATTTTACGGTCTCCAGTGAAATTGTCAGATGCTGAAACGAAAGCTTCCAAAGCTTCCGCATTTTGGTCTATTTGTTTTGTGCTTTACCAAGGAAAATAAAGGTTTTACTATTGTTATTTTCAGAATTTTTCCTAATCCTGAAAATAAGGTTTTTATTTTTCAGCTTTTCAGAGTAATAGAGAGCAGCTTTCATTTCCATACAGGATGCTATGAAAACGGAAGCACTAGACACTGGAATGTCTACAAGGTATAGCTAGGGAAGTTTGGCATTTAGAGTTAGTCTCCACCTAGGCAAAATACTCCTGAGATGTTAAACTACCAACCTTCCCAGCAAACACTTGCATTTTGAAGATGAGCATAATATCTTTTGCCAGGATGGTCTAAGCCAGAATATCTTCTCTGAATAATTATGACTTCTTAGGAACCTTAAGACTATGGAACTACCATAGCTAGGTGGTGGTCCCACCATCTCCCAAACATTGAGATATAATTCCCTGTCCATTAGGAAGGTATAAGTATATTTATTAGATTGAGGTAAATATAGAAATGTGGATTTGAGTGGTAGTCACCTCTTATGCACCTTCTGATATGTTTTACATGGGATAACATTGTCAATAATATTTCTTGTTAGCAAAAAAGCTAAATTTCTGTTCACCATACTTGTTCCCATTCAAGTGATTTATGGAAGACCTCCTTGTTGGACTTTTACCCTAAAAAGGAATCCTACTCTTAATATCTATATAATCTCCTGCTCCTTGGAAAGTCCTTCTAAACTTTATTGGAAAATCAATTGAGAGTATAAGATATAATTTCTGCAAAGAGAAATTCAGAAAACAATTAACAAATATGTAAATTTTTTCATACTGAACAACTATGGGTTTCTTTTGAACCTGTGGTGTCTAGTCTCTTTTTGATATTTATCTTTTTACTCCAGAACTAGATATATTCCTCTGAGTCTCCTAGCATTTGAGGAAAACTACCCTAGCTTGTTTGTTTTAGATGTAATGCATTCAGACTCTGGCAAAAATTTCCTAGTCAGTTTCTGGTACCTTAAATATGTTTTTCTAGGTTTACTTTCACTAAGTCAGAAGTTATTCTTCATTTTATCTTAAATACTCATCCAGATTTTCCAACTTACTCTTTTATTGTCTCTGCCTTGATTACATTCCCTCATTGTATCTTGTTCTTCCCTTACCATTTTAGATCTCCTTTTAGTAAACTCTGTGGGATGGCTATCTTTCATTCTGTTATTGCTCTACTCATTTTATCTCTGTTTAGAGAATGTCTGCATGAAACAATCTGCTTTTCTATTAAATATACATAAGGAGCATTCATGTGGATTCAGCAGAAGTCTCTCTGCTAAAAAAAAAGGATGCATATAATTCACATGCATTTGAGGAGTGGATTATTCATCACGTTTCCTGGAACAAGTGGGTTTTTAATAAATTATGAGTCTGTGTCTCCTATTTTTAAGACCATAGGCTGAGTTTTGTGTCAATACAAATTCACAATTTCTGGCACCAAGTTATAAAGAAACTTCTCTGTCAGTGGTGGTATGGAACAACTCACCTCAACAACTTTCTTATGGTCATATGTGTTATATTTGAAAAATGTTTTGTTTTGTTTTTTAATATGAGTATTTAAATTTGAAAGAGGTATATTTTACAGCAGAAAAAGAATGACCTGAACTTTGAAGAATTATTTTAGCTACTACTTTACAGAGCCTTATTCCCTGCTAATAAAAGTTTGCAGTAATCCCATGATAGAGTGCTGCATGACACATCACATGTAGATGAATGTTACTTCCATGTGTAAATATAAGTGTTGATCAGTTAGTATTAATTTGATGGTGAATATATGTGGTGCTTGTTCTTCCATTCTTGAGATACTTCACTTAGAAGAATGGGCTCTAGTTCCATCCAGGATAATACAAGAGGTGTTAGTTTACTGTTGTTTTTTGTGGTTGAGTAGTACCCCACAGTATATATATATACCACATTTTCTTAATCCACTCATGTATTGATGGGCACTTGGATTGTTTCCACATCTTTGCAATTGTGAATTGTGCTGCTACAAACATTTGAGTGCAGATGTCTTTATTATAGAATGTATTTTTTTCCTTTGGGTAAATACCCAGTAGTGGGATTACTGGATCAAATGGTAGTTCTACTTTTAGTTCTTTGAGGTATCTCCATACTATTTTCCATAGAGGTTGTACTAGTTTTCAGTCCCACCAGCAGTGTAAAATGTTCCTATCTCTCTGCATCCATGCCAAAATTTGTTGTTTTGGGACTTTTTTTGATAAAAGCCATTCTCACTGGAGTTAAGTGATATCTCATTGTGGATTTGATTAGCATTTCCCTGATGATTAGAGAGATTAGTGAATTAACACATCTGGTATTATCCTGGTTGGAGCTAGAACCCATTCTTCGAAGCGAAGTGTCACAGGATTGGAAAAACAAGCACCACTGGTACTCACCATCAAACTGGTACTAACTGATGAACACTTACATCACACAGGGCAATAACATTCATCTGAGGGTGGGCGGGCGGGAGGGGGGTGGAAGGGATGGGAAAAACTCTCACTGAATGGATGTGGGGAGCACAGTTTGGGAGATGACCACGATTGTGGCTCTGACATGGGCAGAACAGGGGCAATGTGTATGGCCAAAATGTTGTACCCCCATGATATTCTGAAATTAAAAAAATAAATTAAAAAAAAAGATTTAATATCTTTCACAATAGCAACAAAGAAAATAAAATACCTAGGAAAATACTTAACTGAGGAGGTGAAGGATCTCTACAGGGAGAACTATGAAACACTGAAGAAGGAAATAGCAGAGGATACAAACACATGGAAAATTATTCCATGCTCATGGATTGGCAGAATCAACATTGTTAAAATGTCTATACTACTCAAAGCGATCTACAGATTCAATGCAATCCCTATCAAAACACCAACAGCATTTTTCACAGATCTAGAAAAAATAATTCTACTCTTTGTATGAAACCAGAGAAGACCTCGTATAGCCAAAGCAACCTTAAGCAAAAAGACCAAACTTGGAGGCATCAATCTACCAGACTTCAAGCTATACTACAAGGCTATAGTAACCAAAACAGTGTGGTACTGGCACAAGAACAGAGACATAGACCAATGGAATAGGACTAAGAACCCAGACAAATAACTATCCTCATGTAGCATCTGATATTTGACAAAGCAGACAAAAACATAGACTGGGGAAAAGAAACCCTATTCAATAAATAGTGCTAGGAAAATTGGATAGCCACATGTGGAAGATGGAAACAGGATCTTCACTTCTCAATTCTCATAAAAATCAACTCATGATGGATAGCAGACTTAAACGTAAGGCATGAAACCATTAGAATCTAGGAGAAAATGTTAGAAAGACTCTTATAGACATTGGAGTAGGCAAAGAATTTATGAAGAAGGCCCCAAAAGCAATAACAACAACAACAAAAATAAACAAATGGGACCTGATGAAATTAAGAAGCCTCTGCACAGCCAAAGAAACTATTACTAGAGCAAATAGACATTCTACAGAATAGGAGAAAAGTTTTGCATGCTATACATCTGACAAAGGACTAATAACTAGAATTTATATAGAACTCAGGAAAATCGGCAAGAAAAAAATCAAACAACCCCATTACAAAATGGGCAAAGGACATGAACAGAAACTTTTCAAAAGAAGAGATACTAAGAATCATATGAAAAAATGCTCAACATCTCTAATCATTTTTTTTTTTTGCTTGTTTTTTATTGCTGAGTAATACTCCATGGTATACATATATCACATTTTATTGATCCACTCGTGTATTGATGGGCACCTGGGTTGTTTCCACAACTTTGCAATTGTGAATTGTGCTGCTATGAACATTTGAGAGCAGATGTCTTTATTATAAAATGTCTTTTTTTCTTTTGAATAAATACCTAGTAGTGGGATTGCTGGGTCAAATGGTAATTCTACTTTTAATTCTTTGAGGTATCTCCATATTCTTTTCTATAGAGGTTGTACTAATTTGCAGTCCCACCAGCAGTGTATGAGTGTTCCTATCTGTCCACATCCCCACCAACATTTGTTATTTGGGGATTTTTTGATATGAGCCAATCTCACTGGAGTTAACTGATATCTCATTGTGGTTTTGATTTGCATTTCCCTGATGATTAGAGAAGTTGAGCACTTTTTTATATGTTTGCTGGCCATTATTCTGTCTTCTTTGGAAAAGTTTCTGTTCATGTCCTTTGCTCATTATTTAATAGGGTTGTTTGATTTTTTCTTGTTGATTTTCCTAAGTTCTGTATAGATTCTGGTTATCAGCCCTTTATCAGAGGTGTAGCATGCAAATATTTTCTCCCATTCTGTAGGTTGTCTGTTCACTCTAGTGATAGTTTCCTTGGCTGTGCAGAAGCTTTTCAATTTGATCAGGTCCCAGGTATTTATTTTGGTTGCTGCTGTGATTGCTTTGGGGGTCTTCTTCATAAATTCTTTGCCTAGGCCCATGTCCATAAGAGTTTTTCCAATGTTTTCTTCGAGAATTCTTATGGTTTCATGTCTTAGGTTTAGATCTGTTATCCATTGTGAATTGATTTTTGTGAGAGGTGAGAGGTGTGGGTCCACTTTCAGTCTTCTACATATGGCCATCCAGTTTTCCCAGCACCATTTGTTGAATAGGGAATCTTTTCCCCAGTGTACGTTTTTCTGGAATTTGTCAAAGATCAGATGACTGCATGAGGTTGGTTTTATATTTGGGTTCTCAGTCCTGTTCCATTGGTCTATGTGTCTGTTCTTGTGCCAATACCATGCAGTTTTGGTTACTATAGCCTTGTAGTATAGTTTGAAGTCTGGTAGACAGATGCCTCCCAATTTGTTCTTTTTGCTTAAGATTGCTTTGGCTAGACGGGGTCTTCTCTCGTTCCACACGAAGCATAGAATTATTTTTTCTAGATCGGCAAAAAATGATGTTGGTATTTTGATAGGGATTGCATTGATTCTGTAAATTAATTTAGGTAGCAAAGCCATTTTTACTATGTTGACTCTGCCTATCCAAGAGCATGGTAGGGCTTTCCATCTATTTACATCCTCTGCAATTTCTTTTCTCAGTGTTTCATAATTCTCTATATAGGTCTTTGACCTCCTTAGTTAGATATGTTCCTAAATATTTAATTTTCTTTGTTGCTATTGCAAAAGGTATTGCATCTTTAATTTGTTTCTTGGCTTGATTGTTATTAGCATATATGAAGGCTATGGATTTGTGTGTATTAATTTTGTATCCTGAGACTTTGCTGAATTCATTTATCAATTCCAGTAATCTCTTGGTTGAATCTTAGGGGTTTTCTATGTATAATATCATATCGTCTGTGAATAGTGAAAGTTTGACCTCTTCTGCCCCTATCTGGACGCCCCTGATTCCTCTGTCTTGTCTAATTGCTGTGGCCAGGACTTCCATCACTATGTTGAAAAGAAGTGGAGATAGTGGGCACCCTTGTCTGGTTCCAGTTTTAAGGGGGAATGCCTTCAATTTTTCCCCATTCACTATGATATTGGCTGTGGGTTTATTGTATATGGCTTTAATAGTTTCTAGGAATGAGCCATCTATGCCTATATTGTTAAGAGTTCTTATTATAAAAGGATGCTGGATTTTGTCAAAAGCCTTTTCTGCATCTATTGAAAGGATCATATAATCTTTGTTCTTGCTTTTTTTTATATGGTGAATTACATTTATAGATTTGCGTATGTTGAACCATCCCTGCATCTCGGGAATAAAGCCCACCTGATCGTGATGGATTATTTTTTTGATGTACATTTGAATTCGGTTTGCAAGGATATTATTGAGAATTTTTGCATCTATATTCATAAGGGATATTGGTCTGTAGTTTTCTTTTTTTGTTGTGTCCTTTCCTGGCTTTGGTATCAAGGTGATATTGGCTTCGTAGAATGAGTTTGGGAGGATTCCATCCTTCTGGATATTTTCAAATAATTTCTGCAGTATAGGCACCAGTTCTTCTTTGTAGGCTTGGTAGAATTCAGGTGTGAACCCATCTGGTCCGGGACTTTTTTTTGTGGGTAGATTTTTAATTACTGCTTCGATTTCAGTGCTTGATATTGGTCTGTTTAGAAATTCTGTTTCTTCCTGGTTGAGCCTGGGGAGGTAGTGTGTTTCTAAGAATTTGTCCATTTCCTCCACATTTTCGTGTTTGTGGGCATAGAGATTTTTGTAGTATTCAAAGATGATGTTTTGTATTTCCATGGTATCAGTTGTGACTTCTCCTTTTTCATTTCTAATTGAGCTTATTAGAGTCCTTTCCTTTCTGCTTCTGGTCAACCTGGCAAGTGGCCTGTCTATTTTGTTTATCTTTTCAAAGAACCAACTTTTCATTTCATTGATCTTCTGTATTGTTCTTTTGTTCTCGATTTCATTTAATTCTGCTTTGATTTTGGTTATTTCTTTTCTTCGGCTGGCTTTAGGATTGCTTTGCTCTTCCTTTTCCATTTCCTTAATATGATTCGTTAGTTTACTGATTTGTGACTTTTCTGTCTTTTGGATGTGGGAATTTAGGGCGATAAGTTTTCCTCTCAGGACTGCTTTTGCTGTATTCCTCAGATTTTGATAACTTGTGTCCCCATTATCGTTTAGTTTGAAGAATCTTTTGATTTCAATTTGAATCTCCTCCTTGACCCAATAATCTTTCAGCAATAGATTGTTTAGTTTCCAATTTTTGGGAGGAAGATGTGAGCAATCACTGATAGAATTTGTGAAATCCAGATCGGCCTTGCAAGAAATGCTTAGACCTGCATTATACACTAAACAGAGCAACAGACACCCACCTATGTAAAACTACGCAAAAGCTAAAACCCCAGAAACCAGATTCCACAATGACGCAAGAGGTAAAACAAAAGATACCACCCAACAGAATAATCAGAAATTTACCCCAAATATCAATTCTCTCAATAAATGTAAATGGCTTGAACTGCCCATTGAAGAGACATAGGCTGGCTGAATGGATTAAAAAATACAAACCAAGCATCTCTTGTCTTCAGGAAACACACCTTACACACAAAGACGCATTCAGACTCAAGGTGAAAGGATGGAATACAATTTTCCAGGCTAATGGAAAACAAAAGAAATCCGGAGCAGCCATCCTCATTTCAGATGACATAAACTTTAAAGCAATAAAAGTAAAGAAGGACAAAAATGGACACTATATAGTGGTGAAGGGAAAAATCTCACAAGAGGATTTAATAATCCTAAACATTTATGCACCCAACACAGGAGCACCCAGGTACATAAAGCAAATACTGCTAGATCTAGACAACATAATAAGCAGCAATGCCATAATAGCAGGGGACTTCAACACCCCACTGACGGAAGTGGACAGATCCTCCAAACAAAAAACAAATAGAGAAATAAAAGACCTAAACAGGACTATAGAACATTTGGGCCTAACAGACATCTACAGAACACTCCACCCAAATAACACTGAATATACATTCTTCTCATCAGCTCATGGAACTTTCTCTAAAATTGACCACATCCTAGGCCACAAAACAGATCTAAACAAATTCAAAAAAATAGAAATCATACCATGTATCTTTTCAGACCACAGCAGAATAAAATTAGAAATCAATTCCAATGGTATTAAATCTTTGATTTGGTGCTCAGTTTCACTGTTGTTGGTGTATATTAATGCTACTGATTTGTGTAGATTGATTTTGTAACCTGAGACAATGCTGAACTTATTTATCAATTCCAGTAATCTCATGGCAGAGTCCTTGGGGTTTTCTAGATATAAGATCTTATCTTCTGCGAAGAGTAATAGTTTGACCTCTTCTGGTTCCATTTGGATGCCCTTGACTTTTTTCTCTTGTCTGGTTGCTCTGGGTAGAACTTCTAGCACTATGTTGAATAGAAGTGGTGATAGAGGGCATTCTTGTATGGTCCCAGTTTTAACCAGGAATGCATTCAATTTTTTTCCCATTCAGTATGAAGTTGGCTGTGGGTTTCTCTTATATGGCTTTTATCATTTTGAGGTATGTCCTGTCTATGACTATTAAGCATTCTTATCATAAAAGGGTGCTGAATTTTTTCAAATGCTTTTGCTGTGTCTATTGAGAGGATTATATTTTCTTTGTTTTTACTTTTATTTATTTGATGGATTACGTTTATAGATTTGCATATATTGAACCATACCTCCATCTCTGGGATGAAGGTGACTTGGTTGTGATGAATTATTTTTTGTGATGAGCTGCTGAATTCGATTTGCTAGTATTTTATTGAGAATTTTTGCATCTACATTCAAAAGGTATATTGGTCTGTAGTTTTCTTTTCTTGTTAGGTATTTACCTGGCTTTGTTATCAGGGGGATGTTGGCCTCATAAAATGTGTTGGGGAGGATTCCTTCCTTCTTGATGTTGTGAAATAACTTCTGGAGGATAGACACCAGATTTTCTTCATAGGTCTGGTAGAATTCTGGCGTGAAACCACCTGGTCCAGGACTTTTTTTTTAGGAAGATTTTATATCACTGCTTCAATTTCAATACTTGTTATTGGTCTGTTCAGGAAATCTATGTCTTCTGGATCGAGCCTGGGGAGGCTTTTTGTTTCTAAGAATTTGTCCATTTCCTCCTCATTTTCAAGTTTTTGTGAATAGAGATTTTTGTAGTGTTTAGAGATATTTTATTATTCTGTGGTATCAGAATAATTTCTCTGTGGTATCAGGTAATTTCTCCTTTATCATTCCTAATTGAGCTTACTGGAGTCTTTTCTTTTCTGCTTCTGGTTAATCTAGATAGAGATGTGTCAATTTTGTTTATCTTTTCAAAGAACCAACTTTTTAAAATTAATCTTCTGTATAGATCTTTTGTTATCAATTTCATTTAGATTCTGGCTTTGCTATGGGTTAGATGTGACCACAGGGCTACCAGCAACTTGAGCGAAAATTACTTTCTGGGGTGCCAGGATTGTAGAAGGTGCAGAGGATGGGTTGTCCAGATGCAGGAATGCTGATTCTCTGGTTCCTCCTGGCACTTCCCCCGTATGAGAGCCCTGTGTTCTGCTACAGGCCCAAGGCGCCCTGGTGGGGGTAGGGGGAAAAAATCCCTTATCCTTTCCCTGGTCTCCAGCACTTCCTTGATTTGGTTCCTGCTGACTTTTCTCTTCTATCCTCCCATCTCTCAGCTATTCAGTTCCTGCTGGTGGTATCTTGGACTCTGCTGGTGTCAGACCCTGTGTCCACTCCCGATTAGCAATTTTCCTGCACTCCCTTCAGTGTGACCCCCAACTCCTCCACTGGGAAGGTACAACAAGCCCTGACTCTAGTTGGCCATCTTTAGTCTGGAAATTTGAGATTTTAGAATATTTCCTGGAAGAGATAATAGTTGGGATAAGTTCTGAAAGATGACATAATGCTTTAAATTAGCAAATACCTTTTGTATATAAGTAAAACACCAACTTATTATTACTCTAGGCTGGATATAGTCTTCTTACTCTGGTCTGAAGGAAACTTGTCTCCTTTTATGTGCCATAACAAGACACCAGTGTCCATTGGTGGAACCTGCTTCACAGTGTTGACAAGAGTGCCAAGGAGAGAGCAGCTAATTTCACAGTCTGTGCTTCACCAGTTTAATTTAGTCTCAATATCAAATTCTCAACTTGTTTTTCTTATTCAGAAAGTGTGGTTTGATTTGAAGTACATGGATTTGACAAGTTATCTTTTCTGTTGCTCTTAAAGTTGAATATCCAAGAGCCCCAACAGACAGCAATGTCATGTCACCTTTGATAATGGGTCCATATTCCCATCTTAGACCAGGCATGCCTAGAGATCAATTAGTGTGTCACCAGTCTCCAAGCGAGGGGTTTTCCAAGTTCTTGGTGTTTGTTGGGAAAAGAATTTCAGGACACACCACATAAGCCAAGCAAGTGATAGCTTTTTATTGAAAGTGAAAGTACATTCTAAGGGAAGGAGAGCAAGCAGGCTTCAAAGAGAGCAGCTGCACTGGGAGGAAGTGGTTTTAGGTTGTAGTCATACTAATTGAGGGGGGAATATTCAAGGCCAAGGATTGTCTTTTACTCAGAATTTGGGTAGTAATTTCTAGAACTTGGTTCCCTCCCATTTTCATACTTTATATGCTTGTTTCAGAACTGTCATGGCAATTTCAAGGGTAGAGAAATTTTTAAACCACAATGTAAATGATATTGTAATTAGCAAAAGTTCATGTAATGTGGCAGAGACAGCTGACAAGCCAGTTGAAGCCAGTCCTTGCCTGTGATTTTCAGCCCCTCTAGTTAGCTTCTGCTTGAGGGTTCTTTACTTTAGCATTTGCACCTGATCTTCAAGTCCCTACATCTGGTCTCAGCCTTGTCTCCTAGTCTCCTACTCTAACAAGTGAATAAATGAAAAATGATGATTTCCTGCTTCTGTTGTAATTCCCAATGTAAGAAAGAGAATTATCTGCTTACATATTAAAGCTTTGACAAATTCCAAATATATTAGATGAGCAGGAAGGTCTTTATCTGCTAATCTTCTAACAATAAAATGGTGCTTCTCAACCAGGGGGTGGTTTTTTCTACCTATCCCCCTCGACACACACATACACACAGAGCTCAGGGACACTGAACCAGATCTGAAGAGTTTTGGATGTTACAGCTGGAGGTGGTATGCTACTATTATCCAGGAGGTAAGAGACCAGACCATTACATCCTATAATGTACAAGACAGCCCCTCACAACAAAGACTTATTCAGCCCAAAACTTCCAGTGTTGAAGTTGAGCAATCCTGCAACAAAGTAATAAAGTTTTTTCTTTTGTCTTTCAAAAAAGACAACCCCCAGCACTTTTGCTCATGTAACATTATTAGCATAAAACATTTACATTGTTTTCATTAATAAAAATTAAGTTTATAAGTTCTAACATATTTAAAAATTTTAAGATGAAGAGAAACAAATGTGCAGTAGGAGAAACAGCTACAATGTGAATTTTCAAGTTTATGATTACAGATGAAGTAAATCTTAAAGATTCTAACTTTTCCATTAAACCAAAGTTTTGTGCTACATAGTCCATAACACCATGAGACTCTTGGCCGGCTGCCTAATAATAAGATGAGGTTGCTTTGTAAATGCTGTTTTCTAAGCATTCATTTGAGTTTAGATTATGTAGGTAACAGTGCAGTATATAACACTCTCAGACACAAATAATCTTTACTGAGTTTGCTTTTTTATAAGGGTATTACCTATATACATAACACATCTTTTATGGGTATCAAAAAATCCAAATAAGTTATTTAAGATTCATCTTGTACATTAACAAAAATTTTCATGGTTCTTTAATTTAGACTTATCAAAGAGACATTGCACCAGATACTGTTTAAAAATGGCAAGGAGACTTTATTCAAGACTGGTGTAATAGCAGCCAAGTCCATTGCAAGAGGGGAGAGATATTGAATTCAATTGCTCTGAAACTAAAAGTGGGAGGATTTTTAACCAGTGGGTGAGCTAATGGAAATGTACTGAAGGATGCTAGGCAGAAGGTTGGTAAATGGGATTAGGCTATCTTTGTTAGTTGTGTATTATTAAAGCTAGGCTCCTACTCTCCCACAAAAACTGGGAGATTGGGGTGATATCACCTTCAGTGATTACTTTTCAAAGGAATGGCTGCTGGGGCTACGAGAACAACATTTCTGGTTTGTAAAAGATTTAAATCTGGAAGAAGACAACTGCAAATTTTCTAAAGTAATGCTCTAAGAAAGGAGAGATCAGGGGCATATTATCTGGAAAAAAATAGTTTAAAGTTTTGTCAAGCTAAAGGATCTATTTTTGTCAGACTTTAGGGAAACAACATTTTCAGTTAGGAAAGATTGATCTAACAACATGAAATATAAATATATTTTGTACTATATCAATTATCTTAATCACAGTAATTATTATAAATAATGTATTTAAAATTATATTAAAATACCTCTAATATGAATATCAATATCTATTTTTGGATGTTTAAAAGGTTTAATATATTTAGAATTTGAAAGAAATATGCACTTTTATAAAAGGGAAGGGTACCTACCAAGTGAAATGTTGAGTCTTTGATGAGGAATGAAATGAAGTAAATCTCAATTTGAGAACCTGCGTTTTCCATTATTTGCATTTGAGTAACAGAATTGTTTCCATTCTGACTTTATGTTGAGTTGTACAAATTTTACTGAACCTTTTCTATGTTCCTAAGCTTTTCTCATTTCTACCTGTTATAAAATGGAATATAATTTTCTAGTGTAGTAGTCAGAATTCTAAGATGGTCTCCAAGATTCCCATGCCCTTTGAGGCTGGATGGGATCTGTGAACATAATGGGATACTCGCTTTCTTGCTTAGGTTGTGTCATAGCAAAGGTGATGGAATAGTCAATCCTGTGATTATGTGACATTTTATATGACCACAGGCCCATAGTAGTGGCTAAAAAAAAAGATTTTCCTGCTAGCTTTGAAGAAATTAGCTGCCAAGTTCTGAGAGGGCCCTATGGCTGGTATCTGAGCATGCCCTACAGAGTTGAAATGTACCCTTGGCTGAAAACTAGGAAAAAATAACCCAAGGACTTTGGTCCTACAACCACAAGGAACTAAATTCTACTAACAACCAGTGAACTGGAAGAGAACACAGCCTCAGATGAGATCAACACTTGGCCAACACCATAGTTTCAGTGAGATGAGATCATGAAGAGAGAACCCAGTAATCCATGTTCTGACACTTTGAAATAATATTTTTTTCTTGTTTTAAGCTACTAAGTTTGTGATGATTTCTATACAGCAATAGAAAACTAATACACCTAGTAATCTTTTTTTACTGCACAATGACTTTTCAGTATCTGTATACTGTATATCAATGTTCAGATTTTAAACATTATCATCTTTATCAGCTGTTTTATTTTAACAATAGTTGTTCTCTCCAATGAGGCCCATAAAATATTTCCCACAGTAGTTATTATGCAAGCAAGAGCATTCTTTTCCGTTTTCACGGGTTGAAGGAATTAGCATTTCTGAGTTTCTTGCCCACATGATTCTGTTTAGCATTCTTACCTTATCAGAGTGGAGATAGGAGTCTTATAGATGTATGTCTCTGACAAGAATAACTTACCCATCGTGGACCAAGATAAAAGTGGATTTTCCCCTTTGGACAGAAACATGGGTCTATTATAATTCATATGAAATGCTATTAAAAGCTCAATCAGGCACTTTAGTAATTCAGGATTTCTATATTCAAATAGCTTATGTTAAATTTATAAGTAAAAATAATACATGTTTCATAAGAAAAGAAAGTATTATTATGTTAATGTTTAAAATACTTCTTCATTTTATCAAAAAGAGAATAAGGAAATAATACTGATATTGTCCCTCTTGGGGAAATAAACTTCTATTTATTGTGTAACAAACAATTACGTGTGTTATATTATACTTTCTAGGAAAATAAGGACAATTGCGAAGATAAGAGAGATTTGAGAATGGACCAAGATAAAGAATCTTACTTGAAATCCAGAACCACTTGCTGAGTAATGCCGAATTTGGGAGAAATGCCATCCTTAGCCATATGTCTCCCTCTTTATTCCATCTCCCTATCCTTTATGTTTATATTAAAATTTAATAGAATTAATGTCTGATACATTGAATGGACCAATTTTGTTGAATTAGGCTTTGACCTCAAGGTTTTAATGATATGATGCAGCCCACACCAGAGAAGCTGTTTCTGTACCTGGTAGAGCTATGTATTTTCCCTACTGGACAACATAAAGAATGTTTAAAATGACCCCCTTACCTAGCGTAATTTGTACATGCCCCTGCTTTTTCTCAATTTTTGTTAGGGTGTACATAAATAAACATAAGTATGCAGGTTCATATGCACATGCACATGCACATAGAGACATCAATAAACACATAAAGACATAAATATACACACACACATGAGATTTATAATCTATGAGTAAATATATACATACACATAGATGCCTTTAAAAGTAAAAATAACACTTAGATATCCTTCAAATTACTTATGTTGGGGAACAGGACATTCATTCCAATAATGAAAACCATAGCGTGAGATAGTAGCAATGGAAGTAAACTGGGAAAAATTGGATTTGAATTGTTTCATTTTTGTCTAGTTTTCTATATGATTTGGCATAATTATTTTACTTAATGTACCTTGGGTTATTATCTAACTTATTTAGGTCTTAAATCTCCCCAACTATAAAATGAGGAGATTGGATAAGACCGGTATGTTCCTAATAGTTCCTTGGGAGCACACATTCTCCTTGAGATGTTAGTTGTGTTCTAAGGAAAGAAAAAAGTGATATCTGGTCAAATAAGTTTGGAAATGCTGAGTTAAAGAAAGTAAAAGAGCTTTCTTTAGTGCAAGACAGCATAAAGTCTTTAAAATGCTAATGTGCACTGCAACTGTGTAAGAGGAGAATTTTGCTATTCAGTGATTCTCCAACTCATTTACCAACTTATTTCATCACTTTCTTTTTGTATAAAATTAATAAAACGTATTGAAGTCAGTGTTTTCTGGAAAATATTTTTGGAAAAACTGCTCTAGAATCTTATTAGTAAAGAGTAAAAGACGTATGATACCATAAAAACAACTATAATACAAATATATTACCTATGCAGTGAACAACTTCTTGTGTGTAAAATAAATGATAAATTATGTGTATTCAGAAAATATTTGAATTTTCTTAAATATAAACTATATCTGCCATGATTACGGTAATTTACTTTTCAGTCTGCTTGAATATATCTCTTTACATTTAAGCAGGACCTAAGCCTTTACAATTTCTTTGCTAAGATGGAAGTCTCTAACATTTCTAAGTTCTTCAGAATAACCATGTTACCATCTTAAGCTGTAACTTTAATTCAACTCTGAAATATCTATCTATCTATATTTATCTAGACATATTTCCATCTAATGAGCATGATTTGACACACTTATTTTCAGAGATTGCTTAATCACTGTTGATGCTAAGAGCCTCATTAGCTGGATAATTATATAATTTTTCAAAAATATATATTTCCATATGACTCAAAAAATTCTTAAATTTAAGACAAGTCATGTCAGTGCTCTATTCATAATCTTTCAATTTCCTTTTATTTTTATTAGAATAAAAATTTAAAAAGATACTTTAGATTCAATGACACAAATAGGATGAGATTTAAAGTATGAAAAATTGTATACCATGCAAGAGTAACAAAAAGAGCTCTGAACTATCTCTTAAAATATACTTAATAGAAAAACTGTTATTGGGGCATTTTATAATGATAAGAGTCAATTATAAGCATGTATCTGTATTCCTAACAACAAAGCTTCAAAACACATGAAGGAAACACTCACATAATTGACAGGAGAAACAGACAATTCGCCAATAATAATTGGAAGCTTTAATATCCTGCTTTCAATAATGGATATAACCACCAGGCAGTACATCAACAAGGAAATAGATTTGAACAATATTAAATAACTGGAACTAACAGACCTTTATATAACACTCTACCCAACACTAATGAATACATAGTCTTATCAAATGAAACCAAACAATCTCCAGGATAGGCTGTTCTAAGCAATAATCTAAGTTTTAATAAATGTACGTTGATTAAACCCATACAAAATTATCCACAAAGGAATTGAATTTCAAGCTGATTACAGAAGGAAATTTAGGTAATTCACAAATTTGTGAAAATTAAACAAGACACTTCTAAATATCCAATGGGTCAAAGAATAAACAACAAAGAAAATTAGAATGTACTTTGAGATAAATAAAAATGTAAACACTGCTTACTAAAACTTAGAGGATGTAGCTAAAGTAGTGCTTAGAGGAAATGTATAGTTATACTTGCTTATATTAAAAAAGATGTCAATTCAAAAACCTATCCCTCCATGTTAAAAGAGAAAAAAAGAAAATGCAGCTAATTAAACTAAAAGCATGCAGGAAGAAATAAGTAATAAAGAATACTGTTTTTCTATTTTAAATAGAGAATAGAAAGCCAGTAGAGCAAAGCAACACAAAATTCAGTTTTCTGAAATGATCAACAAAATTTGCAAATCTATAGCTAACCTGATAAAGAAAAAATCAGAGGATATTCAATTTACCAAAATTAGAAATTAAAGAATGTCATCACTCCCAATCTTACAGAAATAAAAAATGATTCCACAGAATACAATGGGAAAATTTATGTCAAATTGGATAACTAAGAAAACATAAATTATTAAAACTGACTCAAGTAAAAATAGAAAGTTTGGATATACCTATAATAAATAAAGAGATTAATTAGCAATTTTAACCTCCCTCCCCCCAAAACAGCTCAAGCCCTATAATTTCACTGGTAAATTCTACCAAATCTGTAAGAAAGAATTAGGAATAATCCTTCACAATCCCTTCAAAAAACTCAAAGGTAAGGGAACAGTTGCTAATTTACTCTATGAAATCACTACTACAGTGACAAAAAACATAAAGGCATCACAAGACAACTACAGATCAATATCCTTGATGAATTAAATGAAAAATTCCTCAACAAAATAATAGCTGACATCACATTTAATGATAAAAGAATGGATGTTTTCATGCTAAGATAAAGAGGAAGACAAGGATGTATGTTCTTGCCACTTACATTCAACATTGCACTAGAGGTTCTAGCCAGGGTAATTAGGTAAGAATAAAATAAATATAAGGCACTCAGACTGCAAAGGAAGACATAAAAGTGTATCTACTTGCAGAGGATATGATTTTGTATGTAGAAAATCCTAAGGCATGCAATAAGCTGTTGGAACTGATAGACAAGTTTAGAAATGTTTTAGAGTACAAATCAATATACAAAAATCAGTTATATTTCTATGCACTAGCATGAATAATTCACCTTTTAAGTTAAAAAAATTCTATTTATAATAACATCAAAAAATAAAATTCTCGGAATAAATTTAATAAAATTAGTGTAGGATTTATACACTTATACAAAACTAAAAAAAAAAATTGTTCCCAGAAACTTAAGCAGCTTTAAATAAATGGAAAGAAATCCATGTCAATGGATGAAAATACTTAATATTGTTAAAATAGCATTACTTCCCAAAATGATATACAGATTCAATGAAATCTTTATCAAAATCTTTTTTTTTTCCTGACAGAAGTTGGCAAGCTGATATTAAAACTCACCGACTTGAACAGCCAACCAACTTACATATTCAACCCAGAATAGCCAAAACAATCTTGACAAAGCACTAAATTGGAGGACTCAAATATCTTCATTTCAAAATTACTCTTGAAGGGTGACAGAATACACCAACTCAAATTATGATAGTTTGTCATAAGGATTATTTTAAGCTAAAATCACTTGAGAAACAGCCGATGCAAGAAGGACATTCTACTTTTCCTCCTTTTTTCCCCTGAATACAGGAGATTAAAAATTCCCATGTGAAAGATGTCCTCCCTGTATCAGGAGAAAAGAAATATTCTTTAGCAGGGAGTAATAGCCAAGAGTATTCTGTACAAACAGACATTGTTAAAATAATTCTTATCTTCCTTTAGCTTCTCCGTATAAGTTAGTTACTTTTCCACAATCGCTTGTCTTTATTCAACCTGTTATTAAAGCATTTAGGTTTTGCCGCCTCTTTAGGTCTTCATTTCCTTATGAGGGCTCCTGAGTCACGTAAAACTCTCTATATATTTTTATGCTTTTTTCCTGTTAATTTGTCTTATGTAAGTTTAATTTTCAGGGCTGGCCAAAAGCTCTAAGAGGGGGAGGTAAAATTTTGCCTTCCCTACACTATAAATCTATAGTAATCGAGACAATTTACTGGTGTAAATATAGACAGATATACCACTAGAAATAAAATTGAGAATTCAGAAATAAATTCATAAATTTATGGCCATTTGATGTTCAATGATAGTGCCAAGGTAATTCAATTGGGGAAAGGACAGTGTTTTCAACAAGTGGTGCTGAGACAACTTGATATCCACATGTAAAAAATGACGTTTGATCCCTACCTCACACAAACACAAAAATCAAATCAAAATTAATCATAGACCTAAATGTAATATCTAAAACTATAAAATTCTTACAAAAATGATAGAAATAAATCCTTATATGTTGAAATAGGCAATGGTTTCTTACATATAACATCAAAAGCACAAGTGATTAAAAAAATAAATTGAGCTTCATCAAAATAAAAATTTGAGCTGCAAATTTTGCCAATGATACCATCAAGAAAGTTAACGTAAGAAGACAACAGAATGGGAAAAGTATTCACAAATCACATATTTAGTTAGGAACTTATATCCAGAAATATAAAGAATACTTAGAACAAATAATCCAATTAAAGTGTGCAATAAAATTGATAGAATGCTGCAACACAGTTGCATCATTAAACACTATGCCAAGTGAAAGAATCTATTCACAAAAGACAACATTATATGATTCCATTTATATAAAATATCTAGAATAGGCAAATCAATAGAGACAGAATGTAGATCAGAGGTTCCCTAGAGCTGGTGGTAGGTGAGTGGGGGAGGGAGTAAACAGGTATGAGGTTTCTTTTTAAGGTAAAGAAAACATAATAAAATTAAATTGTGGGACTATTGCAGAACTTGGAAAATATACATGAATAAGTTAACTTTATGGTAAGTGAACTACATCTGTAAAGAATAGGAAATGACCCTATAGGGTCTCAACGCCCAGTACCTCATGACCTCTTCTCCCTCTTCTTTCCTTCTATATAATTCTTCTCCAGACTTTCTACCTCCTTGTTTTTCTTGAGCACACAGGAAATACAACTTAACCAAGCACTTTGTGCTTTTGATTTGAAAGTCCATTCTTCCGATATCTTCAAGGCTTCTTCTTCAACTTTTTCAAATTTCATCATATCAATGAGCCCATCATGTACACCTTGTGTTAATAAAAAATATACTCACCATGGTCTATCTTTCCTCTTGATTTTTTATATTTAAAGGATTTATCATCTGACATACTATAGATAACTTCCTTATTATTTTTTTTTAATTTGCTGGTCCTCCCCCGATGGAATGCAAGCTCCACAAGGGGCAGATATTTTTGTTTGTTTGTTTTTTAAATTTCTGTCTATCCAAAACCTAGAATGGTCTCTGACATAAATAATTTGCTCAGTAAATATGTTTTTAAAATAATGGGGAAATTAATGAATGGATCTTGGCTAATCATGCTAAATAGCACACTTTGGATATCATCTAAACATAAATAGATAATGATGAGTAAATGGTGTATGTGGTCCCTCTTGGCTGTTTTCATTTCTGACTGACTGTTAGGTACAGCCATCTATGCAGAATGAAAATCCTTCACTCTTGTCATACTTGCTGAGAGCAGTAGGATCCTATATATTATATTAATAGCTTCCAACAGAATTGATTATCCACTACCAGTCAGCAAACTTTCAGTAATATTTTTCCCTAACAGTTTCCTTTGGTTCACGTATGTTACCCTCTTTTTTCCCCCCTCTGTAAGCAGAATTAGGAGGTAGTTGATTGGTGTTGCATTTGACATAAAACCCAGCCAAGCTAACTGACTCGGGGGAGGTTAAACCCCTGGACATTGGTATCAGTCTCATACTAGTACCACTAGGATTAAGCAATGAAATTACCATCCAGGGGCAAATTTTCTTCTCTGAAAAGTGACTACAAATACGGACACTTAATGGTGTAGACATTTTTACTTATGACATGACAGTTAAAAATCTTCAACCAATCTATTTTCATATAAAAAATGTGCAGACGTTTCAGGATTTTGAAACTCATACATTTACTATTTCATACAACCAAAAATTTCAGTCAATGGCTGTTATTAGAGACAGTGAATCACTGTAGTTGATAAATTATCAAGTCACATTCAAATGGCAGACACTAGAAGACAGTCAAGCATTGTAGGCACAGAGCTAGGAAAGGTGGATATTTTATAACAAAGAAAAAGTATTAAAACAACAACAAAGTGCTGTTATAGAACAGACATGCAATAAAATCAAGCTTCAGAATAGCAATATCCAAATGTACAACACACTCCATTTAAAATAATAATTCATGCTTTCTACATTTTTGTCTGTGAGGCATTTAGTACTTAAAATAATCCACTCAGGGAAATTTGGTTCATAGGTACCAACTTGGCTTTATTTATTCTCTCTAACTACATACTTTTTTGTTTTTCTTTAATGTACGTTTTTGCAGTAGAGCTCCAAAAATAAATAGTGTCCTGAAGGAGGTTAAAATCTAACATGGTAGAAATAGATACATAGAGAACCATAATCTAGGAAAGAACATGTTAACTGCCTTAAGAGACAAATGCTATGTTAGTACAAAAAGAATATTGAGAGAAATTAGTTTCACCACCGAAAATATAGTGTGCCTCTGGGTCTCACATAACAAAAGCAAACCGTTACTGAGAATGACATGTTTTTATAGGTTTATGCTGTTATATTTGTCACTAATGATATGTTTTATGGATATACAATAGCAGTAACATTATTTAATTTTATTACTATGATCTTTAAAATAATAAGCAAGAATAACTCCATTAATCATTGAAAATTGAACTAATACTACTAATAAATTTTATTCCTTCAAGTTTAGAAGAAATTGAAGAAAATAAATTTTTGCAGTAGTTCTATTGGGAATACATGTTATTGCTATAACAGAAATACAAGTAAAAATAACAATCCTTGAAAACATTAAGGAAATCCTGGTTTCCATCCACCATGCTTCTTCCTCTCACCTTGCGAAACTGCTTTCCTTAGAGGGATTTGGCTGAATTTCTTAAACTGTTCTCTTTGAAAAACTTGAGTAACACCTTTGCTGTCCATAGAGGCATTTCAGAGAGCAGCTTGTGAAGGTATTACTGGATTGTAACTATGGGGCAGTGAGGGACACCAGGGCTTTCTAGGAGACAATGACCATAGAACCTTATGAAAATGCATGTCCATTTACATTCCAGAACTACTGCAGTAGTTCTGGAATGCATTATAGCTTACCCTTAGAGCTGCTGGAAATCTTTAAGTAACTAAAAATACATAGAGCCTATTACTGATGAGTACAAAGGTTAGAGCTCGTCAGGGCTTCCAGTAACTACCACTAGGCAGAAAATCAGCCAAGGCCCACTGCAGTAGATAAACCAAGCTGGTGCACAGGAGACATATATAGAAGATGGAGAACTGGTTATTTGAAGAATCAAAAAGCCTCTCTATTTCCCCAGGCAAAAGTAAGCCATGTAATAAAGGTATAATTAGGATGATATCAAGGAGCTATATATTTTGTTCTGCTTTTCCGCTTGTTTCCTTTCCAAGTAGGTTGTAGGAATAACTTTTTTGGGGATAATTTATCTAGTAGGATATAGAGGACCATCTACTTGGTTGATACGGGTTTCTATATACTTTACACACTGTATCAGATATTTTTTTACCAACTGTAGTATGAAAGGTAATCAACCCACAGAAATTACTGTAAAATTATTGTTGTTCTAAGTCCAAAATAATTTTTGTCTCATAGAAACTGGTTTTCTTAGAAGTATTTAGATGTTGATATCAATGTTTTTAAGAAATGACTACAACATTTGTTGAAAATGTGGGGAAACTAAAATGACCATGTCATGGTCCAGCTTTTGGATACTTGGACATATTGAAGTCTAGGTATTATGACAAAATAAAAGTTTCATAAATAGTTCTGTATTTTTAGGAAATATAAAAATTAGATAACTAAATATTAAGTCTTTTGTTTTCAAGTATAGAATCTATTGCTAGATGTGTCATGTTATTGAGATTTTAACTTTCATAACTATTTTGTCCATTCAAAATGCAACTGTTTGGGGAGAGGGGCAAGACAGCCAACTACAGACATCCCTTCCTGGAGCATCCGGAGGGAAGGAAGGGTTTCCAATAAAGGAGTGGGGGAACAGGCACAGCCCAAGTGTAGTTCGGAGTAGGAGGTGCCAGAGCCTGCCGGGGACTTCACAGAGGGAAATTGTAAAGCAGAAGAGGAAAAAGGAAAAAGAAAAAGGGATCAGTGAGGATCAAACCCCTAGAGGCTCAGAGCCCAGTGAAGAGGTAAAAGGGAATACTGTTTCTCCTTCCCACACACCTTAGGTAATCAGCAGGCTACTGAGTTGTTTGGAAATTTTTCCGCCCTTGCCAGCTGGGGCACTGCTGCAACCACTGAATTGTAGGGAGGACTGGTGTGATCCCAGAGCCTGGACATTCCGTGCAGGCTTCCTTCCAGGGAGACGGACTAGAGGAGCTGTGTCTGGCTCTCCTCCATCCAGACTCTTTTCCTCCCCAGCCCCTCCCCCACCCACTGCAGCCAGGAGGGCAGATTGAAACTTTCAGGAGTGGCTGCCTGTCATCAGCTGCGGTGTCCTCCAGTCTGGGGTTTCCATGGAGAGTAGGACCCATGCCTTCTCCCTTGGGGACCTGTGGTGGACCCAGGGTTGCCCCGTCTCGGAGTCCCCTGCCTGCCGGCACTCTTTGGAGACACACACCAGCAGAGCAGATAGGTAGGCCAGATGCCATGTCCCCAGGACTCCAGCAGATTGCTAGGGGGTACAAGGGAGAGTTTGAGAGTTTGACTTGGGAGGCAAGGGAGCCCACGTAGGCAGAACTGATGGGAGAGTACAGTGTGGGTCCAAGCCACAGCAATCTGGTGGAGCTCCCGTCTCCCTACAGGAAAGTTACGCTGTCAGACTAGGGCAAGTCCACTGGCGTGAAGTTGCCGGCCTGTGGTGCCATTGCTGCAGAGTGTGCCGGGCGTTGAGTTGCCGTTTGCAGACACTGGAGGGAGCCTCTCAGGGAAGGGGTAGTGAGAGAGGGGTGGAGCTCACTTCCAGAGCCAGTCAGTGAATTACAGATGGCTTCTAACCCAAGACCAGTCTTTCCAGTTTCAAGAGACCACTTTGGCCCATCTCCCAGTGGCTTTTCCCAGAGGCCTGGAATGTGACCTTTGAGCCCTGCCAAGACTTTGCAGAGCCTTCCAGGCTCACACAACCTAGCCCCACCCAACCTGGCTCCCCCACCCACCTCTGTTGTGGCAGAGAACAAGCAATCCCTGGGAGCTATAGGACCCCTTCCACTGCCTGGGTCATTCAAATGTTTCTCCTAGAGGCTAAAGCCTATTATAGGCACAAAAGAGCATCTTTGCAGCTGGCTCTTTCCTGCAAGCATCAACAACTGATGGGGAGAACAACTGTATAGCTCATTACAGCATCTACTGACTCAATCAAATAAGGTGTGGCCAATTCTCATAAGCACCACCCACCAACTCAGAGATTAAGCTGGGAATCCCAATACAAGTCACATTGCTGGGAAGGGAGAAGACAGCAGAATAGAAGCAAACTGAGGAGAAGAATAAATGTTGCAGGCAGTTCGAGCTGAGAATGGTCCCCCTCATCTACTGCAGACCTCTGGGCTGATTGGGGAGCTGCTCAGATTCTGTGCAGAGACATTGCACCACAAAGTAGGTGCAGCAGCAATCCGGTGACTGCTGATACTGGGTTTCTACAACCGATGCCATCCTGATCACTCTGGTGCACAGAGCCAGGTCTGTTTGGGACCTGGTCTTCCAATAGTAGCCTTTGCATCACCCCACTGGGCCAGGGAGGGAGCAGACAGAACAGAAGCTCCCCTGTGTTTTGCCCTATAACTGGGGGTTGAGCACACTTCCTCTCCTGCTCAAAACCTAAGCAGAGGAGGAGCCACAGATGCCATAAGCACCATCTGGGAAGACTTGGGTGACAGGCTCAGTGGGTTCTAGGTGTGGGGGGAGAACCTTGGCCAACCAGCAGCTCTGGCCTGCATATGTGGTCCCTGGGCTGCTGAGACAAACCCCTGCCTGTGCAATTTGGCATTATCAGTCTCTACACTGGCAGAATAGCCCTCCGTATGTGTGGCTTTGCCCCCATAATCCCCAGAGCTAACTCTGAAGCTCTTCCTATGCCTGAGACTCTGCCCCAGTAGCTTCAGGGCCCCTTCCAGGCCTGTGATACCACCTCTGAGATTCCATGGTTGAGCCTAGGCCCCACAACACTACCCCTGAGTCTCCACCACTGCTACTAGGCTGGTGGGACCTCCCTGAGGTCCAACACCTTGCCTGGGACCCACCAGCCCTGAGCAGACATTACTTGTGGATGTAGGTTGTGAAAAAGCCAGCCTGATCATACATGACCACTGACTAGACACTTACCCAGCTGCCACTGTCACCTCCACTGGGTTATTCCAGCCAGAGCAATCTCCCACAACAGCCATGGTGGAGAGGGTTGCATTTAGCCCCCGACACAAACTTCCAGCAATGAGCTGGGAAACAACCCTCTATCCCACACAAAGATCATCTGACACTGGCTCAAACTGAGGCAATCGCAGGGGAACATGTTAAAACAGAACAGCTATTCTACAGGCTCTCACTGCACCTGCCCCTCCCCTGATGGGTCAACATTCCAGAGTAGGTCACAAAAGCTCCATCTAGGGCCCTCCCTTTCCCTTAACTAAACAGGAGAGTTCCCAGCAAAGGAGAACAAGTGCCCTGCAATCCTATTAACCCAGGACTGAGAGAGGAGGAGTTAGATGAGCAGAAACCAGCAAAAGAACCCTGGCAACATGAAAAAACAAAATAGCTCAACACCCCCAAGGGATGACAATGGAGCTACAGTAGTGCAGTCCATCCACAAGGAAATTACCAAAATGTCAGAAATGGAATTCAAAATATGGATGGCAAATAAGATGAATGAAATCGAAGAGAAAGTTGAAAGCCAACAAAAAGAAGCCAAAAAAAATTTCAGGAAATTAATGAAACAGTCACTAAAGTGTTAGACAAAATAAGAAAGGATATAGTAGAACTTAAAGAAATGAAAGAGTCATTTAGGGAGCTTTAAAACACAGCAGAAAGCATTAGTAACAGACTAAAACAAGGACAAGAAAGAATCAAAGAACTTGAAGACAAGGATCATAAGCTAACCCAGTCATTCAAAGATGCAGAGAGGCGTATAAAAAAGTCTGAGCAATCACTGAGAGAGATATGAAACGATATGAGGTGAATTAACATTTGAAATGGAAAAAAATATTCCATGCAAATGGAAACCAAAAGGTATCAGGCACAGCCATTCTCATATTAGATAAAATTGACTTTAAATCAACAAAAGTAAAGAAAAACAAAGAGGGTCAATATAATGGTAAAGGGAGCAATTCAATAAGAAGACATAACAATCCTAAATATATATGCACCTAACATAGCAGCTCCCATATATAAAGCAAATTTTACTAGAGTTAAGCAAAGAAATAAATAGCAGCATTGTAATAGCCCAGGACTTCAACACCCCACTGTTAGAGCTGGGCAAATCATCAAAGAAGAAAATAAATAAATAAACATGGGACTTAAACCAGACTGTAAATCAAATGGACCTAACAAACATTTACAGAAAATTTTACCCCAAAACTACTGAATATACATTCTTCTCAGCAGCACATGGGACATTTTCTAAGATTGAACATATCTAAGGCCACAAAGCAGGCCTCAAGAAATTCAAAACAGTGAAAATCATACCATGTGTCTCCTCAGACCAGAATGAAATAAACCTAGAAATCAATCACAAGAGAAACACTTGAACTTACACACAAACTCATGGAAATTAAACAACCTGGTGCTGAATGATTATTGAGTGAAGGATGAAATTAAGATGTAAATCATTGTGAAAGGTATTGTATCTTTGATTTGTTTCTCAGCTTGACTGTTATTAGTGTATATGAAGGCTACTGATTTGTGTGAGTTGATTTTGTATCTTGAGACTTTGCTGAATTCATTTATCAATTCCAGTAGTCTCTTGGTTGAATCTTTGGGGTGCAAGGGACAGGAACAGAAAATTTTCAAAAGCAGACAGAATAATAGCTAGCAAACATATAAAAAATTGCTCAACTTCTCTAATCATCAGAGAAATGCAAATCAAAACCACCATGAGATATCACTTAACTCCATTGAGATTGGCTTATATCAAAAAGTCCCAACACAACAAATGTTGGCAGGGATGTGGAGAGATAGGAATACTCATACACTGCTGGTGGGACTGAAAATTAGTACAACCTGTATGGAAAGTAATATGGAATTACCTCAAAGAAATACGAGTAAAACTACCATTTGATCCAGCAATGCCACTACTGGGTATTTACCCAAAGGAAAAAAAGACATTCTATAATAAAGACATCTGCATTCGAATGTTTATAGCAGCATGATTCACAGTTACAAAGATGTGGAAACAACCCAAGTGCCCATCAATATATGAGTGGATTAATAAAATGTGGTATATGTATACCATGGAGTTCTAGTCTGCCATAAAAAACAACAGTGAATTAACACATCTGGTATTATCCTGGATGGAGTTAGAGCCCATTCTCCCAAGCAAGTTAACACAAGAATGGAAAAACAAACACCACTGCTATTCACCATCAAATTGGTACTAACTGATCAATACTTATATGCACATGTGGGAATAATATTCATCAGGGGTTGGGCAGGTGGGAGGGGGTGGAGGGGATGGGAAAACTCACACCTAATGGGTACGGGGTACACTGTATGGGAGATGTTCACAATTGTAGCTCTGACCTGGGCAATGCATAAGCAATATGTATAACCAAAGTGGTGTACCCCCATAATATTCTGAAATAAAAAAAAAAAGATGTAAATAAAAAGATACTTTGAACTGAATGACAAAGGGGACACAAGCTATCAAAATCTGTGGGACTAAACAAAAGCATTCCTCAGGGGACGATTCATAGCCTTAAAGACTTACATCAAAAAGACAGAATGATCACAAATGAACAACCTAATGTCACATCTCAGGGAACTGGAAAAGGAAGCACAAACCAAACCCAAAGTCAGCAGAAGAAAAGAAATAACAAAGCCTAGAGCAGAACTAATGAAATGGAAAACAAAAAAAAAAATATAGAAAATCAACAAAAGAAAAAGTTGGTTCTTTGAAAAGATAAACAAAATCAATAGAGCACTTGCTAGATTAAGCAGGAATAGAAGATAAAGGACCCAAAAACCTTAATCAGAAATGAAAAAGGAGACATTACAACTGACACACAGAAATACAAAACATCATCCAGGAATAATATGAAAATCTCTACACACATAAACTAGAAAACATAGAGGAAATAGACAAATTCCTGGAAACACACAACCTCCCAACACTCAATCAGGAAGAAATAGAATTCCTGAATAGACCAATAGTGAACAACGAAATCCAAACAGTAATAAAAAATCTTCCAATAACAACAAACAAAGCCCAAGACTAGATGGATTCATAGCTGTATTCTACCAGCCTTACAAAGAAGAGCTGGTACCCGTAATACAGAAATTATTCCATAACATACAGAAGGAGGGAATTCTCCTCAACTCCTTCTATGAAGCTAGTATCACCTTGATACCAAAGTCAGGAAACATTACAACAAAAAAATTAAACTATGGAACATCATCTTTTATGAATATAGATGCAAAAATCTTCAATAAAATACTAGCAAACTGAATTCAACAGCATATCAAAAAAATAATCCACCATGATCAAGTGGACTTCATCCCAGGGATGCAAGAATGGTTCAACACATGTAAATCAATAAATGTGATTCACTACATAAACAGAAGCAACAAAAATGATATGATCATCTCAATAGATGCAGAAAAAGCATTCGACAAAATCCAGCACCCTTTCATGAAAAAAACTGTCAACAAACTAGGCATAGAAGGAACATATATCAAAATTTTAAAAGCCATACATGACAGACCCACAGCCAACATCATGCTGAGTAGGGAAATGTTGAAACATTCCCCCCTAAGAACTGGAAGAAGACAAGGGAAGAAGACACTGTCACCACTTTTATTCAACATAGTGCTGGAAGTCCTAGGCAGAGCAGTCAGGCAAGAGACAGAAATAAAGGGTATCCAAATCAGGAAAGAGGAGGTCATATTATTGCTCTTCACTGATGACATGATCTTATACCTAGAAAACCCCAAAGACTCCACCAAGACACTCCTGGAATTGATAAATAAATTCTGCAAAGTCTCAGGATACAAAATCAATGTACATAAATCACAAGCATTTGTATATACCAATAATAGTCAAGCTGAGAGTCAAATCAAAGACTCAATACCATTCACAATAGCTACAAAGAAAATAAAATACCTAAGAATACATGTAACTAATGAGGTGAAATATTTCTATAAGGAGAACTACAAAACACTGAGGAAAGAAATTGCAGGGGACACAAACAAATGGAAAAACATATCATGCTCATGGCTTGGCAGATCAACAGTGTTATTAATAAAATGTCCATACTACCCAAAGTGATTTACAGATTTAATGTAATCCCCTCAATATACCAATGTCATACTTCACAGACCCAGGAAAAATAAATCTACACTTCATCTGGAACCAGAAATGAGCCCAAGTAGCCAAAGCAATCTTAAGAAAAAATCTGGAGGCATCACATTACCAGACTTCAAACCTTGCTACAAGTCTATAGTAACCAAAACAGCATGGTATTCGTACAAAAATAGACATATAAACCAAGCGAACAAAATAGAGAACCCAAACATAAAACCATCCACATACAGCCATCTGATCTTTGACAAAGCAGACAACAATGTATGCTGGGGAAAAGAATCCCTGTTCAATAAAAGGCGCTGAGCAAATTAGATAGCCACATGCAGAGAATGAAACAGGACCCCTATCTCCCATCACTCTCAAAAATTTATTCAAGATGGATAAAAGACTTAAATGTAAGACATGAAACCATAAGAATTCTAGAAGAAAATGTAGGAAAAACTCTTCTATATATCAGCTTAAGCAAAGAATTTATGAAAAAGACCACAATGGCAATCACAGCAATAACAAAAATAAATAAATGGCATTTGATTAAACTAAAAGCTTCTGCACAGCTAAGGAAACAATCAACAATGTAAATAGACAACCTAAAAAATGGGAGAAAATATTCACAAGCTAGACATCCAATAAGGGCTAATAACCAGAATCTACAAAGAACTCAAGCAAATCAGCAAGAAAAAATAAAACATTTAAAAGTTCGCAAAACACATGAACAGAAGCTTTTCAAAAGAAGACAGACCAATGGCCAACAAACATATGAAAAATTGCTCAACTTCTCTAATCATCAGGGAAATGCAAATCAAAACCACAATGAGATATCACTTAACTCCATTGAGATTGGCTCGTATAAAAAAGTCCAAAAACAACAAATGTCATGGATGCGAAGAGATAGGAACACTCATACACTGCTGGTGGGACTGCAAATTAGTACAACCTGTATGGCAAGTAATATGGAGATACTTCAAAGAACTAAAAGTAGACCTACCATTTGATCCAGCAATCCCACTATTGGATACCTACCCTAAGGAAAAGAAGACTTTTCATCAAAAAGACACCTGCACTCAAATGGTTATTGCAGCACAATTTACAATTTCAAAGATGTGGAACCAACCCAAGTGTCCATCAATTCATGAGTGGATTAATAAAATGTGGTATTTGTAGACCATGTAGTATTACTCAGCCACAAAAAAGATGAATTATTGCCATTTGCAACAATTTGGATGGAACTGGAGACCATTCTCCTAAATAAGGTATCTCAAGATTGGGAAAACAAACACCATATTTACTCATTATTAAATTGGAACTACCTGATGAGCACACATGTGCATGGAGGGAAGTAAAACTCAGTGGAAATCAAGCAGGGTGGGGAGGAGAAGGGGAGGGGCAAAAACCTACTTAATGGAAACAAGGAACACTATCTGGGTGATGGGCACACTTATAACACTGACTCAAGCATAACAAAAGCAATCCATGTACCTAGAAACATTTGTACCCCCATAATATTTTCAAATAATAAAATATAAAAAAGAAATAAAATATAGGTACAGAGCTTAAAAAATGCTACCAGGTTCATCATTGTTTCTGGGTCTTTTTTGGAGAGATCTATTAAATATTTTTTAAGATTAGAAATACTGGGACTTATATGAGCAGAACTATACAAAGTATTTTTAATTTCATTGACCTTAAATCTACATCTTTCAACATGCTAGAAATACTGTTCTGAATAATACCAAATATTCATCTATTTTAAGCATATATACATTTATACACACAATAGCCTTTTGATTTAATAACACTATGAAAGGAAGAAAAATGAAAGAAGGGAAACTTATTTTGGAAGATTCTAGGGAGACTTTACATGATTATGAAACTAGTAAAAAAAGAAGAATAAAACAAGCATTTTTCTGTCTTTTGGTACACAATGGTAACTGAGATTTAAAAAATTAGTTCATGAGAACAAGTTTTTTTATGAAAGTAATCTATCAAATTAATGAAGAAGAAATAATAGAACTAGAACATTGCCATAATGAAACTCTTCATGATTTAATGTATTTTGGCAGGAGCATAAACAGATGGTAACAACATCAATAGAGAGAAACAACCAGACATTACGGGCCTGCTAATATAAGTGAACAACTCAACTTAATAGAGTCACACCAAGAGAAAAAAAATAGAACCTAAATCTGGTCAAGCCTTTAGCTCTAATTACGAAGAAATACAGGAGATAGAGAAACAGGTTAAATAACACCAAGAGGAAGCAATCAGCAAAATCTACATATGAGAAACTGTACCAGAGAAACAATTCAAGTTCTTCAATAAAAACAAAGAAAGAAGGAGGAATTTATAAAATTTAAGAACAATTTTTTTTAATAGGGAGAAAGATGAAATGATATCCATGAGTCTGAAAAACAAAAAAATAGATCAAATTCTTCTGAGCATAATCATATATTAAAGAAAGATTGCCCACATAAATAATATTATGTATGTAAAAAACATATGCCTCTATCTCTAGAAGTCAAAATGTTAAAAGTAAATGCTATATAAGAAATTAATACAAAAATTCCCCATCATATACAAGCTTATATACCAAAAATATGGACTTATGAGGAAGTAGACTGTGAAACGTTTTCTTGCCTACATTTTTTCAGCACAGGATATTTTTAGTTTTTAAATCTCTTCAAATTTGATAGGTAAAAATTAGCCTTTCATCTTAATGTATATTTTCTTTGCTATAGAGAGAGAGGATATCTTCGTATATATGTATCATCCTCTCTTATTTAATCTTTTGTGAATTACCTGTTCCTATACTTTGCTATGTGTAATTTGCAATAACTCTTTATAGATTAAGGCAATTAACATTTATTATAGATGTTGCTAATCTTTTGTGCCAATTTCTCACTTGCTTTGCTAGAGGACTTACAAATGTAGTAACTCTTCACTTATTTATTCAAAGAAAAAATTACTTTATTACTTAACACTTTATCTGTTCTTCCTGTGGAACCACACAAGGTAATGTAAAAAACACTCTAACTATAATTTTAATGTTAATCACTTACATAGTACAGGGCAATTATTGAAATGTTCTCTTTAGTTAAACAGTGTCTTCATAGTTTAAATTTCTAGTTTTGGCTGAAATTCATAAGTACATAAGGTATAAGGAGATTACTTTTGATAGCTTTGCAAGGAGAAATATATAAAAAATTATCACAGCTTTTTTCTTGGTACTGATGAATTAGGCTACTTACAGCGTAAATCTTGTAGTATTATGGGGGTGAAGGGAGAAGGAGAGGAATGGGGCATTTCAGAAACACTGGGATATCTGTGGGCCTCCTTTGAATTCTAAAATCTTCTGTGTCTGATATGAAGGCTGGCTAGGGAGGTCCAGTGCAGGAGTCCTACGCAGAGGTAGAGAGAGGAGAGTCGGCTTTTGGTTGACTGATTCAAATTCCTTTTGGTTATGCAACAGGTATTAATCAGCATCTTTTTATTTTTAAGTGTTTGATGAACACAGCTCTAAGTTAAATCAAATGTGCAGATGGACCAAGGAAAAATGAAATATGCTGTCTAAAATTACCCAAGCTAACTCAAAAACCATTCTGCCATAGCAACAAATACAGAATGATAGCCAAAATGGCCAGTCTTTGGTAACTATTTATTGCAGAACCCTGTTCAGGAAACTTTGAAAGATAAGAACTAATATAACTAGGTAAAATTACCAATAATATTTATATAAACTTATGAAGGCAATTTGCAATAACATTGCTTTTAATGTTTATGATAATGTGTCACAAATAAAGATCAACAGGAATGTGAAAGGCCTGCCACTCTATTATAAATAATTGAAATCATGACACACTCTTTAATTTAAAATCTAGACCTCCAAGTACAACTACCCAAAATGTCTCCTCCTACTTGCTTCCCTCAGAAATATATATTTTTCTGTGTGTAGCTATACATGGATACTTATGACTCTAATTAATCCTCTGAAATTGATATAAGAGTCTTTGAAATTAGTGAAGTAAGAAAAGGGTATATGTATAGATTTTTGTGTGTATGTTATGGGAATATGTGTGCATATATGTGCATGCATGTGTGTATGTGTATGATACCATACATGTTTTCGTGCATGTGTATGCATATTTGTGATTTATGTTACCTCAAAACCAGAATCAACTTGGCTTCCTTCAGTGGATATTGTAAACCAGCAGAAACACCTGCTTGCCATGATCTCTGCTCAAGAGTACCTGAGACTATGTGAACAGTTAGCGAAACCACGGTGTATCAGATTTACATGTAAAGATTAATACTTATAGGATATTTAAACCTCAAAGGGGCCAATACTCTTTCAGCAACTGCAGATGGATAATGGTATTTTCAACATGAAATTCTTAGTACAGTCGTCCCTCAGTATACATGGGAGATACGTCCCAGGACCTCCTGCAGATAATAAAATCTCTCAAGTCTCTGAAATAAAATGGTGTAGCATTTGCATATAACCTATGCACATTCTCTCACGTACTTTAAATTATCTCTAGATTACTTATAATAGCCAATACAAGGTAAATGCTATGTGAATAGATATTATACTACACTGTTTAGGGAATGATAACAACAAAAAGTTTGTACATGTTCAGTAAAGATGCAGTTTTTTTCAAATAATTTTTATCCACAGTAAATTGAATCCATGGATATGGAACCCATTGATAGGAAGGGATGGCTGTATATGAAAACAGCTTCCCAAATTCTCTTGGTTGATAATCACTAGAAAATAATAATATAAATAAGTTATTTTATTCTTAAAGTATATTACTATCTTATGTTAATTAACATTTTAATATTTAACTAAAAATTCTAAAAAGAACTTTTGTTTTGATGCTAAACTGTTAATATCACACACTAATTGCAGAGTTTTACTTTACTTGTGTGGTGTGTAATAATAACATGAGAATAAATGCCAGAATGAAAATCTCTCATATAGAGATTATGTTCACTCTATTGAAGATTTTTTCATTGTAACATCTTTAGATTTGTCTTACAAAATTTGTATTACAAAATTAATCAACTTTGCCTGTAGTTTAACCAAAATTATACCAATACAAATTAAGGTTTTTGCTCCTACTCACATAGGCATATCATTTTCCTGATACTACTTTTAGAAATGTACTTAGATAAATCTTGTTATTTACTTAATGATAGCTACAGAAGACAAAGCTCAAAATGAACTGCAAATAATGTAATGCATGAAATTATTCCAATTTGGAAAATATTCTTAAACTATTAAAAGATAGAAGTATTATGTTGTTGCATAATTATCAATAGCTTTCTTTTAGTGTAGAGAGAAAAGCAAACTATGGATATCAATTAAACTCTACCTTAATACTTTATAATTCATATTATTAATATAATATTTTTAAAGATATTTTAGGGGCATTTTTCAAAGTCTAGGCTCATATTTCAAAGTATAGGACAAAGTCTAATGAGTTTATGCAAACTTTATGTAACAGAGGAGGAACAAGATTGGAAGAATTATGTAAGTGTTAAACATCAGAAATAAAGTTGTGTGTATGTCCCAGTGTTTGAGAGTTTGACTCTTCTGTCATGATATTTATGGCAGTGCAGGTTTACATTCATATGCTTCTGTGTGAGGTGAAAGACACTTTGAACAGATGTTCTTGCACAGATGTGGGAAACTGGTAACATTTACCCTTAAAAACCATTTGCCTAAATTCAATATAAACACAAATGCTCCACATTACTTCCAATTGTATGGAAAAAAAAAGAAAGTCCCAGTGCAAGGTGCTCTAACAAAAGCTCTGATAAAATTATTCTTGCAACAGTGAAAAGCAGCTGACAGAAGTATTGTCCACAATGCAAATCACATACCAACCGGGTAAAAATCTACCGTTGCAACATGTGTGCATGTTACCCTACCAGGTTTAGTAATAGATAACAGCCATTCAAGGGGAGGAATGTGGTTCTTTTGTTCTTTATACCGGCTATAGCCAACTCTAATATCCCTGTTTGTGTTCAGGGACTAAGGGCCAAAAAGAATGTTGCAAACTTAGGAGGAAGATGCCAACAAGGATGATTCACCAAATGAAAACTGGTATTTCTCTGCACTTCCTTTTTAGTACCTTTGAAACTACTCTTTAGTTTCAAAGACTAGTTTCAATAATAAGTATCCTTTACTAATAAGAATGTCATGGATTAAATAAATTGTGGAATCTCTTGGTTCAAGCAGAATCTGAGGGTGAGCAATTCCCACAAAAAAATATTACTGTCTCTGAACTATGATAGCACATTTTGAAAATCCTACATGAAATCATATCCACATGTCTTCAAATAATTTATTTGATTCTCCTGGTTGAGACATTCTAGTTAAGAAGAAAAAAAATGTATGAAACTTCCATTCCATGCATGATTTTATCACTTTTCTATTTATCAGGCAGATGACTTCAACTCACACATTTATTGAATGGTTACTGTGCGCCCAGGACTAGGTGGGGATGAGGGATATAATTACAATTATGTAGTCCTGACCTCTAGGAAATTATTTTCTAATGGAATCAACAGTGAATTTCACCACAATGTGTCAAGTGTAGTGGGTGCTGTAAGATCACAGAGGGGAAGAGTTTCTGATGATGTATTTGGAGGGAGGGGACAGGAGGTTTGGAAGAAGAGTGGAGACCACAGGAGTTGTCAAGGAAAGTGGATGATGATTTGTTTAACCAGAGTTTCAGTGGATAATGGCAGATAGTGGCTGGGAGTGGGGGTTATGATTCAGTGCTAATGACATGCCAGAATCTTTTGAAAGCCATCCTGTCATCCCTTGCAATGTAATATAAATGACACTGATAAAATATCAATTTTTACATATTTGTGATTTAATTCTAGTTCTACTATTAGCACTACACTGTAGACTTTCTGTTTATTTTAAAAACTATTAGCACATTTTTCTGCACTCCAATGGCTTCAAAAAATTTGTTGGAAGTGTGGTTTATTTAGTTTGTAATGTTGTCTCTTAAATCCTTTCTGAATTTACATGTCACTTTCATAAAGAAACTATTGTATATCTGTTAAGTTTTAAGATCATGTCATTGAAGCAAGACATACACTATTAAAGAATTAACATTCTATATGGCTAAAGTTTATAACAATATATTTTAATAGGCATTTATTTTAAAAGTAAAATTTTTAAGTGGAAACTAAAATTTATTAAGACAGTATTCATTTTCACTTCAAATATAAATTTAAAAATATTTAAAATGTTAATAACACACCATTTGATATTGATTTTATTTTTATTATATTAATATGAATAAATGTGGTATTTCTTGCAAAATAGACACAATTTCTCATTTAATTATATTTGATATTTTGGATTGAATGTACATTTAATATCAAATAATGCTATTAATAAATTGGCACAATAGAGTTACTTTAAGGAAATTCCATTATATGAGAAATTATAAGGAAAAAACTTAGATGTATACATTTCATTTTAGATTTTGGCTCACATTTTAAGCATATTTAATTAGTCTATAAATAATTATTTAATGCTTAGGCAGTGTAATCTCTTTTTAATGAATTGAGGATGATAAAAATGCACAAAACCCTGATTTTGTTTTAAACACTCACTTTGTTTTAATTTATTCATTATATTTCTCTGAGATGCTTGGAAATATACTTTACCATGCAGATATATATTTGTATGTTTGTATGTGTGTGTATATATATATGGAATGGAATATATATATATATATATATATATAAATAAATTTTCTAAATTCTATTTCTTCTACTTATTTGTTGCAGGAAAGATCTTCCAATTACCTTTGAATTTTAATTTGAAATATATTGAGAATCTATCATGTTCCTCATAGTGTGATAGATGCTAGGAATTAAAAGTTGATTAAGACACATTGTTTTTCTGAAGTAGCTCAGGATCTAGTGCACATGTTGGCAGCAGGAGGATGGATAGCACATCATTTATCCACTAAGAATAATATAATCTAATAAGTACTACAATGGATTTAGGAACAGACACAATCAGTTACATGTATTTAGGAAAGGTGGGAATTATCTGCAGGTAGGAGTGATCTCTGGTGCCAGAAATGAAGAAGAAATTTGAGTTGGACTTATGGCCACTGACACACATCAAGTGTTTAAAATATTACAGGCATTGTACTAAGTGCTAGGTTTACATGGTCTCATAAGACATTGACTCAACCCTTAGGGAGCCTGCTACAGACTAGCAAGCACCTTGAAGGGTGAGAAGAATGTTATCAAGAATGACACAAAGAAAAGGGAAGAAAAATATGCTAGGTAAAAGGTACAGTTGAAATAAAGGCACAAGGGCACCAAAGTGCTCATATTTCTCTTATCTATTGGCTGACCAATGTTGATGCTGAGGGCTACAGGGCTTGAACCTTATCATTCAATATCTTCAGCCGTGAGGCAACATTTTATAATGCAGGGCGCAGTGGTTATATGTATACTTATATTTCACTCTGTACTAAAGAACAGTGCTTTAAAGCCTCTGTAAAGGCCTTTTTAATTTTTCTTAATGAATTGAGATCACTTCAACTAGATTAAAGATAGTCACTTTGTGTTTAATAAAAAGTTGTATTGCCTGAGTCTTATTTTCTTTTCTTACTTGTTTTTACTTCTCTCCAACTCTTTGCCATTATCCTAACTACAATTCTTTACAATCACTTGGTGGCCTTTTTTCACTATAGTGTCACAGTTTTTTTCTTAGCAACTGAAGGAGAGATTCATGGAATAATCTTGTGCACTAATAATTCTGAAATTAGATTGAAATAAATGAAAAATTGGTAACTTAGAAAAATGCATTTAAAAAATTAAAGTTGCTCAACCAAAAACCATCAGAGAATTCTTCAATAACTACTGGGAAAATTTTCACACTTTACCTATCTTTTGGCATGTATATTTTAGAATGAATTTGCATTCAGCAAAAGCTAGGGATTTTACAGATGACTGATGACTGTGAAAATGAGATTTCTCCCCTGAACTTGCTCTAATTAAAATGCTGTAAGTAAGAGAACATTTTAATGTGCCAATCTCCATATTTGGTTAGTACTGGCTTTCTAGGAAAAAAAAACATTGCTTTAGTTTGCATATTAAGGAGCTCTGGCGCACAGGTTCTGTACTATTTTTTTCATTGTCTATTTAATATTCTACATAAATTCTTATTGAATAGTTTGCATACATGATGGCCAAAGTGAAGCACAAGTCCTTAGTATTACACACCTTTTCCTGTTTTTGTTTTAGTTGTATAGTTTTTAATATTATATAAAGAACTTATTTAAATTGGTAATGATAAAATTATATACCAAAGAACTTTAAATTGAATGTAGCCTAGTTTTGTAGACCCAGAAAAACTACTTTTGAAATGACTTGATCTTTTTTTTGGGAATCAGAACTATGATAAACAGCACGTCCTCTTCTCCATGATAATAGATAATTTTTTCTTCATTGGAAATTTGCCCTATAGTTTTGGGATTGTTCATAGGCAGTTTGATCAAGTTCATCTAATAATAACCAAGGGGGAACATGTTATCACCTTGTAATAATTACTATGAGCAAAATCAATAAATATCATTGGTAGGCAACGTTCACGTTCAAACCTCTTAATACATTATCAATACACATGTAACAATGTGTAACTTTTTCGGCTAAAATCTATACTCCCTCTCTCTTTCCATCACAATTAAATTAGAAATTTATCCGCTAATCTCAAGTAATTTCAAAAGTGGTAGCTTCCTTAAATTTCTTGAAATGTGAAAATAACAACAAATATGTCTATAGCACTATGATCTTCAGATTCCTTTTTTAAAATAATTTCTATGGTATAGAGACACATTTCCCTAGAATATCTATGTACATACTTTTTTAAAAAAGAAAGCACTTTTAGTTCTACCAAACAAACCTATGAGTTAGGTACTTTAATTGTTCTCATTTTAAAAATAAGAAAAATGAGACACTTATAAATTATGCAACTTTTCTAGACATGATTAATGAGGAGCTAAGCCAAGATTTGAATCCACACAGGCTGGCTCCAGAGCCTCTACTCTTACCATTTTATTCTTATGTTTTATGAGTGGATTATTTATGTTTATTTATTTCTCTTCCCCACCTGATAAAAATATGCATCAGATGCAGGATGTGATTCAAAAGTTGATATTCTTAGTCATCCTGCTCTAGTGGCTACCAGATTTATTTGATTTTTATTTTTTTAATTTTTTTTTTTGCCATACAGCTCTTTTTCCTTGTATTTCAGAATATTATGGGGGTACGACACCAGAGTTGACAGTAAAATGAGGGCTGTAATGGAGTAGGTCACTATTAGAATGGGAACATACCCTAAATTGGATAGTGTGAGATGTCCTAAATTGAATAGTGATTAATTAATTAATTAGTTATTTTTGAATTGCCTTGCAATAACAAAGTGTCAGGCTGGCAGTCTGTTCTTGGTTCTTAGTGTGCTCTTGGCCGAAGAAAGACCAGACACACTGATAGCAAGGCCAGCACAAAACGAAGTTTATTCAGGAGGAGCAAGGTAGGTTTATAGAGCAGGAGTAAGATACACTAGCCACAGAAGGCTCCCTGTCATAACAAAAGGCCCTGGTTATAGTCTGGGGTCCTGTTTTATATTGTCTGGATTGGGCCCTGCTTATGGTTCAAACATCACCATTACCACTTCGATGGACAGTTAACGACATGAGAATTAGCCTTAGGTTACTGTAGGTCATTTTGCAGACCCTACTGTGTCTGGGCTGTCTGGCCTGTGGGCTGAGGAATTCTCTGCATTCTTTTTCAGATTGGCAGGGTGTTCCTCTTTCCCCCAGGTTTGGCAATGGCTTGGGGCTGGATCAAGGTGGAGCAGCACCAAAGTGGGGCACTCGCTTTTATCCCTAGGAGAGCCAGAGGTCCCTCACTATCTTCCCCATTCTCTATTCTAGAGGCCCAAATCATGGGGTAGGGGCGTTAACTTATCTGGCTGCTTCCTGCTGAGTGGGGGGGCTACAATTCCTGTTAGGCTGACCTCTTGAAGATTCTCTGGGGGTCCCTCTAGGGGACTTCAGTATATGTCCTAGGTAGATTGTTGTAGTTATAGGTGTTAGGAGGAGATAGGTTCTGGGGCTGGTAGAGAATATGGGACCATTTGTAGCTTGGTGGCCTCTAGGTGGGAGGAAATAAATTTAGTTAGAAAATTTATGAAGATTGGTCCCAATATTAGAACTGCCAGGATGCAAAGTAATGGAGTGACCAAGGGAATTACCAATGACATTTGCAAGGGCCCAGAGGTCTCGCCTTGCACCTGGAGATTGGAGGCAGACTCTAGGATGGCATTGATGTTGTCCTGAACTTATCTGGACTTGTTAACGAAAAAGCAACACTGTTCTTTTAAGAACAAGCAGGTGCCCCCTTCTGCTACAGTTAGAAGATTGAAGGCCTGCCTGTTTTATAAGGTGACCCCTGCCAGAGAATCCAATTTCTCGTGTAAGAGGGCAAGTGTATGGCTAGTTTTCAATTATGGCTTATGCTGTATCCATGGCCAAAGACTGCTGCAGGCCCAGGGATGTGCCTCCTGTAGCTACTCTGGCAGCAGCTGCTATTCCCATAAAGGCAAAAAGGGGAATTAAAGGAAGTGCTCACGTGTGTAGACGGCCCTGGCCACACAACAGGAAAGGTAAGGTAGATGAATCCTGGGCAATTTGAATGTCTGGATATACTCTGTCCAGGGAGCAATGACCTCCCCAGTAAGGGGATAGCACTCAGTATGCTCAAGTGCTGCACATCTAGTATATCCCCTGCTCTGGAGGAAGTGGGTAGTCAAGTGGATTTTGGCTGTCAGGACAGGTGTCAATTCACTGGTGGCATGGGGTGGAATTTGGTGTGATGCCATCAGCTTCCTGGGCTGCTAAAGTGGCTTTGAGTAAGGGATGGATTGAGCGATGAGCAAATGAGGAAATGATCTTTTCCAGGATCAGAGAACACTGCTTCTGGCTGAAGTGTAATGCTCTTTTGGTTGTGCACCAAAGGGTGGGACAAGATGTTTCACTAGCTGGGCCCAGCAGGGAATTAATCTCCTGTTGTGGATGTTCCCAACAAAACTGACTCATAAGGGAAGGAAGGGAAGTCCAAAGTGTTGGAGGCTGGGGAAATCTAGTCAAGAGGTAATTTTTTGGATCAAGAAAAGCACAGTCAGGATTATGGCAAGTGAGCTGAAGTTTACAAAGGTTGAGACCCTGACTAGTGTTTCTCATGGGAGGTTGAGGGATGACAAAATCATATATTCATTAAGAAGTAGGCAGGGTCCCCATGTTTGGGCCCTGTCTGTAAGGATGAATAATATAAACAGGAAAGGCATCCTGGGCCATATTACCAATGTGAGTGTATATGGCCCCAGAGGGTTCGGGTTGTGAGGGCTTGGGGAAACACCAAATCTCTTGGATTTTTGTAACCATCTAAGTGTGGGTATAGGTACTTCAAGTATGTAATGTGGTGGAATTTTGCTCAATAATAAGAGAGAGATTTACCCATGCCTCCCACATCACTGGTTGAGTAAAGCGCCATGACTTAGTGGACAGGCATATCCAGCAAGTTTGGTTGAGCCTTAGGGTATGTGAGGTTTGATTTGTCAGGGCGAAAGGTGTCTGGCCCATGGGAAAACAGTGTGTGCTACTTATCAGAAGGAGCCACAGCAGAAGAAGTCCATTTGAACAGGTATCAGAGATCCTCCAAGGGAGTACAAGAGTATTTGCCTCTGGTGTTGGAGTCCTCATCTGTGGGGGCCAGATGAGTTTCATTTTGGTCCTTCCACAGCTTCACCCAAGAATGATGGATCCAAGTAGGTGACCCTGGGAACTTAATAGTGGTTGGGGTAGAAAGTAAGACTGAATAAGGACCTTTCCACATTGGAGTAAGCTGGGATGTGGGGGACCCATTCTTCCATTGTTTGATGAGCACTAAGTCCCCTGGCTGACAGAGAGGACAAGGGGAAGAAGGGTCTTTAGGTGGTAGCTTGTGTTCTTGTAATGTCTGCAAGAACTGAGTGACTTGAAGAGTATGTTGGTGTCCAGCTGTTTCCTGAAAATCAAAGTCTGAAGAAATCAGAGAAGAAGGTCGGCCATACAGCATTTCAACATCACTCAAAGAAAAGGGGGCTTTAGCTGCAATGTGTAAATATAAAAGAATGACTGGGAGAAGTTATAACCAACTGACTCCAAACCCCTGAGTCATCTTGTGGAGGGTGAGCTTGGGGCTCTGGTTAACTTGCTCCAGCTGGCCTGATGACTGAGGCCTCCTGGCACAATGCAGACAGTAAGAGCTCTGTAGGGCCCTAGAGACTCCCTTCACTACCTGTGAAGCAAAGGCAGGACTGTTGTCGCTCTGTAAGGACCAGGGAAGGCCAAAACAAGGTATGGTGTCCTCCAGAAGTCTTCAGGAAAGTTCAGTGGCCATTTCAGTCCTGCAAGGGAAGACTTTAATGCAACAAGTAAAAGTGTGGACAAACACTAATAAGTACTTGAATCCTCTATAGGGAGATATTTGGCTGAAATCTACCTGTCAGGCCTTGCCAGGGTAGGTACCCTTTCATTGGGCCAGAGAGGCAAGTTTTGCCCTCAAAGCCCCTTGAGGATTATTGGTGTGGCAGATAGTACAAAGTCAGGTGATCTGTCTAATAGTGGAGTCTAGTAAAGGAGAAACAAACTGCTCCAGGAGATGTCTAAGTGGCTTTGGGCAAAAGTGGGCAGCATTATGGGTGGCTTCTACCAAGTTTGTGACTTCTTTAGCTGGTAACAGATAGAAGTTTCCTTTAACTAACCATCTAGAGGGGCTCAAGAGGTATCCCTGAATCAGCCTGTCAGATATTTCTGAGGTGGAATAAGCTGGAATAGGGAGAGTCAGAGTAGAAGGGACTACGGCTCCAACTAGGTTAGAAAACACTTTACCCCAGGACTGTCGGTTTGGCAGCTGTATCTGCAGCCCAATTTCCTTAAGCTATTAGATCAGCTCTCTTTTGATGTCCCTTACAATGGATGACCACCTCAGGTTGTTCCTGAATGGTCTATAAAAGCTCATGAATCTGTTGCCCATGCTTAATTGGTGTTCCTTTAGTGGTAAGGAATCCTTGCTCTTTCCATATAGATACATAGGCTTATAACACCAAGTAAGCATATTTAGAATCTGTATAGATGGTCACTCTCTTGTCTTTGGATAACTGGAGAGCTCGGCTTAGGGCTATGAGTTTAGCTATTTGGGCAGATGTATTTGCTGGTAAAGCCTGGGCCTCCACCACTTCTGGACTCTCAGTCACTATAGCATAACCTGTATGCTCTTCCCCATCCTTAACAAAACTACTGCCATCAGTAAACCACTGAAGGGCTTGAGGGATGGGGATGGAGGATAGATCTACCCAGGGAAAGTAGGGGTGAAGCATAATTTCTTCACAATTATGCACTAGCTATCTTGGTTCCCCTATCTGTTCTGGAAGAAGAGTGGCAGCGTTCAGTCCTGGGCAGGTTTCAATCTTAAAGTCAGGGGTTTCTATAAACATGGCCTGGAATTTCAATGGGAAGCTATCTGATATTAATTTTGCTGCCCCTCCCTGGAGGAACTCAGAGGCCTGGTGGGAGATTCTAACAGTAAGGGAAGCTCCCATAGTGAATTTAGTGGTCTCCGGTAAGAGTAAAGATATGGCTGCTATTGCCCTCAAACACGCAGGCCAGCCTGAAGCTGTGAGGTTCAATTTCTTTGATAAATAGGCCACAAGTTGTAACTGTGGTCCCAAAAGCTGTGTTAATACCCCCAGAGATATTGCCTATCTCTCATGGACATAAAAAGAAAGTTCTCTGAGGATGTGGTTGGCCCAGGGTCAGGGCTTGGAGTAAAGCCTTTTTAAATACTTGAACAGCCTGTTTTTGTTCAGGCCCCCATATTAGAGGTTCTTTGTTGGTGTTTTCTTTTGGGCTTTTATGAATGGGCTTAGCCAGAAGCCAATAATTAGGTATCTAAATTTGTCAAAACCCCATAAGCCCAATAAAACAGCACAGAAGGGGCTAAGTGGTGGGTTCAGGTAGGTGAACTATGGTCCAGATGCATTCCAGGGACAGCTCTCATTATCCTGGGGTGAGAACAAGCCCCAGGTAGTACACCTTAGGTTGAGCCAGTTAGGCTTTGGGATGGGACACACTGTACCCCTTGTCAGCCAGGAAGCGTAGGACTTGAATGGTATGTTTTCTAGGGTTTGAAATGTATAATACAGTGGCAAATTTTTGTGCCTCCTTTAACACTCTGGATTTCTAAAATCATTTAAAGTCTGGCTTAGAATAATATGTATATCTTTCCAAGTCAAGTCATAGTCTAAACACAAATGATAAAATGTCTCCACATACTTCCCAGGGTGATTGGTGTAGCTCCCCAGATCCTGTTTTATTTGTTTTAACTCTACTAAACTAAAGGGCTTATGGACCAGGGTTGGTCTGAACTCCCCTGCTGCTTCCACCAAGGGTAGGAGCCAAGCAACCTTTCCCTCTGGTGGAGGTGAAGATGGTACCACCTCCCCCTTTGTCGGGCCCCCTTTAGGCCTCCTTGGGTATGGGGGCAGCTCAGAACAGGTGGGAACCTGAGGAGGATCTCTTAACACCATACTCTTACTTGGCTCTGAACACCCCTTGCATCACTGAGGATTTTCCCATAAATAAAAGTAAGCATGTACATACATTATTTTGGCCCATTTTCTTTCCCTTTTGCAGAAGAGGTCCAATTGTAAGATGTCATGGTGATTTAGAGCCCCATGTGGTGGCCACTGTTCTCCACTGTCCAGCTTGTACTGTGGCCAGGCAGTTGTGTGGAAGAAGATTAAACTTTTCTTCTTCAGAGTGTCTGGATCAAACTTGTCCCAGTTTGAGAAAATGCACCCCGAAGGGGTGCTGGGAGGGACTTTTGATCCCTGTGAAAATCAGAAACTAAAAAGGGAAATAAAAAGGGGGTAAAAAGGGAGAAACTTTGCCAGTTGGGTCCCCAGGTAATGATCTGGGCCAACAGGCTGAGGAAAAAAGGAGGGAAAGGGGAGAGGCTGTACACACTGGGATCTGTTAGAGCTGGGCATCCCTGGGTAATGACCTGGACCACTCATCTGAGGAACCAGTCCAAAATCTCCCTTCTAATTTATAGGATGAGGGGCTGTGCATGACCCTTCAAACCTAAGAGCCTCTCATTTTTTTAAGCACCAGGACAATGACATCTGTAGGTATAACAATCTGGTCATTTGTAAAAGTACCAGCACCAGCAATTGGGTGGCCAGCCATGATAAGAAAGGAATTTCCTGGGATGGAGTGAAAGAAGAAGCTTGAAGGTCAAGGAGAAAGGCCTTATAAAACCAGGATGTAAGTGTTTAACTGTACCCCACATAGGAGAGACATGGTTGGGGATAGGCACAGAAGTGATGACTTAAGGTAACCCAGGTCTGTTCATGTATAGGCATGTCCATGGGCAGTACAAACCCCAGGGTCCTAAAAGGACCCTGTAAAGTAGGCACTGACCAAGTCCCAATTTCCTTATTACTCCAAACCAGTGACTCAGGCACCAGATGGCTTAGTGCTGACAAAACGAGGAGGAGGAAACATTGTTTAGCCTTAACACAGGAAGGGGCTTTAAGCACCCATCAGATCGGAAAGAAAAGTACATTGTCAAAACCAATGTGAAGCACAAGAGTTACAGCACAGAGCCCTCTTCCCTAAAGTGAAAGACTTCTCCCCTACCACAGGGGGAGTGTCCCCAAACTCCTTATCACACACCTGGGTTTAGCTGAGAACTCAACCGCGCGGTCTGAGAAGTGGCAGGGGTGGAAAAGTGAAAGCAAGCACCACGCCCCCTCAGACACTGGCTATCAGGTGGGAAGATCCAGAGCAAGAGTGTTTTCATGGAAAAAGGCAAGCTAGCTCACCTAGACAGAGTGATCTGGGCCATGGCACCAAGATGTCTCACTGGCAGTCTGTTCTCTGTCCTTGGAGTGCTCTTGGAGAAAGAATGACCAGACACATCGATAGCAAGGCCAGCATGAAATGAAGTTTATGGAGGAATAGCAAGATAGGTTTATAGAGCAAGAGTATGATACATTCACTACAGATAATGAACAGACCACATGTCAAAACAGGAAGCCTTGGTTATGGTCTGGGGTCCTGTTTTATATTGTCTGCATTGGGCCCTCCTCATGGGTCAAACATCACAATTGAACCACTTTGATGGACGGTTAATGACATGAGAATTAGCCTTAGGTTACTGTAGGTCATTTTGCAGACCCTATTGTGCCTGGGCTTTCTGGCCCCTGGGCTGAGGAATTCTCTTCATTCTTTTTCAGATTGGCAGGGTGTTCCTCCTTCCCCCAGGTTTGGCAATGGCTTGGGGCAGGATCAAGGTGGGGCAGCACCAAGGTGGGGCACCCCCCCTTGTCCTAATATTAGGTTGATAGCTAGAATCTCCAGCTCTTCTAGGGACAAAGGTGCCCTGCTTTGGTGCTGCCTTGAACAATTGCCCCACCTGGGGAGAAGGATAAGGGCGGGCACTCCAGTTTTGTCTTGTCCCACCCTTAATCCTATCCTGAGCAACTGCTACACCTGGGGAAGGAGGGAAGGCTTTACCAATCTGGGAATTCCCCAGCCTAGGCATAATAGGATTTATTAGAGTAACCTAAGGCTAATTATTATGTCATTAGCTTAAATCTACATTGTGGTTCATTCCCCCCCCCCCTAGGGCTTTTAGAGAAGGAGCTTGCATATGCAGATACAACCTTGAGAGCAACTGTTAATCATTTGGTAACATCCCACACCTCCCAAAAGCCCTTCCCTGGCATTGGCCAATAAAAGGAAACAACTTGAGAATTCCGAGAGAGATAGTTAGTCAGTAAGTCAGTGAGTCAGTCTGTCTCTCTCTTTCTACTCATGGAGACAGACCTGTTTCATTGTATAATAAAAAGCTACTCATGTGAAACTAGTTCCTGGTTTTGGTCACTCCGTCGCATATGCCCTGCTTGTGTTTTTTTTTTTTCCAAGCAAGGAGCCAATGAACTAGAATAACAGTCCACCAACAGGCTGGACCTGACACTTTGGTGTTTCTGGTCATTCTTCAGCCAAGAGCACACCAAGAACCGAGAGCAGACTGCCACCCTGACACTTCTTCCTTAGGTGTGGCCATTGCTTGAGGCTGCACCAAGGTGGGTAATCTGCTTTTGTCCCTAGGAGAGCCAGAGGTCCCTCACTATCTACCTAACAAAAGAGCGTCCTTTACTATTTCTATTTTAAGTTAATTTATTTGTATTTCTGTATTTATTAAATCATCTTTGCATATTTTAATGTGTTATTTTTTAAAAAAAATTATATTGTTGAAGGCAAAAAAGATTATATTTAAATACTGGTTAAAGTAAATTATATTACTTTAAAACAGAATTGTCTTATTTTAGTGGATTAATGCTGTTACTCAATATTACCAATATATTTACTTAAATTGCTAAGGTTTTGTGGTTTTGAGAAATAAAATTTAAAAAATTGCCAAATATTATTAAAACTAAAATATATTCATTGAATATATTATTTTGAATAAAAATACTTTAAAATTTTTATAAATTAATTTTCTTTCCCTTTTCACAGTATTGAAGGATAGAAACAAACAGCATAACTGATAGTTTTCTATATGCTCTCTATATTACCTTACTACCAAAATTACCTCTTTTCAGAACTATTTTCTATTTTGAAAAATGTATTAATACTTAGGGGCAAAGATAACCACTAAAAATGAAATGAGTGAAATCTCCATCTTTTAAAAAAATAAATTTAGTTTGTACAAGTGCAGTTTTGTTAAATGGATATATTGTGTAGTGGTGAAGTCTGGGCTTTTAGTGTGCCCATTGCCTGAATCATGTTTATTGTACCCAATAGGTAATGGTCTATCCCTCACCCCTCCCACCATCCCTCCTTTTGAATTCCCAGTGTCCATTATATCACTCTGTGTGCCCTTGTGTAGCCATATTTTAGCTCCTATTTATAAGTAAGAATGTGTAGTATTCGATATTCCATTCCTGAATTATTTCTGTTAGGATAATGTCTGTTAGAAACACCAAGGGAGGAATGCATGAGGCCAAGATGAAAGCTAAAAGGTTTGTTATAGCATCTGCATGCACACGGGCTGAGGCCAAGATGGAGTCAACCCCAAAATGGCAGGTGTCTAAGGCTTTTATGGGTGGGTTTGGGTGGGCCCTCAAAAGGGGGCAGGGCCAGACTATCTTTCAAAAAAAAGGGGGGGGGTGGGTTTAAAGGGAAAGTTCCCATGGAACTTTCCACTAGCCTCTGGGTTCAGCCTAACATTCCAGCATTTTGTTTTTGTGGAATAGGGGCAGAGGTCTCTTCTTCGGTAGTTGCTTCCTGCTGAATAGGGGTGTTGATAGGAGTGGGTGGGTAGTCATTGGTAGGCTGGTGAAATTGATCTTCTGTGGACTGGAATACCATCTGGTATGGTGATGAGGCCTGTAACAACATCATTTATCTCAAAGATTGATTAGTGAAGGTTCAAATTTGATTTTGAAGGAATTTAGAGAAACATTGAAGGACACAGGGTCCAAAGATTAGTATGAGAGTCATGATGATTAATGGTCCTTAGAAGGGTAAGAGCCCGGGCACCCCCCAAAAGGGAGTTAGTCCAGGGGGCATTTTTACAGTCCCAAAGATTTTCAACCTGTTCTCATAATTTGGTAGCTGCTTCTCTAATTAGTCCTGATTTGTTGGTGTAGAAACAGCACTCTTCCCTTAGGAAGATACAAAGACCCCCCTGTCCTGCTGTTAGGAGATCTAGTCCTCTGTGGTTTTGTAGGACTACTGGAGCTAGGGAGTCTAATTGATCTTGGATGTGGTGAAGGGTGGAGACTTCTTCCAGAGATTGAGCAATATCTGGATAGAAAGCATGGAAGTGGTGAAAAGAGGTTCCTAATCCTGCAGCCCCTGTCCCTATCCCTGTTGTGATTCTGAGGATAATGAAGAAGAGGGTGAGAGTTATGGCTCTTTTGGCCCTTGTAAGGGAGTAAACAGGGATAGGGAGAGATTGGTTGTTAGCGGTTATAAGGATTTCTGGGGAAAGCATGACTACGGTGCAGGTTCTGGTCCACTTGGTGGGTAAACAGTAGGAGGTGGAGGAGCTGCACAAAAAGAAGTATCCCATTTGTGCTAGGCATGTCATATAATCTATGGAGAAGAGGTGAGCCAGTGTTCTGTCATATTTGTCTGGAGAGGGTTCTGTGTCCCAGAGAGAAAATGTGCCACCTAGAGTAGCTCCAGTGAGGGGTTGTAGGGTAGGGGCTTGGTGTGACTGATCACTAAAGAGGTGAAATTTGTGAGTGTCTAAATAGAAGCGAGTTGGGTCAGTTGGGACAGGTAGTGAGAGACAGGTATGAACAGTGTCCCCAGAAGATAAGAACCAAGGGGGAAAGTTAATAGGTCTGGGAAGTCATCCTTGACAGAACAAAGAATTTATAGAACGAGCTCCTGGAACAGAGAAGGAAAGTCAAGAGGTGTGGCACAGGGGGTGGGTAAATCTGGATGTGGAATAAGGGGTATTGTTACTTGAAGGAGGGGTGATGGTGATAGTTAGGTTACAAGTTTTGGGGTTGACAGGACCAACTGACTGGCCCATGGGGTGTGTACATGAAAGGCAGAGAAGAGCTTGCAACTTAATGTGGGTGTTAGTGCTGAGGGGGTCTATGATGGCATGGGGCAAAGTGGGAATTGACTTGAGGGTTTTTAAGAACAAGTTAAGGTATTCCTTTGGCTTTTTCAGATATTGGCTTGGGAAGGTATTGTATTGGGCATGACTTTGTGAGGAGAAAGCAGGTCCCTGACAGACTGTAAAGAATAAAGAAGCTGAAATATTTATTTGTCCAGGTTTGGACTGCTACTGGGAAAGTGGTATATAGATAAGGTGACATTTTTAGGCAAATCCAACAGTTTCGGGTGCGTTGGGGTGAGGTTAAGTTGAGTAGGTGGTGAGATAGAGTAAGGGTTTGGTTTAGATAGTGTGGGAGGGGTTGGGAAGGGGTACCCTCTGGGATATTAAGGATAAGGAGAAAAGTTATGAGTCAGAGGTGATACTGTCTCATTCGTGGTTCATTCCTAAGGTAAAGGGGATGGCGTGTTGGGGGTCTATAAGACTAACAATATTGTCCCTGGGATGGGTGAATTCTCCCATTAGGTATGAGTCCCATAAGTATGTGAGAATAGGGGTTTTTAAAGGAAGGAGGTGAGGCAGAGAGTATGGATAGAATTTGTTCAGTGATTGTAGGGGGTACCTTTGGAGCTATGTGGTTGTCAGGTAGGGAGTTGTTCACTGGCAGGCTGTTCTTGGATTCGTTCAAGCTTGATTCATGTTGGTCCTGTATTGTAGTCTTATACCTATGGGGAAGGGGTTTGTCTGAAGGTGAGGAGGCATCTGGTGCCACTTTGAGTTGGGAAATGTGGAACCAGTTGGGGAATTCTTGTAGTTTAGCTGCCATTGGGGTTGTTAAGAGAACTCTACAGGGGCTCTTCCATTTAGGTTGTAAAGGGACTGTCTGTCAGGTGACTCTCTTTAAGGAGAACTAGGTCTCCTGGGGATAGGTTAGTGGGTGGTCTTCAGTTTGTGGTTTGGGCAGGACCAGATCTGCATGTTCTCTGAGAAGTTGTCTAACAAGGTTTAGGGTGGGAGATAGTCACCCAGAGGAGATTGTGAGGCAAGAAATGTTTCCTCCTTTCCCAGGAGGAAAGGTCTGCCATACATGAATTCAAAAGGACTAAGGAATGTTGGTGCTCATTGGGTGGCATGAATTCTGGTGAGAGCAATTGGAAGGAGGGAAATCCAGGTTTCTGTAGTTTCTAGGCTCAATTTGGTTAGATGGGCTTTGATGATTGAATTAGCTTTTTCTACTTTCCCTGGTGATTGGGGTCTGTAGAGTATGTGGAAGTTCCATTTTATAGATAAAGCTGAGACAAACTGTTGGGTAATTTGGGATATAAAGGCAGGTCCATTATCAAACTGAAGAGATGTTGGTAGGCCAAATTGGGGAATAATGTGGTAGACAAGAGCCTTGGTAACTTCTAGAGATTTTTCAGAGGTGGAAGGAAAGGCTTCTACCCAGCCGGAGAAAATGTCTATGATGGTAAGGAGATATTTAGTCTTTTTGACTGGGGGCATATGGGTGAAATCTATTTTCCAGTCTTGTCCTGGGATTTGTCCTCAGGCTCGGTGGGTAGGGAAGGAAGGGGGCTGAAGGCCCCCTTGCGGTGAGACTGAGGAAGAAATAAAGCAGGTTTTTGTGATTTCTTGTAAAGTGGTGGATAAGCCAGGCTAGAGGAGGTGAGGTTTTAAGAATTGTAGGAGGCATCTGTAACCTATGTGAAGGGTTTCATGTATTGTGTGGAGTAGGGATGGAGCCTGGGCCTGAGGGAGGACGTATCTTCCATTTAGTTTGCAACAGTGTTCTTCTAAGTTGGCACTCTCCTTGGTTAACAATGTGTGTTCTTTTGGGCTGTATTGGGGAGTAATGTTGGGCATAGGGAGTTATGGGGCTGCTGGAGTGGCCGAAGAGCAGCTGCTTTGGCTGTCTGGTCTGCCTGGTTGTTGCCTCAGGTGATTGGATCTGTCCCTATTTGGTGGCCTTTGCAGTGGATTATTAGGAAGATGTGCAGCTTGAGAATCAGAGGAGCATTAGTGATTGGGGGGGGGCCGTTGGTGGTAAGAAAACCGCTTTCATTCCAAATGGCCACATGAGAATGAATGATATGATAAGCACATTTGGAGTCTGTGTGTATATTTAAGGGGAGGCCTTCTGCTAGGGTAAGGGCCTTCATTAGAACTATGAGCTCTGCTTGTTGAGAAGTTGTTCCTGTCAGCAGCGGTTGTGCCTCTAAAATTTGTGGAGGGGACACAATAGAATACCTGCTACCTTTCTTCCTGGGTGTATGTATATGCTGCCATCTATAAACCATGTAAAGGCCGCGTCTGAGAGGGATTGGAAATGTGGGGAAAGAAAGGTTGCCTGGTATCTAGAATGTCTATACATGAATTAATGATATCTTGTGAGGGTAAGGGAAGGAGGGAAGCTTGGTTGAGTCTGTTGCATTTCGCCAGGGAGACCTCAGGTGAGGAGATGAACGTGAGGTGGAAGGATTGGATGTGAGAAGGAGGAGGATGAGGGGTTGCTTTGTGGGATAGCAAGTCAGAGAGGTTATGGGAGGAGGAATCTGTCATTGGGTGGCCAAATGTGAGTTTTTTTGCTTTCTTTTGTAAGAAGTGCAGCAGCCGCCAGGGCTCTGAGACAGGCCAGCCAGCCCTTGACTGTAGAATCTGTTTAGTTAAGAAGGCTATAATTTGGGGGTCAGACCCCAGGTCTTGGCTAAGGAGTTCGACGGCCATTCCCTCCTTCTCATCCACGTACAATTTTAAAAGTTTGTCAAAATTGGGGAGGGTGAGTGGGGGGGCACGGATAAGGGCCTGTTAGAGTTTTTTAAAGGGTGTGGAAAATGGAAGGGTAGGATCCAGGGGTTTTGCTAGAGTGTCCTGGAATGCTTGATAAAGGAGTTTGGCAAGGAGGCTGAAATTGGGAATCCAGATAAGGAAATATCTAGCCAGGCCAAAGAAAGAGGAGTTCCCTTTTGGAGGTGGATGGGGACATAGAAGAATTTAGGGATTTTTGGTCAGTGGTGATTGCTCCATGTTGGGGCATGAGGGTGAGTCCTAGATATGTGATTTGAGAGTTGGAGATTTAGGCCTTGTGGGGGGATACTCCGTATCCTTTTTCTGCTAGAAAATTTAGAAGGGTGGCAGTATGTTGGTGACAAAATTTGGAGGAAGGGCTGCATAAGAGAAGATTGGAGAAAGTGACTGGGGCTTAGGTCGAAAGTAGACAAGTTGGAGGCTAGGGCCTGACCAAAGAAGTGGGGGCTATCTCAAAATCCCTGAGGGAGGACTGTCCAAGTTAGTTGGCATGATTGGAGTGTGTTCAGGTCTTCCCATGTGAAAGCAAAGAGATTTTTGGAGTCAAGGTGTAACAGTATAGTGAAGAAAGCATCCTTGAGGTCAAGTACAGTAAAATGAAAGGTAGTGGAGGGAATGAGGGATAGGATGGTGTATGGATTAGGGACTACTGGATGGGTAGGGAGTATAGCCTTATTAATGATTCTAAGATCCTGTACTAGGTGGTAGGATCCATCAGTCTTCTTAACTGGTAGAATTGGAGTAGTATAAGGGGAATTGGTGGATTTCAAGAGGTTTTGAGAGAGAAGGTAATTGATTAAAGACTGAAGGCCTTTTCGGCTTTTTAGGGAGAGAGGATATTATATCTGACAGGGATAAGAGGATGGGTCCCTCAGGTGGATTTGGACTGGCTTATGATGGTGGGCTACCAAGGGAGTAGAGGTGTCCTAGACTATAGGGTTAACTAGAGAAGGGGGTAGAGGAGGTTAATCTGAGTCAGATGTGGTAAGGAGAAGGAGGAGGAGAGTTCTGGGCTATGTGATAGGGGAGTAAGCATAAGGGAGGCTTGGAATTTGGATAAATGTCTTGGCCTAAAGTGGGGTTGGACAAATTGGGATAATTAAAAAAGAGTGGGTAGAGGGGGAGTTAAGAAGTGAGCAGTTAAGAGGTGGGGTAGAGAAGGGTTTTGAGACTAGGCCATCAACTCCCACAGTGGATGCTCTGGAAGGGTAAGTGGGGCTGGTGAATTTGGATAAAGCAGAGTAAGTTGTCCCCCGAATCAATAAGAGAAGAGATTGGCTTACCTGCTACCGTCAGTGTTACCCTGGGCTCTGCTGGGGTTATTTTGGTGGGGGCTATGTTGCCCAGGCAGCATCAGTCCTTGGAAGCCAGGCCGAGAAGGTCAGGAAAATTGAGGTCAGAAGAGTCTCGAACGATATCCTCGGCCTCCACCACCTCTCAGAAAGGAAGGATGGCAGATGGTTCCAGCCCAGCTGCTTGTGCTGTTCGGGACTGGGTGTGAGCAGGAGAGAGAATGGGTGTCGGGGTTTGAGGAGGGGGACCTGTGGAGGACTGAAGTGGTGGGGAGGGTAGGTTTGGTGGGTTTTTGGGAGCTGATGCTTGAGAAGGAGGGGAAGCATATGGAGCGCGAGGCTGGTGGTCAGTGGGATGGAAGTCTCCATCAGAGCTGGGTGGAGGAGAAGAAGGGTGTCTGGATTCTGAGAGAGCAAGAGTGAGAGAGAGATTCTCGAGATTGAGTGTCCCCAAATCTGGAGAATCTATGGCCTGAAGGTGGGAATCTTCCAGCCTAGCTCTAGGACTTTTGAGTGTGGGCAAATTAGAAGATTTGAGAGAGAGAGACAGAGGGGAGCGGGTAGGAGTCACTCACCCAGGAGAATGATATAGTTCAAATAGATGAAAAACAGTATAAAAAACACTAAAGTAGGCTGGTCCGAGTGCAGTGGTGTTGACAACTGATTGATCACAACCAGCTGCAGATTCCTTTGTTGCTTCTCCACTCCCACTACTTCACTTGAATAGCCTAAAAAAAAAAAAAAGAAACTAAAGGATTTCATTAATGGTAGTCGTAAACTAAGAATTTACTCTGCTTGCATTGTTCCATTATTATATTGTGAACTTAATATGCAGTAAATGGGTCTTATATAAGTATAGAATTTTCTAAAAGATATTTTATTAAAAATATCTTAATAGGCCTATATAATAGTGAAATTATTTGGCAAATACTTTAAAATACCATACACCACTCATTATTTTATCAATAACTGATTTTTATCTGCTACAATAGGAAACAGACAAAAATGTTTTAAGTTAAGGATAGAGCATTTTCCCTCAATTATGTACTGTGGAGCTCCTGCCTCAAAGATGCCTTAGGATCAAATAAGTTATGATATAATGTCTGTAGTACCCCTCTTTAGAGATTCACAATGAATCATATTTGCATATTAAAGCCCAGAGAATTCACTTTTTATTAAAAATCTGTTCATTTATTAAACATTGTACTTGAATTTATTATAAAACCTTTTTACTTACATAACCACTGTAAATGTTTTAAGAACTAATATTTGAATGTAATTTGGAAAATATGGTGGTAGACAATATCCATGTTTTTAAAGACCTTAAAGCAGATGTTGATACTATATTAATTTTTTGCATATTTACATCTAGGTTTTTTCTGAATTTAGAAAGAACTTACTGCTTTCTAAAGTTTCCATGCTTCTTGACTCTATCACTGCCATTCTGCTGACTAACTTTTCTAGATCTTCTTATATTGTATACATGGATTTCAACTGATCAATTATTCTTATCTTATGCAAGTTGTAAAGACTATCCTTTCAATATCTAGTTCCAAAAATATCTCCTCCCAGATATGTAGCTCAAATGATTACTCTATAATACACAAAATTGTGTAGATATTTTATATTTCTATTTTACCATGATTAATTGGTAGAAATATTGGTTTGTGTTCTGGATTCTAGAATATTAAGACATATTCACTTTTGGTTTTGCTTTTCTGATTTGTATATCGAATAAAAGTCCATAAAGGATCTTAAAACATTTTAGGAAAAATTTACTTTATTAATAATAACATTTTAATTAAAACTTCTTATTTGTAGACTGTTAGGCAACACTATAATTTTAATGTATTTATAAAAGATATATCATTCTCTATAAAGTTCACTTTGTGATATTTATTAGGACTTACCTCAACATATGAGAAAAAATATTCTCTTAATGAGCACATATTAAAATCGAAGGCAATAGAAAAATGAGGGAAGGGAAGGTTCTGATATAAATCAACAAAGTGAAAGAGAATATAGTGAGAAACCTCTAAAATATAAATTTTACTTAAAATATTGGCATTTGCAAGGTATTGAGAACAGCTGAATTTTACTTAGAGTGTTTAATAAAGTTTTTGATTATTTAAAAATAACCATTTTGGTTATTTCTTAAATCATATTTTAGATATTTTCTAAAATATAATTTTTTATGTACTTTTTTTTGGACAAAAAATCTTATGGTAATAGAAAGGTCCAGTTTGAAGAAAGTTTCCCTGCAAATATTTCTTTGTAGGTGTCTTTTTTCTCATTTCTTTTAAAAACTCCCAGTGGTAAAATTTTCTCATGCTTCAGCTACCAACACAGTTACTGAAGAAGATGTGTAAAACATTTATCCTTAATAGGCTGTGGATGGAACACCAAACTTAGTCTCTAAGGAAAAATGATAATGGGGTTCATATAATTTAATTGGTTCTAAAGTTGATATCAGAATGCGTAATCCACTGTTTATAATATATACTCTGTGAATTTGAGTTTTAAAATAAAATCATTTTATGTTTTAAAACTTTATCCTGCTAAACAACTTATTACTTTTTTTCCCTTTCTCTCTCTCAGCTTAGATTCTGCTGTTTAGTACTGAAAAATATTAAAATATATGGAATTTATGTTTTTAATACAGAGAAAAATTAGCAACAGATTATCATATTTTCCCTAAAACATAAAAGGCATTTAAATATAAAATAACCAAAATTCAATAAATTTGTCACATAAATATTAGAGAATAATTAACATATTTTTGATAAAATTCTAAGCAGAAATCATTGCAGATACTGTGAACTTGTTTATGAACCTAAATGTGTATAATAAAATTGGCCAAAAATTCTAATCATTAGCATAATCCAGTATCTCTTAATAACCGCAGCATTCAGATCAGTAATGTACTACAAATAGAGCTTTATACCTCTAATATTACTGAGAATTAAAAAAAAATACCAAGTTCCTTATGAACTAAGATAATTTATGGTGATTAATTACTCATAGGGGACTGCAGGAAAATTGAACAATTATTACTTTTTTTCTGCTACACTTTGTACTATTAACTTCTATTTTGTTTTTTTAATATAGCTTTTATATTACTACTACAACTACTTAACAGGTTCATCTTTCTTTTTATTTTTCAATTAGAAACATCCTTCTAAACTTTTAGTACATTTAATCATTGAAATATCTATAACAAAGATAAATTTAGAAATATCAAAAAATTTTCAAGAAATATTTTATGTCTGAACACTGTATTTTAAAATATATAACCATTCATATATAAAATTTTTAGTTTTTCAAGAAAGATTATCAGCAAAGTTATTTAAAATCCATTAGATCCTTACTCTGAATCAGTGTTCAGGAAATAGTCACATTTCTAATATATGGGGGGGTGTATATATGCATGAATTTATGTGTGTATTATGTATACACACATATAAATTTATACACACATAAATACACACATATTGTTATCTTCAATAACTCACTATGTAGAAAGATGGACATTTATACAATATGACAAGTGGAATAGGTGAAACATTACAGCAATATTTCGGCTGAAGCAAATAATTAAGCCTGGTTGGAAACTAAGTGCTGTTGTTGAATCTTGGTGTCTCTCCATAACCCATATTTTGGAACTTAACATTTAAGGTGATGGTATTGAAAGATGCGGCCTTTGGCAGGTAACTAGGTAATGAGGGCTCTACCCTCATGGATGGAATTAGTGCCCTTATAAAAGGGCTTAAGGAAATCAGTTTTTTTCCTTCCACCCCTTCCACCATGTGAGGACCCAACAACAATGCATCATGTATGGAGCAGAGAGCAAGCCCTCACCCAGACACTGAATAGGCCAGCACCTTGATCTTGGACATCCCATCCTCTAGAACTGTAAGAAATAAATTTCTAAATTACCCATTCTAAGGTATTTTGTTGCATCAGCAGACACAGACTAAGCTACTAAGGAGTTGCTATGATTTTTCACAACAATAAACATTTTTAAGAACTTGAAGTAGAATTTCTTGTATAGAAAAATAATTGAACCTAAAGGAAATATATTGTCCCTTAATGAATAGTAACTAAGATGACCTTAACATTTCTCTCCATTTGACTAGATTTTAGGTAAGCTTCTTGCTGATCTCCCTTTTCTTACAGCTTTTGCTTAGAAAATTTGAAATTATAAGTTCTTTCTCTGTCCCTGTGAGATATAAATCTTTTTGAAAAAACTTTTTCTAGTTTTACAACCTAGAATTGTATTTCTCAAGGACTTGGGAGCTATCCTTCTGAAATGGAATCATCAAAGAAGACAGCACCCCATTCCCCAGTTTCTGGGGGAGGGTAGGAGCCTACCTTCAGTGGGCACCTTGCTCCACGTTGTAAAACTACCTCACATTGTGAAGGTAAGGGAAAGTTTATATTTCTTTTGGGTAAAGAGAATTAGCAAACACAGATGGCTTTTGATCTTCCCACCTCAGATTTTTAAAATTCTTCCTCCCTTTATTTTATCATAGCTGAGTTTCCAGGCTTGGTCTATGATCTCTCCCCTATTGCTGGCAATAAAATCAGAATAAAATCTGATACTTCTGTTTGCTCACTTTGTCTGCATGATATTTTAACAATAGCTCTAGCTAATAAAGTGCTAAACATTCTCTCCATACATGATTTTTACCTATAAAAGTTTTCCATAGCTTGAAATTTTAAGTACAAGTTATATTCTATGAAAGAAGAAATTAAAAGCATGCATAAGAATCTTGACAGAACATTGTGTCAAAATTTTTGGCTTACTCTGTTAGCAATAATGGAGAAGAGATATACAAAGGAAGACAAAAATAGATTTTTTTTCAGACAAAGACAAATGGCTATAATTATTCATGTTTTTCTAGTTATGCATTTTTCCATTTAGCAAATAACTGTGTATACATGAAGATAAAAATTTAAAGTCCCCACCCACAGAAAGTCACATTTTTATTTGATATACAGACACATGCAATAAGTCACAGTTAAATAATATTTTAAAGCAATGGACAAAATGAATAATACAAGTCACAACATTTTCCAAAGTTCAGCACATGGTGTTAGAAGTTGAAAAAAGGTTGTGAAAAAGCAGACATTATATAGGTCCTAAGCTATGAGAAGAAATTAAGCAGGTGGAGAAAAAGGGGACATTTGGAAATAAAATATACCCAATAAAAATACTTATACAAGAGAAAATATATTCAAGGAGAATACAAATAAATAAAAATCTTTCAATCATGGTTGACCACAGTGCATTCTATGGACTACACAGAAGAAAGAAAGGGAATACGGAGATGTTTGGGAGGCTTTCAATAAGTGGTATTAATTACTCATAGGATATAAGAATTAATAGACTTGAGGTTACCCATCAATTCAACATTAATTGTAGTGTGGGTGCTGGATTAGATGACATGGAAGGATAAACTCTACAAGACTTGTGAGAGGAAGGCACAATTGACATGTCTTCTCTCTCAAATGAAATACTCAATGAAATAATCCAAAATATTTAATCCACAAAAATCCTCTAGAACCCTTAGAATACAGAGAAGGGTTATGCCAATATCCCTACAACTTTGAATAATATCTTCACAAAATTATATAGTAGAAAGTTGATTGAGGAGAATTTTAGTCACTGCATGTTGAGGAAAAGTCTCAAACTTTGTTAATACTTTTTGTTTTGTAGTACCATCAGGCTCTAAGGATAGTCTGAAACACATTCATGGAGGATGACTCTTTCTCCTGCTTTGTCGTGCCATATTTCATCTCTATATACCGCTGGTAGGGTAGAGAAATGTCCCCCTCTATTTAAGAGCAGAAATGAGTAAAGGGCAAATGTTGGCATGTGTTAAGCAGTCGGTTGGAAAGATGGTCTCTTTCTGGATTAAATACAAAATTAACCTAAATAAATATAGGAAGTGACTTGTATTAGTCAGCTAAGGTTGCCGTAACAACATGCCACAGAATGAGCAGATTAAACAACAGAAAATTCATTTTCTCACAGTTCTGGAGGCTAAAAGTTTGAGATCAAGGTGTTGGCATGGTTGTTTTTTGTGAGGCCTCTCTCCTCAGTTTGTAGGGAGCCATCTTCTCCATTTGTACTCACATGGTCTTCCCTGCTTAGTAAGAAGCCTCTAAAATATAAATTTTACTTAAAATATTGGCAGTTTTTACTTTCAACTTTTCCAATCCTCTCTCTCTTTCTCTCTCTCTCTCAGAGTGTAGTCTGAATAAATTTCTCAACTCCCTCATTTGCTCTTAGCTGTATATTCTGTTATTTAACACTTCCATTTTTTTCCAAACATTCAATTTTAACTTCTAAGATTTTAAATTAATTTTTCTTTGTAGATACCATGGTCTCATATTGCTTTCTTAAAGTTTTATTTTAATTTCTATACTTGCATTCCATGGTTTTCTTCATGTTTTCACAAACTCCTGTGGTGGCAGGTATCATCTTAATGCTCAGTACATAATGAAAGAGGGAGGCCTTTCCTGTGCAATTCTGATTTCTGGGTCAGGCTCTAAATTGTTTCTTTATTTTTCTTTTTAATAACCATTTAAGGTGATTTGTGATCAAGAAAGTTTAGAAAATACAGTTTTACTCTCTCAGCCAAGATTGGCAATCTTCATAAAATCTGTAAAGAGCCAGAGAGTAAATATTTGAGTTTTGTGTTTACATTTTCTCTGTCACAGGTACACAACTATGCCATTTTAGTGAAAAGTGCCTTCGACAATAAGTGAAAGATGAGAAAGGCTGTATTTCTATAAGAATTTATTTGTTGGCATTGATATTTAAATTTTAAATAAATTTTCCATCGTAAAATGTTACTCATTTTTTTATTTTTTTCAAGCATTTAAGAATATAAAACCTGTTTAGCCTGTGGACCACATAAAATAGGTGGTGGGCTAGATTTGGTCACAGAGCTGTAATTTTCTGACCCTAACTCTAAGTCATACCTCTCAACATTCATGGCATGTTACAATCAGCTAGGAAGTTTTGAAACCTATAGCTATGTGGCTTCCAAACCAATTAGATAGTTAACTTTTTAGAACTGTGGTTAAGGTACCAACATGATTTTTAAACTCTCCAGGAAAGCCAGGGTATTAACAGTTGATAGGAGGAGTAATGCATAAGCTAAGGAAACCTCTTTGCCATTTTCCAAACGTTGACTCCAACCATTAAGCTTTTGGAGTCATTGCCTGTTCTTGTCACTTATCTTTAGCTTTCCCTGAGTGGAGAAACTTACGTAGCAATTCATTTGTATGAATTTCATTGCATTACCATATTCTCTGTATTTAGATTTTTTTGGTAAATGTTATCCCAACACTTTCTATTGTTGAAGAATTTCTCAAAATTCTTGGATCTGTTGATGCTATCCTCCTTGTTTTTCTTCACTGTTTTTGATTTATGATTTTTTTTCCCCTCAAAACACCTTGTCTGTCATTTCTTGAGATTTAAGGTGTAGGTACTATAAACATTTATGTTCCATCTTCATGTTTGATCCCATTTTTATTGTTTTATATATTATAAAAGGCAATAGCAAAAAGAAACATTAAACCAATAAAATTGTGAAAGAAATAAATATGTTTTACTTTAGTGAGCTACTTATTCTTTTTGTTTTATTTATAAAAGTTAGTTAAAAAGAATTCTTCTAATAAATATTGTATGCATACAGTACAGCAGAGAGCAGGAGATTACAACTGAAAATATTTTTAGATGCACTACAATTATAAAAGAATAACACAGATTTTAAAAGATGAAGTAATTTGAGAAGACAAAAATAGTTGCTTTCTAAAGTTTGCTTTGTACTCTTGTGGTAAATCACTTTTAAAAGTGGAATTTACCTGTAAACTTCCCTATTTTTCTCATGCTGCAAAATATTTTTAAAGAGCACATGCCAATGAGAAGACTTTTATCCTGGGAAGTGCCAATAGAAAGGAAAGAGGATTCCCTCTCCCCATGTGCTATATACATTCGGATGCACTCAGAATCTTGCATCTTAATCAGGCCTCAGCCCTAGGAAAGTCTTTCAGGCATTTATCTTATGAGTCTCTTCTAATGGAGGTTACATTTTGTTTTTATTTCTCTTGGTTTTCCTGGAACTGAATACGTGGATGGGAATGTTTTTCTCAGAAGAGTTCTCAGTTATATTTACAATAAGAAAATATGTACATAAGAAAAAAATAAAAATCAGCAATAACAAAAACAAAAACGAAAAAATTGCCTCATTAGATCTTTCCTCCCCTCCGTGATAATAAACACAGTATCCTAAGACACTCTTGTATTTTTTTTTTACCACTGTCTTCTCTATCAGTATTTTATTTCCCCAAAGATACATTAATACGATTAGTGCTACTCATTTTGTTTGTGCAATATAAATGGCTTTTTGTCTAACAATTCCTCTGCAATAGGCAAATGCAGGGCATAGTATACAGGAGTAGTTGACAGTGTGACTATCCACCGACTTTCTACTTTAGCCCTACTGTTTGGTTTTATGAATCCTTTCAATCTTTGGTTAGTGGTAATGTCTCCATGTTTCTGGAAATTGTTGATAGATGCCTGGTTTCTCTTATGTAATCACTTAGTATTACTCTGTGTGGTTTTATGAGTATTTCAAGGGGGAGATGGCAAACAGAGAAGGAGAGAGAGCAAACTGTTGTTAGCTAGTTAATGTTTTAAGATGACACAACAATTGTGTTTTATTTTTTACTTAATGTCAGTGATGAATCTTTCTAAGATCACCTACCACACAGAAAACACTTTGAGCTTAATAATATATGATTTCAGTAATAATGCAAAAGGTTAGGAATATTCCATACTTAAGATATGTTGTATTTAAACAAAACTTAGTATGACTCAATGGTACGGCACATTACAGTAAAATCAGGCATAAATTGAGTCCTAAATTTTCACCTGCAGTCTCTCTACAATGATTCACCGCCATCCAAAACATTTTATCAGCTAAATACTGTGTAACAACTAGGATATTGATCAGTTATGTTGTTTTAAGTCACACTATAAAACCTTCAAGATAGCCACATGTCTTATCCTGCAAATGGAAATAACCAATTCATTTAACCATTCTAACTCTTTTCTGGTCTATAAAATGAGGCAATTAACTTCAGGTCAATCTTACAATGAAATAGGTCAGAGGAAGGGAGAAAATAAACACCATGGTACATAATTCTTATAATATTTAGGAGTTACTATAATGAACATAAATAATTTATTCTTAGCAGATGATAGAATACATCAAGATGAAGGATATATGGGGAGCTGGCTTCCAGTGTTGGTGCAATTCTCAGTGGAAGGTGTCTGCTGGTTAGTGACTTTGAGGAGAATGTCCTGGCAAAGGGGAGCTTTCTAAGACTCTTATACCCCAAACACATTACCCAAAATTTCCGTAAAATCAAAACTTCCTTGAGTATGTCTCTTCTCAATATAAAATCTGAGTTCCAGGTACAATTTGCTCCTCTACCACCAATGCCATTTGTTATTCTACATTCTGCATATTTTATATTAACTGACTGTGGATAAAAGATCAGTCTGTGGCTATGCCAAAATTTTTCAAAGCCTTGCAAAGTCTAAACCTGGTTTTCCTTCCTATTCATAGCATGTAATAGTACATAAATTAATGGAAAATTTTGGTATAATATCTCCAAATAGCTGAGTAAACTTCCTATTACAACATGAGTGTTTAATGAATATTAGTTATTATTAGTGTCCTGATTTTCCTTTATGTTCTGTTTTTACATTTTTTTCTGATTTTTCTTTCTCATTTATTTATTTCTCCTTTTACCCATTTTTCAAAACATTCTTTCCTATGGCAATATTTTTAAAAAATACAATAGAAACAAATGTATTTACTTTATAAGAATATATCCTGGCACTATGGTAAAGGTTAAACTTATCTGTTGTTATCAGTGTAATCCTGGCTGATTTTATCAATATGGAATTACTTATGGAGGATTACTTAATGGAGGGAAACTATGTTGTTTCTCCTGGATGTATTTCTTCCTTAAATGAAACTAAAGTTCTTTTACTAAGGAGTACATTGATAATATATGTTTGAATGCACAACCATTTTTTCTGCTATAATCTGCTTTGTTAGCTACCCAAACATCTATTCACATCCTTCTTCCTATTAAAAGAATATACTTAGCCAGTCCTCAAATGATGCAAGCCTGAAGTATGAACCAATTTCTGTGTGATGTACACCCTGGATATCAGCAATGATTTTGAGGTTCTGAGACCTATAAATACTCTGGAAGGAGTACCCTCCTGTTCTCTCTGGGCCTTGGTTCTGCTCTCTGAGATCCTTTTCCTTGTTACTTTCCCTGTGAAGTGGACAATAGAAAATATATCTTCCTGGGAACTTTTACAACTTTATACTTGTGGTTTGGTTTTAGACAAATATAGTTGCTTTATAGGAAAATAATCACAAGCTTTAGTCCACATTTCAGTTTGAAAACATCCATTTCTATCTTTGAGAAGAGTATCAGTTTGTTCATTATATTAAATGTAATAAACCCTGTTTCTAAAATAACTTGCTTTAATTATTTGCTCTCTGAAACTCTTGGTGTCGTTTACTAGTGTATGTAAAATTGACTGTGTGCTCTAGCCTCTTGCTGAATTTTTTTTGTGTATGTACATAAAATATACACATATGTGTATATTGTGTATATACATTATATATGTGTGTATATATATTTGTGTATGTATGTGTTTATGCAGGCAACCCTCCATATCTGTGGAAGATTGGTTCTAAGATCCTTGGGGATACCAAAATCTGTTCCAGTCCCTTATATAAAGTGGCGCAGTACAGTTGACTGTCCATATCTACAGGTTTCAATCCATGTTTGGTTGAATACAAGCATGTGAAACTCATAGATATGGTGGGCTAACTATATATATATACACATGTATACGTGTATGTATGATTGTGTGTTCATGTGTATTAATACTGGGGTGATTTTTAAATTATCTTGACATTTACCTCTGATTAAAATGTCTTTTTCCATTTAATTAGTACTAACAGTGTGCTAAAATGTCTATGTAATGAAAAGATATTAAGTTCTTCATGAAGAGACTAAAGCTAATAGTTCAAAAGTAGCTTTCATCACTAAAAAATGAGAAGAGGGTGAAACACTTCCTATATGTAAAAGTAAGCAAATGGCATATTACATAGTTATGAGCACATTTTAGAAGAAAAAATATTTTGAAAAGAATGCTGCATTTTGAACGGTGAAGAATTTTGCCCATCTAATTAAGAAGCTCAAATAAAGCAAACAAGTGGAAAATAGAATTAATGATATATTTAAATAATTAGAGTTTTCATTCTAATTGATAGAATAATATATCATGCTCATGTGCTATTTTACATGAATTACAGGGTATTTTTTAAAATAAATATTATAATTTCTCTCTAAAAAATGGAGGTAAAGCAGTAAGCAAAATATTTTTAAGAAATTGATAGATGAAAGAATATATTACTTTTATACATTAAAACAAAATAATGAACTACAACATAGGCACTAAGTAAGTTGGTGTTGCCAAGACAATTAGCTACCCCACTATGTTCATTCTGCATTGTTCATGTGATCATCTAATAAAACTGCATTTCACAGTCTTTCCTCAGCCCAATTTTGACCATGGGAATAGAATATTGGCTAGAGGTTATGTGTGCAATTCTAGTTCATATTTTTATTTTAATTTTTTTATCTTTAAATTTCAGAATATTATGGGGTATTTTTAAATGGAAGAAATGTATCTTCTCCCTAATTTGAACCTTCCTTTTTGTTGACTGGAGTATGGATTAAGTGATGAGCCATTCTGACCATGTAGTTAAGGAAGGAAGAACAAAAAGACAAAAATAATTTTTTCTCCTCAATATTCAACTTATTTAATTTCAAATAATGCATATTTAATAAAAATAATAGTTAATTAAAATGATGTATAAAATAAGTAATTTGCTCAATTTTCCCAATGCATTTATACTAAGATTTTCATTAAACTGAAAAAAGTTAAAAGAACATAGCAAATTCGCTCTCCTGGTTTTATGAAAGTTAAAGAAAAAAGTTTGTTTACCTGCAACTTACAACATTTCATTTTAGAAATAATTTGTACTTTCAAGTATTTACGGCTGCTACTTTATTTACCTCAATTGAATATATTTCCTTAAAAAAGACTTATTACTTTTCACTTCACCATTTTTATTCATCCCATGCTTCCCTTTTGTCTACCAGCACACTTTTATTCACCTTATTATTTAAGTTCATGAATAAAATGAAAAGAAGAAAAAAATTCTACTTATAAAAGTATTTATGTAGATTACCATATTGGGAAATAAACAGCATTTCCTTGAACCATTAGATTTAAAATTTCTGATAGTCTTTTGTGGAACATCATTGCCTGATTCTTCATCTTCCTTTACTCTCTGTGTGTCTATACTTTAGACAAAGCAGACAGTATTCACAGACTGGCCTTATATAAGAAATTCTCACCAATCAGCCCAGCCAGAGGTTCTGGGAGCCTCTACCTCCTCCTTCCCTCCCCAGGGAGAAGCAAGCAGCTGTGATTTTTGTCCACTCATACTGTGCTGAGAAGGGGCAAGGATCAATGGTATCTACCAGCCCAAGCTGTCTCCTATATTCTTCCCCCAGTAGCTAGACTATGCTGGACATGTCAGAGCTCCAAGACTGGAAAGGGAGTAGCCAGTAGTTTAGGGAACTTCCTTGAAAAATTTTGGGCACTTGATGCATTAACCAATTCCTTCCCTACCCTGGATAAAGCTGAGAGCTAGGGGGTCTCTTCTTGATTTTATGATGCTGTACCAGGGACAGAGACTCTGATAAGAAAGTGTCCTGAATTTCACTATGGGCTTTGGTGAGTCTGGTTTAACATTCTCCTGAGGTGTAAGAGCCTTTCAATTCTGATTTTTCACAATGGGAGTTGTGTATAAATTGTTGCTGACTTGGTATGTTTGTGGGGAGAAGGTGGGTCTAGAGTTTCATATATGCCTATCTTGCTGACATCAAAATAAATCTTCAAAAACCTACCCTAATGAAACAGAGCTATATGACTTACCTGACAATGATTTAAAATAACTCTCATAATGATGCTTACTGAGGAGAAGAGAACAATGCATGAACAAAGTGAGAATTTAAGCAAAAAAATATTAAATATAAATAAAGCACCAAATATAAATTATGGAGTTGAAGAACCCAATAACTGAACTGAAATATTCACAAGAGGGGTTCAACAGCAGACTAGATAAAACAGAAGAAAAGACTGGTGAATTTGAAGAGAGGTCACTATAAAAAAAATTCAGTCAGAAGAGAAAAAGAAAAAAAGAATATAAAAGAATGAAGAAAGATATTGAATACTATCCAGAGGATGAATATATACATTATGGAATTTACCAGGAGGAGAAGAGAAAGGGTAAGAACCAGATAGATTATTCAAAGAAATAATGGCTGCCACTTTCCAAATCAATAAACTTGGAGAAAATAGCCATCCAGATGAAAAAGCTCTAAAGATACTAAATAAGATGAAGCCAAAGAAATCCACAGTGAGAAACATTATAATCAAATTTTCAAAATCCAAAAGGAGAAAATTTTGAAGGTAGCAAAAATCACTTGTCACATACAAGGGAATCCCGCTGCCCATAAGACTATCAGTGGATTTTTAAGCAGAAACTTTGCAGGCTAGAAGGGAGTAGGACATTATATTCAAAGAGCTGCAAGCAAAGAACTGCCAACTAAGAATGTTAAATCTGGCAAAAGTGTCCTTCAAAAATGAAAGAGATAAAGACTTTCTCAGACAAACAACAGTTAAGGGAATTCATCACCACTAGATTTGCCTTATAAGAAATATTAAAGGGAATTTTTCAAGTTGAAATAAAAGGATGCTGAAGAGCAACTCAATAGCATAAGAAAGTATGAAACTCAATGGTAAAGGTGAATATATAAACAAATACAGTATACTGTATTACTAAAATGCTGGGTAAGTCACAAAATCACCTTTAATTTTACTATAAAAGTTGAAAAACGGAAGCATTAAAATAACTATAACTAAAAATCTTAAAGCATACACAACCTGATTAGATTTAAATTGGGACAACAGTAACACAAAATGTCAGGGGAAAAAATTAAATTGTAGAGTTTTTGTAAGCAATTGAACTTAAGTTGTTATCAGCAAAATTAACAGGCTCTAAAGGTTTGCTGTACAACATTGTACCTGTAGTCTGCAGTAATGTACTGTATATTTAAACATTTGTCAAGGGTAGTTCTCATGTTAAGTATTCTTAAAATAATAAAATTAAAAAAATATTAACAATCAAGATACTGTATTAACCAAAGAATGATTACTCTAATGTATTGGACAGATGTTTACTTCATAGCTGGTAAATATTTAACTGTCATATATTCAATTGAGTACTGATATCTTTGTTGATTTGAGAAATTTTGATAAGCATTATTTTATCTGTGCTTTCTTCACTTCAGCTGTTAATTTGAGAAGACATATGACAGATGTGAGTTTACAAGTAATAGTATGCAAAATTTCAGAACATAGAAATGTCAAAATTCACAAAATTCACAAAATAGGTTGGAAGGGATATATTGATTTGTGTTCTATGTTCACCTTTATGTATGCAATGCACTATATTGATATTTATAAAATATAACTATACCAAGTTAACATATATTTTTTGAATAAATATAGAATAAAAAATTTTAAATGATAACACCATTGTGCAATGTTGTCAACATTCTTTTCTTAATAATACACAAAATAATGGTTATCTTGTATTTAAGATTATTTTGAAATATATGAGATATAGGATATTTTGAACTTATATTGGGCAGATATTTAGTTGTGATCTGCTTGATGTATCACTTTTTTAGTACCTTTCAGATTTTTAAAAAATTTTTTTCATATAAATATATTTTCCATTTACATAACACAACTTAATGTATATTCAGTTCTGTATATTGATTGCATTATTCCAATCTCCTCTCAACTTATTTTTTTCACTAGATTTATTGAATTCTGAAAATAATATCACAATGAGACTCTTGCTGCTTCTTTTCTTGCATTTGCCTGGTATATATTAATATTACCTTATGGGTTTTCAATATTTAGTACTTTGTTTTAAGAGAGGCATCTGTATATAATGCATAGAAAAGTTGATTTTAACCCAACTTTCAAATCTATCTTTTAAAATGAAAATTAATTTGCATTTAGTATGCATGATTTTAATTATATATTCATGATCTCCAAAGTGTCCTTGTGTCCCTTTGCTTTCTCTGTGTGCGTTAAGAACACTTTAGATGAAATCTACATTGTTAACAAATTTTTAAGTGCATAAAACTGTATCGTTAACTATGGGCACTGTGTTGTACAGCAGATCTCTACAACTAATTCTTCTTATACAACTGTAACTTTACCGATATTAAACAACTCTGCATTTTTACCTCCTATCAGTCTTTCACAATTAATGTTCTATTTTCTGCTTCTATAAATTTGTCTATTTTAGATACCTCATATAAGTGAAATCTTGCAGTATTTGCCCTTCTGTGACTGGCTTATTTCACTTAGCATAATGTCTTCCAAGTCCATCCATGTTGTCTCTAATGGTAGAATATCCTTTTTTCAAACTGAATAATATTCCATTGTGTGTATTTATGTTTTTGTTGCCTGTGCTTTTGGTGTCATATCCATGAAATTATTGTGAAGATCAATATCATTAAGATTTTTTCCTGTGTTTTTTTTTTTTTGTGGGACTTTTACAGTTTTAGGTATTATGTTCAAGTCTTTAGTCAGTTTTGAGGGTTTTTTTGTTTAAGGTGTAAGAGAAAGGTCCAATTTTGTTCTTTTGTATGTGAATATCCAATTTTCCCAACAGCATTTATTGAAAAGATTATCCTTTCCCCTTTGTGTATTCCTGAAATCCTTATTGAAGATTAGCTGAACATATATGCATAGTATCATTACTAGGCTCTATATTCTGTTCCATTGGTTTGTCCGTCTGCCTTTATGTTGGTGTCATACTTTTAATTATTGTAGCCTTGTGATGTGTTTTCAAATTAGGAACTCTGTTGCCTCCAGCTTTGTTCTCCTTTCTCCAGATCATTTTGACTATTCTGGGTCTTTGCTGTTCCACATGAATTTCAGGATTTTTAAAAATATTTCTGTATATTAAATATTGTTTATTCTATCTATCTATCGAGCACAACAAAGTGACTATAATCAACAATAACTTCGGGTATACTTTAAAATAACCGAAAGAGTGGAATTAGAATGTTCCTAACACAAAGAAATGATAAATGCCTGAGATAATGGATATCCCAATTACCCTGATTTGTTTAATTCACATTGTATGCTTGTATCAAAACATCACATGTACCCTATAAAGATATACAACTATCACGTACCCATAATGATTAAAAATAAAAAAAATTAAAATTCTGTAAAAAATGCCATTGGAATTTTTATTTTAAAAATTGTTTTTACATTGTTACATTCTCTTTTACTTTTTGCTTAATTTCACTGGTTTAATTTTTATTCATCCTCACTTTTGCCCCAGTTAATTTGGAATTTTTAAAATTTTTCTCTAATTGGTAAATTATTTTTCATATTCCCAATTCCAATAATCAATTGATAAGTTTCTATCATATCTAAATTTATCAACTCTTTCCTACAACAAATATCAGTACACTCCATTTTTCCAGGCTTTCCTTCCCCAGAATATGACATGAAAATCTTTAGCCAATTGATGCCCAATGATTAAAAAAAACAAAAAAGAAAAACACCTTTATAATGATTTTGTTCTCCCTTTTTCCTCACTCCAACACACTCAAATCCCAGATTTTGCCAATATAATTTGGTAATTCTAGTTATAGGCTATTATTGTTTTTTCCCATACAATTTGACTGTTTTTGCTTAGGGGAATATTTTCAAACAGCAATTCAATTCTTCAATCAAGAGGAAATATATCCATTATTTCATTATTCACTTTTCTTTCTCTCTTCCTCAGAAAGTGTTCCTTTCTTTTTTTTTTCCTCAAAGAGTGTTTCTGAGCTCTGAAATCTCTTGTTGATGAAAGCATTAGCAATTCCAAAGCTCCCAAATAGCAAGGTGCTACCCTGATGCTACAGGGTGAAATGCTTTCTGAGGACCCTATTTTTATTGGCAATAGAGCATTAATATTCAGTTTAGAATTCTTCCCTCTCTTCCTGTAGCAGATCTTGGCTCACAGGAGAACAAATTACTTTCCTTGTAGGCTTCATTACAGATCATTACTTACCCCTTTGCCAACCCTATCTTCTTTCATTGACACATTCCTTTGTCATGATTTGGAGGGAGAAATACATAATGGAGAGTGTAAATAAGTAAGCTGGAGATCTCAGTAGACAGTAATCAGGTTAATGAAATTTCATTAAAGGATGTTATTTAATATTATATAATGTGTTTTGTTTAACTTCTATATTCTCTGTTGATCAAAATATAACTAGTCATACTTTGGAGGCAAATTTTAAAATATCTATCAAAAGATTTAGCATTTTACTGTGCAAATCTATTAATTTGATAGTCAAAATTTATATCAAAACATCACAATAATACAGGTAGATCCTGATATTTTCCAACAAATTCAAAAAATCTATCACTCTCATAGATACAAAATTAAAAATATTGCCTCCTCAGGTAATTCCTTACTTTCCCCTAGAAATAAATACTGTATATTTTCTGAATCATACTTTCCTAATGTTATCTGACATTCAGATTTAAAAAAAAAAAAACACTTTATTATTTCCAGACTATATTATTGAAAATCTTATAGATTAGCCTCTGTAAAATTAAAATGAACCTTTTTTATTGATTATAATCTTTTGAATTGTTGATATCTCAATGAACCCATTGTGTACTCTTAATTATAGCAATGAATTTTCAGCATTAATACCAATAACTCTGTTGAAACTGCCTTTACCTCAATAATTTTCCATGAAAAAACAAGGCATATAGACATTTTTATCCAAAACAAACCAGGAAAGACTGGATTCTGGGTAATTTAGTAGCTCCATGACTTAATTTTAGGATTATATATTGTAAAACTCTACTAAAATGAACCAAACCAATAATATGCGAACATAAAGATTAGTAAAGTTAACATTTCCATTTTACTCTTTATAAATAATTTTGGAATATACATCTTAAATAATGCATTATATGATGATTTTTAAATGCATATATTGAATTAAAATTCAATATAAAAGGTCAATTCCAAATATTCCCACAGCAGGTTCATTCTAAATTGATAGTGTTAGGAATAGTGCACACAATCAATGACATTCTGTTGAATTTTTAAAATCTAAATATAATATTATAAAAAAGCAATAGAATAAAGGTAAAATACTTCCCTTCTTCTTTGTCAGAGTCAAGAATGGTATAACTATTAATGATGTACTATAAAGGTTTAAATTACATGGCTTGATGGGAGATGACAAGACACAATAACACATTTCATTTTCTTTTAAAAAAATGCATTTATATCTTTGTCTTATTCCATCAAGCTGCTCCAACAAAATATCTTAGACTGTGTAATTTATAGACAACAGTAATTTATTGCTCACAATTCTAGAGGCTGGGAAGCCCATGTTCAAGGTGCCAGCAGATTTTATGTTTGGCAAGGGGTCACTCTCTGCTCCATGGATGTCAATCTGTGGCTGTGTTTTCACATGAACACATTAAACAAGACAGCCATTCAACTGCTTTTTTAAAGGCACTAATCTGAGTCATAAGGGCTGTGCTCTCATAATCACTTCCCAAAAGTCTTCATCTCTTAATATTATTACATTGGGCATTAGGTTCCAAAATATGAATTTTGGTGGGACACCTCAGTTGCCATGGCAGTCTTAAAAAGAAAATATCATAACATTTAGGAATATTCATAAAATTTATATTTTAGAATTTCAATCTGCATTTGTGACTTTAAATAGAAGTGTTGATAACAGGGTGGTTGAGAATTTGCAGCTGATACCCAGCAATTGGTTCTCTTATGATTAATTTTATTCTCAGCAAAATCAATATTTGTTTCTTGCTTTCATGGGGCATAAAAAAAGGCAGTAATGAATCACAAGGATGTCTTCCTGATTTATTTATACTACCAATTAGTATAGCTGGTCAGTTGTGCTAGCTGACCTTTTCACCATCTAAATGTCTATTCTCTTTTCTAAAGAAATAAACCAAATGGGCAAGTAATTGTCTTTTTGTCTGAAATCAAGAAGCTGAAAATATCCAAACTCCTGAGGCTATATCAGGGACTGAAGTCAAGGGATCGATGCTACAGAACCTTGTCCTGCTACTTCATTCAAGGGTCTCCCAGGCGACTGCTGTTTTTCAGGCATACACTCTCTAGCTTGCTCTGGCTACTCGGCATATCTGAAGTTTGTCTTGACAAGCTTTAACTAGATTACCTTACCACCTGCATACTCTGGAAATGACATCTTTCATGAAAGAGACTTCCTTCCGAATGATTTGGGTCCTGGATGCCTGGGAGCTGATGTTCACAGAGGATTGAGTAAAAACCTTTGTCAAATGCATTAGCCCAAACTTCCTTTCAAAATAAAAAAGATATTTAGAAAATATTACAATAATTAAAATTTAATTAGGCACTAAAAGGTGGTAACTATCTTTTTAATTGAGTTATAACTATTGTGTTGTATACAAAGAAGGAACAACAATGGGAAATAAGAGAAAGAGAATATTTCTCTTGGGAAAATATATTTGTGTTCAAACAATGATTCCTTCGTTTATTACTTGTGTAGATTTAGGCAAGTGGTTTAAGATTTTTGACTCTCAATTGCTCACTTGAAAAATGCAGGTAGTAACATGTAAACTCAGGATCATTATGAGAATTAAGTACGTGAACAATATTCAACAGAGATCTGGCTGCAGATCTCAGATGAAGCCCATAGAGCATAACGTTCTACCAATGGTGTATACTTTCCAAGGTGTTAAACAGAAATGTTATTGGGAGCAACATAGCAGGATACACAGGCTTGCCTGTGTAAAAATACTTAGTTATCATATTAGCAAGGAATGTACTAAAAGTTAGGAGACCAGCTATCAACATTTATTAAAATATTGCATATATAGACTAATTAAAAAAGCAGTATTGTTAAATAAATAGACAAAGAGTTCAATGCCACTCCAAATGATGCACACTGGGGACAAAATTTCAAGGACTAGCTGAGTTTTACTCCATCTTACCAACTTCCTAATACTATGCCTAAAGTTGACTAACTAAACCTCTGGGGTAACAGTGTCCCAATTTCTCTGGAATTAGGTAATAGTGGAAAAACATTTTTTTGGAGAGCTTCTGGAAGCAGGTGATTTACTAGCATCTAAGTCATATTATCTGGCTCTGTGATAATAATAAATTGGTTTCAAATCATTATGAAATTTGCCTTATGAATGACAATCTATTTTGAATTCTTTGTCCGATAAATTATCTTGGGAAAACTGGTAAAATCAGATACTGAGATATATGAGGCTTACCCAGAGTCAATTAGGAAAGCATCATTGACACTGAGCATTTACACTACACACTCCTTTACCCTAAAACTTACATATATATATATATTGCTTGGTAGTATGAGGTATGAAATCAAAAGGAGTGTTTAGGCATCAACTAGTAATGAACAGAAAGCTGTGTCTAAATGACCTAACCCCCAATTTTCCCCTTTGAAGTAGTAAATGAGCTGCTGTTGACCTTAGGTGGCAACAAACTCATCATCAGGACTCTGTGAAGGCAGCCTGAGTCTATCCTGAGCCCAGGTGAGGGAGAATAAATAGTAATTGATGTAGGAGACAGTGCTACCTTCAGCATCCTATGATGATAACAGCAAGAATATTTCAATTGTTTTATAAAATATTTTAATCTTCCTACCTTTTATTTTCTTCTTTTTTTTTGCACTATTTCCTCAGAGAGGAGAATGTGTGGATAAAACACAAAAACTTTAAACTCAAGAAGAGATTAGTAAATTTATATGTACATTCAATCATGCCTGCTTTTTGGAACATCTGGTTTTCAAAAATTCAAATAATTTAAAAGTGACTTGTCCTGATTTTTCAGTCCTTTCTAAAGGACAAGAACAATACCTCATCAGAACATCAAGAAAAATGTGTTTGCCATTCATCTCTCCCAGCTGTTTGTTCTTTTCCTAGTGCATTGACAGTCACTTACGGGATGTTGAACAATAAAGTGATGCAAAAACTATAAAATAGAATTATAAAGTAATTAATTAAAAGGAAGGGCACAAGATATCTTTTGAAATGCTGAAGAATAATAAAGAAACTTTTAAAAATAATTTTATATGCAAAGCAAATTGAATTACTGCTTTCTTATAGTGCTGATACAGTAATGCTGGTATTTCCCCCCAAATGGTACTAAATCCAAAAGGAGCAATTTAATTCTGTCTCTGTGTTCAATATCACAGATATGACTACCATCCTTTAAGTCATCTGAGTTGAACCTTGATGTTATTATCTCCATTATTTTCAACCTCTTATTTAAGTATATTATCAATTCATCATCTTATAGGTTTAACTAGTAAAATGTATCTTCTAGATTTTTTTTTACTACTAATAGCCAATTCTTGATTTCAGGACGTCTTTTTATCACAATTATTAAAATTTCTTCTTTGAGTAGAACTTTTTACCTGGTATAAAGTTTCTTAGGAAAATTTAAGGGTCCTAATTGATATAAAAACTGTGTTATAGAAACACAGATCTGAATACCACAGTGCTTTTGACTCCACAACATACAACCACTATATGTATATACACACTTATACGCATACATACATATACACATACACACACATTACTTGTTTTATTCCACTGACCACTGAATAATGGACAACTCTGTAGCACAGCAATTAATTTTCACTATTCTATTGTCAATAACTTTCTAGATATCATCCTTTACCTACTTCAACCCAAATACATAACTCAAGTCCTTCTGTTCTCTATAGCATCCACCTTAGATGACACGTTTATCACACATATTTTAAAACTCTTATGCAAGCATGCCTTTTTGAAATTGAATGTCCACATCCTTGTCTCCACCTGTAACATGGGAATCTTATTTCAGGAATCAATAAAAAATTACTCTCTCTCCAAAAGCCATTGAGAAAAACAACAAATACATAATATTACAAATATCTGAATGATATTGTATTTGTTTCCTGTTGTTGGTATGATGGGTTACTACAAATTTAGCAGCTTAAAACAAGATAAGCTAAATATCTCACAATTTCCACATGCAGGTTTTACAAAGCTGGAAAGCTGGAAAAAGGGCTTCTGTTGTGAGAGGTACACATAGGGAAAATAAAAAGATGTCAGCACGGATGTATTCCATTTTGGAGCCACTGGGCAAGAATCTGTTTCCAAACACATTTTAATTGTTGGCAGATTCCGTGCCATCAGTTGTAGGATGAATGTCCACATTTCTTTGCTGGCTGTTGGTTAGGGATAGTTTTCAGCTTCTAGACACACCCAAGTTCCTTTTCTTGTGCCTCCTTAATCCATCTTCAAAGCCAGCAACTGCAGGCTGAGTCCTTCTCATAGTTCAAATTTCTCTGCTCTTCCCTTGTACTTCATTTCATCTCTTTTTCTAGCCTGTGAATGTTTCCACATTTGTAAGGGTGCATGGGATTAGATGGGGATAATCACCCTGCCTAAAGGTTTATAACTTTGATATTTTCAAATTCTGTTTTGCCATATAATGTAATATATTCACAGTATCTGTGGACAACTTTGAGAAGCCATTATTTTACTTACGACAAATATATTCAAAAATATTTTAACATTTTCAAAAGTAGGCAGAAAAGAGGTAATATAATGCACACTAATACACAGAGGCACACATACACACATACACATCTCTGTGTATATAAGTAAGTCTTTGTTAATTTTTGCCTTTTTTTCTGACTCCAGTCAGGTTTTTCGATATGTGTTATTACAGCAAGCCAATTTTAGCAATTAGGTTTAAAGATTTTTTAAAAAGTAATCTGGTTGAAAATATCAATGTTTTCAAAATTCATGTTAATATCATTTCACACCTGTCCCCGTTTTATTTTCTTCTGAACATACTGCTATTTTATTATTTTTCAGATTTTTGATCATCCATCATGCCCTGCCTTCCTCTAATAGTTTCTTCCTAACCCTTACCCATTTTTTCCTGGCACCTGACTTTGCTTTCATTTATAAATTGCCCCTATTCCTTTGAGCTCTCTCAGTACTGTTGAAGCTATGTATAACTCCACTATCTTATTCAGATACCTGAACTAAATACCATATTTTAAACATTATATTATTAAAAATGCTATCCAGATCACTCAAGACATATTTTGATGTATAAAATTATTTTCCCTATTCATGGTATTTCCTCTTATGTCTTAATGTTTCTTTATACTCACCATTCAATTCCCGATTTATGAGTTTGGAAGGAAAAAATAGGCACGAATAACTCAGTCCCCATATTTCTTCCTCATTTTGAAAATGGTTTATTTGTAGAGAGCTCATGGTCCCCTTTGTATTGGTCTACTATAAGCTTGGCCCTGTCACTGTAGGTAGAGCCCGGGGATTTCTACCTGGGCCTGTAAATCAGCGGGAAGGTCGATTTCACTGACACTCAGCAACTGGAAAGCCATTTGTCCCATACAGAAAATTCCTTCTCTGTTATCTCTAAGTTGATATTTAGCTTCCATCAATCATGATTTTTTGCTTTATTTTTAAATTTTTGCTTATGAACCTGGGAAGAGAAGAATAATATCACTTATTAGGTTCCTACAAACCTCCAAATGTATAAATAGCCTTTGGGGAGAAGAAACTGAATAAAAATTCTTTAATACCTTTTATGTAATCAAGCACTGAAGTAGGTATTTTATGTGCATTAGACTATTTAATCCTAAAAATGAAATGGGAGTTAATTATTACACATATTTTAATAATAAGGGTACAGAGAACTTGAGTAATTTTCCAACAGTAGAAAAAATGGGAAGAACCAGGGTTCAAGTGGGAAGCCATCTCCAACTGACACAAGACCACGCGATTTTTACTTCATCTTCTCCAGTAATTTACTTCTATTTCTGTTTTGAATTTTTCATAATGAGTAGTTTAGTATAATATTTATACAAACTCACTGTATCTATTATTGTTTATAACTCTAAATTTATATTCATATGGTAGATTCTTATTAATTAGTATTTTTCTCATAGACATTTATCTAGCAATTTCCTTAAATGTGTGAATTAATTAAAGATATTTTAGTTGTAAATAACAAATCTAAGTATAAAAATGTAACTTTTCAAGTTAAAATGGGATTATTTGCAGAGTCAAAGGAATAGCTGAAAGCTGAATCTGCATAAGGCATGTACCAGGAAAAATTCTGGGGTCTGAGCAACAGGAACGTTTATATTAATAGATCTCCTCTCAGGAGGGCTCTCGATAACAAGATTTAGATTCAAAGACTTCTAGATTTTGTTTCTCTTTTCAAGTTTTAAATTTCTAGGACAGAGCATATGATTGACTAAGTTTGAGTCATGTGTTTGACCCTTGACCCATGGGTCATGGGAAGTAAAATCATGGGTGCAAACTTGTACAGTGGAGATGCATTGTATGTATTGGGTGTACTGGGGGCCAAATCCAGATAAGGAACACTTCACTGAAAGTCAAGTAGCTTCTTCAAGAAATGCCTAGTACAACCTGCATTGAATGAAATACTTTTGTGAATTATAAGCCAGTTATTACTTCAGACAGATATAGCTTTCAAAACTTCAGTCTTTACTTAAATATTCATTGATATGAGAAAACAGTTCTATTTTGAAAATAAATTTAACGTATGATAGAAAGGATGCAGTGTTACAAATTTGTAAACGCAGAGTAAAATTCCTAGATTTATGAAACCAAGTCAGATTGTCTATTTAAGTCTTTAAAGAAATATATTTCTACATTTTATTTTCCTATTAAATATTTATTGTATCTTCAGTGTTACACCAAGAATGGTACTATAACTTACAGAAAAACTCATTATCTAAGATGGTAAACATAACAAACAAGAAATCTGACCACCTACTTCAGATCTGCTGTATTTTATTGTACAAAGTCATGGTTTATATGCTGTAATAAAAAATATACCTAAGGGTATACTATAAAAAGAAACAAAAAATCTTATTAGTCAAGAAAATATATGATGATAATAACAATATTTTATTTCTCTATCACATACAGTCAGTCCCATTTATCATTTCTAGATCAACACCCAATATCCCATATTGGCCATCTGGGTAAAGTTACTGACACTATGTAAGTGATTGACAGAAACTTTATTACACAGAGTACGTAAGCTTTCCTTGAGAGTATTTCATATTATGTATTCCATACCGTATGTTTTTAATCTTGTTGGCAATTACTTCATTAAGGGAGAATGAAGTGTGATTATCTAAAATTTTCCATTCACATTTTAGTCATCATTTGAAAACATAGGTAAAATTTTAAAAACATTTGAAAATTTCTGGAATGCCAAAGAAATTTTTCTACATGGCACAGAATATTTTAATGATTAGTATTGTCTTTTTCTACCCAGTTCTTTTATAATAGGAAATTACTGAGAATTTAGCTATCTTCATGGACACTTATGCCTTATTTATTTATTTTATTTGACAAGCATCTATACAGTATTTGCTATGTGCCAGGTACTATTCTAAGTGCTATGTAAGTATAAAGTGAATACTTTTATTATATCTATTCTATGGGTTAGGAAACTAACATAGAGAGAGTTTTCCTCATTTTCCCAATTGCCAAAAATGGCACAGCCATTTATATAGATGTGTACAATGCAAATTAGACACAATTTAATATAGTTTAATGTAATTACACTATTATAATAATTATATTTTATTTTAATTTAATAATAGGCCTGGAACCTAGAGGAAGCCAATAGAGGGACAGTTAAATTTTTATTCTATTAATTTATATTAATTCCTCTATAGGGAAATTATTGTGTTAACCTACATGACATTTTTTAGCATTATAGTAAATTGTTGTCCTTAGTGATATATTCCATGAAATATAAGTTGATATAACATAGTATTAAAACTCTCTTAATTTTTTATATAAAATTTATATAAAATATTGATTTATTTTTTTGGTAATAGATATAATTTCCCTACTTCCTGAAATAGAAAAAAAGTTCTGTCATTAACATATATAATTAAAAAAGTAAATGTTACATATTTAAATGTTACTTTAATTCAAACTCCTCTTGTATATATTGAGGTCTCATTGACCTCAAACTCACCATTTCTGTTCCATAATTTCTACTTTTTTTTTTTTTTAAATATAGGCATCTACATGGCTTGATAAAGTTTTGCTCTTTTTTTCCTTCTAAAAAGGTTCAACAATGTGGTGGCCGGTTAGCTCAGTTGGTTAGAGCATGGTGCTGATAAAAGAGTTCAACAATGTTTATTTCCAAAATTCTTTTGTGTTTAAGAGCCAAGAAATATAATGCACTTAAAATGCTCTCTATTTGGAATTGTATTACAAAAAAGTGAATTATATTTCTTTAGAGCACCACAAACCTTCTAAATTTTTTATGTTTATTCATAAAATTTGTCCTATATCTGACAAAAATGTGACTGTGCCTTTAGTATCTGATTATTAGTTCCATTTAAACAAGGCTTTTTTAAGATAAAATAAAATAAAGCTTTGGCCATCCTTTGATAAGGATAAGACATTATGTTATGTAAAACCAGCAATTTTTTTGGTGCTACAGTTAGAATGATGTACGCTTGAAACTTTTGATACTTTAATTAAATATTACCTATTAATCTGTTTTCTCGTCTTGTAATTACTAGAATTTGCTATCATTCATACAAAAAAAATCAATTCTGATGCTGTAATTGATAACCTGCTAGAGCAAAGCTTAATATATATCAGAGTTTAAAAAACAGAGATACATTCATGTCTCTAATTAAATAAAGTTGGTATAATTTACCAACAGAAATACTGAATTTTAATTTTGCCAAGGGGTAGCTTTAGGGCATCATTTAATCCAATAGCTTGCCATCTAAACAACTATCAAATCAAAGGCTGTTAGCTAATCCTCAGTAGGGAACTGAAGGTTTGAAAAGTTTCCTAAAACAGCCCTGAGGTGAAGATTGATGATTATTTTATCCAAATAAATATGAGTTAGATTTATTTTCTTTTACTGTCTTTGTGACTAGAACATTAAGTGCTATGAATTAATTTACTCTACAGTTTGTTTTCAGTATGAGAATGCTATAGCGAGAAATTCAAGTTAGGAAAACATCTAGAGAAAGAACTTAACCGCACTTGAGATCCTATTACCTTTCAAGAAAAAGAAATTTCTAGCCAGGACTCATTATATAAACTCACTATTTAAATCCCTAATTTAAGTCATAGGTGTACTATTGTTTTACCAAAAAACAACTCTTCCCATTCAATAAGGAATCTTGAACAAAAACAATAAAAGTCACTGGATATTTACTGACAAAGTGTTATTTTAATGAACCATAAAATTATGGTTTGTTATTGCCATACAATAATTTTCCTGATGACTTGTGGGATAAGACAGAACTAAGTACTTAAGCATACTATGAACATATATTCCTCAATATCTACTTCGATTCCTAAAAATGGTTTAGTACCTTTAAAACCCTGAAAGCCATAGTGCTTGACACAACAATGGCACCTCTTTGATGCCTCACCCATACCCTTATTATTTGGGGCTGTGTTTCTTTGATTTCCAACTCCTACCACCAGTGTCCCTTTGCTTTTTGGCTTTCTCTGGCTGACAGAGCCTAACCTTTTCACAGGCAAGGAATGCAGTAAGTGCCCAGGAGTTAAATCTATCTCTCAGAAGCACTTTACAAATGACTGACAGAACCCAACTTAGAAAAGCACCCTACTAAAGTCAATTGTTAAAAAATTCTACTAGAGTCCTTACCAAGATGGTCTTAAAGTTGCCCTCTGTTTGACTAAATTTCAGATAGACTTCTTCCTTCTTTCAGGCCCCTGACCTCCTCAGCATATTTACCTTAGAAAATTTGTAATTATAAATCCTTTTTATGTCTCTTTGAGATGTAAATCTTTTTAAAAGCTTTTTGCCAGTTTTGTACCCAAGAATGTCTCTTTCAAGGACAGGGAACAACACCTTTTAAATGTAATCATCAGGAAAGATAATACCCTCATGTTCCAATTTCTGTGGGAGAGTGGGAGCCTAACTTCAGCTGGAGCCTTGCTCCAAGTTGTTAAACTATCTCCTGTCCTGCAGATAGGAGAAAATTTACTTTTCCTTTGGGTAAAGCCAATTAGCAAATAGAGATGACCAAATATCTCTCCCTACTCCACCTCACCCCAGCTTCTAAAAGCCCTACCACCTTTGTTTTTGTTTCCATATTTCAGACTGAATTCTGGCTGCTCTCGCCTTGGTCTTCCTTGACTGTTTAAGTTTGCTTGGTGCAATATTTACTTTAAAAATCTCAACACAAGAAACTTTTTTCCCCCACTTTCTGTGTGTGTGGAGGTGAATAGAGCTGTGTCACTTTTATTTTATTTTTCTATGTTTACAATTTATTTCCCATTTCTTTTCTTAGGGACTATACCTTGACTAAATTTTTGACTTGGAATAGATGTGTGTTCTAAAATTAAAAAAAAAAGTCCTATTATAGAGGATAAAATATGGTGTACACCAAGGCCAATTTCCTCATTCTTTTTAGAATTACTAAGGTGAGAAGACATGATTTCATACATTTCACATGGAGAGTGTAGTTGTGGAATGTATCTGTATCTCTTTTTATAAGTTTTTACTTCATCTATTATGAAGTTGTGTACAAGAGATTAAAAAACAAATAAATGGCTTTTCTACTCTCACAACACTCATTACTCATTTCTGACACTAAATGTGTAGGAGGTTTCTCCCACACACCAAGTAAGTCTCCAGAGGTTACCAGGTAGACATCCTATATTTCAGTTCAACTCTGACGCTATCTACCTAGAGATAGCATAAGATTCCGCAGGTTAAGGGCCCAGTCCCACAAGACTGCCACCACTTCAGATGTCAATTGTGAGTGGTAGGTTTTTATCTTAACTTCCAATTTATGGCTATAAATTAGGTTCCTACAACCCTTTTCTCAAATTTGATTAATTTGCTAAGGCAGCTAACAGAACTCAGGGAAACACTTTTTTGTTTACTAGTTTATTATATTAATGAAGGATATGATAAATGACAGAAATAAGTAGCTAAATGAAGAGATATATAGGGCATGGTATGTGGGAAGAAGCACAGAACTTCCATGCCCACTTTAAGTGCAACACCCTCCAGACACCTACAAGTGTTCAGCAATCTGGAAGCTCTCCAAAGCTTGTCCTTTGGTGTTTGTATGGAGACTCCATTACATAGACATGATAAACTACATCATTGGCTATTAGTGATCAGCTCAAGCTTTATCCCCTCTTCGCTCCCCAGAGGTTGGCGGGATTGGGCTGAAAATTCCAGTCATCTAATTACATAGTTGGTTCCCTTGGCAACCAGCCCCCATCCTGAGACCATCCAGGAGCCCACCAAGAGTTGCCTCATAAAAACAAAAGATACTCCTGTCACCCAGGAAATTCCAAGGGGTTTATGAGCTGTGTCAGACACTCCTATCACTTAGGAAATTACAAAGGTTTTAGTATCTCTGTGTCAGGAACCAGGGTAAAAGACCATATATAAGAGCAAAGAATTCTCCTAGCAATGTTACCTACAAAGAATTTAGGAGTCATGTCTCAGGAGCCAAAGGCAGAGAAATACATATATATACATATATGTATATATAATACTTACTACTTTACACTTTGTTTTATATGAAGATATCTTAATATCTTTTTTGTGGACTGGCCTGGTCATACAAGCTTTCTTTAATTAGTGTTATTACCGCGTATCATTTTCCATCTTTTTACTATTAATTTACCCACATTTATTTTTTTCCTTTTTTGTTCCTAGCTTTATCATTTTTATTTGTCTTAAACTAAAAGGTATCACAGTACAGTAAAAAGAACAGTGTAGTTGTTCAACTGACATGGGCCCAAATGCTTAATTCTCTTTTTTTCATTTTTTATTGTAGTAAAATGCACATATGGTAAAACTGACAAACTTTTTTTTACTGTACAGTTCAGTGGTATTAAATATATTCGTAATGTTGTGCCACCATCATTGCTATGCCTTTCCTTAACTCTTTCCATCTTATACATCTGAAACTCAGTGCACACTGAGCAATAGCTCCTCCTTCTCCCCTCCCCACCAGCTCTCATCAGTCACTATCCTACTGACTGTCCCTGACTTTGACTACTCTAAGTACCTCAAGTTAGTGGAATCATACAGTATTTGCCTCTTTGTGATGTGCTCACTTCACTTAGCATAATGTCCTCAAGCTTCATCTATGTTCCAATTTCTCCATATCCTTGCTAACACTTGTTATTTTCTATTTTTTTGACAGTAGCCATGCTAAGGGGTGTGAGATGGTACTTCATGGCAGTTATCATCCACACTTTCCTAACGATTAGTGGTGCTGAACATCTGTTTATGTGCTTGCTTATTGGTAATTTATTTATCTTCTTTGGAGAAATGTTTATTCAAGTCCTTTGACCATTTTTGAATTTTTTTTCTGTTGTTGTTGAATGTTAGGAGTTCTTTCTAGATTATGTATATTAATCCCTTAACAGATACATGATTTGCAAATATTTTTTCTCAATCTGTGGGTTGCCTTTTTACTCTGTTGATAGTATCTTTTGGTGCATAAAATTTTTAAGTTCTCATCAAGTCCAATTTGTATATTTTTTTCTTTTATTGGCTGTGCCTTTGATGTCATATCCAAGAAATCATTGCAAAGTCCAATGGTGCAAAGACTTGTCATGTGTTTTCTTCTAAGAGTTTTATAGTTTTTGCTCTTATGTTTAGATTTTGGATATACTTTGAGTTAATTTTTGTATATGGTGTTAGGTAAGGGTCCAGCTTCATTTTTTTTTTCATATGGATATCCAGTTTTCCCAGCACCAGTTGTTGTAAAGACTGTCCTTCCCCCCATTGGCTGGTCCTGACACCCTTATCAGAAATCATTTGATTATATATACAAGGTTTTATTTCTGAACTCTTGATTTTATTCCATTGGTCTATATGTCTGTCTTTATGCCAGTACCACACCACACAATTTTGATTACCTTAGGTTTGTAGAAAATTTTTAAATCCATGAATCCTCCAGATTTATTCTTCTTTTTAAAGATTGTTTTGGTTATTTGGGGTTCCTTGAGATTCCATATGAATTTTAGGATAGATTTTTCTATTTCTACAGAACATATCATTGGAATTTTGGTAGTTATTGCATTGAATCTGTAGATCACTTTGGGTAGTATTGACACCTTAACAATATTAAGTATTCCAATCTATGAACATGGGATATGTTTCTATTTACTTATATATTCTTTAATTTCTTTCAGCAATGTTTTACAGTCTTCATGTATGAGTCTTTTTCAAACTTGGTTAAGTTAATTGCTAAGTATTTTATTTTTTTATTCCATTATAAGTGGAATTGCTTCTATAATTTCCTTTTCAGATTTTTCACTCTATAGTTCTCTTGTTAATGAACTCTCTCAATTGTTTTTATCAAAAAAATTATTCCCCATTTTTAAATACATTTTTGCTGGATGTAGAATTCAGTGTTTTTTTCCTACCTTGCATATTTTCTGATAATAATTCTTCTATAATTCTTATATTTGTTTTTCTTACAAAATCTTACTTTCTATTTGCATCATTTTCTCTGTCAGTTTTCTATTTTATAAATATAGTATGTAATTAGTGTTTTATAGTTATCCTTCTTGGCATTCTTAGAGATAATTTTATCTATAATTTGTCATCTTCTACTAATTTTGGAAAATTCTAAGTCATTTTTTCAAATATTTCTATAACTCCATTATGCCTCTCTTTTCTTATTCTTTATCTTTTTGTCTTAGATTTCATGTAAGTTGATTGCTCTCTGTGTTGACTCTTTGATGGTTTCAAGTAAATGTATGAACTTGATGGTTTCCTGGCATTTTGCTTTACTTTGTTCTTTTTAAAAAAATGTTGCTTTTTATAGTTGGGAATGATGTTATTTTTAGCTTTCAACATCATAAATGGATGTCAGAAATAGCCTTTGTAGCTTCTCTTTTCTTTACTTTATTTTACTAGTAAACATTTTTTTTTCACAAATAAGGCATAGTTGGTAAAAAACAGATTCAGGGTTTGCAAGTCCAAATATATCTTTACTTTCATCCATTGTGGTGCTTGACTTTCCAATTTTAAACAGAATTCTGTGCTAAAAATAATTTGTCTTTAGAGCATAGGAATCTTTACCCATTTATTTGCTCCAGAGATTTATTAATTTACTTATTTTAATATTAATGTTATCAAGTTTACTCAAGATCCAGAAATTTTTCTGGTATTATAAGAATTCACAAAACCAAACTGATTAAAAAAATCCCTATAACTATAATTTCATTTATCTAATAATATTTTTATATTTTAGTAATATTTAATACTTTGTAGAAACAATGATAGAATCTGAGACTGTAGAAGAGTTGCAGCAAATTAATTTTTTGCAAATTGTAAAAAAAGATAAACTCAAATCTTATTATTGTTAACACAATAATGTTTTAACATTATATTTCCATAGTGGAAAAATCACAGGAGGAATGTTGTGTTGGTTTTAAAATTCAACGAAATCACTATATTTTCCCAATGATACATCTATTTATCAGAACAATACAGAACATTTCTTAATACAATTTAGAAACATCAGTATTCATGCATATGGTTTTAAAGTCCATGAGTCATGCCAAAATTTATGTTTCTACCTTTTCTTCTTATCCTGTAAGTTGGAAATCACAACCATTACTCAAACTACTAGTTGAACTTCTTTTCTTTTCTTTTCCTGAACTATAACTTTGGCAAGTGAAAACAAACAAACACAACACATTTTTAAGAGCAAATTATTATTAACTATTTATTTTTTACTTGCTTTTGGAATTATTTACTATTTACCCAGAATAAATATTTGATATATACACATGGTAACAGAACATATTTTATGATTATTTATTCTCCAAAGGTTCTCAGAGGAAGAAGGAAAGAAGGAAAGGAAAGCACAAAGGAGAAGAGGTGGAAGCCTGCTACAAGCAAGTATGATACTACAAAAGACTAATTATGTTCCTTCTGTAAGCAGGTGAGATGGTGTAGGTTCAGGAAAACATGTTTTGAAACTAAACACATGCATAAGAGACAGAATTTGTATGCCAACATAAAAAAAGATAACTTGGGACTTTGAGAATTCCTTCAAATCATACAATAAACAAAGTCAGTAACAAATATTCACAGAGGTACAAAAAACAAAACAGAACAAAACAGAAGTCTACTAAATTAAAGCAGGTGATTTTTCATTTGGACAAACAGGACAAAGAAGTCCCTCTTCAAAGTTTCTTCCATTCTTGTCCAAATAGGCTTCTCAAATGAACAACTTTTTTTCATGTCAAAAGTTTACCAAAGTTGCCAATGTCATTTCAAGTGGTCTTTGATTAAATTATTCCAATTAGAGAGATATGTACATGAATTAAAATTGCAGGGGAACAGATTCTTGGTTCAGAAATACAACCAAAGAAGATTCCATAAGAAAAACACATGCTACTAAGAAGAATGTTTGTTTGCTTAATTTTGCATTTCCAGAACCTCATCAAACATAGTCATCATCAACTGAAGACCCAATGAAACCTACAGATCTTCCAGGTGAAATCATATAATGCAATTCTCAGGGACACAACAACAAAATTATAGGAATTGTTATGAAATTTTTATAGACTCTGGCATATGACACCAGTTTGATAAAACCTTCTGATTTTTTTCAGCTCTTGACACTAGGCCAAGAGAAAGAATGATTGGATGTAGAACTGTCCTCCTCTTTCTCCTTATAGACTTGCAAGAGAATATGACAAGGTCTTTCAAAGAGCAAAAGGTAGTATTGTAAAAATCCAGGCAGGTTCCCACAAAAATAACAGTTATAAAATATGATCATATGCCAAGGGCAAATAGTAGTCATACACTCCCTAAGGTATCAAATGTCACTATTCCTCTAAAATAAAATATTATGATTAATAATGAATCACAAAGCAATATTTCCAAAAACAATTTTGGCAGAATGTCAGTTTTAAGGTTAATAAATGATAAGTGAAAATATGAAAATATTTACTATTATCAATGGGGAAACATTTTAAAATAAACTATTAGAAAATTAATGAGAGTTGATATTGACAGATTTTATTCCATATCATCATATCATTAACACTGTCTATTGGCTCCTCTCACTCCCAAAATAAAAACACTGACACAACTGGAAAATATTTGTAAAAATCACAACTTGGCATTGATGTTTTTACAGAGCAATAAAAATAAATATTACAACAGAAAAATAAAGACAGGGACAAATACAGATAACTTATGTAAGAAAAAATAGATATAATTAATAAATATTTTCATACTAACCTCAGAAGTTATGGAAAATTGCCACAATTAAACCAAAATGAAATTTATTTTCCATTAGTGTTTATGGCCTGTGAATAATGATTATAAATTATTTTGTGATAATACATTGATTTAGCTCCTCAAAAAGTTTTTTATATATATTAAAAGCAATAAAGGTTCAAATATTTGATATTTTTGCAATTTTATGAGTTGATTTTTGGTGAAAGTTTAGATGCAAAGACATAACAGTAATCTTTATAACAGACTTATTTGTAATCCACAAAAATTTTAAAAATTTAAATAGCCAAACAGGAGAATGGTTTAACCAATTTTCATGCACCGATAAAAGAGAAAAATACAGCCATTGGAAACATGTAATTTTTACTTTAATTAGAAAAATGTTCAAAACATAATAAATACATGAGTAAAGCAATAGAACTTATTATTTACATGGTAAGATCTTAATTTTGTTATGTATGGACAATGTGTATATGTATATAGGACCAACTTTAACTACATTAGTTCTGGGCCTCTATATTTGTGATTTGCATATGTATTTTTAAATTGCTTCCAACTTTTTCCATATTCTGAATGATATATACTGAACAAGCATTATGTTTGTAATCAGAAAACAACTGATGTTAGATTTTCTAAAAAATTACAATTTTAGGAAAAGAAAGAGATTACTAATAACCATAGATATTTTTAGAATCAGAGATATTTTTATGATTACCAAACCAATTTGTGAGATTTAATAGCTGGATTTATATTATAAAAGACAGAAATATGTATTATTAAATTATTGACATGCTCTTTTGATTAAACACTCTATCATTTCTTAATAATTTCTTAAATAAAGAAAGAAATAGGGATCAGCATCATAACATAGCAGGAAATCAAACTAATTACCGCAACCAGCATGGAATTGTTTCAAAAGATACTTTTAAAGTTAGAAAGTATTTTTAAGTGTATTTCAAAGTTTTGTTATAAAACATAAACAAGAAAATAAAAGCCAAAAGCAATGCTTGTACTGTGATTTCTCTGTATATTTTAATGTGCTTGGAATAAAAACTATTTCTGTTTAGCTGATCAAAGCTGTTTTGGTTTTCTTAAGAAGGTGGAAGAACTTCACCTGTGAATTTTTATAGAAGCCTGGGGAAACACTCAGCAGGATCTAACTTTTTGTTGTGGGTAAAAAACATTTTTCCCTTTATATAAAAGTTTGCTCTTTATTTGGAAGAAGGAATCCCCTGGTGAGGTGAGTTTTAGCAGAAAAAATACAATAGAACACACATCTTGAGAGTGGGAGACATCAAAGTGAGGTATGAACAATTGAAGATCTATTCATCATCTATATTATCAAAAATAATGTTCTCTCAAAGCAAATGATACAATTTTGCAAAAGTATACTTGAATATGAAACATTTAGCTTGTCTTCATTTTAAAGTAGTATTTATGAGTCTTATATAATGATAAGTTTAAAATTCCTGATTGCATTCTCCCTCCTCTATCATTTAATCAGTGCACAGTAATATCCACTTTATATCCACTTTTATATGCTTGATATGATATCTTAAGCCACACAGGATTCACAGACAATTTACAAAAGACATGTTTTCAAATTTGATGACAGGGTTTTTTTTTGTTTAAAATAAAAAATTATTTAAAAAATGAAGTTAATATTTTTGTAAGATGCTTAAGGAAGTAATTATATGTTACTATTATGGGTGAATTATGTCCACTTAAATTTATGTCACAGTCCTAAGCCCCAATACTTCAGAATCTGATCTTGATTGGAAATGGGTCATTGCAGATGTAATTAGTAAGATAAGTTTATCCTGGTGTAGGGTAGGCTTCTAGGCCAGTATGACTGGTGTCTTTATGGAGAGGTGAAGTTTGGACACTCATTCAGGGAGGATGCCATGTGAAGCACGGAATTATGCTGCCACAAGCCAACCACCATCAAAGATTGCTGGCAAACCACCAGAAGTTAGGAGAGAGGTATGGAACAAATCCTTCCCTGGAGCCTTCAGAGTTAGTATTGGCTCTGCTGACACCTTACTCTTAGATGTCTAGCCTGTAAAAATATGAGACTATAAATTTATATTGTTTAAACCACTCAGTTTGTGGTATTTTGTTGCAGCCATCCCAGAAAACTAATATTATCACCAACAGAATAAAGTAAGTGTCATAGAAAAATGTTTTTAAAAATTCAGTATTATAGGTGTTAAATAGAAGTCAATATTGATAGAGCAAGTTTGCTATAGATATTTAATACAAGATAGTTCTGACTGATTTATAAACTTTTTCAAAGTACTATCTAATTATACTTGGGCAGATGTAATGCTATATGTAATTACATCCAATTACTTTATAGTCTCATAAAATTATATACGGGCATACCTCACTTTATGGTGCTTTGAAGATACTGCATTTTTTGCTAATTGAAGGATTATGTTAATCCTGCATCAAGCAAGTCTATTAATGCCATTTTTCCAAAACCATGTGCTCACTTTGTGTTTCTGGATAACATTTTGGTCATTTTCACAATATTGCCATCATTTTCATTATTATTATCTGTTATGATGATCTGTGATCAGTGATCTTTGATGTCACTATTGTCATTGTTTTGAAGTTCCACAAACCAGGTCTAGGTAAGACAATGAACTTAATTAATAAATATCAGGTGCGTTCTCACTGCTTTACCAACCAGTCATTCCCCCTTCATTCTCTCTCTTCTTGGGCCTCATTCCCTGAGAAACAACAATATTGAAATTAGGCTAATTAATAACCTCTTCTTGGCATCTAAGAGTTCAAGTTGAAAGGAAGACTGGCATATCTCTCACTTTAAATCAAAAGCTAGAGATGATTAAGCTTAGAGAAGAAAGCATATAGAAAGCTGAAATATGCTGAAAACTAGGTCACGTGTGCCAGTTAGCCAAGTTTCGAATGCAAAGGAAAAGTTATTGAAGGAAATTAAAAGTGCTACTCCAGTGAACATACAAATGATTTAAAAAAAAGTGCAACAGCCTTCTTGCTGATACGGAGAAAGATTCCATATGAATCTTTAGGCAGATGTAACGCTATATGTAATTACATACAATTACTTTGGATGTAATAGAAGATTACTTTGGTTTGAGTAGAAGATCAAACTAGCCGCAATATTCCCGTAAATCAAAGCCTAATCCAGAGCAAGGCTATCTCTTCCATTCTAAGAAGGCTGAGAGAGGTGAGGAAGTTGCAGAAGAAAAGTTTGAAACTAGAAGAGATTCATTCATATGGTTTAAGAAAAGAAGCCATCTTCATAACATCGTAAGGTGAAGAAACAAGTGCTGATACAGAAGCTACAACAAGTTATCTAGAAGATCTAGCTAAGATAATGGATTAAGGTGGCCACACTAAACAACAGACTTTTCAATGTACATGAATGAGCCTTCTATTGGAAAGGATGCCATCTGGAACTTTCCTAGCTAAAGAGGAGAAGTCAATGCCTGTCTTCAAAGCGTCAAAGCACTAGTGCAGATAGACTGACTCTCTTATTAAGTGCTAATGTAGCTGGTGACTTTAAGTTGAAGCCATGCCCATTTACCATTCCAAAAATCCTAGGGTCCTTAAAGTTATGGTAAATTTGATTTCTCTCAGATCTATAAATGGAACAACAAACCCTGGATGACAGCACATCTGTTTATAGCATGATTTACTGAATATTTTAAGCTCACTGTGAAGACTTACTTACTGCTAAGAAAACAAGATAGCTTTCAAAATAATTACTGCTCATTGACAATGCACCTGGTCATCCAGGGGCTCTGATGGAGATGTACAAGGAGATTAATGTTGTTTACATGCCTGTTAACACAACACCCATCCTGCAGTAATTTCAAATCTTATTATCAATATTTAAGAAATACATTTTATAAGGCTATAGCTGCCATGGATACTAATTCCTCTGATGGATCTGGACAATGTAAATTGAAGAATCCTGGAAAGGATTCATCATTCTAGATGTCATTAAGGACATTCATAATTCATGGGAGGAGGTCAAAATATCAACATTAACAGAAGTTTGGAAGAAGGTGATACCACCCCTCCTGGACAACTTTGAGGTGTTCAAGACTTCAGTGGAGAAAGTCACTGCAGAAGTGGTAGAAATAGCAAGGGAACTAGAATTGGAAGTGGAGCCTGAAGATGTAACCGAATTTCTGCAATCTCATGATCAAAGTTGGACAATTGAGGAGTTGCTTCTTTTGGATGAGCAAAGAAAGTGTTTCCTGAGATGAAATCTACTCCTGGTGAAGATGCTATGAACATTTTTGAAACTACAACAAAGAGTATAGAATATCACATAAACTTAATTGATAAAGCAGTGGCAGGGTTTGAGAGAATTGACTCCAATTTTGAAAGAAGTTCTTCTATGAGTAAAATGCTATCAAACAAAATTGCATGCTACAGAGAAATATTTTGTGAAAGGAAGAACCAATTGATGTAGCAAACTTCATTGTTGGCTTATTTTCAGAAATTCCCACAGCCACCTCAGCCTTTAGCAACCACCACCCTGATAAGTTAGCAGCAATTGACAGCGAGGCAAGACCTTCCACTGGCAAAAAGATTATGACTGACTGAAGGTGCAGATGATCATTAGCATTTTACTGCAATAAAGTATTTGTAATTAAGGTATATAAATTGTTTTTTTAGACATAATGCTGTTGGACACTTAGACTACATTATAGTGTAAAGGTAAACTTTTATGTACACAAGGAAACCAAAAATTTGTGACTCACTTTATGATAATATTCACTTTATTGTGGAAATCTGAAGCTGGACCTGCAATGGTGTGAGGTATGCCTGTATTTCAGAAAAATGTTTTTAAAACATTACCCAACTTCCTGAAAATACGATAGATTTTAAACTTCACATCATTTTATTTCCTGTGACTCAGCATATAATAACTGTGCCTCTTGCTATAACTTTCTTCCCAGATAATTAAGAATGAGCTTTCTTTCATGTAGATGGGTAGCAATAATGTTAATGATCAAAGAAGTGCTGATCAAGAAGGGATGAGTCAATCAGCTTCAAAGAAATTTAAGAAAAATCAATGTATTTATTTAAGAGCAGTTCACAGTCAGCACACATAAAGATGAATTATTCTGTGTTATGTGAAATATCACAACAGGGAACAATTCCACTGAACTGTAAGATTGGTGAGGGGTGAGTAGGTTGCCTCCTAGGGGCCCCTGGTGTTTCTATAATTTAATGAAAGATAAAGGATTGAAGAGTGACTCAGATTTGTTAGCGTGTGATATTTCTGTTTAACCAGTACATCATGTTATAGTTTTTAACAATTCAATTTGCCAATGAAAAATACTTCACTATTGCTCTCCATGTTATTTTGTAAGATATTTATAGAATTTTCCAAAATTTTCTATTTTTAAATACACTAAGATTTCATTTTATACGTCATATTTGTAGGACAGATAAATTTAGATAAAATTAAGGTAATTTTAAGATAATTCTGAGATAAAAGTTAAATAACTAAGTTAAATAACAAATAATCATGCTTCATTCTGCATACAACATTCTAATTATTAACAATTACAATGTAGGCTTTGACCACTTGTTTTGACAAACATAGTCATCATTTCAACACATATGGTTTGTGAACTAAAATTCAAACCTAAAAAGAAGTATAGTATAGGAGAGTTAGGAGAGCGGAATAAAACATAAAATGTCCCCAAAGTATTTTCAAAATTACAAAAGGTGGTTTTCTTCTTTTAGTTTTCTCTTTATGAACAGTATTTCTTTCAATCCTACTTTCTCTGCAAAGACATTAATAATAATTGCAGAGAGAGTAGTTTGTTTACTCACCCACTGCTTTCGATGTTTTTTTTTTGATGATCTGGAAGATTCTTTTAAATCTTTTAATTTTCTGTCAGACGAAGATTTCTGATTAGTTTCAATTCTTTGCTGAACATGTACGTCTACCTAAGATATGGTGTACCTACTGAAAATCATTAAAAAAGTATTCATTATTTGAAATCTATAACACTTTGTGAGGAGTGATGCATTAATAGTAATATAATTACTTTAGAGAATTGTGACTAAGTGCTAAGGATTAGTAAAATTTTCCAGGCTATGTAGAAAATTTTCCTACAGATAAATTTGTAAAGCATTTTTAAAGATATACCCCACTTCTTTTAAAATGGAGAATATCTAAATTCTAAAAATCAGAAAACTAAAAGTAGTTAATTTTAATTTTAATTTGTTTTTACTTCTAGTTTCAGTACTGGGGCACATATTGATTTTATTTTAGAGTGAAATTTTGTGCCTATAGAATGATTTTAGTTACTTACATAAGGAAGTTTGTAATTTTAAAAATAATTTGCTGCCATTATATTGGTTTAGAATTTGAATTTATAGTCAGCTAAAGGCATTAATGTAGGGGACAAAAAATGTGATTTAGTTGTGATCAGAACCAAAGGTACCAACTTTTCTGTATATGTTTTTCAGGACACTCTCTTTATCGACCACCTTTTTAGTTTTTCTCTATTTCACTATTTTCTTTTTCTCAATCTAAAAGAATGGATTTTGTTCTTACACTAAAGAATGAATGGCTTTGTATATTCTCACTATTTCCTAAAGTAATATTTATTGCTAAAATCTGTTCCACAAGATTCTAATTTTAAGTAATGTGAAAGAAACTAAATAAGGCCTCTTTAAAACCGTGTGTTTCATAAGTGTTCTTTTATATAGTAATTTAGTAAGACGAGAGGTGCATACATTCCTATAAAAGTAAGGAATATATTAATTGGAATAATATATTAAAGTGGTAAATTAAAATCATCTGTTCACATTTAATACATGTAAAAACAATGAGAGACATGAACATTTGCATACATATAACCAACAGTTCTAGATATAGGGTGTTTTGTTGGTTTTATTCATTTGATGTTTTTTCTTTTATTTTTTTGCATTTTAATTGAGTATAAAATCATTCAGGAAATAAAGGGCACAAATCTTAACTCTAAAGCTGGATGAATATTTACATATATAATCACTACCTAGATCATAATATAGAATATTTATTTTACCCAAAAATGTTCCCTCATTCTCAATTTCGGTCAATATCCATCTCTGTTCCCTCCTTGGAAAACTTTACTCTGAATTGTACCACCACCAATTGGTTTTGCCTGTTCTTGAACACACACCTTACCAGGACAGAGAAAGTAGTGTTAGTTGTCAAGATCTCTTTATAGCAGAGGTCCCCAACCTTTTTGGGCACCAGGGACTAGTTTCATGGAAGGCAATTTTTCCATGGACGGGGGTGGGGTGGTGGTCGATGGTTTCGGGATGATTCAAGCACATTACCTTTATTGTGAACTTTATTTCTATTATTATCACATTGTAATATATAATGAAATAATTATACAACTCACCATAATGCAGAATCAGTGGAAACCCTGAACTTGCTTTCCTGCAACTAGACAGTCCTATCTGGGGGTTATGGGAGACAGTGACTGTAAATAAAGATGAAGTTTCCTTCGCTTGCTCACCAGCTGCTCACCTCCTGCTGTGAGGCCAAGTTCCTGACAGGCCACAGACTGTTACCAGAGTTTTAATGCACAAGTAGGGATCTTAGATCTGCTCAAGGTATATTTAGATTCTTACATACAGTAGGGACACTGGAGAGGCTTCCCTTTAATAAAAGGAGACTATAAGAACACTGTCCATTTGTCTGGGGAAGCAATAAGAAAGAATTCTGCCTGCAGGAACTGCCTAGCAAGGTCTGACCTTTGTTCCTCCTTCCCCTGGAAGCAGGATGTCCTTCAGAGCTTTGCCCAGTGAGTCATATATGTATATGGTGGGTGGTCTGCCTTTTCCAGGTATCTCAGCTGTGATGCACGTGGGACACTCATAGTTGAGAATCCATCCACTCTGGGCAGCTTTTTTGACCCTTGGAGGACTAGCTTGCGATGATTACTAGGCTTCTTTTGTCCCTAGCTGCCTATCTGTAAGTAATAAATAATCTGCTTGTAATTTGTTGCCTATGAGTGTGTTCTGTGTTACCAGACTCAGAGAAGTTGATAACTGGTGCACAATAAACCTGCTCTGCACCTGTCCACATCTCTGACCTGTACAAACTGTGAAATAATAATTTTTTTTGTTCTTGTTTGTGGTATTTTGTTGTAGAGCAATAGAAAAGTAGTAAAACAATAAAAGAGTTCATTGTTAAAAATAATAAAAAAAAAACCCTATTTTACCAGGGACATTAAAGAGATACAATGACAATGAGCTCCAAAAAACATGAAATTACAACAAAAAGTTAATTTTTTTATTTCATTATTCATGCATTTATTTTTATTTCAAAATATTAAGAGGGTACCAATGTTTTTGTTACATGGATACATGTACAATGCTTAAGTCAGGGCTTTTGGTGTGCCCATCACCAGAATAGGGTTCATTGTACCCAACAGGTGAGTTTTTATCCCTCATCCCACTCCCACCCTCCCTCCCTCTTGGTTTCCAGTATCCTTTACATCTCTTTGTGTCCATGTGTACACATCATTTAGCTCCTAATTCCTAGTGACAACATGTGGTGTTCATTTTTTCGTTCTTGATATACTTCACATAGGATAATGTTCTCCAGTTCCATCCAAGTTGCTGCAAAAGATATTATTTCATTCCTTTTTATGGCTGAGTAGTACTGCATGGTGTGTGTGTGTGTGTGTGTGTGTGTGTGTGTGTGTGTATATATACCACATTTTCTTTATCCACATAGGAATTGATGGGCACTTAGGTTGATTCCATATCTTTGCAATTGTGAATTGTGCTATGATAAAAATTCAAGTGCAGGTGTCTTTTTAATAAAACGGCTTCTTTCCTTTGGGTAAATACCCAGTAGTGAGATTGCTGGATGGAATGGTAGGTCTACTTTTAGTTCTTTGAAGAATCAGCATACTATTTTCCATAGAGGTTGTACTAATTTGCAGTCCTACCAATGGTGTAAAAGCGATCCTTTCTCTCTGCAGCTATGCCAGCATCTATTGTCTTTTGACTTTTTAATAATGGTCATTCTGACAGACGTAAGGTGGTAGCTTATTGTGGTTTTAATTTGTGTTTCCCTGATGATTAGTGATGTTGAGCATTTTTTCATATTTTTTTTTAGTCATTTGTCTATCTTTTGAAAATCTTCTGTTCATGTCTTTTGCCTATTTTTTGAGTTTTGTTTTCTGATTTGTTTGAGTTCTTTGTCTATTCTGGATATTAACCCCTTGTTGGATGTATAGTTTGCAAGTATTTTCTCCCATTTTGTATAGTCTAAATAGACTATAGTCTATTTACTCTAGTGATTATTTCCCTTGCTGTGCAGAAGCTCTTTAATTTAACTAAGCCCCATTTATTTATTTTTGTTGTTGTTGTATTTGCCTTTGTGGTCTTAGTCATAAATTCTTTGCCTAAGCCAATGTGTAGAAGAATTTTTCCTATGTTTTATTCTAGAATTTTTATGATTTTATGTCTTACATTTAAGTCTTTTATCCAACCTGAATTAATGTTTGTATATGGTGAGAGATAGGGGTCCTGTTTCATTTAAAAAAAAGAAAGAAATTTGCTGTGCAGAAGCTTTTCATTTAATCACGTCCCACTTATTTATTTTTGTTTTTGCTGTAATTGCTTTCGGGGTCTTAGTCATAAATTCTTTGCCTAGGCTAATATATACAAGAGTTTTTCCCACATTTTCTTCTAGAATTTTTATTCATGCCTTACATTTAAGTCTTTTATCCATCTTGAATTAATTTTTGTAAGTAGTGAAAGATAGGGGTCCTGTTTCACTCTTCTGCTTGTGGCTATCCAATTCTCCCAGCACCATCTATAGAATAGGGCTTCTTTTCCCCAGGGTATATTGTTGTGTGCTTTGCCAAAGATCAGTTGGTTATAGGTAGATGGTTTTATATCTGGGTTCTCTGTTCTGTTCCATTGATCTATGTCTCTATTTTTGTACCAACACCGTGCTATTTTGGTTACTATAGTCTTATAGTATAGTTTGAAGTCTGGTAATGTGATGCCTCCAGATTTGTTCTTTTTGCCTAAGAAATATGACTCCCAATGTTGGAGGTAGGGACTAATGGGAAGTGTTTGGGTCATAGGGGTGGATCCCTCATGAATATATTAATGCCCTCCTTGGGGTGAGTGAGTTATCATTCTATTCATTCCTGGGAGGGCTGGTTGTTAATTAGAGCCTGACTCCTCCACCCCTCTTGCTTTCTCTATTGCCATGTGATCTCTGTACACACTGGCTCCCCTCTACCTTCAGCTGTGAGTGGAAGCAGCCTGAGGCCCTCTCCAGAGGCAGCTGCCAAATCCTGTACATTCAAGCCATCAGAATTATGAGCCAAATAAGACTCTTTATAAATTTTAAAAAACCCAAAATAATTAATAGACCATAAATATATTCAATTTTATTAAAGAAATGATCTGAAAGAAAACATGGATCATAATGGGAGAGAGTTCACCATGGCAAAAGATGTACACATTTGAGAAAGAAATAAATACAATAATTAGAAAGCGAAATGTTTCACTCTTTAGGTAAATACCCAGTAGTGGAATTGCTGGATCAAATGGTAGTTCTACTTTTAGTTCTTTGAGGTATCTCCAGACTACCTTCCATAGAGGTTGTACTAGTTTGCACATTAGTTAATGAACTTTTATGTGCACCTATGGAAGTAACATTCATCGGGTGTCGGGCAGGTGGGAGGGGGGAGGAGGGGATGGGTAAATTCACACCTAAGGGGTGCAGAGCGCACTGTCTGGGAGATGGGCATGCTTAAAGGTCTGACTCGGGCAGAGTAAAGGCAATACGTGTAACCTAAACGTCCGTACCTCTGTAATACTCTGAAATAAATAAATTAATTAATTAATTTTAAAAAAAGAAAAAAAAGAAAAGTTTCACTCTTTAAAATTTAAAATCTATTAGATGGTTGAAAAGAAGTCAGAAAACCCGAAGACGGAATCAGCAGGCAAAGAGCTAAACTAGTAGAAATTGATCAGAATGAAAGAGAGACATGGAAGATTGAACAGGAAGAACAAGACAATGCTATTAGTTTGAGAACAGGTGATGGGGATATTGGGGGAGAGACATCATTCAAACAAATGACGGCTGGTAATTTATCAGAATTGTTTCCAGAATTGAAAAGATATAAAGAGTGGCAGGTAATTATATTACTAACCCAGAGCAACTTTGAAATCCCACCAGGAATGTGTTAGAAGAAGATCCCTTTATCCTTGAGAATAATCCTAGATAAAGCCGAATCCCGCCCCTTGGGAATAGCTATCAAATCCCTTATCTTTTATGGTTTCTTCACTTTACCCCCATAGAGGTTTTTTTTTTTATAGTTAGCCACCTTGATCACAGCTGAGAGAACGTGGAAAATATGCCATCTTTAGAGGCTAAGCAGCTCTCCTGCTTCTAGTGTAGAAAGTTGAAGGCCAAAGGATTGTTTGAAATCACTGCTGAGCCTTTTGGTAGGCCTTCTCTCCCAAACACTTATGCAGATTTTCATTTTTTTTTCTTCCAGTCTACTCCTGTGTCAAAAGCCAACTCCATACTTCTTTTTCTAGGCTAAATTGCACATGCTTTGAGCCTATTAGACTTATATGGGAGAGCAATACTTCTGGTATTGTTTAGTCTTTTTGGTATTGTATTGTCTTTTTACTTAACCATTTAAGTAAATGATTTGCTCAAGGTCATCTGATTCAATTAAGAATTTTTATAAGGGAACGATGGCTATATCCTTGGTTTGATGCTTGGCACAAGACTGAGTTTTAATTGGCCCACTCACTCAAAACATTCTTACGTTTATCTTTTGTCAATTGCAGATAAGAATTAATCAATTCCCCAAATATTTGAAAACCTCTTATTCCCTTTTATCTCTGCATTTTAAAAATTGAGCCAATTTTTTTTTAGTTTATCTTACTATCTTGTCAAATGCAACCAATAGCATAGAACTCATCTTTAATTTTCCAACTTCTTTACTTAAAGTTTACTCCAAATATTTTAGGCCTTCTAAATGATCACATTACAGTTTTAACAAAACTTTCACATTACATAACATCGTTTCATATTTTTCTAATAACAGTTTCTTCATCCTTTCTGCTTAGCCACAAAACTAGCACCAGGTGTTTTATTTTTTGTTAAAATAGCACCCATTCTTGGTATTAATTTCAATATCAGTCAATTTACCCAAGGTATGGAGCAGTAAAAAGGATTTTTAAATTTCAGCAGCTTACAAGAAAAAAAATATTTATTTCTCTCTCACATTACGTGAATGCTAATGATTGGCTTCACTTAACTCTCCTGTTTCTTTAATCAGGGACCCAGGCTGAAGGAACAACCTATGGTACATTACTGTCTATTCTCTTCCCAGGAGGAATGGGGAGAATAGAAAGGAACCCCATAATGACTCTTAATTTTTCTAGTAGAAAATGGATTCCTTCCATTTATATTTATTGAACCAAGCAAGTCCCAGAGTCAAGCACGACATCAATGAACAAGGAAGTATAATCCTTCCACAAGAAAGGATAGTGCATATCTTGTACAATAATATAAGCTATCAGAGGTAGTGTTTTACATTTTTTATTTCTTTGTTTTTCTTTAATAAATATAATCCACACAAAATTTGTGGCTGGGCATGGTGGCTCATGCCTGTAATCCTAGCACTCTGGGAGGCCAAGGCGGGAGAATCGCTTGAGCTCAGGAGTTCGAGACCAGCCTGAGCAAGAACAAGACCCTGTCTCTACTAAAAATAGAAAAATTAGCCGGGCATGGTGGTTCATGCCTGTGGTCCCAGCTACTAAGGAGTCAGAGGCAGGAGGATCGCTTGAGCCCAGGAGTTTTAGGTTACAGTGAGCTATGATAACACCACTACATTCTGCCCAGGAGTATTAAATAAAACATCCATATCAAGCCACTAGCAACAAACCCTGGTACAGAATCAGTACCCTATAAATATTATTCATTAGAATAAAAAATAAAATATTTAAAATCTAATATCAATTTGTGTTCTTATATTAATTGTCTAGGTGGCTTTGGATAGAAGAATAATTAATAATATTCTTATTTTGTAAAACACTCCAATATACATAATGGAAAGTTAATGTTCAATCAAATTATTTTAAATGAACAGAAATAAAAACAAATACAGTTAAGAACTGTCAAAATTTGGCAAGTACAAATTTTTTAAAAATTTGGCATATACATCATATTTAAAAGGAATTTATAAAGGATTGCTTTGAGATTTCAAACATGTAACTAAAATTATATTGTTACATATTCCCAATACTAAATTAACTCTTTAGCCTGAAAATTTTAAGAAAACCTAAAACAGATATTTTAAATGAAAAAAAAAAAAACCTACCACTGAATGAGATGACTGAGTTCATGTTGTTCCAGTCAATTTAAATGCAAATAATTTCCAAACCATAAAGGCTTAGATAGAAAAGCTGTTACCACACACAATCTACACATTTTACACATCCACTGAACATTTTCTGGAGTAGTCGATGTGCTATGTATTATGAAGTAAATAGATAAGCAGAGCTCACAAATTTATTGTTTGTTTTGTTTGTTTTTAATGTGTTTTATTTATTTCTCCACATCAGGTAGGCAGGAAAAGTACTTTTCACTGGTGAATAAAATGCATTTGCCCCTAACAGTTGGCTAAAATAAAAATGACAAGTCCTGGATTCAATAATTTATAAAAGGAGAATAAGTGAGGACTGGCTGTCAAAGAGGTAAGTCAGCTCAATAAAGTATTTTATTGCACTGAGTTTTCCCCAAGGAAGGGTTTGCCCACAGCAACCTGGAGCTGCTCTCGGGCCTTAGCCCACGCACTGTCTTCAACTATAACTCACAATTCCTCAGTGAGTGGGAAAGGCTTTGTTCTTTCTAGCTTTAGAAAGACTTATCGTAAGAAATTTTAATTGTAAAGAATCAAACTGAACAGAATAATTGAGCAATTACAAATTCCAATGGTGCTAAACATCTTCAATACTATTGAAAAAGTAGTTATTGGCCTAATAAATCTATATTAATTTTTCCTAGTGTTCTCAAATATGCCTAATATTGGCTTTCCGTGATGATAACTCCATTTTGCAGCAATATTACTTCTCTCTGACATTTGAAAAACAACTATTGCATTTTGAGAAACATAACTTATGCTCAAAATAAAGTTTCTTTTTCAGTTAATTGAATGACTTACATGAATGAGCACTGGGTGCGTGAAATCTTGTCATGCTGGACCCTGCTACGGGAAAATTCTATTAAATATTATTGGCATATTGCTATTCACAGACCCTCTTTTTTCTATGTTCAAACTACTCTTTTTTTGTTTGGTTGGCTGAAATGGAATGAAAACATGAGTTGAATATTTCATGCTGTGCTGGTATGTATAATTCATGATCAAATTCTTCAAAAAGAAATACATAAAAAGTACTGAAAGCTATAAATGAAATATTTTTATACTTAACAGAGACACTGCATAAAGATCTTTTAAGTTTTGTCTGCACTGATACCATGAAGAATTATGAAAAATAACAAGCCACTAAGAAAGAATCAATGACAGAGAGGAAATAGAAAAGAGAAAGAATTAAACAGAAAAATAGATAACTGTTCATATAAAATGCAGACAAATAGTTTTCTCACAAGTAATACATGAAAATGTTAGGAAGTTTTATAACAAGATATTTGAGTCAATTATATACTTCTTCCTTTTCTCTTGTGAATGCAATGTGAATGATCAAGTTTTTAAAAGAGGACATTGTATTCCAAGATATCTTTTAAAAAAGCAGAATTAAAGATAACCGTGGTCATTTTGTTCATTCACTCAATTTTTTGTTCATTTATTAATTCCACAAATCTCCCTTGAGTAACCAACATTTACCTAGCTTTCTGGTAGCTGGTAGAGGTACAGGCTTTATAAGTGTAATGACCATATAATTTATCATCCAAACTGAACACTTTTCGGAGTGAAAGAGGAGATATACAGAGGATGTTGGGTTAACAGTTGGAAAATGAGACTGTCTCTGGCAAAACAGGGTATATAAACACCACCTTGTAAGACTTGCTTTTTGACCTTAAGGGCTTCATGGTATATCATTGTATACTGGAAAAGGAACAAAGAACTAAAACATGATATGACAAATTTATAATGTGGGAAGCTCCAGTGTAATTGAAAGGTGTATAGGATGGAAATAACCTGGTTGTGGGGGGTCATGAAAAGTATTTTGAAGGAAGAACTTTAAACTGAGGGACGGATAATACTGGCTAAATTATGACTGTCTAATAATTAAAATCAGCTTGGTAAAACACTAAAAATAAATATGAAGCCCCCAACCAAATAAACCATCCAGTATAAGAAGAGATTATACAATATCTTCAAGAAAACAAAACGAAATTTTGTGTGTCTCTGTGCTCAAAATCATATAGTAGGTAGAAAGAAATACCCAGTCTGAACTCTAGATCTGAATTATTATGAAAAATTGCTGAAGTACCATAAAAATTCTGTTATCCTAATAGAGTTATCCAATTTAGATTAATACTATGAGCTACAAGATGGTGCTCCCAATTATAAATATAGCAGTCAGTAGTTCTGCATCACCTTTTACTGAGCTAGAGACTCTGCTGTCTGAAAACAAATTTAAGGGGCTTACACTCAGTATTTCTCCTAGCTTATTCCTCATTTTCTGTTTCAGTCAGGCAGTTAAACTAGGACACAATGTTTTTGCTATCTTGTTATATACCTTAAAGGATGTTTAGAAACGCCTACAAGAAAAGAAAATTCAAATAACACAAGGATAATGCTTTGTCTTGTTAGCATCAAATGCTTCAGGTTATATTGCAGAATCACAAGATAACATTTTAATATCTCTCACCAATTAGGGTAAGAAAAAGAAAATGTATATATATGCCTATGTATACACACACAATGATTATGTATATACATACACATTCATATATATATATGCATATATACACATATTTATCCATCTAATTGTTTAAAGAAATAGTTTTTGCAAAAAATTTATCTCAAGATATTCTAAATATATTTTTAATACTTATAACTGTTCTCTTAATATTTTTCTTTGATAGTATTTTGTATATCTTAATGAGTGATTATAAGTAAAAAATAAATTTAACATTTAGGTTGAGAACTGATTATTTACTGAGAAACCTATTCTCGTATGGAAGAAAAGTTTAAGGTGCTGTGTACAAGGTAGCAAAACTAATTTTCACCCAAAATGTTAATTATCATCTATTTTAAAATGTATATACATACTTTTGTTAATTATTTCTTAATACGCTTATGCAATGACTATTTTATAAAAATCAGTAATGATAGATGTTAAATTTGGGCTAACTGAAGAGCAGTTAAATAGCCATAGCTATCAGTTGGATTCCATGATCTAAATGGCTTTCATTTCCATGGCACAACCTTAAACCCTGCAATTACCAGGAAAGGTTTCACTTACAAGTAAATACTCATGGTGCTCTCTTCCCTTTACATATTTTAACTTTTGTATTTTCCAATTCTACATGATCAATCAAAATCTCATAATTCATTCAGTCCAGTTCCCTTCTATTACTTTAATACCCTGATTTCATTATGAGCTAATGAAATCACTGCACTTTCCCCTGAAACTCCATCATTTTTCTTCCATTACAATGCTTGTCAATCACCTGTGACTCTACTTGCTATTATTACTAATGCCTTGGAGTTGACACCCCATGAAAGAGTATCTAATCCCACAAAACATTTTAAAAATGTTTGTCAATATTTTCGTTTATGGTTCTTTAGTCACTGTTCCTGTTCTTTTTTTCCCTGAATTCCTCATGCTTTTTCTTGTAGGAAGAAAGAGAACATGACAATGTATAATAGATTATGCACTCATTTCTTCTCCATTTCAGCATTTCACTAAAAAGAAAGCTATTAAGGGATCACAACTTATTTGAAAACGTGAAGTTTCTCATTATAAATATGCTTATCCGGGCAGTCTATGTCAGTTAATCCTCCATAGACTGTGCTTTCCTGCATGCAGAGATCTGGCTTTCAGCATCACTTGTTAATCTCCAGAATGCCTAATCTTAGTATTCCATTGCATTCTTATTCGCCCTGTGGACATGGCTAGCAAATTGGTTGACATATCACAGATGACTTTATTAATATCTCTACTATTATACAGTGAAGTTTCTATTCTTTAATTCTTAATTTTTGTTTTATGGAAATATGTCCTTAATTATTTTTAACATATGCATTTAATGAATATATGTAATATCTTTTGAAGTATTTTCATAAATAAAATACCTTTAAATTATATTGACACAGAAAGAATATGAAAATAATTATCCAAAATTTTCTGACAGTAATATTTTTCAGAAATATGTTATTTTAATTCTTTAAGATATTTATTTTACTTTGAAGTATTTTATAAGCTCTCTATATTATATATGCATGTATATGTCTTTTCCTGTTTTTTTCTTGGAATAAGGATAAATAACTATAAACCCTAGGTTGTGGTCATTGCCTTTCACCCAAGTTTTTGTTCATTATACCTGTAGGTTAAATACCCTTTCGTATCTCCATCAATATGGATGAGGTTCTAACATACGTACTCATGTCAAGCATCTCAAGAGCTGAGAAGGATCTGAAATTTGCCTTATTTGCAAGCTAACAAACTAGTATGTTATAGTTTCATGTATACTGACAGGAGACAGAAAATTCCTGGGTCAGAGACAAAGGGTTCCACTATCTATACCCAGGAGGCAACAGTAACTTCATATTCCTGCAGGTTTCCCAGACCCCCCAAGTTCCTAGTGAACCTAGACTGGTTGTGGGCATGCAGTTGGTTTGTGACACAGCAAAGGAAGCCCCAAATTAGGAAATTCCAATTTTTTATAATGACATGCAAACAAATCTTCCCAATATTTGCTCCAGAAGAAAACATTACCTTTATTGTACTGGACAGTAAACAAACCTGCTCTCTGCCACAGCAAAGGAAAAATCTCTCTTTCAATACTGTTTGTTTTGTAAACATCCTTGGAAAAATAGTCTGTAGCAAAGGTATGCTAATGCCTCTGCTGACAAGACGGACAGAAATGTAAGTGGAGAATCGTCTCTCGATAATGCAGACTTGCAAAAACTTCTTGTTTCACTGGACAAGTATAAATTTTTCTTCTTTTCATATTTTCTGACTTTCTGGCTCTTTCATTTGATTGGGAATCTATAATCCCAAATCCATTTTAAATTCACTTTTTCCTAACAGTGCTTTACTTATAAAAGTAAAGTTACCAAAATATAAATTTCCCAGAAAATAAATCTGCCAATAAATCTGCTAGGAAATGCATTTTAAAAAAACAAAAACGCACTGTTCCTGGGAGCTTAAAAAAAAATCTTGGTTTTTCCACACACAAAAAAAGGAATAATAATTTAGATCCTGCCATAGAGGAACTGGATTTCTTATGTGTGTATCCTTGGTGTTGGTGTTTTTGGGCCACATTAGAGACTGAGATAACAACTTTCCACTGTTTTTCATTCTGGTAATTTTGCAGTACTTAAAATAGAGTAGCAAAGATAGGGAAATAGTTCAGACAATAGATTCGACTGCCAATTTTAGTTTTGAATTTCTATCTTATGATGTTTCTTCATGGAAACATCAGTGGAAAATTATTAAAAATATTTTAAGAGCTGCTAGTCAGATCCATTTTATACAGAAATCCTATCTGTAGTTTTCTTTGCCTCTGTGTGTCCATGTGTGTATAAATTTTAGCGAATGCACTCTGTAAAGCTATATTATCACAAGGTGAAGGTCAGAATAATGCGTGACCACTTGAACCTCCCTCAAATATTTCTTTTTAAAATTATCAGAGGCTCTTCATCACTATAGCCAAAGTGCCAAAATTTGTCAGGTTTCCAAAGAATATTCTAATTTATATTATTTTTACGTTCTCTTTAAAGCATTGAAAATCACAGAAAGTCTAAGTCACAGCTACTTATATTTCTTCTGTCTGAATACAACATTACTGAAAGAGGTATAGAATTTTTTTTTTTTTTGCCATTTTGGTAGCTCTAATTTGGGTTTCAAATACGTTACAAAATTTTGCAAAATTTAGGTCTAAAGCAACAAACCTGAGTAACTTTTTAAAAAGTATGTCTGCTAAATCCTGCCTTAATTCATTATGTCTTAAAAAAAAGATGATTTACCACACTTCCAAAAGATCCCAATAGGTGCCAAGATATTGTTTACTCTCACGTAGGGGTGGTTTATTTTTCCCATGAGACCTATTTTAGTGACCGTCTCAGGGTAATACTTGTTTTGAAGTATTAATGTCATACAATAAGCTGCATATGATTAATTGTATGACAAAACTTTTGGCCTATATGTATAGGCCATGCATAGAGGCATCATCACAAGAAAATGAATATACCTATAACTTATGAAGGTTTCTTCCTGACTCTTTATAATCCTCTGCTGGGCCTTTCCCTGATGCCTCACCTGCACCTCATCCAGAAGTAGGCAATTATCTATTTCTATCATTACAGGTTAGTTTGATTTTTCCAGAATTTTGTTCAACTGTAATCCTACAATGTATGCTTTTTTGTCTGTCCCTATCCACTCAGCATCATTATTATGAGATTTCTCCATGTTGTTGTGTATGTCAAACTGTTCAGTACTTTTTATTGCTCGGTAGTATTCCGAATTATGGACATGCTGTACCTTTTTTATCCATTCACCTGTTCATGGATATTTGTGTTATTTCTAGTTTTTGGATCACATGTGTGATTCGTGGATATTTTTTTCCCAGGCTATGTGTGGTCTTTTCATTATCTAATGGCTTCTTTTAAAGAATGAAAGTTCTTAATTTTGGTGAAATGTATTTTATCAAATTTTTTTTCTTTTATGGATAGTGCTTTTATTATTATATTTAAGAAATTTTTGCTCAATCCAAGGTCACAAACATTTTTTCGTCTTTGTTTTTTTTTTTTTGAGTTTTTTTTTGGTAAATGTTTTGTAGTTGTAGGTTTTACTTTTAGGTGTATGGTCCAGTTTTAGTTAATTTTGTTTATGGTGCAATGTACGAGAGTTTATTTTGTTTCAAAATATGTACAATTCATGTAGTAGTATTTTTTGAAAGACTACCCTTTCTCCTTTGAATTACTTTTACAGTTTTGTCAAATATCAATTGAATGTATGTTTGTCTTTTTTTCTGTCAAATTCTTTATCTGCATCTATTGAGAGGATCTGTCTTTATATGGTCTTTATAATGGTAAGGAGAACAACTCAAGAAGAAGTCATAACAACAATAAATATTTACTCACCCAACACAGGTGCACCAGATTCATAAAGCAAATCCTACTTAATCTAAACAAAATGATAAACAGCAGCACCATAATAGCTGGGGACTTCAAGATCCCTTTGACAGAACAGGACAGATCCTCCAAATGGAAAATAAACAAAGAAACCATGGACCTAAACCGAACTCTAGAACAAATGGACCTAACCGACATTTACAGAACATTCTACCCCAAAACTACTGAATACATGTTCTTTTCATCAGCTCATGGGACATTCTCTAAAATTGATCACATCCTAGGCCAAAAAACATGTCTCAACAAATTAAAAAAAATGAAAATTATACCATGCATCTTCTCAGACCACAGTGGAATAAAATTAGAAATCAACTCCAATGGAAACACTCATCTCTACACAAAGTCATGGAAAGTAAACAACCTACTGCTAAGCTAAACGATTATTGGGCCAAGGAGGAAATTAAGATGGAAATAAAAAGATTCTTTGAACTAAATGATAAAGGGGACACAAGTTATCAAAATCTGTGGGACACAATGAAAGCAGTCCTGAGAGGAAGACTCATAGTCTTAAATGCCTACAAAAAAAAGGCAGAGAGATCACAATTCAACAATCTAATGAATTGACTCAAAGAACTGGAAAAGGAAGAGAAAACCAATCCAAAAACCAGCAGAAGAAAGGAAATAACCAAGATCAGAGCAGAAATAAATGAAATTGATAAAAAAGAACTATACAGAAGATTAATGAAACAAAAACTTGGTTCTTTGAAAAGATAAACAAAATTGACACACCTCTCACTATATTAACCAGAAACAGAAAAGAAAGGACTCTAATAATCTCAATCAGGAATGAAAAAGAGAAATTACACCTGATACCACAGAAATACAAAATATCTTCTCTGAATACTATAAAAATCCCTATGCACATAAACTTGACAATGTGGAGAAAATGGACAAATTCTTAGAAACACACACCCTCCCTAGGCTTAATCAGGAAGAAATAGAATTCCAGAATAGACCAATATCAAGTACCGAAATTGAAGTGGCAATAAAAATCCTTCCTAAAAAAAAGTCCTGGACCAGGTGGTTTCACACCAGAATTCTACCAGACCTACAAAGAAGAACTGGTGCTTATCCTGTAGAAATTATTCTACAACATTGAGAAGGAAGGAGTCCTCCCCAACACGTTTTATGAAGCCAACATCACACTGATACCAAAGCCAGGAAAGGACTCAACAAAAAAAGAAAACTACAGACCAATATCTCTTATGAATATAGATGCAAAAATTCTCAATAAAATCCTAGAAAATCGAATTCAGCTGCTCATCAAATAACTGATCCATCAGGACCAAGGTCCAAGTGGGCTTCATCCAAGAGATTCAGGGATGGTTCAACATACCCAAATCTATAAATGTAATTCACCAAATAGAAGTAAAAACAATATTGTCTTTTAATGAATATAGTTTTTCATCTTTATTTACAATTTGCATGTCTTTATTTTTCTTGCTTTTTGTTACTAGTTAATTAATAGATACAGTTTTTCTTCTTCCTTTACAATTTGGATACCTTTATCATTCTTGTTTTTTGCTACTGCCTCCCATTGTGATGTTGAATGGAAGTGTTAGAAGCTACAACTTGCCTTGTTCTTGTTCTGTGAGGGGAAAGCATTTAGTCTTTCACAATGAAGTACCATGGTAGCTGTAGTTTTTTCACAGATTCTCTTTATCAGGTTGAGAAAGTTTCTTCTATTAGCAATAATTTTTTATGAAGAATGGATATTGAATTTTGCCAAGTGCTTTTTCTGCATACATAGAAATGTCATGTATGTGTGTGTGTGAGTACATATATATATAAAAAATATATAAATATATATATATATATTTTAGATTATGATGATGGTGAGTAACATAGATTGATTTTTGAATATTAAACCAATATTGTATTACTGAAATAAAGCCTACTTGGTCATGATATTCTGTTACAGCCCAACCAGGTTCATTGCCCTCTGCCCAAGAGGAAGCCAATGAACTGAGACAGCAGGGGTTATAGTAGAGAAAGAGTTTAGTATTTTGGGCATGATGCAAGGAGATGGAAGGAATTTCTCTAATCTGTCTCCCAAGAATTTGGGAGAAAGGGTTTTAGAGATAGTTTGGTGGGCAAAGGCCTAGGGAATTGGTTCTGCTGATTGGCTGGGGATGAACTCATATGGTTGGGAAGCAGAAATTATCTTCTTGTGCTGAGTCAATTCCTAGGTCACAAGACCAGTTGAGTTGGTTCCTTTGTATGGGCCACTGGTCTGGTTGGGTCAGTTGGTCCACTGGAAAGCAGTGTCTGGAAGATATCTCAAAGACCAGCCTTAGGTTTCACAAGGGTAATGTTATTATGAGAACAATGAAGGAAGCTAAGAATCTTTATGACCATCAGCAATGTGACTCCTGAGTAGTAAGTAAGCAGTAATAGGAAAGCCAATTAGAGAGCAATGATTGGCTAAATATATATATATATATTTTATATTTATATATATTTTGACTATACCTATACTTTTACAGAGTTCAGGCCTCTACCACTGTTCCCACCTTATGGCCTTTTATTAATTTTATAGAGGGCAGTTTCAATATTATTAGTTTTAAATAATGTTAACATTGATTAACTAACTAAAATGTTTAAAGATTTTTTTATCTTTATATTTGAGGGATGATGTTCCATAGTTTTCCTTTCTTGTAATATCTTTGTCAGATTTTGACAAACGAATAATGCAGGACTAATAGAATGAGTTTGGATTTATTCACTTGTGTGTCCTTTTATAGGGAGTTAGGTAAAGTTGGTTTTATTTTCCTCTAAATATTTGGGTCATTTACCAGGAAGACATCTAGGGCTAAGTTTTCTTTGTGAAATTTTTCTTTTAACCCCTGTGTTCAATTCCTGTAATACTTATAGGTCTAATCAAGTTATATATTTCTTCTTGAGTGAGCTTACAGTTTTGTCTTTAAATTAGTCTATTTTATCTAAGTTTTGAAATTTATTTGCATAACATTTTTCATTATATTTCCTTGTTATTTTTTGAACATCTAGAGTGATGTCAGCTGTCTAATTCCTGATATTGGTAATTTGTGTATTCTCTCTCTTTTTTGTCTCATCAGTATGGCTAAAATTTAGTCAATGTTATTTATCTTAAGGAATCAACTTTTGATTTCATTTATTTTTGTTTGTATTTTTCTGTTTTCTAGTTCCTTAAATTTTACCCTCCTATATATTATATCTCTTTTCTGCTTATTTTGAGTTTTATTTATTCTTTCTTTTCTATTTTCTTATGGTAGAATCTAAAGTTGTTGAATTAAACCATTTCTAATACATGTGTTAAGTGTTATAAATTTCCCTGAAAGCACTGACTTAACTACATTCCATGGATTTTATTATGTTGTATTTTCATGTTCTTTTGATTCAAAATACTTTCCTATGTCCTTTGTATTATATTCTTTGGGTCACGGGTTATTTAGAAGTTTGTTACTTAGTTTCTAAATATTTAGTGAATTCCCAGAGAACTTTCTGTTACTGAATCCTAATCTAATTATTTTAGGTCAGAAAACATAGTTTGAATGATTTTATCCTCTTACAAAAATTGAGATTTGTTTTATGGCCCAGAATGTGGTCTATGTTGGTAAATATTATGTGCACACAAAAGGAGTACGTATTACACTTTTAGGGGGTTGTTACATAAATGTTAACTAGGTCAAGTTTGGTAATGGTGCTGTTAAGAATTCTGCATTACTACTCCTGTCTTCTTTACTTATTCTATCAATTTTTAAGAGCAATATTATAATCTCAAACTACAATGAGAGACTTATGTAATCCTTATGTTTCTGTTTTCTTTCATGTGTTTTGAAGCTGTTATTAGATGCCTAAAAGTTTAGGATTGTTAGATAAATTATCACCTCAATCATTATGAAATAACACTCTTTATTGCTCATATTATTTGCTCTAAAATCTACTTTTTCTCACATATTCTTGATATTAATAATATTTTCTTTAATAAGAATTAGCATAGTACATATGTTTTTTACTCTTTTACTTTTAACCTATTTGTGTATTTATATTTTAAGTATTTTTTTGGAGGCAGTACATATTTGAGTCTTTTTTTTTAAATCAAACTATCTCTGCCTTAGTTGATGAATTTAGACCTGTATCATTTAATATGTATAGATTTGAATATATCATTTTATTGTTTGCTTTCCCTTTGCCCCATTGTTTTTGTTGTCATTGTTCCCCTTTCCCTTCTTTTCTGCTCTTGTTGATTAATTGAATATTTTTACTGATTCCATATTTCCCCCTATGTTGGCTGTTTTTAGATAACTGTCTGACTTGATATTTCAGCAGTTGACTTATGGTTCATGTATCTTTCTCTAACTGATCATAGTCTATGTTTAAGTGGTATTATACCACTTCACATGTATTATAAAAATCTTACAATAGTACATATCTGTTTCTCCTCTCCGACCTGTTGTGATATTGTTGTTATACATTTTCCCTTCATGTATGTCATAAAACCCAATCTATAGTTTTACATTTTTCAGCCAATTGTCCTTTTAAAAGATTTAATATTAGAAAAACATGTTTTTACTAGTATAATACAGCCTTCAGTGTTCTTCAATCCTTTGTGTAGATCTGTATTTTTATTTTCTATTCTTTTTCTTCTGCTTGAATGACTTCCTATAACAATTTCTGTAGGGTTGGCCTGATTGTGATGCATTCTGTTAGCTTTTTGTATGTCTATAAAAATAATTTTCATTCATTTTTGTTAGATATCTCTACACAGTATAAAATTTTAGTTTGACTTTTTTTTGGGGGGGAGCGTATATTAACAATGTTACTCCAAAGTCTTCTGGTCTATGTTATTTCCTATGAGAAGTCTGAAGTTATTTTTATCTTTATTCAGATGTATGTAACATGCATTGTTTTCTGGCTGCTTTTAAGGTTTTCTCTTTATCACAGTTTTGCACAATTTGATTGTGATATTATTTCATTTAGTTTTTTACATGTATGTTATGCTTGAGGTTCATTAACCTTCTTGGATTTATGAGCTTATATTTTTCATCAAATATAGAGAGTTTTTATATATTATTTCTTCAAACTTATATTTCTTTACACCCTTCTTTCTCCTTCTGGTATTCTGATTATACATTTATTAGGCAGCTTAAAGTGTCCCATAGCTCAGAGATGCTATATTGTATACTTGAAAAATGCTAAGAGAGTAGATTTTAAGTGTGTTCACCACAAATAAGTATATGAGGTAAGACATATGTTAATTAGCTTGATTTAGCAATCCCAGAATATATACATATATCAAAACATCATCTTGCACACTGTAAATATATGTACAATTAATAATTGTCAAATAAAAAATAACAAAAATGTAAGTGGAGGTTACAATGACAGAGACTTATAGATTCTGGTTAGATTAAAATAACAGGTCAATATTTTGAAAGATAGATTTTTTTTTGCAAGAAACAACTACAATAGATAAATAAAGTGCCTAAATCTTTGAAAATACCTACAAAAAAGATCTTTTTAAATGGAGTTCATTGTCACACTGACCAAGATATACAAGCAACATCTTTAAAAATGGACCTTTCCTAATAAATAAATGAGCAAATTTTTCATATATTTTCTAAAACATGTATTTTGAATTGATTTTATTGCTGTGGAAAGGTAATTTAAATCCATGAAAACATTCACTGATTTATTGAATTTTAAATTAATTTACTGAGCTTTTTATACTATAAATAATTTAATATACACACAAAGTATTAGTTTACTAATGATAATAATAATAATTAACAATAATAATAATTACAGACTGAGCCTTATTTATGTCTTAGGCACTGCACATGTGCTGAATAGTGCCTCTTGCTATGAGACAAATATAAAGCAGGCTGAAAATCAATCTTCAGTTGTTTATGTAACATATCAAAATCACAGTTACTAAAAGTCTGGGAATTGAACATAAGATGATGGGCCTTTTGATATTATGACATTCTATTTCTTCGATATTATAATTTCTAATAGTCCATGGAGAGACTTTCAGGTCTATAAATCTCCTGATAGTGTTTGTGAAATTTAATATAAATGTGTAGTTTTCTGGATAGATAAATGCTCATTTCATCAAGTTTTTAACAAAGTTAATGAGGCAAAAAGTTAAGAATTCATATTCAATTAGCTCAAAGCACCTCTATTCAGAAAAGTGAGGCATAGAGAGGCTCTGAAAGTCACTGTGGTAATCTAGTAGGTAAAGCAGAAAAATGGTGAATGACTAAAACTATTACAGAATCTTTAACTTTTAGATGTTCTTTATTTGAGAACACTAAAGATGTTGTGAATCCAAAATTGAGTAAATAAATTCATTACTTATTCCAAATGTATTGAGTATCATAAACTTATTTGACACTTTAAAAGGTCATAGAAATGAAAATAGACAGATATGCACTATAAGACAATATGTGACACAAAGAGCACAGGCAACAAAAGCAAAACTAGACAAGTGAGATTATGTCGAACTAAAAAGTTCTGCACAGCAAACAACTCAATCAACAGAATGAAAAAAAACAACCTATGGAATGGGATAAAATATTTGCAAACCATATATCTAATTAATTTTTAAATGTTGAATAAATCTCACTTGATCACAGTTTATAAGTACTTTTATAAATTAATGGATTTGGTTTGCTAATATCATGATAAGGATTTTATGTCTCAGTTTATGAAATATATCGGGCTATTGTTTTCTTTTTTTATACATTCTTTGTCTAGGTTTGGATCTGAGTAACACTGGCCTCATATGTGTTGGAAAGTGTTTCTTCCCCTACTATATTCAGGAAAAAGTGTGTGAAACTGGTTTCATTCTATTATAAATGTTTGGTAGAATTTTTCAGTGAAACCGTCTGGGTGTAGAAATCTATTTTGGGGAGATTTTAAATAAAAGATTATCTGTTTCATCACGGTCAATATTGTTAATTTAGTAGGGTGGTGGTTTTCAATGATTTGGTCTCTTTCTTCTAAGTGGTTTACCTTAAGAATATAAGTTCGTTTGTAATATCTCTTATCTTTTTTAATGGCTGAGGGATCTATAGTAATATTCTTTATTTCATTCCTGATAGTGGTTATATGTGTCCTCTCTCTCTCATAGTCTTACCAGATTTTTATCACGTTTATTGATTTTTCAAAGAACCAGGTTTTTGTTTTATTTGTATTTCTCCAGCATTTTCTTATTTCTATTCTTATCTTACTTTCTTACTTCTGCTTGATTTATTCTTATTTTTCTTCTCTTTTTCCAATTTTTTAAAGTTTTATTTTATTTTAAATTGACACATAATAATAGTACATATTTATGGGGTACAGTGTGATGTTTTGATACATACATACATTGTGTAATGATCAAATCATGGTTATTAGTATATCCATAACCTCAAACATTTATCATTTCTTTGTAGTAAGAATATTCAAAATCTTCTTTTCTAGCTATTTTGAAATATACAATATATTATTTTAACTATAGTCAACCTACTGTGCAATAGAACAACAGAACCTATTTCTCCTATCTAACTGTAACTTTGTACCCATTCACCAACTTCTCCCCATCCTCCTCCCCACTACACTCCCCAATCTCTGGTAACCACTATTCTACTCTCTACTTCTATGAGATCAACTTTTTTAGATTCCCCCCATATGAGTGAAATCATGTGGTATTTCTTTCTGTACCTTGCTTATTTCACTTAACAAAATGTCCTCTAGGTTCATCCATGTTTTTGCAAATGACAGGTTTCATTCCTTTTCATGGCTGAATAGTATTCTTTTGTGTATATATCACATTTTTTTAATCCATTCATACATTGATGGACACATATTCATTCCATATCTTGGCTGTTGTGAATAGTGCTGCAATAATCATGAGAGTTTAGATATCTCTTTGACATACTGATTTCATTTGCTTGCAATAAATACCCAGTAGTGGGATTGCAGGATCATATTTTTAATTTTTTGAGTAACCTCCATATTATTTTCTATAATGGCTATACTAATTTACATTCTCACCACATTGTGTGAGATGGGGTAACCAACTCCTGTTATCTTTCATCTTTTTGTTAATAGCTATTAAATGAGGTGGTACCTGATGATGGTTTTGATTTGTATTTCCCTGATGATTAATGATATTGACAATTTTTTTCATATACCTGTTGGATGTTTGCATGTCTTCTTTTGGGAAATGTCTATTCAGGTCTTTTGCCCATTTTTAAATTAGATTATTTGGTTTTTTGCTATTGAGTTTTTTGAGTTCCTTAAATATTCTGGATATTAGCCACCTGTCAGATGTATAGTTTGCGAATATTTTCTCCCATTCTGTAGGTTGTCTGGTCACTCTCTTTATTGTTTCCTTTGCTGTGAAAAAGCCTTTTAGTTTGATGTGATCCCATTTATCTACTTTTTCTCTTGTTGCCGGTGCTTTTGAGGTCTTATCCAAAAAATCCTTGCCTAGTCCAATGTCGTGAAGTGTTTTCCATATGTTTTCTTCTAGTAGTTTCAAAGTTTTGGGTCTTACGTTTAAGTCATTAATCTACTTTGATTTGATTTTTTGTATATGGTGAGAAATAAGGGTCTAGTTTCATTTTTCTACATGTAGATATCCCATTTTCCTAGCACCAAATCTTTAAGAGAATGTCCTTTCCCCAATGTGTGTTCTTGGCACCTTTTTGAAAGTTAATTGGCTGTAGAAATGTGGATTTATTTCTGGGCTCTCTATTCTGTTCCATTGGTATACATGCTTGTTTTTATTACCAGTACCATGCTATTTTGGTTAACATTTTACTCCAGCTTTTTTCTTTTTGCTCAAGATTACTGTGGCTATTTGGGGTCTTCTGGTTCCATGTGATTTTAGGATTTTTTTTCTATTTCTGTGAATAATGTCATTAGTATTTTGATAGGGACTGCATTGAATCTGCAGATCACTTTGGGTAGGATGGACATTTTAACAATATTAATTCTACCAATCTGTAAACACAAGATATTTTTCCATTTATTTGTGTCCTTTATAATTTTTTTATCAATGTATTATAGTTCTCTGTGTAGAGATTTTTCATGTCCTTGGTTAAATATATTCCTAGGTATCTTGTTTTCTTTGTAGCTATTGTAAATGGGATTGTTTTCTTGATTTGTTTTTTAAATAGTTCACTATTAGCATATAGAAACACTGCTAATTTTAGTATGTTGATTTTGTATCCTATAAGTATACTGAATTTGTTTATTCTAACAGTGTTTGGTGGGATAGTTAGGATTTTCTATATCCAAGAACATGTTGTTTTCAAACAAACAATTTGACTTCTGCCTTTCCAATTTTGATGTTTTTTATTTATTTGTCTTACCTAATTGCTCTGGCTAGGACATCCAGTACTATGTGGAATAGAAGTGGTGAAAATGAGCACTTTGTCTTATTCCAGATCTTAGAGTAAAGCTTTCAACTTTTCCATATTCAGTATGCTGTTAGCTGTAGGTTTGTCATATATGGCCTTTATTGTGTTGAAGTATGTCTATGCCTAATTTGTTGAAGGTTTTTATTATAAAAGGATGTTGAATTATGTCAAATGCTTTTTTTGGATCTATTGAAATGATCATATATCCTTCATTCTAGTTTATTAATTTGAGAAATTTCTCCATTTCTAATGTAACTATTTAGTAATATACATTGGTGCCTTAAGGTAGTTAACATAGTTTTATAAGTTGTGTTTTTATTTTCATTCAGTATTGTGTATTTTTAAAGTTTCTTTTGAAATTTTCTTTTTGACTTATGGATTATTTGAAACATGTTTTTTGATTTCCATATTTTAAAAAAATTTTCTGTTGTATTTCTTGTTTGAATCCATTTTGGTCAAAGATCACATTTAGTATCATTTCAGTTATTCTGAAATCTCTCATGTGTGTTTTATGTTTCAGGATATGATCTATCTGGTGGATATTCCATAGGCACTTGAAAAATTGTGTATTCTGTTGTTGTTGGATGTAGTGTTGTAAATGTTGATTACATCCTGTTGGTTAATTGTGTTGCTCAGATTTTCTACATGCTTCCTGCATTTCTGTCTAGTAATTCTTTCAGTTTCTGAGAGGCAGGATGTTGAAATCTCCAATTATAATTGTGGACTTGTCTGTTTCATCTCTATCAATGTTTGCTTCATGTGTTTTGAGGCTTTGTTCTTTGGTGTGTACATATTTAGAATTATTATGTGTCTTTGGACAATTTATCATTTCATCATTATATAATGTGCCACTTTATCTCTAGAAATTTTCTTTGCTTGAAAGTCTACTTTATCAGATACCAATATTGCTCCTTCTGTGTTTTTTCTTTGTTAATGCTTCCATAGTAGATCTTCTTCCATTCCTATACTTCCAACCTACGTATGTCATTTAATTTAAAGTGAATGTCATTTAATTTTGTCAGCAGCGTTTAGGTGGTAGTGATTTTCATTCATTCTGATTGGTATATTTAGACTATCTCTATTCAAAGTAATTATTCATGTGTTAATATTCTTAAGTCTTGCGTTTTATTATTTGTCTTCTCTGTTTCTTGTTCCCTTTTGCATCTTTTCTTGAATTCCTGTGTATTATTTCAACATTTCCTTTTAGAATTTCATTTTGATTTATGTAGAAGGTTTTTTTAGTGTATCTTTTTGTATGGTTTTTGTTGTGGTTGTTCTGGGTATTAAGGTATGCAAGTATTACTTTTCACAGTCTATTTTTTTATCCCTTTGAATGATGTATGGAAACCTCATGTCATTTGCCTCTTCCACTTTTAAATATTACTTTCTTGAGAATCAGATGTTAAATTTTTTGCTTCAATCATCAAATATGTTTTATAAAACTCAGAAGGAAAAGAATTGTCTATTGTGTGTATGCATAGTTCTGTTTTTTTAAATTGTTCTTTCTTCCTGCCTGATGCTTTAAGATTCCTTCTTTTAGGATTTCCTTTCTATTTGAATAACTTTCTTTAGCCAATCTTTAAGAGTAGGTCTGCTAGTGATTTTCTTTTTTTAGTTTTACTTCATCTGAAAGTGTTTTTATTGCTCATTTATTACTGAAGGATAGTTTCATTGGATGTAGAATTTATAGATGACAATTATTTTTTTTCAGAACTTGAAAAATATTGTGTCACTTCCTCTGGCCTCAATGGTTTCACATGAGAAATCTGTTGTCATTTGAAAGAGTGTTCTCTTATAGATGTGTATATGCTATTATGAGTTTTCTCTATTTTTTGAATTTGTAAGTTTGTGTCTTCTGTCAAATTTGGAAAATTTTCAGACATTTTTTCAAATACTTTTTGAGCCCCACTCTCTTTTTCCTATCCTTCTGGATCTCTGACAATATGAGGCTGGATATTGCATTATTGTCCCACAGGTTTCTTAAGATCTCTTAACTTATTTTGAAATTTATTTTCTCTCTGTTTTTCAGATCAGGTGAATTCCATTGTTCTGTTAACTAGTTCACTGTTTCTACCATCTGTCATCTTCACTCTACTATTGAGACTTTCCAGTCATTTAAAAAACATGATTACTTTTTTTCATTTCTATAATTTCTATATTGTTCCTTTTATGATCTCTAGTAATTTGCCGTTGTTTTATATTTTTACTTATTTCAAGATAATATACAATTGATTATTGAAGCAAAATAATGATGCTTGCTTTAAATTCTTATAAGATAAGTCCAACATCTGATCTGTCTTGGTGGTGGCATTAGTTGATTGTCTTTTCTCATTCAAATTGTCATTACTCTGGTTCTTGTAATGACAGGTGATTTTTATTATGTCCTGGACACTTCTTCTATTATGTTAGGTGGCTTTAAATCCTATGTAAATAATTTATTTTAGCAGGCAGTCACCTTGTTTAGGTTTAGCATGTGAATCTTGGTCTACTTTTACGGGCTGAGATCCAATGATAGTTTAATTTTCAGATGCCATGTGATATTATTTTAGTCTGGTGGATTTGTCTGGTGCTTCTGGGATCCCACTAATTCCTGCTGCTGCTGTCTGAGGGAGCGCAGGCAGCTTCTCATAGCCACGTTACTGGGTGTCTTTCATAGAGTGTGGTGGTACCAATATTGGTGTCTCTGAGTGAGGAAGAGAGTGTTGAGCCAACTAGAGTAAAGAGGATTTTTGGACCAAGATGCTTGCTGTAGCTGTGTCATTTTTGCCTGTTCTATCTCCTATCACAGTAGATAAGGGGATTCTAAGGCATGATGGAAAATAAAGTGTCTCCACTGGCCATTTATTTCTGGTATGGCTCCCCATTTTTTCCTTTGCTAGTGGTGTTGGGTTCAACTGATGTCAGTAGGCCTCCTGTTTTGTTTAGAGAAAAATCAGACTATCTGATTACCTTCTGTTACTCTACTGGGATGGGGAAATACTGCGTATGGGTGGCCTTTCTCTGTTTGGTGGAGGGGGCACAAGACACCCTGATGCAGTGCAATTCTTCCAGTCCTGTGATCTCAAACCTTTTTCTTACCACCTTTCAGAGTTCTCCTTTTATTCTCTTGCACCACTTCTAAGGTTTATAGCTGTGCTTAGCAGGGGAGAGCAGTGAAAAACAGGTCTACGTCATTTTGTGCAGACTGGGCAACTGTACATATTTTAACACTTATGATGAGGTCCATTTGGATTAATTGTGTGAATTTATTTTTTGTATATATATTTGTTAATTCTTAATTGGTATGGTTTTTTTCTTACTGATTTGTAAGAAATCCTATATATTGAGGATAGCAACACTTTGCTCTTCATACAATCTCAAATCTACATTAATACTTGTGGTTTTATTCTTTATAATTTTCTTTTTTCACATCCAGATTTTCAAATGTTTATGCAATCAAATCTCTTTTATGGATATTGAATTTCCATTGCCTGCAGAAAAATATTCAAAAACACTCATTTATTTATTTCTTTATATTTTTTCATTTCAGATTTACAATTGTGTTAACATTTAAATCTTTAATCCTACTAGTATTTATTTTGGTATATGACTGAGGTAACAAGTGAAAAATTATACTTTTCTTAAGGGATAGCCGATCTTTCCAAAATATTATCTCATATCCATTTTTGTAAGTGTCTTAAATTTGTACATTAAGAATCGTAAACATGTATAATGTATAATCTATTTCTGTGGATTCTTTTTTGCCTATCAGAGGTCATGGAGCCTCTGCTCCATCCCGATTCACTGTTAGCACATTTTATTGACAACTGGAAGTAGAGTAGGTTAAGCCTTATGAGGTGCTCCCATAAGTTTGTCACTGAGGCAAGTGCATTATTAGTACTAGTATAGTGAATGTGTGGGGATGCAAGACACACACAAATAAAAATCAGAAAATTCACACTGAATAATATGCTATTAACTCATTGGTTAAATCAACTTAAAAGAAAGTTTTCACTATACTTTATTTGAGAAATATGTACTTAATTTCAAAAGTTAAAATATTTTATCATCCTGATATCATTATCACAAGTATAACAATTTATAGTTTCTCTGGTTGCTTTAGTTTGTGACAAAATGTAGTAAAATTTTTTTGATTCCCCTAATTGAAATAACATCACTAGCTTAATCTGTTTCATAATCCAAAAATGCTGAACAGCCTATAAAATTGTAAATGTGTTTACTGATACTCAAAATTGTGTTTATTTCTGCAATGGTGGTTAAAGTCTTCCAAAATTAGAACAGAAATTAGGATAGACAACTGTTTAAATTGGAATGTAGGCAGATGGTCAATGAATGCTTTGTTCAATTCTAAGCCACCCATGAAAATATTATAGCATTTAATTTTTTTAACCAAGGCAGAGCTAAATCTGAAATTATAGATTCACTCTAACTCTTTTTAAGCCATCATTTTATAAACAGGTTCCACAAATGTTGGAATTAATGTTTTAATTTTCATCATCAAAAATTATTTTCTTTCTTTAAAAAATATAATATTTTTATTGCAAAAAGCTTTACAACAATAAGGTAATAGCTTTTCAGAAAATTAATTCCTGTCACTTGGAACACTCATGTAAAGAAGTGACAAACTAAATGTAATAGGACCTAAACAAAATGACTAATAATGAGTTACCAAATAGGACTTGGTTGGTAGGGTAAATAAAATTGGAGTTAAAAGATTTATTTGCCTCACTAATTTCCATAGCTCATTGAACAGTTACCTTCATTTGTTTTATAACCCTGGGTAGTGGTTGTTTTCCAAACTAGATTAAAATTACCATCAGAATACCTTCAAAAAGGAGGGCATCCAGATAGATTCCAAGAGTTCAATAAAACTGAGTTAAATCTTTAGGTGTTTCTTTTCAGGGTAGCTTTTAAAGAAAAAAAATTAAAGATCTCTGAGAAGCCATAGAACAAATTCCCATAGGCTAGATTATCTAACTCCATACATATCTTAGGGACATTAGAGATAATCGAATGAGTGGTGGTTTCTTTAATTATTTTTATTGGTACATAAAAGAACCTACATAGAGATGCACAGTTTTTAACCAACATTCATTTTCTGACACAAATTTTCACATAAACACCTAATTTCTCTCAAAGCAAAACTATCTCCAGGTGGTTCTGTACTCTTTGTTGCATTATGAACAACATCAAGTTATTTTCTGAGACAAAACATTGATTTTGTCTGTTGGCAACTCTGCAACTCACTTCTACAAATATTTAGGATAGTTACTACCTCTCCTACCTCTGAATATGTAGGATAGTTGGGCATGTAATTCATACATCTTTCTGGTTTTGAAAGCATATTTTTCTCAGTATAAGCAAAAATTGGAGAGAGATCTGCAATTAGGACTCTTGCCACATAATCAATGTTGGATTCAGTGTATTTTAAGACATATTAAAGTCTTAGGAAATTTTTTCATTGACTAACTGTTTCTTATACTATATGCCTTAAATTGTCTCTATGGCTTATAATGTCATATGTATACTTCCACTTAAACTTCATTAAGTTATTCTTAAACTTAACACTTGATAAAGGATTATAATATGAAATAATTCCTTGAGGAATATTTTTATTAAAAAACAATTTAAAATTATGTAGATTTCATACAAAATGTTTGCATTATACATTTGTCTTAAGATTTAATGGTAATATAAAGTGATGACTCTACAATTTTCTTTTTGAATGTTGCTAGTACTATATAACTGAATGCTTTCTCATTTTTGCTTTGTCTGCCAGTATGCTCCAAATTTGCTGCTAAATTGAAGTAATTAATATGTTCTAGATGATAGAAAATTTTTTGTCCTACTGAATATATATGGTAAATAAATCATGGATAAATTAAAATAATTCACACATGACAAAAGGGCTATAAAATTAAGTAGATGGATGGTATGAGCAACAACACAATGCATTCTGTTTACATGATTTATGGCATTTGAATGAAAATTAGTATTTTGCAAAGGTAGTGATCATGAAAAGGTTATATATTTTATTTTTCTCTCCTGTCTTTGAGATAATGATGAAGTATTACTTTTTTGTTACCTAAAACATCGGATGTTAAAATGTGTTTATATCAGTCTACTACTAACTGTGCTAAGGCTAAGGAATAGCCAAAGGCCTACACTTTTTATTACTCTTAAACATAATTAAATGATAGGTCCACATTTTACATACAAAGAATCTAAAACAATACAAATTTACTCTTAGTTACCAGTCAAAATATCTTAAATAAAACAAAAGTTTATAGTCACTTTTGAGGAAGCAAAATCTATAAAAATCATAGTGCATTACCAAAGATGCAAGACACACACAAATAAAAATCAGAAAATACAGATAAGATTCACACAAAAACAATGCTGTTTTTGGAGTGAGTGATCCGTTCACAAGCAGCGCTCTACATCTCCTTCCCTGGGAGCGGTGAAGAAGGAGGCTTCTACCAGACTGCCATTTTTTCCTGAATCCTGGCTTTTGGAATTTCTAAATGCCAAGAAACTGGTTTAACCTACTACTTGGAAAAATAACCAAACACAATTAGCTCTTATCTTTCAGGTCTCAAATTTCTGATTTGGAAATGACAGAAATAGAAAAGAAAGATAGGATGCTATGATCTATCTCATCTTCTACATTGGCTAATAAATTTTCTGTCTATGGTGAGAATATTTAAAGAGCATAACCTAAGTTTAGGCAGTGAGTGTGTCTGAGTACAGTGATTTTTAAGTTAGCATTGTACTGTGTCATTCACAACCCTGAGGTTCAGTCTCTGAAGACACTTTGGCCAAGTTACCAAGAAGAAGAATATTTAAAATCTAAAAGAGTGAGTAAAGTAAAATAATTGGCACACTAGAGTTCTTGAAATACGCCTACAGGAAGTTCTCTTTTCTTTTTTTTTTTTTTTTGGACTTAAATAAAATAAGATTGAAAGTTACTTGGAGAGATGCCATTTACTCCACATCCACAGATGACATAAGAGAGAAAGTGCCGCTAAAACTAATTGAGATAAGAGAGTTCCTCAAAAACAAGGGAGTTTTTCTCAGTTATTAGACAGTCAGGGTCCATGGATAGCAGTGGAATTAATGGGGCAATGAGTCCTGAAGATTGCATGCCTAGGGAACTTAACTACTTATATCAATTTCAAGGAAAAAAAACTTGAGCCTTCTTGGGATCTTGGTGAGAGAAAGAAGGTGCAGCTGAGAAACAGTGTTCTTTGCTATGATGCTATAGGAGATCTGATCCAATATCTTTACTATGTCCCATCTGTCAGAGTGACCTAGGAAGTATAGACTTTAGAAAAAATACACTGTTTATGTACTCAAATGGTAGGTACAAATTTCTACATAAGACATAATGAATAAGGACGTTAATACAAGTTCTTTTACAAAACATTTTGTTAAAGGTCTTATAGAGAGGGATAATGATGAGAAGTGATTTATTTATAGCTACCTTTGCTTGAGAAAACTGAAAATGAATGAGTTAGAAAGTATCAGTGACTTTTTTATATCTGCAATAAGCAGGATTCACAGGACTGTAAGTGAAGGTGTCAAGAAAGTAAAAAATTAGCACCAACTATATGACTATCTAAGACTGCAGTTAGCCACCACTAAATCACACAATGTGTAAGATCTGTCTACAGGTGTCATAGAAGCCACCCACAATAGTGTGAGCTCAAAATGTATTACAATAGATAATTTTATGCATCACCTTGACTGGTCCATGGTGTCCAGGCATTTGGTTAAACATTATTCTTGATGATTCTGTGAGAGTTATTTTGGAAGAGAATAACATTTAAATTGTTGGACTTTGAGTAAATCATACTGCCCTCCATAAAGTAGATGGGACTCACCCAATCTATTGAAGGCCTGAGTAGAACAAAAGATTGAAGCCTCCCCACCCCCAAACAAGAATGAATTCTACCAGCAGACAGCCTTCAGACTTGAACTAAAACATCAATTCTTCCCCGAACCTCTAGCCTGCCATCCTACTCTGCTGAATTTGGACTTGCTAGCTTCTGTAATCACGTGGGCCAATTCCTTAAAATAAATCTCTCTATATCTATACATACATTCTATTGGTTCTGTTTCTCTGGAGAACCTTGATGCATATATCAATGTGTCATAGTTCTATAACACTGTATATATTACTGATTAAACCAATTCTCCACCCCCACCATTATCCCTAGTAGATGTCAAGAATCCCTTGGGGCATTTGACTTAGTGTATCTTTTCTCATATTTTGATGAGGTGTTAGTGTGTTCTTTGTTTATTTTACTTAAAAATTGTGAATAGGCATGAAAAGAGATGGACTAGGAATAGGAATCACCACAGGAAGGGAATTAAAATGTATCACATTAGAGTAGTGACTCTGTAGACATACCACTTGCAGCTCTGAAAAGCTTCCTCTAGTGTGTATACTATTCCAAAGATCAGTGAGCATACATTTCATTGACCCTAATAGTTCTTGAGCTGCTGTCTAATTCCTGAAACCTCCTGAATTTTTGTGCCCATTAAAATTCTATTCTAAGGCTTAGCCACTTTCCTTTCTCTGTATTTACCAGACACAAACAACAGCAACAAGAAAACTTTTCAATGAACAAACTAGTCATGAAGTAACATCAGCAAAAATTGTGGAGTGGGCAGCTCAAAGTGCCTATCCTTTGATACGTCCAGGAAAAGTCAAGCAGAGACTGTCAGAAACAACTTTGCAATAACTCAGAATATTAGTCAAAGGCTTACAACACTCAAACAAATGTTGAATCATGGAAAGGGCAACTTAAAATTAGAAGGAAAACATTGAATCATTTTTACTTGTTCTTATCCCACTGTTGCCTGATTTAGCCATAGTTTTGAAGATGGCAATCTGCATTCCCAATGTGGGGCCTTAGCTCCTAGTTCTGGGAGAATCAGTGTAGACCCAATTGTCAAAGAATTGTGTTTATCTGTTGTAATAAGCCTAGAGTTTATTTGAAGAACTGACACAATGCACTTTTGTTTGTTTCACCTATACAGAACTCACTAAAAGTGGGAAAGTGGTGAGTATTTCTGAAAACATCACATGTTGAATAAACAACCTGCCATAATCTGGGGGAAAAATAGAGTTGGAGCATACAAATGAGTGCCAGAACACTGGAGGAAAAAACTGGGGAAAAAGTGAGGATGTTTATAGATACAAGGGAATCTAATAAGACACATGCACACCTGGGCAGTATGTATGCTTTAAGAAGATATGAAAAAACCTAAACTTTCTCCTGTGGTTGATGTTTCACCTCAGTGCAAGCAGGAAATGAAGGTTAAAGTTGACTTGTACATTGCATGACTAAATGTTGAAGGTGTGCCCCAACACAGAGCCAATCTGCAAAGACTGGAAGATTTTTTGTGTGTTTTCTTACTTCTTCCTTCCTCTCTTCTCTGCAGATATTCAAGGAAAAATATTAGTCAAAAAACTAGCTGAACACAAACATAGACTTCAGACCCCAAACATGAAAAATAATACACACTTTAATAAATGATTTGGAAAAGTCACCAGTAAAACAAATAACCTACATCTCTACAAGCACTTTTTAAAAAAGATATAAAGTTGGCAAATAAGCGTATGATAAGATCTCAACCCATTTGTCATTAGTGGCATGCAAATTAAAACCAAGATGAAATAACTCTACACATCTTCAATAATGCAGAGAAATTGGTGAAAATGCTATCTGGTATAGCCACTTTGGAAAAAGTTAGTAGGCTTTACAAAATACAATTAGCATATGACCTAAAAATTTTATTCTTAGTTATTTCCCATGTGATTAAAAACTTTTGTCACACAAAATCCTGTATATCAATGTTTATGGTTGCTTATGCAAAAGCCAGTGAAAATAGTTCACATGTCTTTCCACTGGTGAATAAATGAACTTTGATAGATCCATCCAATGGAATACTACTAAACAATAGAAAAAAGTATACTACTGAGACGTGCTAAAGCATCAATAAATCTCAAATATATTACACAAGGAGGCCAGACTAAAAAAGGTATGTATTCTCTGATTCTGTTGATACAACATTATGTTAAAAGCAAAAGTATAGTAATGAAAAAAAGATCTTTGGTTTCTTGCGCTTGGGATAGGTATATGCACTGACTATAAAGGAATGTGGAATTTTTTTTGTGTTGATGAAACTATTCTGTATATTGATTGTTAAAACTCATAGAATTGTACACCAAAAACATTGAATTTTCCTGTTTGTAAATTTAACATATATACTCTTATAAAAATGTAAAAATGTGTTTAGTTTCATATTTCATGATAAAATACAATATTTTAATATGTTAATCATTATAATATTCTTTCATCTCCTTAAGTAAACATATTTTATTTATTCTTTTGCATTATGAATTTGGAAGTACTACTACTGCCCATTGTAGGCCACAGGGGTTATTTTGCTGGGCTTGAGAAAAAGCCATACAAGTTTTTTTTTTTTCTCATTTCAGATAAATGAGGAGCCCTTCCATAGATTGGCTTATACACTGCACAAGGAGTTAAAATAGAATAAGTTAAGAAAATTGTTAGGAACTGGATATTATGTGTGTGTTCTTTTTTATTGGAGTTTGGTTGTCGGATTTTTTCTTTAGGTGTGATACTATATAGTTTTATATTTTAGGGCAGTAGCCATAACCCCTATTTTTATTTAAATTGTAAATGTTATGCATTGTTTTTTTTCTTTCAAAGAACCACAATGAAGACTACTGCAAAATGAAGTTAAAATTTATTAGATGATATAAGTATCACAAAGAAAATTTCTGATACATTGCAAAGGTACTGTGAACATCTAATTATGATATGGTTCTTGAAAAAAAATCATTTGAATTTAGTCAATCTAAAAAACTTTCCATTTAAAGTTAGCAATTATAAAAATAATTAAAATATACAACTTACTTTGTCTTTGGGTAATTCAAGTATTTTTCCCATAATTGTTATAATCAAGATATTTTACTGTTTTCCTTTTACTATATAACGTATTAGGTGACTTAGTGTGAGTTAATTAATACACAGCTCATTTATTAGAGTATATTAAGTTACATGGACTTCTAGGAATCTTTTTTTCCCAAAGAATGCAAAAAAAAAAATAAAATATCTCAAATTGTTTTTCCCCCACAAAAGAGGTAAAGAATCATATTTGAGATAAATAAAGGAGTCTAACTATTACTTTAAACATACAAATAACCTCATTTTTTATCTCTTCTTTTACTTCTTCCCATTATTACTTTCCTTTTAATCCACAGGGATAGTACAAGGACACTGTTGTGATTTAAAACAATTTTCTCTATCATTCATACTTAATTTGAACACATTATTGCCTTGATACTTTTTTTACAGCATTTATTTTCATCTTATGTGTTCATATATTTTTTAACAATAGTTTTACCTTCTTGGACTTACTGTTTCTTGTCTTCTTTCATACGAGCAGGGGTTCAGAGTTGCAAACAACAGAAATCAATTCTGGCGGACTTAAGCCAATGGCAAATTGTTGGAAGAGTATAAGAAGCTTAGATAATTTCCAGATGTCAGGAGAATGAGGCAAAACCGAATGCACAAAGATTGAAACATGTTAGTGCCTCTACCAGCACTGAACATTGGACACCCGGGCAATCCTTGAAAACTAGATGTCACTGCTATGACCTCAGGAATAAATTCTCTGCTCTCATCTTTTTTATATCAGTAACTCCTCATACACAGCCTCAAGTTTTAACTTCTTACAGGAGGTGCAAAGACTAGGTGGTATGTGAGGAGTGGGAAGATGAGAAGAACAGTGGAGGGTATGACATACGGAGAAATTATTATCTGGCCTTGTTAGCTTCAAAGCTGGGAGTTATACTTTGTCTCCCACCAGATTCCCAACATGGAGACATATCCAAAGATAGAAAGAGTTCTCAGGTACCTGGTAGCTTAAAAAAATACATTATATATTCTAGTTTACCACTTTGGCTGCCCAACATCTTATATGCCCTTATTTCCAAACTTAAACTTTCATAATAAATTAAATTTTTAATATATTTTATTTATTTCAGTAGATTTAGAGGGCATAAGTGATTTTTGTTACATGGATGAATTGCACAGTGGTGAAATCAGGCTTTTAGTGTACCTGTCACCCAAATAGTGTACATTATACCCAACAGGAAATTTTTGATCTCTCACCATCCTCCCATCCTCCCTTCTTCTTAGTTTTCAATGTCCTTTGTACTATTTTGTATGACCATATATACCCATCATTTATCTCCCACTTATAAGTGAGAACATGTAATATTTGTTTTTCCACTCCTGAGATACTTCACTTAGGATAAGGGTCTCCAGTTCCAACCAAGTTGCTGCAAAAGATATTATTTCATTCCCTTTTATGGCTGAGTAGTACCTCATGGTGTGTGTGTGTGTGTGTGTGTATCTCACATTTTCTTTATCCACTCACCAGTTGATGGGCACTTAGTGTGATTTCATATCTTTGCAATTGTGAATTGTTCTACAATAAATATACGAATGCAGGTTATCTTTGATATAAGACTTTTTTTCCTGTGGGTAGATAACAGTAGTGGAATTGCTGGATCAAATGGTAGGTCTACTTTTAGTTCTTTGAGGACTCTCCATACTGTTTTACATAGAGATTATACTAATTTACATTCCCACCAACAGTGTATAAGAGTTCCCTTTTCACTGCATCCATGCTGCCAACATCTATTGGTGTTTGACTTTTTAATAATGGCCATTCTGACAGTGGTAAGGTGGTATCCCATTGGGATTTTAATTTGCATTTCCTTGATGATCAGTGATATTGAACATTTTTTCCTATGTTTGTTGGCCATTCATATATCTTCTTTTGAAAAATATCTGTTCATGTCTTTTGCCCACTTTTTAGTGGTATTATGTGTTTTTTTCTTGCTCATATGTTTGAGTTCCTAGTAAACTCTGGATATTAGTCCTTTGTCAGATGTATAGTTTGTGAATATTTTCTCCTGTTCTGTAGCTTGTCTATTTACTATTGATTATCTCTTTTGCTACACAGAAACCTTATAGTTTAATTAAGTCCCATTTACTTATTTTTGTTGTTGCTATATTTGCTTTTGAGGTCTTAGTTATAATTCTTTGACTAGGCCAATGTCCAGAAAAGTTTTCCCCTAAGTTCTTATATGGAACCCATAAAAAACTAAAATTTTTATGGTTTCAGGTCTTATATTTAGGTGTTTAATCCATCTTGAGTTAATTTTTGTATCTGGTGAGAAATAGGGATTGTTTAATCTGTTCTAATAAAAAATAGCTTTAAATGTCAGGACCCTTTCCTAAAGGAAAATAACCAATAGTTTAACCAGTGATTTTAACCAGGTTTAGATCAATGAATGTCAAGTAAGATAAACAAAAAGATAACTCTAGCTGGACACATCATAGAGAAAGCCAAAGGCAAAAAGAAAATCTTAAAAGCTTTAAAAAGTAACTGGTGATAATAGAATTAGCCTTTTTTCCCCAAAGTAATGGTACATATTGCCAGAAGTTCATCCCTTAATATTATCTATATTTCCACCACTTTCAACTCAACTAGCACAATCTCTTAAATTCTAACCACTGTTTTGTTGATATATTTTTTCTGCAGCTATTCCTAGTGGCAATATTTATATTAGTTATGGATTTTAGTTTTGAAAAACAGAAACTGAACTACCAAATAAAGCAGAAAGGGAATTTATTAAAAAATAACTTGTATCTGAAAAGATCTCAAGCAAAGTAAGAAAATAGGATTCAATAAATGAAGGAAAAGTCAGAGATAAAATTTCAATCAAAATTGTACCACAAAAGATGTGTTTAAGTAAAATACTACCTTGTTCACTGTTGCCAAAGCTGGCACCACATACACCATGTCACTGGGACTGGTGTCCAACCGGTAAAGTTTCCCCTGGGTATGCTACTGCTACTGCTGCTGTCTCCAAAACACATTCTCTGCTGTGCCTGTTCCTTTAATTTAAGAGACTGTATAACATAATTTGTTAATAAAATCCAGAGCTAAGAAAGTGTTACATACTCACATAATCAAAAGTTTTGCTGCATTACAGATATATAGACAAATAGACATAATGGAGAGGACTTACAGCTTCAATACTAAAATTTCAGCAATGGATCAAGAATAAACACACTAAAAAACAAAGAAACTCACTAGTCTAGATATCAAAAATAGTTCTTCTAATAAGTACAAATTTCTTAATTGATTAGAGCTCAAAATGGACAGACAAACAAGCAAACAGGGAAAGGTTTACAAACCAGATTCTCTCTTGTCTCTCATCCAACAGAAAATAGATACCTATTCATCAGTTTTCAGAGATCATGAAATGAGCAGATGTAAAATCAAATTATCAATTATTGCTGCCTGTGATAATTGGCTATAAACACAACACATCTTAAAATAAAAATGCAATATAAAATGCAAAATTTGTAGAAAAGAAAAACAAAATCAGGAAAACAGAGTCAGCAAAGTTCTCTTGACCCTTTGGATTCTCCTCTGGAACCCACGGAAAAACTTCCCTGGACTTAAACTGCTTTTGAGATGCACATCTCTGGTAATGAAGTTTACTTGGTTCTGTTAGGTGAATCCATTGGGTTTCACAGTGGAAAACATCCAAAACTACTACAGGATAATTTTAATGAAAATGTAAAATCATGATTCTTATACAGATACACAAATGAACACAGGTTACCAATTTTCTTTAACCATAATGGGGGAACCAGGCAAATATTTTAGCAGGTTCAAAGTAGAATTCAAAGAGGTATACTTATAGAACAAGACTATTAAAATAAATGTGAAAATGGAGACATAAATATATTTTTCCATAGTGGGGGAAATAAGTCAATTGATCCTCTACCAGAAAAGAGAATTTCCAAAGAAAATAGTTTGTCTATATGCAATAAATATGTTGCATCACTATCAGATATCTATAATTTACAAAGTTGTAAAATAGCTCCCATGAAATCAGAATTATATAACTGGATGAGTTAGATATGCTATAGACAATACATGGTTTTACACTGAAGCAGGCATTTTTTCCTACAAAGTGACTTCCTTGTAGAATGTATGGTGATATTATAGTGCTCCATTGCCCTATTTATCTATTTATCTTTCAGTGATTATAGTTGTTATCTGTCTATAGAAATATGTCTTTCCTTGAGCATTTCTTGAAGTGTAATTTTCCTAAAACATGAGGTTGTAACCAAGTCAATGAGAACAACTTGAAAGTTTCACCTCTCTTTCAGTATGTTTAAATACATTTAAATTAAATATATTTTTATTTTTTCATTATGATCCTTCCATATTACATGTAAACTGAACTAAATTGTCTAATATACTTTAATTTTATAATATCCTGAAAGCAAACACTTTTGTAGAAAACAAATGAAGAATAATATTTTCTACAGCACCCCAAACTATCAAAGCTGAACTGCTTAATGAGTAACCTAAGTTCATAAAATGATTAAATATAAAAGTTTTCTTCATTTTTGTATACTCTTAAATACCAGAAAAAGGTCAAAATAAAAAATCAGGGAAAGAAAAAAATGACATATTAATTATATACTAGTTTTAGCATGGTAGTGTTTTTTTTTTCATTAGGACAATTTTCATCAAGATAATAAATTGCTATTTTATAGCTTGGAGATTTACATAAATTTGTTCAACACTTAACCCAGATGCTTGACTTCTAAGAACATTTAAAAAAACAATTATTATGTACTGGATCTTTAAAATGAAAATATAATTTATATCTTTAAGTCTGAAGTCACTTCATTAATAAATACAAAATTTCTTTGTTTCATATTAACATAATTTATTAAATACTAAATCAAATCACAATGCTAACTAAATTTTGGCATAAGGAATTATTTTCTTTTTCTAATTGCATTGTTTTATAATAGCATCTGGAAGAGAAACTCTACAAAGTGTTAATAAATATAATAGTCTCATCTATCTCAAAACAAATAATTGAAGGGTGTAATTTGCCACATAAAGAGACTTCCTTCAACCTCTCTTTTTGACGCAGTAGAAAGCAATGGTAGTTAGATTTCCTTGGGAAGAAAATGCTACACATTGTTGAGATTTTCATATTGGTGTTTCCTCTCATTTGTCTTATAGTGGTTTTAATGAAGTTTGTTTCAGTTGTTAGATGAAAAGCAATCTGATTAGATCCATTTACTCTGAGATGTCAGTATGTGGGAATGGTAATTATTTAGGGACATTTACAATTCAGAAATGAATATCTGCTAACATAAATAAAAATCTCCAGTTGTTACTTCAGGTTCTGGTGAAGATTTGAGAGAAATTTTTCTAGTATTCTATAAATCCTCCCATTTAACTAAGAGTTAATTTGTACAGTAGTATTTTGATGCTTTAGAACTATTTTTTTCACATTATGGTAGACACAATCAAATACTCAGATGAGAAAATAGTATGATTGAGGTCTTGTTTTCACATATATTGGATGATTTTGATTAGGGGCAGTTAACAAGTTCCTATGTTTGTTCTACTGCTTACTAGGCACAGATACTTGGTACGTCATTCAACATATGTTTCCTTATAGATAAAGTGGAAAGTATATTGATATCACAGTGTTCCTGTGAAGATTAAATAACATACTGCAGTGTTTTCCAAGCTTTCTTAAGGACAATTAGCTGCAAGCCCAGACTTTGTCTTGAATATAGACTAATCAAATCTGTAGAATAAGTTAGTGGAATGTTGTTGCCAGGGGCTAGAGAGGGGAAAATGGGAAGATACTAGTACAGTATCTTCAAATATCAAAGACTACAAAATTTCAGTTATAAAAAATCTGTCCTATATATCTACTATATGGCATAGCACCTACAGTGAACAAGACTGTACAGTATGGATAGGTTTATGGCATAGATTGTGGTGATAGTTTCATAGGTATATATTTATCCAAATTCATCAATTTGTATACATTAAGTATGTACAGATTTATGCATGCCAATTATACCTCAATAAAATAGTTTTAAAATAAATAAAATAAGACAAAAGCACCAGCAACTGAAGCAAAAATAAACAAATGGGATTATACCAAACTAGAAATCTTCTGCACAGCAAAGGAAACAATGAACGGAGTTAAAAAACAACCTACAGAATGGCAGAAAATGTTTGTAAACTATTGAGATGATAAATATGCTAAGGGGTTAGTATCGAGAATATACAAGGAACTCAAACATCTCAATAGCAAAAAACAAACAATCCAATTAAAAATGTGAAAATTATCTGAACAGACATTTCTCAAAAGAAGACATAAAAATGGCCAAAAGATATACGGAAAAATGTTCAACATTACTAATTATCAGGGAAATGCAAATCAAACCACAATGAGGTATTGTTTCACCCCAGTTAGAATGGTATCAAAAAGACAAAAAATAACAAATCCTGGTGAGGGTGCAGAGAAAAGGGAACTCTTATACACTCTTGGTAAGAATGTAAACTACTACAGCCACTATGGAGAAGAGTATGGAGGTTCTTCAAAAAACTACAAACAGAACTACCATATGATCCAGCAATTCCACTACTGGTCATATAGCCAAAGGAAAGGAAATCATTATATCAAAGAGACATCTTTACCCCGTGTTTACTGCAGCACTATTCACAATAGCCAAGATATGGAATTAACCTAGGTCTCTAACAACAGATGAATGGATAAAGAAAATGTGCTATATGTACACAATGGAATACTATTCAGCTATGAAAAAAATGAAATACTGTCATTCACAACAACATGGATGGTACTGGAGGGCATTTTTTTGAGTCAAATAAGCCAGGAACATAAAGTTAAACTCCTCATGTTCTCACTTATATGAGGAAGCTAAAGGAATTTGATTTCATAGAAGTAAAAGTAGAACAGAGGATACTAAAGGCTGGGAAGGGTAGGGAGAAGGGAGGGATAGGGAGAGATTTTTTAAAGGACACAACATTATAGCCAGATAGAAGGAATAAGTTCTAGTGTTCTATACTACTGCAGGATGAAGATAGTTAATAACAATATATATTTTCAAATAGCTAGAAGGAGGATATTGAATGTTCCCAACACAAAGAATTGATAAATATTTGAGATGATGGATATGCTAATTATCTGATCACTTATCTGATCACTATACATTATATGTATTGAAACGTCACTATGTATACCATATGTACAATTATTGCATGTTAATTAAAAAAACAAAAATCAATTAAATTTAAAAAACCCAAATAGCTGAAGAACATAGTTTTTCATTTACTATCTAAAATCCTGGAATATAAGTCAGTGTTTTGCATAGATTTTCCAGTTCAGGGGTCAGCAAAGGTTTTCTAGAAAGGGTCAGATAGTAAGTATTTTAGACTTTGCAGGCCATATAGTCTCTGTTGCAGCTACTCAAGTTTGCAGTTATAGAGTGAAAACAGTCATAGACAATAAGCAAATGAATGAGTGTGGCTGTGTTCAATAAAACTTTATTTATAGACACTGAAATTTTAATATCATAGAAATTTCATTTGTCATGAAATGTTATTTTTGATAATCATCAAGTTATTAAATTATAGTTATTTTAAAAAGATTATTAACATGTGGGCCATATGAAAAATATGGTGGACTGAATTTTAGGGGGTTCCTATTATTGCTCCTATCCAGTTTCCCTCTCTCTGGTCAAAGAGGCCCCATCTTAACCCCTAGGAAACTTAGAGAATGATTTAAAAGTCCATGATATAATACATCTAAAAGAGCATTGTGAATTACAAAATAGTAGACGACTATTCATTGTTTCACTAAATTATTACAAAAACAAAATAAATTTAACTACACAATATATTAATTATAACAATATTTCAGGTTTTTGAATTGCTTTATGAACTCAATGATAGAAAAGACTGAATCGTATCTATCTTAATATTTCTATTACCTAAGAGAGTACTTGGTGTTCAATAGGTCAAAATTTTAAAGTATGTTAATTAATATCTATAGGAATATATTCACTGGAAATGAGGCTGACTTAATTATTATAGCTATTATGGTGTGGCAATATGGCAAGCTATGTTTACATTTTCAAAATGTAAGCACATTAAAATTAGGAGTATGCGGAGGTAGAAGGAACTGGACTTCTACCACCTTGGGTTTTTTTCCTGCACATTCTCACATGACTCTTGGCAACCCACTAGACCTCTTTAAGCTTATGATAATCTAAGATGGGTAGATAATGACAAATGACTATTTTTAATATATAGACGTTTGCTGATGGCCTGGGATATTTGCCATCAGAGATTGGGAATGAATCTTTTTAAATTTAATAATAAACTAGAAATTTAATTTACATTAATTAATTTTCTTAAAGCTTTATCCAAAGTCTAGATATTAGCCCAAGTTTAAAATGTAAATGTGGGTTCTCTTTATTTCCTCACTTTTCTCAATCCCTCAAACTCTTTTTATTTTTCCATGCTAAATTTCATTTTCACCTGTACAGAATTGATCTTTAATGCAACTGGACTGAATCATCACACTCCCTCTTCCTGAAATTGGGTTTTATTTAGAGCAACACTAGAAGACATATTCTATAAAGAGATTAAGGATTGCATTAGTTAGGGAATAATCGAGGCTGCTGTGCGAATTTCAAAACCACAGTGTCTTGATTAAGAAGTTCATTTACATCTTACATATAAATTAAGATTAGTTATATTGGCAAACACAATATCTATCCCCTGTGAGATGGGGCCAGGCCCCACTGGGCTTTATACTCCTATGTAGGTATCAGTGGAGCTGAGTGGTGACCTGAGCCTCTACCCCCATTTGGCATCAACAAAGTAGTCAATGAAGTGGCACAAGCTGGGGTTGGAGACACCCCATTGTTCCCCTCTTCTGCTGTCAGTGAGCCCAATGAAGAACTGAGTTTCCCACCCCACACCATTAACGAGACAGAAATGGGTGGTTGAAGGTAGGGTAGCTGGCATTGTGCTTCCCCCCACGTCACCAGGCCCCAGCAGTGATCTGACCTTTTGCCCTCTTCCCTGCAGCAATAGAGTGGTGTAAGTCAGGTCTCCACTTTCCCTCCTCCCTTGTGATGCTTGGGTCCAAAGGGAAATTCATCTTATAATTTCTTATAGAGGTAGCAAGGTGGTGTAACTTAGTGCCCCAATTGTGGTGGGAAGCTGTAAGCAGGGCTGAGATGTAGCTGATCTTCTACTCTGCCTGTCTTCATTCCACTTTTGCTGGGGCCAGGTGGGACACTGGATATATATACATACCCACTCTACCCTCACACTGCACCTCAAGAGGGAGATTGGTTAATAAAATCTAAGAAGATTAATTAGGATTCAGAGTTTCATAAAATAATATCCTAAATGTCTAGACTACAATAAAAAGTCACTTATCATACTAAGAACCAGAAAAATCATAACATAAAGGAGAAAAGACAATTGACAGATGCCAGCATCAAGATAACACAGATTTAGGAGTTATCTAACAAGAATTTTCAAACTACCATTATAAAATTGATTCAATAATGAATTTTAAGTTATATTAAAGTATGTTATATTAAAGTAAATAAACAATAGACATAGAGGCCATAAAAAGGGATCAAATGGAAATAGTAAAGCTGAAAAATGCAATAGCAGAAATAAAAAACTTACTGGATATATTCACTTGTAGAGTAGAGATGACAAAGTATGGAATTGGTCTACTTGAGGACAGATCAACAGAATTTACACAATTTAAAAAACAAAGAGAAAATAAACTGAAAACAAAATAAAGTCATAAGGACCTATGTGACAATTCAAAATATAATATTCATATAATCAGTCTCAGAAGGAAAAGAGAGAGAGAATGGGACCAAAAAGGTATCCAAAGAAACAATGACTAAAAATTTTCCAAATTTGATTGAAGACATAAACCTACAAGTTCAAGAAGCTGAGTCAACCCCAAATACCTAAATTCAAAAAAATCCATCCTGAGACATACCATATTGAACTTCTGAATACTAAAGACAAATAAAACATCTTGAAAGAAGCCACAGAAAAGCAACAAATTACTTGTAGGGAAACAGAAATTCAAATGACAGTGGATTTCTCATCTGATACAATGAAGACCAGAGGAAGTGAACCAGCATTTTTCAAGTACTAAAAAAAGAGATATCAATCATGAATTCTATATCCAGTGAAACTATCCTTCAGAATTCAATCGCAAATAAAGATATTCTCAGAAGAAGGAAGACTAAAAGAAAGACAGACACTTTGGTGGGAGTATAAATGACAATGGGAAAGATCCTTGTGGTGATATTATTATTCCGCATGTTTACTGCATCTATGTCAATGTTCTCATTGTGATATTTTACTGTAGTTTTGCAAGATATTACTTTTAGAGTAAACTGGATAAAAAGTGTGTAGGATTTCTCTGTATTATACATTTTTTACACCTGCATGCAAATCTACAATTATCTCAAAATAAAATGCTTAATTTAAAAAAACTGCCCCATTTCCTCTGTACCAAAATTGATGCTAAATTAAATATTTCAACTGAGGCTTTTAAAATATGACAGATAATGGAGAGGTGGCTCACCATGCAGAAATGCCCAAGTAGGTATCTGAGAGTTAATGAAACACATCCGAAACCCCCATAGCCAAAAAAGAGAATGAAATATAAGGTATGGACAAATTTTAAGAATTTTTGTGAAAAGAAATATACTATGAGCTCCATTCCCTCTCTTCCAGTTAAGTCAAGACAGAGAGGGTATTTCAAGAACTTGTTCTGTTTATCTTATAGTTAGTGTTAGTCCTGATTAAAAACAACATCAACAACAACTAAAAGTCTGAAGAAAGGCTGCTTCAGTGTCAGAGTAGAGGAGAGGAAACTTCCTTCAGATCTCCCAATCAGTTTACAAAAAAGAGTTTAAGGTAAAAAATTGTCACATGTACTTTGGTCAGTATAAATTTGTTGAATAAATATTTGATTATATTAAATGGGTAAAATGGTTTAATGATATTACAGTGTTTTCTTCTTGGTGGCTTAATTTAGGATGAGATTATTCTTTTTATTTGCTTAGAGTGAATTAAAAAAACCCAAAATGACAAAAAGCAATGTATTAAACAGAAAAAAAATTCAAGGCATATCAAGGATGCTGTCTGAAATGATACACATTTTTTCCCAATAAATGAAACTCTAGTTCTTATAGAAATTTCCATTAATTGAAAAAGTACAACTTACTTTTTAGTCTGGCAGAATCTTGTTTCTTCTAGTCCAATCTGAACATAATGGGGGTTGGACAAAATAATTGGCATATGGTTCTCAAAATCGAAAGTGAATTCAAAATTTTGTTACTTTTTAATCCAGATATGGAATGATACTTCAGTCCTTTCTGTGGTTACTTCATCATGAGAAGGGTATCTAAATCTTGGTGGTTTACCTCCACTTCTGCCTTCAAAATAGAATTAATAGGGGAAATATAACACATGGTACATATTCAACCTCCTTAATAATTATATAATAATTATTATCATCATCTTAGTTTAAATTAACTTAATAAAAAGAAATAAATATTAAGCTATTGTATGAGTGACCTTTTCAAACAGGTAAGAGTTACTTTGGGGTGGGCAACCATGTGTCAGTGTACAGAAAGAATCATGCAATAAACATGGCACATTCTTCTGAAGTATTAATTTAAATCAGTAAAACTAATTAGAAACCTCCATTAAGTATTTTTCATGGTTGATTGACTACTTCTACAATGTTACTGGTTCATGGGCTGTGATGCATAATATTGCAAAGTTCAGGTAACTCATCAAGTGTTGCTCTTATATGGAAATTGAATTTGTAAATTAAGTGCAATTCTGTCCACTAAAGAATGTTTTAATTCAGCTCTCAATTATTTATGAGTCATGCACCTCTTTTCAGGAGACATCGGTTTAAATAACTAGGTAATGCTCAGAATTAATAATTATAGAGCCTTTTCAATAAGACAATATTGAATATGGTCTCATGGGAACTTTGATTTAATTTTAACTATAATAATTGCTCATATTCCTTTAATAAAAGTATGTATGCATTCAGCACCCAAAAGATTTCTCAGTTTGATGTATTTTACTCTTTGCTCAACCTATACTATTAGTTTTAAAATCTCTCATGTCACAGCAATTATTCTATCTATTATTTTCTGGAAACCAAATCTGTCAGAGGTCTGAAATATTTCAATTGAAGTAGGTGAAAAAGAAATCTAGCAGAACAAATATCAGAAAAAAATAGTCATTGACTGATAAGGAAAGACCAACATTTTAGATTTAAAACATGATCTAAAACAGTGTGTCAACATTGTAAAAGAGGCCCCTTTGTCCCTGAAGACAGTGGATTGGAAAAGCTTTTGAAGTGTGCTTTCGTATATTCTAACCTAAACTCTTATCCAAGAAATCCATCTGGAAAGCTAGCTGAACTCATCTTCAAGAACTGCTCATAGTCGAGTTGGATTCTATGTGCATTAGGGCAATTCCAGTTACAGGAGAAAGTGTGTACAGGATTTTCAGCTCTATAAAATCCATGCTTTATTTACAAAGTTAGGTCTGTCTACTGACTGAAACTAAAGGATTCAAGTTTTAAATTTAAAAGTTTAGGTTAACCAGAGGAAAAAGCAAAAGGTTTACAAAATATCGTAATCATTTCACATTACCAAATAGCATGATTGCCATTTGGTAAATCATCAAAGCAGAATAAATCCTGTTTGAACAGTGGCACTACAGATACCTTAAATACAGTTTTGTATGTCCTTGTTTTTATAAAATAGCAGATAAATAATAAATTCCTTCATGTTTACAAATAAGCAAAAAACCCTGATGCCAAGAGAACAAACATAATTGACAACTGACAGGAAGTAAATAAGAACAAAGTTGTATTTTTAAATTAATTTTCTAATTAATTTTTATGTAAAAATTATATCTTGAACATAAAAAGGGCCTGTGGAAAGCAGGGCATAGAGTTTATATCACCACACTAGAACATTGAAGGATATAATGGGAAGAAACTCCTGCAGATATGATTTGAAGGTAGATTTGTTGGAAGACAGATGACATCTGGACATTTCACCACAAAGACTGGATAAAGCAGCAATATGCAAAGAGGGCTGCTGAGCCCCTGACGTGGCCAGAACCAGGAGGCCAGTGGGAGCTGAGCCAATAATGGGGAAGGCTGAGCAGCACATTTCTTGGATGAAGAGGCCATTCCTTCTTCCTCTCTTTTCTTGGGGTGCAACAAGCACAAGAAATTACACTTGGCCTCAAGTGTTTAGGATTCTCATCTACAGAACCAAAGGCTAAAAGGACTCTTAGCTAACCCTAATGGTAGAGGACTGAGGGTCCCTGAAGCTCAAAGGGGCAGGGGTGTGGTGGAAAGGAAAAACTCAGCACCAGCACTTGGATAGTCCTAGCCCATGGGGTAGACATAAATTGTAATATTTCCTATATTTGGAATGTTATAATATATAAGAAAATTCTCTGAACATAAGTCAAGAAAAATAAAATGCAAAACACATGAGACAGATTAAATAATGAATGGTATCTTTTTAGAAACAAAGATTACATATTTCAAAACTCTTCTGCCCTCCATATAAAATGAATTATGACATGCGCAAGATTAGCCAAGTTGCCTAGAGCCCTGCTTCACTCTGCACTGTTGAGATATTATGTTTCATATTGCACTTGGAATTTCTAAGGAGAAATTATTCTTCTGATTAATATTGATGGAGAGAGAAAAATCCTAAAATAGAAAGTTGGTCACATTTACAAATAGCTAGAGTTCTTGCTTTTAAAGAAAAAGTTATGTCTAAAACAGCCTATTCAGCATGTCTTCCTTTATCCACAGGTACAATATTCCCTTGGAAAAGGTAAACATTTAAAAATATTAAATATAAATATACATAAAAATTTATAAAAGATATTCAAAGGGAATTTTGGGCTTTTTTGGGAAAAAACCTTTTTTACCACCTCAAATATAGTAAACGGTAAATGTACTAAAACTATAAATGCCATGCTCAGAATGAGAGGAAAGTAGCAGAGGGGAAGAAGAATTCCTGGAAATAAAACTAGGACACTTTAAATTTTATATGCATGTATCAAAATTGAGTTACATGTATATGAAAACAAAAAAAAATATTTGGGGATGTTTCATGTTATAAGAAGTGTTAGTGCTAGATGTTGTAGTATTATATCTGAGACTTAAAACATTTTAAAATATTGCTTCATTAAATTTTTTCTATAGAACCAAATGGCTTTTTACATTCCCTGCTTGTAAAAATAAAACCGGCTCACTGGTGAGAAAGATTATCAAATTACACTGACTATACATACATATATATTTAACATTTTATATATATGTTAAAAATCATTGGAAATCACTAGAAATATAAGTTGTGTACAATTTATATTCATGCAGTGATTATATCTAACCAGTTAAAGAAATAAAAAATATATGTAATATATATTTTTATACAAATGGTCAGAATGCCTTTTGCTTCCATAGGTGTATGTGTCTAATTCCGTGTAGATTTGGGAATATAAAATTACTGACGGATGGCAAGTGATACCTTGTCTTGTTTTGTTTGAATGCCCTTGAATAGTAGAGGAGTGGCAGATCTTCACTTGCCACACCCCCCAATCCTTTCACTGCCCTTCTCTGTCCTGCTTGCCCCCACAAGCTGGCTTCTAGAACTTTTGGCACAGATTTTGATCTGCTGCTGACATTCCATGGGTCAAGCCATCACCCGGCTTTTATGGCCCCATTTTACCTCTTTACTAGTTGAGGCTCAGGGTTGGTAGCAATCTCCTACTGTTGCTGGTCTCCAGGGGACTTGACATTACTTAGTTGTTTCCTTAAACATGAGCATACCTGTGAATACAGTCATTTATTTAATTCTCTTTGAAATCCAGCTGATTGTACCCACTCATATATATATGTGTGTGTGTGTGTGTATATATATATTCAGTGATTATTTATATGTATTGATTTCTGTAATTGTTATGTCTATAATATTCTTGGCCCATGATGTTTTAAAACCTGAATATTTACCTTTGTTGACCCGTTTATTGTTTTTCTTTTCTCAAGTTGTTATTTATCTTCTAAACTTGTTTATACTTGGGCTTATTTGTTTTGTCTTATTTTGTGTTTGTTTTGCTATGCAGCGTTTTAGAGTTTTATATAACTGTATTGATCATGTACGATTTATTAAATTTAGAACAAGAAATGAGAATGTGTCCTAATCCCTGGCAGCACCACTGCAGCCAGGTGTCCTAACATCATTTATCGAAGATTTTCGTTTTCTCATAATCTCTACGCGCCTCCTATATGACATACTACATTTCCATGCGTACTGTTTATCTCCATTCAAAATATGTGTTACATTTACTATAACATCTAAGCAACCATTTTATGTCAAGGACTATGGAAATTCTGAGAACTGACATTACTTGCTAGGTAACATAGTAGCTTGCCACAATTTCATGGAGATTAGTAGAAGTCACAAGATTCCTGGGACAGAGAAAAAGGACTCCGTTACTCACAACGCTGCAGGCAGCCTGAGCTCCAAGCCTGTGTTAGTCCTTGACACTGAGTCCCAAGAGGTGAAGTGGAGAGGCCCAGGTAGACGTTGCGCATGCAATGGGCTTGCTTTACAGCTGAGAAACTCCATGTTTATGGAACTCTGAATCTTTCATTATTGTTTGAAGGAAGACATTTTATTTATTATACTGGACAATAAAAAAATATGATCTGTCCTCCAGAGGAAGACACTATCTCAATCTTGCAAAGCTATTTGCTATACATTCTTGAAAATAAGAGTCTGAAAAAAATAATCAATGCCCCTGCATGCAAAATGTTTATAAATGCAAAAGATCCATGGGAAACCATCTACCAACATTTAAAAAATATAAGAAAATAACCAATTTTGGTGCAGGTATTTTGTCATCAACCACACTATGAGCAATTGTATTGATTTCCTATTTTCCACAGTTAAATCTCTCAGATCTTCTATATAGACAATTCATTCAGAAATACCGATATTTTTGCTTTCAATTTAAAAATCTATACACCTTATTTTCACTTTTCTTATCCAACTGCACCATCCAGAATTTCCAGAAGAGGTTTTAAGCATTCTATTGATAATGATAATTAATTTTATGCTCCTCAGTTTAATGAGAATACAACTAGATTTTTACCATTAAGTATGATTGCTGCTTGGTGATACACGCATGAAAACACACACACATACACAAACACATACATTTATTTATCAGACTGAGATGTTCAAATTCACTCATTACTTAGTAAAATATTTAGTGGGTTTTTGACCAAAGTTCAGAAGAAATGTTCTTTCTTCTTGCCAGGATCTTAAAGACTTGAATTACTTTTTAACAGAAAGAACTCAAGGAATTTCTTTCCTTCAAATAAGGGTTTCTTTACCACAGGGAATATTATCACTAAAATCTCCTGATAATGTTAGAAAAAAGATAGTGAAAAGCAGTAAGAGAGTGTGGTCTTTTTTTTTTTTTAACACATACTTTCAACTCGAAAATATCTGCTGATAGTCTGCTGTGGATCTGCAGAGAATGGGCACTGTCATGCTCCCTTTATCTCCCCTCCATCCATATCTTAGTTTGTTGGTTAAGTCATTACTTTTTACTGACATTGCTTATGGGATTTCATACTCATGTAACCATAAGTGATGAAATATTAAATTTTCTATATACATGCTGATCACTTTAAATGCATGCTTGCCATTGGTCATTTCATCTCAGGTTCTTTCTTTGAATTTTCTTTTGTTATTATTATTCTTTCTTTATCTGGCTCAACTTAATTGCTAAATGAAGTTTATATCATCCTATCATCCTTAAGAAAAGTTTTTATATATATATATATATATATATATATAAAATGTTTCTGGTTGCCTGCCTATGTATTTAAATTAAAACTTTGCTGGGTATAATGTTCTTAAAATAATATATACATACCTATGCATATATATTTTTTTTCCTTTCAGAACTCTGTAAACATGGTTACATAAAGTTTGGTCTTGATCACTGTTATAGAGAGGTCCTAGTGCTAATCTGATTTTTTCCCTTACTATTGATTTGTCTTTATATGTCAAGGTGTTAATTAATTTTTAAAATTTGTGCCTGATATTCCACATCATAAAAAGTCATAGAGTTATTGTTTCTTTATCAAATTTATTAACATTCAGTTTTCAATTGGAGTATACACTTTCCTTTCATTTTTAGAATCAAAGACATTTTCACAGCCAATCTTTAAATACTTTTCAGTTCCAATTTTTGAGTTCTCCAGAGAGGCTAATTAACATTATACTGAATCATCTTTGTCTGCTCACCATATGCAGTACCTTCTTTGTGTTTGCTTTAATCTCTTATTGTTTGTATATTCACTTGCTGTGATTATTTTTATAAATCTATGTGTTTGCCATTTTCTCTTCAACTATGTTTACTGTGCTGATGATAATGTATTACTTCTTTTAAAGCTGCTTTGTTTTTGTTTTTTTATTTATTTTCTCATGTTCTGTCTCCCTTTTCATTTAATTATGCTGATTTACAAACTTGCCATGTAGTGTTTATTTTATTAATTCCAATTTTTTTATTGATTAACTTCATAGATTAAAAGACTATTGAGAAACTTCCTTCTCTTGAGTTAGGTTTTCAGGTAGACTTGGTCGAGATGCTGGATGGTTCAACATACACAAATCTATAAATGTAATTCACCATATAAATAAAAGCAAGAAGAAAGATTATATGATCCTCTCAATAGATGCAGAAAAGCCTTTTGACAAAATTCAGCACCCTTTATGATAAGAACTCTTAACTGTTAACAAAGATGGCTCATACCTCAAGATTATTAAAGCCATATACGATAAACCCACAGCCAATATCATACTGAATGGGGAAAAATTGAAAGCATTCCCCCTTAAAACTGGAACCAGACAAGGTTGCCCACTATCTCCACTTCTATTCAACATAGTGCTGGAAGTCCTTGCCAGAGCAATCAGACAGACAAGACAGAGAAATCAAGGGTGTCCAAATGGGGGCATAAGAGATCAAACTTTCACTCTTTGCTGATGATGTGATATTATATCTAGAAAACCCCAAGGATTCAACCAAAAGACTACTGGAATTGATAAATGAATTCAGCAAAGTCTCAGGATACAAAATCAATGCACACAAATCAATAGCCTTCATATACGCCAATAACAGTTGAGCCAAGAAACAAATCAAAGATGCAATACCTTTCACAATAGCACCAAAGAAAATTAAATATTTAGGAACATATTAGGAGAGGAACATAACTAAGGAGATGAGAGACCTATATAGAGAGAACTACAAAACACTGAGAAAAGAAATTGCAGAGGATGTAAACAGATGGAAAAGCCTACCATGCTCTTGGATCAGTAGAACCAACATTGTTAAAATGTCTATACTACCTACAGTGATTTACAGAATCAATGTAGTCCCTATCAAAATACCAACATCATTTTTTGCTGATCTAGAAAAAATAATTCTATGCTTCGTGTGGAACCAGAGAAGACCCCGTCTAGTCAAAGCAATCTTAAGCAAAAATAACAAATTGGGAGGCATCGGTCTACCAGACTTGAAACTATACTACGAAGCCATAGTAACCAAAGCTGCATGGTACTGGCACAAGAACAGAGACATAGGCCAATGGAACAGGACTGAGAACCCAGATATAAAACCATCCTCATACTGTCATATGATCTTTGACAAATTCCAAAAAAACATACACTGGGGAAAATAATCCCTATTCAATAAATAGTGCTGGGAAAATTGGATAGCCACATGTAGAAGACTGACACTAGATCCACACCTCTCACCTCTCACAAAAGTGAACTCATGATGGATAACAGACTTAAACCTAAGACATGAAAACATAAGAATTCTAGAAGCGAATGTTGGAAAAACTGTTATAGACATTGGCCTAAGCAAAGAATTTATGAAGAAGACTCCCAAAGCAATCACAGCAGCAACAAAATAAATTGGACTTTTCTTTTAAGTTATTTATAAATTGCTCCTTTAACATGCCCATATGCTTGTCATGCTGTCTATTTTAATGTTTCTCCTGTTTAAAATACTCTGTCCAGATATTCTATGTGCTCTGAATTGTGAAGATGATATACTGACTTTCTTTTCTAAAAATAACTGCTTCCCCTTCCACCAAGATTTACAATTTCAGGATTTAGTTCTATTTATATTTACTATAGCTTTTGAGAATAAGGAGCAAGCCTTAAGTATTCAAGTTCAATTCATAGCTCTTCCTTCTGTATGGTTTACACAACTATTTAAAGTGTGAATCTCATTCTCTTGTGGAGATATTCTCTAGATTCAGACCACATGCTCAATTTAGTATGTAGGTCTGGATAGTTCATATCTGTCAGAGAAAATTCAGCACTTGGTTCAACTTGTATGTATTTCTCCACAACAGAAGCTCTTTCTACTAATTTGGGGGAATATGTGATTTAATCTTAAAACTACTTTTCATTTTTGGGTAGTCTACAGGAAAATTCTTTAGAATTTTTTTTAACTCAACATTATGGCTTCTGAAGGAAAGGTTTAAATTAAGGAAAGTTGACACACTATGGTGATCTGCTCTAGTATTTTCTGTTGTGTGGTTTTCCAATGGGTGTCACTGTTTGGACATTCACAGCTTTGATATTTCCAAAGTTATTAGCCTTGGAGTGTGGTAGAAATTTTCTGTTATTGTTATTGTGACGTCGTTATATAGTACAGATTCTGTTGATGCCTTTTATCCACAATCTGTATTTGGAAGGCTTCTGCAATGTTTCTTCTTTTTATTTGGTCATTTGAGCTTCGATTTCTAACTACGAAAATCTGAATTTTATTCAGTTTCTGTGATAATGTAAATAAATTACTCCATTTTATCTTATCTTTTTTAAAAATGAAATCTATCTCCATTATGTCATTTTTATATAGAATTTTCATGGCGATATGGGAAACATTATCATTTATGTTACTATTGTTCACTAACATCTGTTTTTTCTCTGCTAAGCACATAAGACAATTTTGCTTCCCTTCTGCCTTGCAGGAGGGAAGTCATGCTATGACTGTCAGAATGAGAGTGCATATGTCATGTGTCACGAACATAAGGGAGCATTTAATTGCTGGTGCTTACTTCTCTATCATGTTGTCTTCATCCGTCATAGTTATCATGAAAGCATGATACAAAGGAGACAAGGCATGATACAAGGTATGCTTCTGTACCAAAAAGACAAAAAAAGAAAAAGAAACAATAAGAAATTTTTAATACTTTTTATCTATTTGGTCAGTTTGAGGGAAGTTGTTGCTTTTTAAACTGCTTAGTTTGCTACGTTTTCTCTAATCATAAAGATAATCTAATAATTGCAGGCATATTAATAGTGAAATTGTGCTTTGAACAGAATACTGTGAAAGTGAAATGCTGTCTACACACTGCTTCCTCCATGTCTCCACCTTCAAGTAAATATTTCAACTTAATTTCAGTGAAGTAACTATATACATTTAAAATCATAGATGAAACTTCCTAATAAAAATATTGATACGTTTATAATGAATATGTCACTCCAAAATTTTTTTCAGTTTTCTTGTTACTAAAAAAATAGTGATACTTTTTCACAGGGAATTAAACACAGTTGTTTATAACCTGTTAAATGTAATCACCTAGTCTCTAGATACTAAACCAACTACAGAGAAAAATTATTTTTGAATATAGATAACATTTTCACATTCAATTTGATTAGAAGTTTTTCCATTTATATTTCTAACATAAACACCAGAATATGAATATCTTTCTAAAAGTCTCTAGTTGCTTAAATAAAAGCAGTAAGACTATGAAGAAAGAAGTTGTGAAAAATAAATAAGGGATACTTATGCAGTAATGAAATTAAATTCTTCAGAAACTTTATAATTAGAAATTATTTCTCATTAGATTTAGACAAAATTTGGGGGCAATTTCCTCACCTATGGCACCATTTAAAAAATATTAAGTATATAATAATCTTCCTTAAGAATTACTCTTGATATTTTCTTGAGAAACAATAGCTAATAATAACAATAGGATCAGGATTTATAACACTAACTGAAATTCCACAATATACAAACTAGGACTGAAAACAGTTGGATATTGATATATAATATTAGTCAAACATTTTAACATCAGAAAAAGGTAGTAAATTTATATCGTTTTTTTCTCTACTCTTTCTACTTTTATCCTTACTTTTATCTCTTTGGCTATACAGAAAAATGACTTAAATATAATACTGACTAAATTTCCTCCCAAACATTTTTATCTATGTGCAATTAAAATGAATATGATAAAGATTAATCTATAAATTAGGCACAGGAAAAGACTAACAATGATAACTAATAATAAAATAGAACAATTAAGTGAAATAAATGTTACTTGCCCCAAGCACTGCAACATGTGACAGTTCATCTGATAACCAGATGGCTACTAAGTGACTAATGGAAAGGTTGTGTCTACAGCATGGATACACTGGACAAAGGGATGACTCATGACCTGGATGGTGGAACAGGACAGGGCAGTGTGAGATTTCATTATGTTACTTGTAAAGCATACAATTTAAAACTTATGAACTCTTTATTTCTGGGATTTTCCACTTCATATTTTTGGTCTCAGGTAGACTGTGGAAAAAGAAACTCTGGATAATGGGGGACCATTGTGTTCATGGAAAAGTTCAGGTTAGTGTTAAAAATCAAATTAAAACCAATTCAGCATTTACTTAAAGAATTGATGTCTTTACAGATTTCTTTTTATTTTTCTAAGTACTCAGCTATGACCAGGAATAAGAAATTATTTTGCTTTGCTCTGATTTTCTTTGAATTGGGTTTTTTAGCTATATTATGTAAACAGGTTACTAAACATCATTAGTTTTATATACAACTGATTCTGAGAAAATGTCAAACTAATTCTGGAGAAAAGACTAATACTTCTTTAAAATTACTATATTATTTTTAAAAAGCCAAATGTTCTAATAGTAACACATGAAAAAAGTAAACTATATCATGATATAAAATTTACACAACCAAACGAATAACCTGATTATCTTAAGGTATTAAATACATTTCAAATAAACTTCCTGAAAACAAACATACACGTGATTTTTGATAGCTTATAGAATAGAAGGTTACAACTACATGAACAATAAAATTAGGGGCTGTTATATCAATGAGGATATTTTTAAAAGTTATTATTTTATAAAGTTAATTATCTCTGGCCATTTTAAGAGCATTTTCCTTTAGTTAAGATCTGATTTAGAGGTGACTGTTGCTGACCAAATGCAAAGACTGTGTAAGCCTTTTACTCTACTACAGTACAGCTTAGAGACAGCTGTGTGAGAGAAATGCTCTGGATAATACAGACAGCTGAAGCTGGTGTTTTTCAAAGAGAAGAATACAAAAACAGCAGAGCAGAAAACATTGAAAATAAGCAGCTCTTGGAAAATTTTGTAGAATGTATTAGGAGATTAAGAACCTGCTTAGGCTGCAATATTTCAGAGTTCTGTGAAAATGAGGACTTAGCCTGATAGACTGGCAGAAATACTTGATAATGATTCATTACTTAACATTTGAACTTAACATACATATGCAAATATCTAAAAATAAATGGCAACTTAAGTGCATATTAGTGAAAAAAAAGATACAGTCAGCTATTACAATCAGGAAGGCAAATATGTGTACAACAGAATAGATTTGGAACCAAAGAAGGGATACTACAAATACATAGATAAAATGACACAAATCGTTCCATAGTGAGGAAGAGAGAGGGGAAAAGGATTTGGAACAAAATGAATCTCAGCACATTTAGAGGTGAGAGTGTGAGTCTTTCTTAAGTCATTTGGGCATATAAATGGTGGGACTCTCAATGAAGGAGAAGTGGTAAGTTACACTGGAGGGAGAAAAGGATATTATTCTCTTGTTTTTTTTTTTTTTTTTTTTCAACTTCTGCAAAGCCAGAAAGGAAAGGGAAGCTCTACTGAAGTTTGTTATGAGGAAAAGAGGAAATATTGGGACAGGGGAGAAATGGGAGATGGATTCAGTGACTTATGTGACAATTTCCATCAGAGAACTTAGACACTCAGTGAGATTTGTGGCTTGGATCAGAACCTACGCATTTCCTCCAACCTCCCCAGGAACTATGCTTAACTACTCACACAGCTTTAATCACTGCACTGTTGGTGTCTCCTCATCACCCAAGTATATTCAAGTTTCTCTCTTCTTAACAAAAGCAGAAAATTCTTGATTCTTACTGCCCTTGTTTTGTTTGTCCTATCTTTCACTTTCGGACTGCCAAACTTCCCTAAAAAGAAATTTTTACCTACTTTTTTTTTCTTCCCTAATGTCTGAATCACATCTCTACCCACTTTGGCCTGGTTACCATAGATATCATTATATAAAATTATTCTTTCAAATGTTATTAACTATTTTTAATTGCTAAATCTATTGGTTATGCCTCAACCTTCCTCTTATTGGCCTTTCACTTTCATTTGACAGTTTCCCACCTCATTATTGTTGAAATCAGCCTTCCCTATTGGCATCCATGTATTTTCCAAGTCATTTTCTTTTACTTTATGAACTTCCCAAATGTTTACCATGTCTGTGACATTTACTATCATCAGAATTGCCTTTAAGCAAAATTTCTTTCCTCAATTCCGGGTCAATCCTCAAGTATCTATTGGACATCTCTGCCTGAATATAATAGCAACCACAAATGGAATGCTCAAAACTTACTAACTTTCTACCCAAATTGCTCATTTGTATTATCTCACTGAATATTACCAACATCCCAACACACACAGGCAAGATTTTGGAAGTTTTATTAACTATTTATTTTACCCCATCTACTTCATCAACAACTAATAAAATATTAAGTTGTGTCAATTCAACTTCCAAATGTTGCTCCAACTTATCTATACCATTTCATTCTGTTTGATATTGTTCTCTACTTTTTTTTCACCTAGACTATTACAATAGTATCCCAGCTAATTCTATGCAGGCAGTAAGAGGTTCAGATTTCTGTTCATCCTTCTACATTCTTACTGAATGTAGAAGTGATAATTCAGAAGGAAAAAAGAAGAACTGATCTGAACTGATTCAATTCCATGGGTTGCATTTGACTGCTGCTGTGGTTTGAATGTTTGTCTTCTCCAAAACTCATACTGAAATTTAATCTCCAATGTAACAGAGCTGGGAGGTAGGGCCTAATGGGAGGTTTGTAGGTCATAAGGCCTCCACTCACATGAATGTATTACTGCTGCTATAAAAATAATTTCCAGGAGTGGTTTCTTTCTCTTGGCACTTCTGCCTTCCACCATGTGAGCATCCAGCCTTTCTTCCCTCAGAAGAATGTGGCATGGAAGGTGCCATCTTGGAAGAACAGAAAGACCTCACCATGCTCCAAAATTATAGGTGTCTTGGCCTTAGAATTTCCAGCCTTCCAAATATGAGTCAATAAATTTCTGTTCATTATAAATTACCCAGTCTCAGGTATTCTGTTGTAGCAGCACAAAGTGGACTAAGAGAGCCACACTCTTAATATTTGGCGTTTTCTTCTTCTTTTCCTTCTTCATCATCATCATAATCATCTCACTGAATGAAAGTTTACTATGTGCTAGGTGCTTACAAATACTTTACATGGATAATCCAGTTATGTGAGTCACTATCTACATTTTACAAGAAACTGAGTTTTAGAGAGATTAAATGACTCATTAACAAGAGTGGAACTTGAATTAGAAGTTAGTCTCCATGTCATTGTCCTGTTTATCTTCATATACTTTGTCATGATTTTCTATCATAATTTTTTTACTTAATTTGCTTGTTCATTTTTCACTATCCTGGAACAACATAAACAGGAAAGCAATGATCTTGTTTGTTTTGACCATGACTATATCTTCAGTGATTAGACTAAAGCCATGTACACAAGAGTAACTTAACAAACAATAAATAAACCCACCAAGTCTAGTTACAAAGCCTGTGGTTTTTTGTTAACCAGTACACTATGCTAATCAAATGCATGTAGGTGACATTATTTTTGAATGCCCTCTCTTATCTCAAATGATTATATATTTGATGGCCCTAAAGATAAATACCTTTGGACTGGCACATTAAATTAGTCCTCTCTTGTCACAATATTACTCCATAGCAAAGAACCACCAAATTCAGGACTTAAAACATCAATGATATATTCCTCTGTTCATGTATCTGCAGATCTGCTGAAATTCAGCTTACTAGACTGGACTTAGGCTCTGGGCTTTAGTGTCCAGTTTGGGCTCAGATCTACTTCTCCATGTCCTTTGTTATGTGATGAAAAACTGAATATACAAATAGACAATGGCCAGGTCATATATATAAAAAGAACTCTGACCCACAATTTGCAGCAATTATTCCAGAAAACCAACTCATTTTCTCTAATAACAAGCCCAGCAGGCCAACCTGCTATCTATAAGCCAGAAATATAGAAGGTCAGACCACTCTCTCTAGCACAGGTCCAGGAAGCCAAACAATAATGCCTACAGCAATCATCCCCAAGTGGTAGGATTTGAATAATTGACAGTTTCCCTAACTTTTGTTCCACTTCCAACTTAGGACCAACCAAAGAAAGCCAAATATCTAGTTAGCCCACCTACAGCCTATCTATGTCAACAACCTACAGTCAGGGCATATCTGAAGCCTTCCTTTTTAATTGCTATAAATCTTTTCCATTCCTCTTCTTGCCTTTGACTCTCTGCCAAACTCAAGTGACGGTAGCTGACTCCCTTACTATAGTAAACTCTGAATAAATAGTCTTCCTTGCTCTCATTTGGTTGGCCTTCCTTTATTTCCACAGTGATCTGCTACACATTTATCATCATGGGGTCCAAGCTGCACAGAAGGACCTGCCTCTAGCATGTTTTTCTCATAGTGATCACTGGTGCACAGGAGAACATACCATCCCCCACTAGCATATTTGACATTCTAATCATGTTTGTACATCTACTGTTGTTCAGGATACTGGGATATCAGTCAGACACGTCTCAATCTGAAGACATATGGAATCACAAATGAGTAATCTAACTATTCCTAATCAAAATTTTAAAAAGATGCAACAGAGAAAACATAAATGTAATAAAAGTTTCCATTTGAAAAAGAAGGCATGTAGCAAACACTGGTTTATAAAAATTCTGCAATTTTCTTGGGAAACTGTCATCAGATTCCCCTAAACTGGGGAAAAGAAATGTTACTTCATTAGGCCCCACTTCTACTCACGAGAAGTGGTTCCCAGGCCATTGTTGTCCAAGGTTCTTGATTCTTCCCTCTAGAAGGCATGTACTTTTTATCATAGTCAATTTTGTTATACTACAACAAAGTACCTGAAATTGGGTAATTTTTAAATAATAGAAATTTATTTTTCACCGTTCTGATGGACAAGAAGTCCAAGGTCAAAGCTCCAACATGTTTGGTGTCTAATGAGGGTCCAATCTCTGCTTCCAAAATGGCTCCTTGAATACTGCCTCCTCCAGAGGGGAGGAAGTCTGTGTCCTCACAAGGAAGAAGGTGGAAGGGCAAACAGACTTAGCTATTTCCCTCTAGCCCTTTTACAAGGTTGCTAATCCCATTCTAAAGCTCCACCTCTAAATACTATCATATTGGTGATTAAGTTTCAACATGTGAATTTTGAGAAACTGTCAAACCATAGCATATATCCTCCATGACTACTTCTGAACTGGCTCTAAAACATATGCCTGCTTGCTGGCTAAGCCACTTTATCAGCCCACTTTCCATCTGAGGAAATTTGAGGTCTGAGAGTCTTTTTATAAATCAAATAGTTTATTTTAAACAAATCTGGCAATACCTTTGCTCATACAGCATTCTCAAAAAATTTGTGGTCTTTCCACGTAGTTGAGTTTAGTCAACTTTATATGCAAAAGTCACTGACATAATTATTTTCAAGGATCTCTTTCTCTCTTTCTCTTTCTCTCTCCATCTTGGCTTAGTTATGGCTTCCTCAAATATAGTTAGCTTCTCTGAGACCCTGCCTTTAATCTCTCAAGTACTACTTTTTCTAGCTGAAATGATCTACTAGGCACAACTTTAATAATTAATGCACAATGATTGTGTGGCCATGTCCTTGATATGGCTTTACTCTGATGCTTTGTTCCTCCAGCTCTACACTTGCCTTTTTGCTTATCCCCTTCAGGTCTTTACTTACCTTCTCAGTTGCCTTCTCCATGAAGCTTTCCTGAAATCATCTTTAGAATTTCATTTGCCAACTTTACAACATTCCTTCTCTATCTTCCCTTAGCAGTTATTACAATGTAACATAATGTCCTCACCAACTGCATTTGACAATTTTATTTACTTTAGTGTCTTCGGGGTCTATAACTGTGCCTGTCACAGAGTAGATATTCTTTAAATATTTATTGAATGAATGAATTAATTAATAATCCTTGTTCTTATTTTATAGTAGTTCATAAAATTATGAGCTAGCATCAAGAGAAAAATACATATTGACTTACTTTAGCATAAAGAAGGAGAATGTTAAATGTTGTTTTATCTTTTTAAGAAATTCCCTTACGTATCTGTCCCTGGATCAGTACACATCATTGTAGACAAAAATAGTTAATAACATTTTGTCTGAGCTAAAAGAATGATCATTTAAGAGTGTACCTCTTTATGTCTAAAGTTTCTAAGTTCATCTAACAACATTCTGATACAGAATTGTGTCTAAAATCTTCCTTGATTCTGGAGTAAACATTTCTGGAAGTGGGGGAAACATAAATATTCTAGTACCTGAAAATATGTTTGCTTTTCCCATTAAATATTATGAAGAAACTTTTTGGTTTATACATCTGTTTTTTAAAAATTTTCTAAATGTGCTTCAATTACAAGAATTCCATCACTTCTAGGTTCCCTGAGAAATTTTAGTCATCAGACATGTGAAATTTTAAATGAAATGAAAAAATTCCTACACATAAGTAACTCTCTGTATTGGTTTACCAACATTAAACAACTAACTTGTGTCCAGAATGTTGTATGTGCAGTTAATTTTGTATTAGTTATATCCATCTTACTCTTCATTGAGATTGTAGCAATTTGCATAATACCAGCAACGTTTGAAGTTTTTTCAGACACTCACCAACACAGCTTGCTATCAAGTTTTGTGGTTTTAGTTAAATAGATTGACATGATATGTTAAAGGAAAATTTCTTCAGAAGACTCAATTAACAGTGTTACTAACACTCATTAAAATGGACATTATTTCCCTGAATTGGAAGAGTTTTAAAGCTTAGAACATATGGCACTTTGGTTGCTTTTTGAAAAGGAAATTTGGATAATTTTTAGATTATCAACTAAATATTTTTCCCTCAGGCATTTAAATATATCTTATTTATAGAGTGAAGTAATCATAGATGCTTTTATACAAACCTATTTGCTTGAGTTCCAAAAAGTCTCTAAGAATAGTTCTTGTTATATTTCTTCCTTTCCATTAAATTTATACTAGTTATCATCATGGAATATATGATTTCTAAGTACAATGTAAATAATTTGACTTATTATGTGATGTAGCCTAAATCTTGTATTAGCAGAAGACATTTATAGTGAAATACGCATCTCTCACATCACAACAGACTGAGGTCAAAATGATACAAATACATCATTTCATGCCTAGTAACAGGGAATTTCTGAAATATCAAAAATACCATGCTCACTGACAAGGTTCATAAGGTACTAGAGTACTGGTGTAAAGGATGCTAAAAATATTACTTCTGTTTATGTGTGCTCTCTTTGACTGCACAAGTTCTATGGGATGTTATTTTCTCTGATCCTGATTTTCTCTGAGGAAATGTGTGGAGTGGGTGAGAGGAGAGATCAAAGTGGAAAGATTGAAACAGCTCTTTGTACTTTTCAGATTTTTTTTCTTTTTACATAAATTTTTCAACTAGTCACATTAATTACAATAATGGTGCCAATCTCTAAAAGGGTTTGGGAAAGATATTTGCCTAAATTACTAATAAGTTTTGCAAATGCTTGGAATCCTTAAAGAAAAGTTACCTAAGAAACAGAAAATACTACTGAATAATGACCATAGCTTCAGTAAAAATTAATAAAATCATATTTAGTGTACTGTATATCAAATGATAAATAAGATTTTGTCATCATATAAAAATGGTGGCATTTACAAGTGGTAGAATGTGATATCAATATAAATGTGAAATAAAAGAAGAATAAAGAATTAAGGAGTGGGTGATCTGATAGCGTCCTACCACCGCACCGCTCTCAGGGAAGGAGGTGAAGAACGCCAGCGGCTGCCTGCGAGCACGGACCGCTCACTCCGAAAACAGCATTGCGAATGACAGAGAAACAACGCCGAACGCCCAGCCCAAGAAAACAGGTACAAAATTTTCATAAAGATCGGAGGGCGCACGGAGCACAATAGAGCCCAGAGCGCGGGAAGGACGCGCTCGCCAGGTCGGCGCAGCGCGACCTGCCCCCCAAGCAGTGACGCGCCTCCCCATACACGCAGTCAGGGACAAGCCCAGAGTTGGGACAGAGCGGTTGCTCGGGTTGGCGAGTCCTGTGGAGAGGAGGAGGAAGTAGCCAGAGCCAGACACAACTCGCAGCTGCAATATACAGAGACTGCCGAGGGCTGGGGAGGAACTCGGCAGGGACGGAGTGGAGATACAGCTTCCCGGGACAGTGCGCGGGAACCCGCAGGCCAGCACTGCGCCACTAGAAGTCAGCGGGACTGGGCCCAGGAGTTTAACGGGGAGCGGGACACACCCTTAGAGGCTGCTAGCAACTGCTGCTGCGGCCCGCGGAGAAAAGCTGCGCTCCCGGCGCGATCGGAGCCCCGCTGTGCGCCAGGCTGGCGGCGGCCGCCATCTTTACAGCCGCCCGCCCGGAGCCGTGAGCCGCGTCTCTAGCTCCGCCCCGGCCCGGCCCGGGGCTCTTCTGCTGGGGCGAGACAGGCTTTGCATGTGGTGGCCAGGGACAGCTGCATCCGTGGGTTCCAGGTGGGACGAGATCCCGGAACTGTAGCGGCGGGACCTTTGGGTATTGGAAACAGCTTGCAGCTCGTCCATCTGGTTCCGCTACCCCGGCTCTGGCCTCCCACAAGTCTGCTACGTGCTGGTCCTAGTGCCCTCTCTTCAGGTCCCAGCCCTCCTGTACCCCAGAGATCGCTCATTTTGAAGGTTGCTGGCTATAGTGACTCATTTGGTATAACTGCTGGTTCCCATGACAACCAAATACCTCAAGAGCCACAGGCTGAACCAGAGCAGCTCCCCATAATCCTGCCCACTTCAATAGGGAATTTCGCGCCACCCAAGAGCACTTCCAGCGGCCACTACTCCCCCCTCCCCGTGGGAACATCCCCCCGGTGGAGACTGCTGGGGATAGAGACGGCCACCCGCCTCACCTTGGGGTCTAGTGGTGGAACAGGGGTGCACAATTGGAGATCCCCCTATCAACCAGTATCACGCGGAGACGCACATTAGAAGGTCAGACACATGTGGCTAGATGAGCAACCTCCGAGCTGTGTAGAATTTTCCCAACTCAGCTCTCACGCTGCAGCCAAAAGAAATTGTGTTTCTACCTGCACCTCAGGAGGAGCAGGGTCAAAGTAACCTCTAGGAGCTACAAGGCCCCTCCCAAAGCACGGGGCTTTCGCATACCCCATCTGGGGAATCAGAGTCTGCCAAGGACATAACAGAATACCTAGCTAATAGGGAGCAGAGGACTCATATCCTCAAGTACAATTCATTAGCTCAGAGCCCAAGCTGGGAGGTCTTTCTCACCACACTCCACTGGGAACAGGAGAAGACCACAGGTCAGAGTTAACTCAAGATCCACCAAACTTGCTAAAATATACCTAAGGCAATACAGGCCACTACTTCTCTCCCTGGCTTTGCCAAAGAACAATAATTGTGAGCCTGGTGACAGGGCCATAAACTAGCTCTAACACCCCCAGCTCTCGACCAAGAGGCCAGATGAGAAAAAACCAGCAAAAGAACTCGGGGAACATGAAAAATCAGAGTGAAAAGTCACCCCCAAAAGAAATTATCAGTTCCTCAGCAATGGATACCAACCCAAATGAAATGGGTAGAATGACAGAAGAGGAATTTCGTTTATGGATTATAAGAAAGCTCAATGAAATTCAAGAGAAAATTGAATCCCAGCACAAAGAAACCACAAGAAAAATGCAAGAAATGAATGAAAAATTCTCCAAAGAAATAGAAATATTACGGAAAAATCAAATAGAAATCCTAGAAATGAAAGAAGCATTCAAGGATCTACAAAACACAGTGGAAAGCCTTAAGAATAGGCTGGACCATGCAGAGGAAAGAATTTCAGAGCTAGAAGACAGCTCCTATGCGCTAAATAAATCAGCCGAAGAGAAAGAACACAAAAACAAGAGGCAGGAAAAAAGCATACAAGAAATGTGGGATTATGTAAAGAGGCCAAACATAAGGATCATAGGTATCCCTGAGGGAGAGGAAGAAAATTTGCATGGGCTGGAAAACTTATTTGAAGGAATAATAGAGGAAAATTTCCATGGCTTAGCCAGAAATCTTGATATCCAAGTACAAGAAGCACACAGGACTCCTGGGAGAGTCAACGTGAAAAGGCATTCACCACGCCACATAATTATTAGACTGACCAAAGTAAACACAAAAGAGGCACTCCTCAGAGCTGTAAGACGAAAAGAACACGTAACCTACAAAGGGAAACCGATCAGATTAACTGTAGATTTCTCAGCTGAAACCTTACAAGCCAGAAGGGAATGGGGAGACATCATCAATCTCCTAAAACAAAACAAAGGTCAACCCAGAATTCTGTATCCTGCCAAACTAAGCTTCTTATATGAGGGAGAAATAAAGACCTTTCCAGATAAGCAATCACTGATAGAATTTGCAAAATCCAGACCGGCCTTGCAGGAAATGCTTAGACCTGCATTATACACTAAACAGAGCAACAGACACCCACCTATGTAAAACTATGCAAAAGCTAAAACCCCAGAAACCAGATTCCACAATGACGCAAGAGGTAAAACAAAAGATACCACCCAACAGAATAATGAGAAATTTACCCCAAATATCAATTCTCTCAATAAATGTAAATGGCTTGAACTGCCCATTGAAGAGACATAGGCTGGCTGAATGGATTAAAAAATACAAACCAAGCATCTCTTGTCTTCAGGAAACACACCTTACACACAAAGACGCATTCAGACTCAAGGTGAAAGGATGGAATACAATTTTCCAGGCTAATGGAAACCAAAAGAAATCCGGAGTAGCCATCCTCATTTCAGATGACATCAACTTTAAAGCAATAAAAGTAAAGAAGGACAAAAATGGACACTATATAGTGGTGAAGGGAAAAATCTCACAAGTGGATTTTAACAATCCTAAACATTTAGGCACCCAACACAGGAGCGCTCAGGTACATAAAGCAAATACTGCTAGATCTAGACAACATAATAAGCAGCAACGCCATAATACAGGGGACTTCAACACCCCACTGACAGAACTGGACAGATCCTCCAAACAAAAAACAAATAGAGAAATAAAAGACCTAAACAGGACTGTAGAACATTTGGGCCTAACAGATATCTACAGAATACTCCACCCAAATAATACTGAATATACATTCTTCTCATCAGCTCATGGAACTTTCTCTAAAATTGACCACATCCTAGGCAACAAAACAGATCTAAACAAATTCAAAAAAATAGAAATCATACCATGTATCTTTTCAGACCACAGCGGAATAAAATTAGAAATCAATTCCAACAGAAACTCACATCGTCCTCCAAAAATGTGGAAACTAAACAATCTATTGCTGAAAGATTATTGGGTCATGGAGGAGATTCCAATTGAAATCAAAAGATTCTTTGAACTAAATGATAATGGGGACACAAGTTACCAAAATCTGTGGGATACAGCAAAAGCAGTCCTGAGAGGAAAATTTATCGCCATAAATTCCCACATCCAAAAGACAGAAAAGTCACAAATCAGTAAACTAATGAATCATCTTAAGGAAATGGAAAAGGAAGAGCAAAGCAATCCTAAAGCCAGCAGAAGAAAAGAAATAACCAAAATCAGAGCAGAATTAAATGAAATCGAGAACAAAAGAACAATACAGAAGATCAATGAAACGAAAAGCTGGTTCTTCGAAAAGATAAACAAAATAGACAGGCCACTTGCCAGGTTGACCAGAAACAGAAAGGAAAGGACTCTAATAAGCTCAATTAAAAATGAAAAAGGAGAAGTCACAACTGATACCATGGAAATACAAAACATCATCTTTGAATACTACAAAAATCTCTATGCCCACAAACACGAAAACGTGGAGGAACTGGACAAATTCTTAGAAACACACTACGTACCTAGGCTCAACCAGGAAGAAACAGAATTTCTAAACAGACCAATATCAAGCACCAAAATTGAAGCAGTAATAAAAAATCTACCCACAAAAAAAAGTCCTGGACCAGATGGGTTCACACCTGAATTCTACCAAGCCTACAAAGAAGAACTGGTGCCTATACTGCAGAAATTATTTGAAAATATCCAGAAGGATGGAATCCTCCCAAACTCATTCTACGAAGTCACTATCACCTTGATACCAAAGGCAGGAAAGGACACAACAAAAAAAGAAAACTACAGACCAATATCCCTTATGAATATAGATGCAAAAATTCTCAATAAAATTCTTGCAAACCGAATTCAAATGTACATCAAAAAAATAATCCATCATGATCAGGTGGGCTTTATTCCTGAGATGCAGGGATGGTTCAACATACGCAAATCTATAAATGTAATTCACCATATAAATAAAAGCAAGAACAAAGAGTATATGATCCTTTCAATAGATGCAGAAAAGGCTTTTGACAAAATCCAGCGTCCTTTTATGATAAGAACTCTTAACAATATAGGCATAGGTGGCTCATTCCTAGAAACTATTAAAATCATATACGATAAACCCACAGCCAATATCATACTGAATGGGGAAAAATTGAAGGCATTCCCCCTTAAAACTGGCACCAGACAAGGGTGCCCACTATCTCCACTTCTTTTCAACATACTGCTGGAAGTCCTGGCCACAGCAATTAGACAAGACAGAGGAATTAGGGGCGTCCAGATGGGGGCAGAAGAGGTCAAACTTTCACTATTCGCAGACGATATGATATACATAGAAAACCCCAAAGATTCAACCAAGAGATTACTGGAATTGATAAATGAATTCAGCAAAGTCTCAGGATACAAAATTAATACACACAAATCCATAGCCTTCATATATGCTGATAACAATCAAGCCGAGAAACAAATTAAAGATGCAATACCTTTCACAATAGCAACAAAGAAAATTAAATATTTAGGAACATATCTAACTAAGGAGGTCGAAGACCTATATAGAGGGAATTATGAAACACTGAAAAAAGAAACTGTAGAGGATGTAAATAGATGGAAAGCCCTACCATGCTCTTGGATAGGCAGAGTCAACATAGTAAAAATGACTTTGCTACCTAAATTAATTTACAGAATCAATGCAATCCCTATCAAAATACCAAAATCATTTTTTGCGTATCTAGAAAAAATAATTCTACGCTTCATGTGGAACCAGAGAAGACCCCTTCTAGGCAAAGCAATCTTAAGCAAAAAGAACAAATTGGGAGGCATCTATCTACCAGACTTCAAACTATACTACAAGGCTATAGTAACCAAAACTGCATGGTACTGGCACAAGAACAGACACGTAGACCCATGGAACAGGACTGAGAACCCAAATATAAAACCAACCTCATACAGTCACCTGATCTTTGACAAATTCCAGAAAAACGTACACTGGGGAAAAGATTCCCTATTCAACAAATGGTGCTGGGAAAACTGGATGGCCATATGTAGAAGACTGAAAGTGGACCCACACCTCTCACAAAAATCAATTCACAATGGATAACAGATCTAAACCTAAGACATGAAACCATAAGAATTCTCGAAGAAAACGTTGGAAAAACTCTTATGGACATTGGCCTAGGCAAAGAATTTATGAAGAAGACCCCCAAAGCAATCACAGCAGCAACAAAAATAAATACATGGGACCTGATCAAATTGAAAAGCTTCTGCACAGCCAGGGAAACTATCACTAGAGTGAACAGACAACCTACAGAATGGGAGAAAATATTTGCATGCTACACCTCTGATAAAGGGCTGATAAACAGAATCTATACAGAACTTAGGAAAATCAACAAGAAAAAATCAAACAACCCTATTAAAAAATGGGCAAAGGACATGAACAGAAACTTTTCCAAAGAAGACAGAATGATGGCCAGCAAACATATAAAAAAGTGCTCAACTTCTCTAATCATCAGGGAAATGCAAATCAAAACCACAATGAGATATCACTTAACTCCAGTGAGATTGGCTCATATCAAAAAATCCCCAAATAACTAATGTTGGCGGGGATGTGGACAGATAGGAACACTCATACACTGCTGGTGGGACTGCAAATTAGTACAACCTCTATAGAAAAGAATATGGAGATACCTCAAAGAATTAAAAGTAGAATTACCATTTGACCCAGCAATCCCACTACTGGGTATTTATCCAAAGGAAAAAAAGACATTTTATAATAAAGACATCTGCTCTCGAATGTTCATAGCAGCACAATTCACAATTGCAAGGTTGTGGAAACAACTGAGGTGCCCATCAATACACGAGTGGATCAATAAAATGTGGTATATGTATACCATGGAGTATTACTCAGCAATAAGGAACAACAGTGAATTAACACATCTGGTATTATCCTGGTTGGAGCTAGAACCCATTCTTTGAAGCGAAGTGTCACAGGACTGGAAAAACAAGCACCACTGGTACTCACCATCAAACTGGTACTAACTGATGAACACTTACATCACACAGGGGAAGAACATTCATCTGAGGGCGGGCGGGCGGGAGGGGGGTGGAAGGGATGGGAAAAACTCTCACTGAATGGATGTGGGGAGCACAGTTTGGGTGATGACCACGATTGTGGCTCTGACACGGTCAGAACAGGGGCAATGTGTATGGCCAATGTGTTGTACCCCCATGATATTCTGAAATTTAAAAAGTAAATTAAAAGAAAAAAAAAAGAATTAAGGAGTTATCTTACATTGCATTCACTGACTTTTTGGAAAGTTTTTTGGTATATTCTCATAAAGAGACACATATTTCAAATGTGAAGTTGAGTCACATTTTAATTTATTCAATAATATTATTGTGGTTGTTCAGAGGGTACTATGTTTCAAGCAGCATAGTAAATGATGGGTGTATAGTTAGTAATAAACCAAACAAGCAAAACTCTCCTGATCTCATGGAGTTAACATTTTGAAGGGAGAGAAAATGAATCAATAGCACAAATTAAATGGTTAATATATTATTTAGTGCAAACAACTAAGGGGAAACATATAAATGCAGCAAAGAGGATAAGAAAAGTCAGGATGGGGTTGTTGACATTTTATGTAAGGTTTCTAGACAAGTTCTCCCTGAGAAGGCTATTTTGAATTAAGAACCAAAAGGTAGGTGATGAATCTAGCTATGTGTATACCTAGGGGAAGAGCATGCAAAGAAAGAAGAGGGTAAGAACCAAGACCAGAGCAGATGATGTTCCTGATGTGTTCAAGGAACAAGAAGAAGAGTATGACTAGAAGGGAGAGGGAAAAGGCATGAGGAGTCACAGATGAGGACAGATTAGGAACCAAGGGCCAGATCGTGAGGGCCTTCTAGGTCGTGGTCAGGGCATTGACCTTACTCCAAGAGGGGAAAGCCTTCGAGGGACTTGACAAAGGCATGTTATTAGCAGTTTTACATTTTATGTTCTATTATTTAGATGTAGATGTACAACTAGAAATAAACAACTTAATTCACAGTGAAACTAAGGGAAATGCCTGTTCATATCACACTGAGGAGATTCTTCTCAGAGCTGTGTGAAATGTATAGGTGTTGTAAACTCTTCAGAGTTACAAACAAAGGGGTTGGGCCAAATAATCTCTAGGGCTTTGACTGTAGTTCTATGGTAAGCTCCTTATGGTTTAAGATATCTTTACACACAATGTAAGTCCATGTTATGTATATAAAACATTTATGGGAAAATATTTTTGTCCAAACCATGACATATACGTGTATCAAAATATCCCATATACCCCATAAATATGTACAACTATTATGAATCAGTAATATAAAAATAAGTAAATAAATGATCTAATTTGCATTTCCCTGATGATTGGTGATGTTGAGCATTTTTTCATATGTTTATTGGCCATTAGTCTTCTTTTGAAAACCTTATGTTCATGTCTTTTGCCCACTTTTTAATGGGGTTGTTTGTTTTTTTCTTGCTGATTTGCTTGAATTCTTTGTAGATTTTGGTTATCAGCCCTTTATCAGATGTGTAGCTTGCAAATATTCTCTCTCATTCTGTAGGTTGTCTATTTGCTCTGTTGATTATTTCCTTAGTGTGCAGAAGCTTTTTAATTTAATCAAGTCTCATTTATTTATTTTTGTTGTTGCTGTGATTGCCCTTGGGGTCTTCTTCATAAATTCTTTGCCTAGGCTGACTTCTAGGAGAGTTTTTCTGACATTTTCTTCTAGAGTTCTTATGGTTTCAAGCCTTACATTTAAGTATTTTATCCATCTTGAATCACTGGGCTTTGAGCGAAGCACATTACCTTCTATAATTGTGTGTGCTTCATTCAATCAGTTGAGGCTTGAGAGCAAAGAGATTTCTGGAACAGAAGGAATTCTGCCTCAAGACTGAAACATAAAAACCTTTCCTGACAACATGGATGAGACGGGAAGAAATTATGTTAAGTGAAATAAGTCAGGCACAGAAAGAGAAATACCACATATCCTCACATATACGTGTAAGCTAATGAGGTTGAGCTCATAGAAGTACAGGGTAGAATTGTGGTTATTAGAAACTGAGAAAGATAGGAGGGAGGGGAGGATACGGAGAGGTTGCTAAATGGAGACAAAATTATAGCTAGTTAGAAGGAATAAGTTCTAGTGTTCTGTAACACTGTAGGGTGACAATGGTTAACAACAATTTATTGCATATCTTCAAATAGCTAGAAGAGAGGATTCTGAACAACCCAACATAAAGAAATGATGAATGTTTGAGATGATGGATATGATAATTACCCTGAATTGGTCATTATACATTATATGCACGTATTGAAATATCACTCTGTACCCCATAAATATATGCAATTATTATGTGTCAATTTTTAAAAAGTTGATAAAAATTGAATACAACATTTCCACTACTTTATGAAAAGGTATTTTGAAAGCTTTAAAAATAAGTGTGAAATGAGAGATTCTTGCTTTGGATGTATATGTCATATTTGAATTTATTAAATTTAATTTTAATAAACAAAAAACAAAATAGCAATAATAAAAGGAGAAAAAAACTAGAACAGGCATAGGAAGGCTATTTACAATGACTTCTCCTTTTCTGCCAACACCTGATTTCTTTCAGTTTTAAAAAGTCTGATTTTTCCAGAAAATAAAAAGCAACAACTCTCTTTACATAAGTGTAAATGAATTAGAGACGGAGGCCAGTCAATTAAATGTTAGGTTATGATTTAATTTTTAGAAGTGCTTTGAAAAAAAATTTGAACATTTGTAAAAATAATTTTGGAGGAAAAGCAATAACAATAAAAGTTGTATGCACAAAATTTAGGAATATTTATGCCTCTTATATACAATAATGTTAAGAAGAAATATTTCAAATTACTGATTTGGGTGAAAAACAATTAGGTAAACAAATACAAAAATGTGTAAAGTAGTATATTTTATTAATTTATTTTGGCAAGCATAATTTAATTTTAATTATTTATGAGTTTTAGGAATTTTTCCTATGAAGTAAGTAAACTATAATGCAATTTTAAAGACTATGAAATATTTATTCTTATCAATTTTATTCAGCAGTTTATTATTGAGATTGTTGTTTAAAGAAGAAAGGCAAATCTTAGATGTGTTTTTCAAATATATTGTATTTGGAGCTTAATTAACTGAGAAAAAATTCAATATATCATTATCATATGGCTTAACAAGAAATAAAATGCTGTTTAGCATGATGTTCTTCTTTAGTTACTTCAGATGAGAGGACAAACATAAAAATTAATTGTATGATAACACCAAACATAATCATTTCACAAAAATCATTTTTGTCAAATGCATTTCTGAATCATGTATTTTAAAAAACACAGTCTTATTCTTAAAACTACATCTAAAAACACAATAATTAACCATGAACTCTATCATGATCTGTGACAATAGGTTTGATCAGACTGATAAGTAAAATTCAGTGACAATGTGAGAGAAATGGAAGAGAATACAGAGGTTAAGGAAAATAAAATGCAATGTTATGTAGTAAATGGTGTCCAATAACTTTTTAATCTAAAAAGTTAAAGAGGCAAATGATGAAAATACATTCAGAAGAAAGTTAATACATGAATATATAACAGAGCTACACATGACAGTCAGGCCAGTAATATATTTTAAGTTTGACAGCAGATAGGGTAGACTTTATTCTCCACTCATTTTCAGAGGCAATAAAAAAATTAAATTGAGCTGATAAATGACCTTCTTTGTGTCCCCGGTGAGTCACATTCTCTACAACTAGTAAAAAACCTAAAATATTAAAGGGAATTTATTATTTTACCTGACTGTATAGGCTAACCACTAAATTGTGAGTTTCTTGAGAATTAAAATTATGTTTTATTTATTTTTTCTAGTGCTCCCTTTAGTGTCTAGAACACAGTAAAAATAAGTAATGAAAGTTGAGTTAGCCTGGATGTGTTGACTACACAGTAATGGCCCATTAAGAAAGGCCTCAAGGATCAGTCTGAACCCCTGTCTCCCTTCTTAGTCTCCCATTCGCTCATTCATTCTAATGGTCTTTCATTCCCACTCACTCCACTAAAATGTTCACCAAATGGCATCATCTTACCATAATTCAGTTGTTTTATGTCCACATCGTAACTTGCCTCTCAGTAGCATTTGCCACAATTTATATCCCCATTTAGGGTGAGTTTTCTAGAATTCTTTAACAGTATCTTTAACCATATCTCTGCTTTATTTTTTCCTCAACCTCCGTATTTCTCTTTTACTGTTTCCTCTTGTTGGCTTCTGTTCCTCACTTTCATCTCCATGTTTGGACCATTCCAAGACTTTGTCCTCTTATCTGTTCACTTAGTTTTCTCTCTAGGGGATCTTATAATTTTACAAGCAGAGAAAAACTCTAAATCAGATGCCTGTTTGATTCTGGTCTAAACCCTTCATTTTTCCTTTACCTCATTTATTACGCTCACTCTCATCACCCTAATTAAGCAATGCTGGCAAAATTATAGCCCATTATGTATGTCATGACAGAGACTACTGATTCTTACCAATATTTATGATGTGTTTCTTTCTTTGGTATGTCTACAGCATATGTGGCAACCCTCTTGGATTTAGTTGATGCCATGAAATTAGTTCTACCCAATGGTATTAACATATGGATGGAAATGATGCATACCATTTTCAGACTTGACTCTAGAAAATTTTGCTGTGGTCGTCTACTCATGCTCTCATTCTGTCTCCTGGCCAGTTAGAGAATAGAGAAAATATTAAACTAAGTAAAAGAACCCCAGTCTCACTGGAGATCAGCCAAGATGGCCGACTGGAGACATCGCTTGTCTGGTCATCCCAGCTGGAAGGTAGAATATTGGACTGAGGAAAGTGAAGAGCAGTTGCAGCTCAGGTGTGCATCACAGGGAGAGACAACAGAGATGTCTGGGGGCCCAACCAAGACAAACTGAGAAGCTGAGAAAGAAGAAGACAGAGAGGAGAAGACAATGGTACAGACCAAACCCAGAGAAACTTGGAGCCCAATGAAACAGTAAAGGGAGCCTCCCCTGCCCCACATAGTTACCTTCAGTGAACAGTGCATATTGGAGGCACTTCTACCCTCCATAATCCTGGGCATGACGACTAAATAAGAATAGTAAGTAAACCAGCAAACCCCAGGAGTTCGAGTGTTCAAAAGAGACACTCCATGGGGGAGTGTCATGAAAGACCAGAGTGCTGGCTTGCTTACACCTAGACACTTCCTCCTTTGCACCTTCTCTAATCACAGCATCAAAAAGACTAATTTTAGCTGAAGACACCTGGTAGCCATGGCCTCTTTTCCCCATTGCAACCGTGAGAATACTCCGAACTGAGAAGCACATGAAGGGCTGCTACTCTATGGCAGATGTGCATTCCCAGCTGAGCCTGCCACTGAGAGTGGGGCTGCTGCAATTAGTGAGCTTCCTGGCCGCCGGCATTTTGTGGGATCATGTGCTGGCAGTTCAGGCAGGCGAGTTGGACCCAGTGCTCCCCAGACAAGAGAGTGGTGCAGGGAGATGCAGAGGAGAGGTCTTAGTCCCAGATTGGGTGGTAAGGAAACCCTCGTGGACATATCCAAAGGGAGGTTTTGGAGGGGTGCTGAGGAACACAGATCTGTGAGCATGCCCATCCCCCATCCCCACTGGAGAAACACCATATTGGATAGAGGTATGGCACTTGGAGTGAAGTAGCCTAGCCCCTGGCTCCCATGAAACCGAATGCATCAGGCAGAACAGGAGAGTCAGCCCTTCCCCCCACTCATAAAAATAGAGACTGCAGCTTGAGCCAAGAAACTCACAAGTGGCCACTTCTCCCAGTCAGGAGCATGCCCCTGGCAAAGGCCCCTGTGGACAGAGAGGCCTACCTCTCTCCCCCTGGGGTCTTATGGTGGAACAGGCATGCACAGTTGGAGATCCCCCTACCTGCCAGCATCCTGCAGAGGCACATGCTAGTGAGTCAGACACACAGACTGAGGGATAGTTCAAGAGCTGATCTTGAGCAATGAGGGAACTCACATGGACTGATCTGACCGGAGAGTGCTGTGGAGTTCCAGGGCGTGAATAGGTAGGGTGCTCATCCCACCCAAGAGAAACTGCACTGGTGGACAAGGACAGAAAGAGTGTGGCCCAGGGACTTAGCACTTAAGTGATTAAGCACCTCCCTTGGGAACAGCCTTCCCAGGTTGGAGAATTTGCCCTGAACTTCATATCAGAGGCTCCCCCTTGTGGCTGGGTAAGAAACCTCTGAGCTCCGTTGAGGCTTTGCAAAGCCTCTCAGGTTCTCGCAATCCAGCCATGGTTTGTCTTGCTCCTCCCCCCACCACAGGGTGAGTAGAACTCAGGCAACCCCCTGGGAGCTACAGGGTCCTTCCTAAATCTTGGGGCATTCATATGCCCCACCTGGGGCCCCAGAGCTTACCACGGACAAAAAAGACCATCTCACCAGCTGGCTCTTCCATGCAAACTACAATCAATGACAGGGGGAACAACCCCATAGGTAAGCACAGTGCCTTCCAACTCCAGCAAATAGGGAACAGCTGATTCATACTCACATGTACAACCTACCATCTCAGAGAGTAAGCTGGGGACCTAACTCACCACACACCGTTGAGAAGAGGTGAAGACAGTAGGTCAGAGGTAAACTGGGAGGTTCATCAAACCTGCTAGAACACCCATAGGCAACTCAGGACAAGCACTCCTCTCCCTGGCATGCTCAGGGATTGATCTTCAAGGGCCTGGAGACAGGCCTGTAAGCCAGGCCTAGCACACCCAGGTCTCAACTAAGAGGCCAGATGAGAAGGAATCAGTGAAGAACTCCAGAAACATGAAAAATCAGAGTGAAAGGACACCCCCCAAAAGAAAACAATAAGTCCTTACCAATGGATACCATCCAAAATGAAAAGATTGAAATGACAGAGAAGAATTTTGAATATGGACTTTAAGGAAGCTCAATGAAATACAAGATAAAATGGAAACACAACACAAAGAAATCACAAAAACAGTGTAGGAAATGAATGAAAAATTCACTAAAGAAATCAAACTATTAAAAAAAACAAACAGAACTTCTGGAAATGAAAAATTCATTCAAGGAAATACAAAACATAGTGGAAAGCCTTAAGAATAGGGTAGATCAGGCAGAAGAAAGAATCTCACAGCTTAAGGACAACACCTTAGAGTTAAATAAGTCAGCCAAAGAGAAAGAACTGAGAAATAAGAGGAATGAACAAAGCCTAGAAGAATATAGGATTCTGTAAAGAAGCCTAACATAAGAATTATAGGCATCCCTGAGGGTAATGAAGAAAACTCACAAGGGTTGGAAAACCTATTTGAGGGAATAATTGAGGACAATTTCCCTGGCCTTGCTAGAAATCTAGATATCCAGATACAAGAAGCTCAAAAGACCCCTGGGGGATTCATTGTGAAGAGGCAATCACCATGACACGTAGTCATCAAATTGGCCAAAGTAAACATGAGAGAGGCATTCCTATGAGCCGTAAGGTGAAAGCATCAGGTAACTTACAAAGGAAAACCCATCAGACTAACTTCGGACTTCTCAGCTGAGACCTTACAAGCCAGAAGTGATTGGGACCCCATTCTCAGCCTTCTGAAAAAGAATAAAGGCCAGCCTAGAATTTTGTACCCTGCAAAACTAAGTTTCTTATATAAGGGAGAAATAAAGACTTTCTCAGAAAATCAAACACTGAGGGAATTTGTCAAGACCAGACCTGCCATAGACCAATGGAATAGGACTGAGAACCCAGTCAAAAAAACCATTCTCATATAGCCATCTGATATTTGACAAAGTAGAAAAAAACATACACTGGGGAAAAGAAACCCTATTCAATAAATGGTGCTGGGAAAATTGGACAGCCACATGTAGAAGACTGAAACAGGATCCTCACCTCTCACCTCTCACAAAAATCAACTCACAATGGATAACAGACTTAACCCTAAAGCATGAAACTGTAAGAATTGTAGAAGAAAATGTTGGAAAAACTCTTATAGACATGGGCCTAGACAAAGAATTTATGAAGAAGACCCCAAAGGCTATCAGAGTCAAAAAAAAATAAATAAATGGGGCCTTATTAAATTAAAAACCTTCTGCACATCCAAGGAAACAATCAATTGAGGATACAGACATCCTACAGAATGGGAGAAACTATGTATATGCTATACATGCAATAAAGGGCTAATAACCAAAATGTACAAAGAACTCAAGCAAATCATCAAGAAAACATCAAACAACCCCATTAAAAAGTGGGCAAAAGACATGAACAGAAGCTTTTCAAAAGAAGATAGACTAATAGTCAATAAACATATGAAAAAATGCTCAATGTCTCTAATCATCAGGGAAATGCAAATCAAAACCACAATGAGATATATATCACCTGACTCCAGTGAGAATGGCTTTTATCAAAAATCCCAAAACAACAGATGCTGGCGTGGATGTGGAGAGATAGGAACACTCATACACTGCTGGTGGGACTGCAAATTAGTACAACCTCTATGGAAAGTAATATGGAGATACCTCAAGGAACTACAAGTAGACCTACCATTTGATCCAGCAATCCCACTACTGGGTATTTACCCAAAGGAAAAAAAGACATTTTATAAAAAAGACACTTTCACTCAAATGTTTATAGCAGCACAATATACAATTGCAAAAATGTGGAATCAACCCAAGTGCCCATGAATACATGGGTAGATTAATAAAATGTGGTATATGTATAACATGGAGTACTGCTCTGCCATAAAAAATGTGAACTAATATCTCTCGTAACAACCTGGATGGAACTGAAGACTATCCTTCCAAGTGAAGTATCACAAGAATGGAAAAACAAACACCACATATGCTGACTATTAAATTGGAACTAATTGATTAACACTTATGTGTACATATGGTAGTAAAACTCAACAGAAATCAAGCAGGTGGTTGGAAGGAAGGGATGAGTAAACTCACACCCAATGGGTACAATGCACTATAACTGGGTGATGGACACATTTATAACTTTGACTCAAACTGTACAAAAGCAATTCATGTAACCAAAACTTTTGTACCCCTATAATATTCTGAAATTTAAAAAAGAAAATATTTAACTCATTTTGACATTATACATCTCTTCTACTTTACCTTTGGTGGGGGGTTATCTGCTGAAATATTGGGATTCTCATTTTCTGTTCTGTTTTTAATGTTGTATATAAATGAAGGAAATTTGTACTTTTGCATTTCTGTTGATAGGACTGGCAATTTCATTAACTTTCCCAGCTTTTTAGTTCAAGAGTAGTCCTATATTTCAATAAAGCAAAGTATGGTGTTTTGGTTGGATGCATGTGGTTTGTTTTGAGATAGTTTGGGGAGGCTTTTTGTTTCTTTTCACTTCTACTTTTCTTTTGTCTTGTTTCATCCTAAGTTCTCCTTTCTTCTTCTTGCTGTTGTTTTCCTCTTTGCTGCTTATTTTCCTTAGAGTACCTCACACTTGCTTTTATTTCTCTTCTATCTTTAGGGCATTATAATTCCAAGACTGTCTTTTCATGTCCCCTGTGCACCTTAAAGTCCTTTCTCCAGAGTGTGTGCTGTGACACACCAATAGACTTTTTCATTGTTTTAATACATACAGTAGACTGTCTGGGAATAGTTTTGGATCAATCTTTGTCTGTTTGGTCCCTTCTTCTCTTTTCTTTGCGGTATTCCCTAAATTTTTATTTATTTCTTTGAAGACATCAGATAGGTTGCATGGATTTGCTGAGGCTGTGCATGAGGGTGTTTGACAAGACTTAGTCTTTCAGTTAAACCCCTGAATGTTTCCTGTGAGTTATATATATTAATAGCTTTGCCAACATTAATTTTTCAGTTCTTAAAACAACTCCATGAGGTAAGTAGTATTATATCCATTTTTGTTTTAGCGATAAGATGAATTCAGATCATTGTTGACAAATAAATTTAAGCCAAGTCTTCAAAATTCCTAAACTACTACTCATTTCTTTGCTCTGTATTCTTTCCCAGATATCAGATTATATGGTGACTTGCTTTATTTTTAGCCTTCTTACTTGCTTTAATTTCAGATACAATTTAATATTTACAGTATCCTCTAGGAAGGGAGACTTTGGGCACTAAAAGTTCAAATGGAAAAATTTATTTCAACTAAAGTTGTGCTGATTTGGGATTTTAGGATGTACTTAAAATTCTATGTGATATTTGAATAATCTTGGGCAAATATTATTTAATCTCAGTCTCTAGTGACTATGAGTTTAAATCAATGTGGCATCCTTACTTATCCTTAGGAACAATGAAATCTTGAAAAAGAAAATGTGTCATGATACTATATTCCATAACAAGGGATACATAATATGCATTTAAGGCATAGAGGAAGTAGAAATTTTTCATTGTTATTTTAGACGCAAATTTTGGTGTGTGTGTACACTTGCATACCGATAAATACATAGTCTCTCACAGAGGCAAAAATCATATGAATAATTTTGCAACATGAGATTGAATCTTACTATTGTGATAAGTTGAGAATTGAATTTAAACATGCCTTGCATTTATGAATTTCTTGATATTTTTAGTGCCATATTTGGGGTCCTCATTTCCTCCTGTCTGATTGTTATAGAATTTTGAGTACTTTTTCCAAAAATACTGAATCTTCTTCAAACTTTAATCCAAATTCTAGCAATAATTGTTGTCTGAAGACAACAATTTGATTGTATAGCCAATGATTCCTAAATACTTAAAGATATAAATGAAGATAACCCAGATTAATGTTCGCCACAATTTGACGCTGTGGCAATAACTTACCATTCTAGGCTCATATGCTGAGTATTCTGATATGTCTACACTGTAGCCACAAAACTCTATTTGCATTTTCCTTTGCCTACGCTCAGCTGACTTTCTTGTTCATGTTCAAGCTGTCTATCATTCTACTTAAACAATATAATAAAGAAGAATTTATTAATCCAGTAAGAATAAAACCCTCTCTAGAATTCTTCACAGTCCCAAGACTCCCAAGGCACAATTTTATTTGTTCTGCTGTGGTGGTGGTGTTCAGTCACTATACTTGTTCTCACACTTGGTCACATTTTCAAAACATATGTACAAAAGTTTTCTGGTACCGTCCATGACTAAGTTATATACATGAATAATTACCTGATACATTTCAATGCTAGGCATCATGCTAAGCATTTCTCAGACAACGCCCTATTTAATAATCAAAAACATCAACTCAGAGATGGAGAAATTGGCATGTAAGGAAATTAAATAACTTGCTCTTTATTTTCACTAAATTTTGCACTTCAATTTAATATATCCTTCAACTATAAATGGAAACAATATAACATAGTAGCATAATACTTTTAGTGTTTTTTCCTCACCAGTAGAAATCACGTATTTTTATAACACATTACAGATGTTGTATATATTTAAACATATTTTTTACCTTCATCACATCTTCAAAATTATGGTAGTTAATAGACTTACTGATAGATCTTATTATTTAACATGTAAATAAAGAAGCACCTATAATATTCTCTTCCAAATTAAGTTTTACAAGTTTTGGTAACTGTATTTCAAAATTCTTGGTTTTCACTGTAATTATACTTAACTTTAAAATGTTTAAGATATTAGTCTGAAAATAATGAGTTCATAAGCTTGACTAGTTTGTTTAAGGGTCGTGGGGAAAAATTAACAACTGCATCAATTACCTGGTCTTGCAATGATGTACCTAATGCTGCAATAGTCACAAATTCTGTGACTTACAAAACAAAAGATTGTTTTTCACACTGGTCTCCAGGTTAACTGTAGTTTGACTGATTTAGGATAAGCTTGGCTCAGCAGCAAGATAGACTTAACTCAAAGTAGTGGGTTAGGATCAGGTTATCTCCATATGAATGTCAGTAACTGTAGGCCAGCAGACACCTTGGGTATATTGTTCTCATAATAAATGAAATAATCAAAAAGCGAAGCCAAACTAGGCAACCACATTTAAGGCCTTCTTGAAAGATATCTACTAACATTTCATTGGTCAAAGCATCTCACATGGCCAAGCCTAACACCAGTGGGGCAGGGAAGTATACTCTACCCAAAGAAGAGAAAGAAAGAATTAAATGTTTACTGAAAAATAACCCAAGCTATCCCAAGAATCCCTAATTTAAGCTATAAGATATAGGTATTTTTTGTTATTTATTTTCAGGTGAGGAAATTAAGACTGAGATGGTTATATAGTTGACCACATTCATTACATTTAGGAAGTACCAGAGTCATATTTCAAGACATATCGGTTTGGTCTTATAGCTTCTGATATTTCCACTGCACATTTATCTATGTAAAAATTATCAGGTTAATCTTTGGAATAGTCTTACCATATTTCTCTTAATGAAAAAAATAAGTAATATCTTTTAGAATTTTTCTATTAATATGCTTTTTTATTAATACCTAGTTATTATCCTCAAAGGAATATTTATGCAGAAAATGATTTAGGCAGAATATTTAAGTTTGAAAATACTAGATAAGTAAGATGTTGCCCTAATTTAATGCTTTATTAAACTAAATACAAGAAAAAAAATAATAATTGTTCAGTTTAAACTAGTCATGACACTAATCATTTGGGAATGCAGATCAAAACCCAAATGAGATACTGATTCACACCCATTAAGATGGCTATTACCAAAATAAAATAAAGAAAATAACAAGTGGTGGGAAAGATGTGGAGAAATTGGAAAAGTTGTACATTGTTAGTGAGAATAATGTTTCCTTGAAAAATTAAGCATAGAATTACCATGTAGATCTCTAACAATTTCACTTGTAGGTATATACCCCCCAAAATTGGAAGCAGGAACTTGAACAGATGTTTGTGCATCAAAGTACCAATGTTCATAGCAGTATTATTCACAATAGACAAACATGGAAACCAACCAAATGTCCACAGACAGATGGATAAGGAAAATTTGGTATAATAATGTAGTATATAATATGATATTATTCAGCTTTAAAAAGAAATGTAATTCTGAAATGTGCTACAACATGGATGAATTTTAAAAACACTGTGCTAAGTGAAATAATCCAGTCACAGAAATACAAGTACTGTTTCATTTCACTTATATAAGGTACATAGAATAGTCAAATGCATAAAGACAAAAAGAGAAATAGGGGTTCCCAGGGACTAGAAGAGGGAGAAATAAGAACTTTTTTTTTAATGGGCACAGAGTTTCAGTTTGGGATGATGAAAAAGTTCTGGAGATGGAAGGTGGTGATTATTGCATAACAATGTGAATAAACTTAATGCCACTGAATTGTACACTTAGAAATGGTTTAATGGTAAATATTACGTAACATTTATTTTGCCACCACCAAAAATAATTAAGGTAAAAAAACTAATCATGAAGGATAGTAGGGGGATAATTTCAATCTATCAGTATTAACTAAATAGGTATCCACTAAAGAAACAGGGAATAAAACAAAAACAAGAATTAAGATAGAACTCGAGGTAAGAGCTTACAATTAAATTCCTGTTAGTAAAATTGGTGAAATGAGTAAGTGTTTGTTTAGAGGTGTGTGAACTGAAACAGGAAGATGGTGGTGAAATCACCAAAACAAAGTAAAAAACTCTGCTGTTAGAGGCTACTACCAAATGTGAAACACACTACCAGGTAATTGGGCTAAACATCACTGAATTCTTCTTGCCTTGGATAAAGATTTCCGTACCTTAAGGTGGAGGAAGGTAGAGTTCTAGTTGTCATCAAGTAACCCAGCTGTTGTGAAAATGGGACTAAAGGAAAGTAAACAAGGAAAGACTAACAAGTGTATACAGTATTTTACGTAAACCCTGTGTCTGTGACTGTGGTAGTTTTAGTGAATCTGTGATACTTTATAATTCAATAGAGTTTTCCCACAGCACAGCAAAAGTTGATAAATGTGACTTCAGCTAGCCTATCAACAATTGATGTTTGTCAAGAGGAATAATGGAAGTATTTTCCCTCTGGTACATTCCTGCAATAAATCACATTTAAGTCTTTGACTACATGAGACAATGAATCAGAAAAAGTTATCAATAATTGTCTTGCTTTACTATAGAAATTTTCTACATTAGAACTGTTTCTGCATTCTAAAGTTTATACATCAATAACAAAGCTCTCAAATAATTAAAAAAAAATCAGTCATGTAACTAATATCTGATTATTAAATCTGTGATACAAAGAATCAACCAGATGTCATGTGGCAGCTCTTTACCCAAGTAATGAATTATGAAATAATGATAATTCGATTTTACAAATTTGTCTTCCACATGAGCATCAGATTTATATTTGTCTAAGTTCCTGTCAGTATTAATAATGTGCATCATTAAAGAACACTAAGACCAGACAAAATGAAAAGGAAAGGTGAAATATAATAAAGAGCATTGTCTTTAAATCAATAAAGGCTGTCCGTATGAAAAGAAAAAAATAGCTTAAAGAAAAATATTTTAATACATTATAGACTAATATAAAACGTTTAATGGAGATCAAGCTACCTACTAAGAAAACATGTATTTTATACTAAGAGCAATCAATTTAGTTTAGTTTTGATAAATACAGATGTTTATACCTATAGTTTATAATTATTTATTGCATAGTTAATAGTATTTTTATTCTTATGAATATAACAGGTATAAATGTGCTTCAAGGTAACTTTTATAATAATTATACCACAAAAATCAATTTGAAAACATTTATTGTAATTCAATATTCACTTCACTTAAAAAATTAATATCAAAATAATATTTTATTTTTGCACACCATTAAGTATAATTCACCTTCCAGAAATGTATGTCATATTTATCCTGTGACATTTTGAATCCTAACTTGATCACATATCCTGTAATGTACTCTAATCTAGATTGGAAAAGAAAAAATTATATAAAAATTGGTCTTCTCTCTTCATATTTTTGTATTGGGTTTGTGAAAAAGTGGGTTATCAGAACAAAAGTTTTTTAATCTCCCTGTGTAAGGCCTACACACTCTCTTTGTCTTTTTTTACTTCCTAGCATCCAGAAGCTACAGAGAAATCTGAGCCCCAATCAGAATGAGGAGCCAAAATTTGACCTGATATTGGTAGGCATTTTTCATGTTGGTTGATTTGTAGATGAGCATGCAATACTTTCCCACAAATGAAACCCTGGGAAGTCTGCAAGGAAAAACAGGCAAACAAAAGTCTACATTCTACTAGTAAAGTAACATTATATATTTCAGATTAAAAAAAAAGTGTTTGAGGCACTGGAGTGACCAGAGCAAGCAGAAACTGGAGAGATATAATTCATGATAGAAAGAAACTGCACCAGGTGATACTCACATATTTATATAGCTTTTTTACCTAGGGCATTCTCCAATCTATGAAGCACAGTGTAGTCATAGTTCAAATAAAACTTTTATTGTATTCAGGAGTTGGAGGATTTATATTGGGGCTCTCATAGCTTGTGGAAATTTAGATGGAGAGACCCAGATAGGAGGAAGCATGGGGAATTTTAAAATGTTTATATAAATTGTGGTTAAATTCTTAAATGACATCTGAACTGCACATATGCAGGAGGTTCTCCTAGGGTCCCATCAGAAAACAACAGCTGAAGGCATTAAAAAGGCTGAACTTTAGAGAAGATTGGAAAAAGTAAAAGAAAGTGCTGATAACCTAGAAGGTAAATTAATAGAAATTATCTGCTATGACAAACAGATAAAAAAGATTACAATAAAGTGATCATGTCTTTAGTTACCTGTGGAAAAATATCAATTGTTATACCAAAAGTGTAATTGGAGCTTCTGTAGGAAAAGACAGAATGAGGCAAAAGCAATAGAAATATTTATGGTTTAAGATTTCTCAACATTGATGAAAAGTCGAAATGTATAATTCCAAGAAATTCAATAACCTTACAACATAGTAACTAAAAAGCAGACCCATGAACAATGTAGACAAAATGTTGGAAACCAAATAAAATAAAATCTTGTTTATTATTATTAAATTAATTAAATTTTAAAAGTTTGTTTTAACGTTGAACATATTAAACATGGATAGATATAATTCATATAAATAAAAGCTCCTTGGAATCCTCAAAAAAAAAATCTTGAAAGTCACCAAAGAAAAATAAATCAAAACCACAGTGAGAACATTTTCATACATACTAGATGGCTAGAATTTAAAAGTTTGAAATACTAAATGCTGTCTAAAATATGGAACAAATGGAATTCTCATACATTGTTGGTAAGATTGTTAAATTGTAAATCCATCTTGGCAAACACTTCAGTACTTTCCTCTAGAGCTAAATAAATAGCTATCCAAGATTAAGAATTTTTGCAACAAAGTATTTTTCCAACAGAAATTAAAACATATGCCCCAGGGTGATTGATCCATGCACTTGTTTTTATATAATATTCTAACACTAGAAACAAACCATAGGTCTGAATGGATAAAAAGTCCTATATTGATACAACAGAATTCACCAACAGAAATGAACTGTTGATACATACAACCACACAGAAGAATCACACTGATACTGTGTTGCACAATGTAAGTGAGATATATAAGAATGCATATTGTAAGACTCCTTTATATGAATTTCTAGAATGATGAAAATAATCAATGGTGACAAATAGTTCAGTGATCTACTGGGACAAGAGGGATGTCCCAGTGAAAAAGTTACTAGGTTAATTGATGAGCTGTTGGAAATCATCTATCCCTTGATCAAGATAATGGTTATATGGGCATATACATTTACAACACTCATCTAATTGTATACAAGATTTGTGCATGTCTTTGTAAATTTTACCTAAAAACATATAAAAATATTAAATTCTTGTTAGTATATTAGTTTCTCATTGCTGCTATAACAAATTACTACAAACTTAGGATTTAAAACAACAAAAATTTATTCTCTTATACTTCTTATAGTCAGAAGTCCAAAATCAGTCTCATTGAGCTGAAGTCAAGGTATTTACGACTGGTTCATTTTGGAGTTTTTCAGGAATAATATGTTTTCTTGACCATTTTAGCTTCCAGAGATCACTTGTATTTCTCTGGGTCACGCACCTTCCTTCATCTCCAAATCACATCATTCTAACCACTGCTTTTGTCATCACATTGCTTCTGCTCTGCTTCTGACTCCTGTGCCACTCCCATAAGGATAATTTTGATTATATTGATCCCACCTTCATAATCCAGGATAATCTCTTATTTTAAGACCCTTATAATCATGTCAGCCAAATGCCATTTGCCATATAAGGCAACACAGATTCTGGGATTAGAATGTAAAAATATATGGGAGCCATTATTCTGCCTACTATAGTAGGTTTGCTCTTTGTCATGGTCTGTGTTAACAATTTGAGATAACTGTGTATATTCTAGCCAGGAGAAAATGAGTAAATATGTTAATGATAATAGGATGGACATTTCTGTCTGTTGAGGAAGGAAATTATGAATATCAAAAGAGGTAAAGAAAAGAGTGGAGCTTGGATTATTATATTGAAATTGGATGTATTAGTGTAAACTCATGGCTTTATATAGATACAGATATAATTACAGAAATAATTTTATATATATATGCATACAAAAGAAATTTCTGTATGTGTGTATTTATACATATATAAACATACACATATACATATATACACATTTATATATTAACACATACCTCTGTACATTCATAGTATATAAACAAACATATATATGTTTGTGTGTGTGTATGCGCATGTGTGTGTGTGCATATGTGTATCTCTCTCTCTATCTATCTATAGTTATTTAGGTAATTATATCCTTATACTGTACCCTGGCAACAGTTCCCCAGTAGCAATGAACATGGCTAGCAGTCAGATCTCAGATTTTAGCTTCTGAATATCATTCTTCACACACACAACATAACTCTTTAGAAAAATGTAGGTTTCAGAACTTCAGCAGGGTTGGTAAAAGATAAGCAAGTAAAACCTTATTAAGCCAGAAATTAAGAAAATGCTCAAAAAATTATTGAACTATGTCAAAAGAGTACAGTTAAATATAATTCTATTGGAAAATTCACAGACAATTTTACAATCAAAATTAGGAAATACTTTAATGAATTAAACATTATAGAATCAGTGTGTCCATACTAATTAAAGTAAATATATAAATAAATAAATAAAAGTCACAAAATTAAAGCTCTTCTTTTGAACAGAATATCAATTAATGTGGAAAGAGTGTAGGTTTAGAAAATAATTAATCTTTACTAAAACTAGTGGGTGAAAATTTGACCTGAAATAGTTATATAGTCTCAAAATATCATGCTGATAATTACTTAGTCAATACAAAAGGAAAACAAGGAAATTTACGGTGGAGAAATCTGACGGAAGCCATATTAACCAAGTGCTTAAATTTTAGGGAAAAAAATGCCTCTTTCTGTGTGTGTGCACGCATGTGTAGTTGTTTACATTTGCTATTTTTACAACTTTTTGTGAGTTTAAAATTATATCAAAGTAAATCACTTTTAAAAATCAGACACAGAACATCATCTTTACTCCCCCACTCCCTCTTCATTGATTTGTGTAGTTATAATCTCTATATATCCTAAACCATCATGTAAACATGAATGGCACTGCCAGCATGCTGAAGATGGAAGAGTTGAAATAGGAGAAAAATTTGAGCCTTAATTACATATTTGAGTCAATGACAGCAAATTTTTTAATCGTGCAGCTCTGGATTTCCTATATACTATAATATATTCCCCTTGTGTTTAAGCCTCTTTTAATTGTATTTTCACTTACAGCTGCTGAATCCATGGAAATGAAGCACAATTTTTCCCACATCATATAAAAGCCAAATCTTGTCACCATTATAACAAACCAATTTAATAATATATATTAAAAAATTGGGGGGGGGGTCACTTACTACTGAAAATGTTTTAACACTCTCCTGATTGATGGATTTCAATCTTATTATAGTTTAACTCCTAACAAATATTTTCCTCCATGGCATTATTATGTTATCTAAATTAGCTTATATGGCAAATTTTGCATCTAACTAGTTGTCCGTATAGTTAATATGCAAATAACGCCATTTTCTTACCCAAAATTTATGTCTGAATTTATTAAGCTAATATCTTGTGAGGCTCAAGCAAGATTCAAACATAATTACCATAGTATTGAGTATTATTCATGTTGTATCTTACCAAAGGAGAGGGAGAGAACAACTTTTAGAGCGTTGTTGATCAGTCATTAATTTTTAATTCATGGGTCAACTACATAGATTGTACGTTAAGCTACTAAAATTTCTGTAAAATCTGAACTATATCATCACTGTGACATTATTTTGAATTTGATTTTTTAGTCATTTTTATTAAATGTCTCCCTGAGTCTTTGTTTCTTCATCTTCAGAACTTAAATACACAAAGGAAATAACATTGAACTCATAGAAAAGTTGGGGATGCATGACATGGGAATGTGTTTATAAAAAACTGCCACCACCAAACAAGGCAATTGGCCACTGGTAGTCATTATTGTTATTTAACATTTCTTTTATTTGAAATTATGAACACATATGTTATTTGATCAATTAATATCAAAATTTCCACCATTTCCTGTTTGGTTAACTTGCCCCTTGTGTGTGACAATTAAAACAAATAATCACTTTGGCTTGTTAAACTTGAAACTCTGAGCAATAACAAAGTGGCCCAAGAAAAAGATAGAATTTATTAAAAGATCTTGTTTTGGTGTAACTATGTATCAAAGTCAAGGTTTACTTTTAGCATTTTCCTTTAGCGTTAATTTTGTATCTTCCATAATGCTCTCTTCTTAAGTGAGCTATATAGGTACACTTCTCTTATCATCAGTTAAATAGTATCCAACAATTTTTTTATCTTTCAAAAACTACACTCATGTATACTATTTTGACCCACAATTTCATTGCCTCTTTGCTCATGAACGCTTTCAACCATGTCAATACATCTGTAATGGTATGTTAGCTAAGTTAAAATTTCAAGTTCAATTTTTACCTATATTTTGTACTGCAATTTTGTCACCAACTTTTAAAATACTTTTTATTGGACTTTCTAAAATCTATATCAGTTCTGCTGTCACCTGTTCTTTATGTTATCTGTATTCTGTTTTTATACTTTCATCTGGGTATTTCTCACACTTTAGCTCATTTTTAATTTAAGATCTTCAATTGAATTGAAATTATATAGCTAAACATATTATTCCTGAGCTTGATGATAAACCATATGTCAAAAAGTTATGATGCTTGGAATATTAGCTGTAGTCCAGAAAATGGAGTATTGTTTACCACCATATCTATGATTCATCATTTCCTCTTCATATGCTTTATTTTCTTTCAAAATTTCAATTCCTAAATAAAGAGTAAAATTTGCAGGCATGCAAATAATTATTTCATTTCCCAAGCAAGGATTTGCACATACCTTTAGACACATTCTAATGAAGGTTTTGAGGGTGAGGTGGTGATAATAGTTTTGGTAATTTCCCTCATTTTCACATGAGACAATTTAGTAGTGGATTAGAATGTAAACCTTTTTTTTTTGCTTTCAGTTTTGGCACATTTTAGTCATGTATCAAGCAACTATTTCTAAAAATAATATCCTCCTTCTTTACCACCTTTCTCAGGATAAATTACTCATCTTAAATTTCATGACCCACAAAGCAAGAAATCATCAACTAGGCAAAAGAAAGAGGAAGAAAGAAAGAAAAAGAAAAGAAAGAAAGAAGATTGACAAACATCTATAGTCATTCATAATTTCTGTTTAAATAGGATTTTTCATGTTTAACAACCATTTTGACATGTTTTCTGTCTGGATAGGTGATGACAATTTTAAGAGGAGGAGCAAAGACTCATTATAAGACCAGATGGAATTTATTCTATATAAACTAGTATATTTAAAGGCTTAGACATGGTTCATAGAACCATATTGGCATATATGTGATCATAGAGAATAATAATAAACATGTTCATCAACATGGTTCTATGAACTATGCCCAAATCTAGTTTAAATATAGTAGCTATAATGCTTTAAAATTAACTGAAAAGTAGTAAATGCATTTCAAATACACTAAATCTAACATTGTCCCTACCATTTCAAAAGATAAAGTATATTTATTTGAACAGGAAGAAAGGAGAGGAAGTGGGGGCATTGTAATTTGTTTAAATACATTCATAAAGTCTAAAAGTATCTGCATGCCATTTAAAACTTGTTTTCTCTACCATCTTAGTAATGTATGCAAGAAAAAATATATTAATAATTTACAAATAATTCATTTCATATAGACTTTAAATGTTCGCCTCAGATATCACTGAGTGTAGTCAGTTTAGTGCTCCACAGAGTAAGATTAACCAAGTCACTTCCCTGGACAGCTGTTATGTTTTAAAAAGCCTCTGCTAAGAATTTTTAGAGTTTTTCCTACAATTTGTGTTTGTAATTTTTGATGTGTGTATAAAATGTTCCTATAGGTCAATGCAAAATAAAATGATGCCTAATCTTGAATGTAGTTCAATACCAAATTATAAGGATATAATAAATACTTAATTTCATGTAGTAACTATTAAACGTTTTCTTTTTAGCATAGTTTTTTAAATAAACATCTTATGAGTTATGACTTTAGAAATACATTGTGATTGTACTGACATTGGCTTTTGAACACTAGTCAATATCCTTCCCAACATTTGAATCTGGGATTGACTCATATAGGCAGATGATGACTTTTACAAATATTTTGACTATATCTTGATCTTGGAATGGCATTTGCCATCTGCCAGAAATGTGTCTAGATACCACCGATATCTAGGCTTTATTTGAACTTGTCAGTATCATCTCCAGAGATGTGTGGTGCTGATGTACTGTCAGTATTTTGGCAAAATACAGAACGCTAGAACATATTCCTTAGATGAAAAAGTTCTAAGAATAAAGTAAAACAATTTTTCTCACTATCTTCATTATTCATTTACAGTGCATTAACCCCAATATTGGTTCAGTATATAAAAGTTGATATATATTAATCATCTATGTGACATATGTTATACTAACTATATAGGAAAATAAATACATTGCTAAGAACATGGAGTGTAATTAGGAAACAGATAACTTTTAGAAAAAGTATGCATAAAGCATAGTAGAGAAAGGAAGATATCTACAAGAATTATGACAAACAAATTTAGGATAATAGAACATATATGATAATTTCATGGTTGTGAATCAGATCAAATGTACATGCAATAGGGCATATTTCTCCAACACTGCAAATGCCTCAGACTAGAAGCAAAATATCAGCAGAAAAGGACATTTGTCCAGCACAGTGATGGTCAAAAGATGAATGACAATATTAGACACAAAAGCAAGATAAGAAATTATTAGGAACAACCTCTAGCCTGCATGACTACTGCAGACAATGACATGGGTATTATCAGGATATATGAGCAAATAAAATGATAACAAAAACAAAATTAACAACAGTGATTCTATTTCCCTTCTAACACTTGACAGGCTGCAGTATCCCTAAGCTAGTTATGTAAGGTTAGATTAAAATAAAAACTTTATCACTATTCATGGGTAGCCATAACATTCAGGTAGAGATGCCCAATCAACAGAGAAGCCCTGATCTTAGGAAACCCAAAGGATTTTTGTCTGTTTGTTTTAATAAAAGGTACTATTTATAAGATCAATTATTTACTGGTTTCTGTCTTCCACTGGCCAAGGTTTGACCCATGGGTAGCATCTTTCACCTATTTCCAGGAATATGTGTGTGTGAGTACAGAGCAGATTTTCACAGTATGTATTTCACATCACAGAATCAGAAAGCCCCAGTGTAGAAAGCAAAAGAAACAGGAGTAGTAATCAGTTTGTCCCCACAGTTTCTACTCTGTGCTCATAGGTTCCAATTTTCTCTTGCTTTCCCTCATTCCATATCCAGATTTTTTCCAGACTGCCTGCAAATCTGACTGATAGCGACTCCAGGCCTACCACCAGACAAAGGAGTAAGTGCTTTCCATAGACTTTTTCAGCAGCATACCTCCATTGTGCATTGTGAATAGCATTGATTCTTCTACAATAACCTTGCAGATTGCTACTTCCCAGCTTCTCTCACAATTGTTAGGTTTAATTCTTACTTCACATTAGGATAAATCTCACTTCACATCTCTCATTATTATTTAATTGACCTAACCAACTTCTAAATGACATATATCCTAATTATAACACAGAGTAAAACATAAATCTGGATGGTTTCTTAGTCAATCTATAATACAGGATATTGGTAAATGTAAGATACAAATAGCAATAAATAATCTATTTATTTATTTGATAATAAATAGGCAATGTGATGTCTATACCCTCAGAATCCCATGGAATTGAGTAACACATTACACAAAGCAAATAAAATCTATATTGGGGCTGAATATTATTGAGAACGGCACTGTCATGCAAGCAATTTGTTCGTTTCTGTTACACTGAATCTCGAAAGGAGCAAAATGAAGGAGACAAATGGTCAGGTTGCTAGGCTGTCTTCTGTGAAAAAGAGAGTGCCTGCATAAGTGGGGAGACTACGAAAAAACAAACAAAACAAAAGCAAATGATCCACTGTTATACCTTATCTATAGTGAAAAAGAACACACCTGGTGTGTAGAGATATAAAGAACAGAAAGATAGCATGACGACTCATCTGAAAACGGGGAAAAAACAATAAAGTTAATTTAGTAATGGCTTCCATGGGTGACAGACATTGGCAAGACAGGTAAATGTGAAGATTACATGCATAAAGCCTAATTAAAGTTTATTCTAGAGGTCCTATCTTCCTCAAACTTTAATAGGCATATGCATCACCTTGTTGTCTTGTTAAAATACATATCCATAGTCAGTAAATCTGTAGTATGACCTGAGATTTTGCATTCTTACAAGCTAGTAGGTGATGTCAACACTATTGGTCTGTGGACAACACATTGCTTAGCAACGATTTTGTAGACAATAGTTGAAACCAACAAAAAAGAAGCATACTATTGGAAAGGAAACATGTAGATAACAAAAAGTAATCAAATGAGTCAACAAAGTTTGTGAAAATGGCATTTTCCTAAATATAGATATGTTTAAATCCTTTAGAAAATAATTATAATCAGGCACACATTTGAATGAAATATATGACAAAACAAAGAATAAAATATTAAATATAAGGAAATACTGAAAAATGAGACAAAATGAGGGAAGACCAGGGCTAAACCATCTCTCCTCAGAGTATTGTATATGTTACCTAAAAGAATGCATACCTACGTTTTAGATGGGAAAACTGTATAAAAAAGCCTTCATTTAATATATTGTCATTTAATTTGTAATGTTAATCCTAACCAGTGAGTAAGATTTTAACAGACTTGGTCAAGAAGGTCTAAATAACATTTGGAATAAAAAATTTTAAGAAGGAATTTTTTAAAAGAATAGTAATGAGGAAAGTGTGTCATTCATTAAAATCTATCTAATATAAGATAAACTATCTTTATACCAGCACATTATTAGATAGATAAACATAGGAGAAAATCCATAAATAGATGCAAATATATATTAGAAAACAGAAAAGGAAAAAAGTGGCATTAAAATCTACACATAACAAAAAGTTATTTAGTAAATAATGATATCCACTAGTAATGTAAAAATTTTTCACTATTTTACATATGCGTACATAAATTCTAAATATTTTAGAGTAAAAGTAAATTTATAATATTTTAATAATAATAAATTGAACATTTATAATACATAAAGGTATGGAAATCTTTCAAAACATGATGCCTAAAAGCAACCATAAGAAAAAAATGTATTTACCTCTGTAACAATGATGGTAACAAGAATAGATCTCTATGACATAATCAACATTAATAAAAAAGACAAATGACTTATGTGAAATATATTTTGTGAAGAATTCATACTCTTAAAGATATAGTACATTTAAATAGTAATAAGAAATATACACTCAGAGTAAAAAATGTAGACAAATAAAAATTTGAAAATTATTCAAAATTACTTCAAATAAAAATACAGTAAAATGACAATATATTCCACATTTCCCCTCAATTGAATTCACAGAGTTAAACATAATTTAAAACCTCAAATTAATGGGAATGTAGGTGGCAGGCAAATTCATAAACAAGTTAGGGAGCATATACTGGCATAACCATTCTGAAGTGCGACTACAGTGAAAACAAATTAGCATACTTAGCATTTAAATTGTATATATAGCACTGTACATAGCTAACATATATCCAAAACTGACTGCAAATATTTAGTGGTAAGAATATTTACTTACAAATATTTATAATTGCAAGAAAACGATAAAACATATACCCACTAATAGTCCAATGATTAAAAAGTACGGGACACATGGTTACAATGGAATTTTCTTCTGTGTTAAAAAAAAATGTTGTATAGAATATATTTGAATGAAAAACAAAGTTTTCAAACCAATATTGAGAGCTTGGTTATATTTTGGACTCAGTTTATGCATTGATTCAGATTCACTTATCCTGGCCAACATCTCTTTCCCCAAACCTTGAGGACTCCCCCACTCATGAACTCATCTTGCTTTCTAGCTGGAGCTGCCCTGCAGATGGATCACATGATTGCTATGGTCACAGACCCCAAATAGCCACACTGGTTGAAATGGACCTGGGGAGATTCTGAACTTCATACTAGCTAGACAGTCCACACAACCCAACCAGTATATTTGGAGGTGAAGCTCTCATCGTAGTAACTTTGATCGCTAAAAGATGGGGCACCAGATAGAGACCATAGGTAAATTGCTCCCTTTGTCTCTATGCCTGACACTCAGACTGTTCTGAGACACTTTAGGTTTCAAACAGGCTCTCTGTACACATATGAGACAAAGTAATTGAGCATGGTTTTTTCTTTTTTTGTGAAGCATTGGACAGCTTGGCAATACACTCCCATATGCTGTATACACATTCCTTGTTTTATTGTGCTTTGCTTTATTGCACTTTGCAGATATTGCATTTTTCACAAATGGAAGGTTTTTTCCAACCCTGCATCTGGCAAGTCTACTGGCACCATTTTCCCAATAGCATGTGCTCCCTTCATCTCTCTATGTTACATTTTGGTTTGGTAATTCTCACAATAGTTTATGCTTTTTCATTATTGTTATAACTATTATGGTGATTTTTGATTAGTTATCTTCAGTGTTACTACTATAATTGTTTTGGGGTGCCACAAACTATGCCCATATAAGACAGCAAACTAAATCTATAAATGTTGTGTGTGTTTTGACTGTTCCACCGACTGGTCGTTCCCTCATCTTTCTCCCTCTCCTCGGGCTTCCTATTCCTTAAGACACAATAATATTGAAATTAGGCCAGATAACAGCCCTATAGTGGCCCCTAAGGGTGCAAGTAAAAGGAATAGCTGCACATCTCACACTCTAAATCAAAAGCTAGAAACTATTAAGTTGGGAAAGGAAGGCATGTTGAAAAGCAAGATAGGCAGAAAGTTTGGCTTTTGGGGCCGGTTAGTCAAGTTGTAAATGAAAAGAAAAAATTCTTGAAGGAAATTAAAAATGCTACTCCAGTGAATACATGAATGATAAGAAAGCAAAACAGCCTTATTTTTGATATGGAGAAAAATTTTAGTGATTGAATAGAAGATAAAATCATCTACAATATTCATTTAACTAAGGCCTGATCCAGAGCAAGGCCATAACTCTCCCTCTCTTTCCATGATGACTGAGAAAGATGAGGAAGCTGCAGAAGAAAAGTTGGAAGCCAGCAGAGGTTGGTTCATGAGGTTTAAGGAAAGAAGCCGCCTCTATCACATAAAAGTGCAAGTAAAACAGCAAGTGCTAATGCAGAAGCTGCAGAAAGTAGTCCAAAAAATCTTGGTAAGATAATGGATGAAAGTGGCTACACTAAACAATAAATTTTTCAATGTAGATCAAACAGACTTCTATTGAAAGCAGACGCCATCTAGGACTTTCATAACTAGATAGGAGAAGACAATGATTGGCTTTAAAGTTTCAAAGGACAGGCTGACTCTCTCGTTATGGGCTATTGTAGCTGGTGACTTTACGTTGACGTCAAAACTCATTTACCATTCCAAAAATCCTAGGGCCCTTGATAATTATGCTAAATCTGTTCCCCCTGTGTTCTGTAAGAGGAACAAAAAAGCCTGAATCACAGCACATCTGTTTAAAGCATGGTTTACTGAATATTTTAAGCCAACTGTGGAGACATAGTGCTTGGAAAAAAGTATTCAATTCAAAATGTTACTGCTCATTGACAAGATGCCTGGTCACTCAAGAGCTTTGATGGAGGTATACAAGGAGATTAATGTTATTTTCATGCCTGTTAACATAACATCCATTTTGCAGTAATTTCAAATCTTATTATTTAAGAAGTATATTTTGAAAGGCTATAGCTTCCATAGATAATGATTTCCCTGATGGATCTAGCCAAAGTAAATTGAAACCTTCTGGAAAGGATTAATCATTTTAGATGCCATTAAGAACATTCATGATTCATGGGAGGAGGTCAAAATATCGACATTAACAGAACTTTGGAAGAGGTTGATTCCAAACCTCCTGGATGACTTTGAGGTGTTCAAGACTTCAGTGGAGGAAGTAGCTGCAGAAGTGGTAGAAATAAAAAGATACTAGAGTTAGAAGTGGAGCCTGTAGATGTGACTGAATTGCTGCAATCTCATGATCAATACTGAACAAGTGAGGAGTTGCTTCTTATGTCTGAGCAAAGAAAGTGGTTTCTTCGGATGGAATCTACTCCTGGTGAAGATGCTGTGAACATTGGTGAAATTGCAACAAAGGGTTTAGGATATTACATAAATTAGTTGATAAAGCAGTGGCAGGTTTGACAGGCTTGACTCCAATTTTTAAAGAAGTTCTGAGAGTAAAATGCTATCAAACAAAATTGCATGCTACAGAGAAATATTTTGTGAAAGGAAGAATCAATAGATGTTGCAAAATTCATTTTTGTCTTATTTTAAGAAGTTCCCACAGCCACCCCAACCTTCAGCAACCACCACCCTGATCAGTCAGCAGCCATGAACATTGAGCAAGACTACTCACTAGCAAAAGATTATGACTCACCAAAAGCTTAGATAATTGCTAGCATTTTATATCAATAAAGTGTATTTTAATTAAGGTATGTATATCGTTTTTTAAACATAATCCAATTTCTCACTTACTAGAATACATTATTGTGTAAAAATAACTTTTACATGCACCGGGAAACCAAAAAATTCATGTGCCTCCCTTTATTGAGATATTTTCTTTATTGTGTTGGTCTGGAACCAAACTCTCAATTTCTTCAAGGTATGCCTGTATTTGCTTTTTCTCCTTCTTTGATTAATTACGTTTTTTTTATTCATTCTTCCTTCTTTGAGATTGAACTTCCCAATAGAGTTTAAGCTTTGTGGTCTATATTAAGGAAGTGCAAATGTTTTTGTTACACGGATACACTGTATAATGCTGAAGTCAGGGCTTTCAGTGTGCCCGTCACCCAGACACTGTTCATTGTACCTGATAGGTAAGTTTTTATTCCTCACTCCCCTCCCAACCTCCCCTGTTCTTGGTTTCCAATGTCCTTTGTGCCTCTTTGTGCCCGTGTGTACCCATTGTTTATCTCCCATTTATTAGTGAGAACATGTTTCTTTTTCCATTCCTGAGATATTTCACTTAGGATAATGGTCTCCAGTTCCATCCAAGTTGTTGCAAAAGATACTATTTAATTTTTTGATGGATGAGCAGGACTCCATGGTGTGTGTGTGTATATACATATATATATTATCTACTCATGAATATATATATATTCCATGAGTGGATAAAGAAAATTTTCTTTATCCACTAATGAATTGTTGGGCACTGAGACCTGCACTCAAATGTTTATCATAGCACAAGTCACAATTGCAGATATGGTCTACTTTCAATGGAGTAGCTTGGCTAAAATTTTATCTATACAGATGGACATGTAGATATCTTATATAAGACATAATGACTATTCACATTTTATTTATTGATCAGTTGCTGTGCCATCATTTAGCTGTGTACTTTTATATATACTTTTTGTCACATTTAATCCACCAAACCATTATATGAGTTAGATGGTATTATTACCCTGATTTACAAATGTGGAAACTGAGGCAAAGAGCAGTTATATGTTTTAAGATCAGGCAGCTATTAATAGTAAATAATGGAGCTGTATAATTTGTTTTCAGGTTGCATTTTTAAACTTTATTATATGTCATCGAACAATTGGAGGAGAAAAATATACCACATTTCTAACTTTTCTACAATAATCACAATTGTGTAATTTGAAAACATGTAAAATAATAGCTATTTTAGTAAACAATAGATTCAGAGGTAATTAGTGCTAGAAAACTCTTTGGACACATGTATACCTACTACATCATTTTACAGATAATCATTGAAAACCTGAAAACTTAAAATTTTTCCTGGCATTTGTTATCTAGATCCACATGGCCTCTTTCAAGCCATGGGTGATGTATTACCCCAATTAACAAAACAGCAGATGTCAACTGGAAAGTTTCCATTGCCCACCAAATCTTTGTGGAAATGGAGCTTATGAATACCATTATTTTCCACTTTGAGTAAATCTAAGATGGTTGTATGTACTTGCAAATTGTGTTATTATGATATAAAATATAAGTAATATAGTCTATATCTGCAGTCCCCAACCCCTGGGCCAAGGACCGGTACCAGTCTGTGGCCTGTTAGGAACCTGACTGCACAGCAGGAGGCGAGCAGCAGGTGAGTGAGCGAAGCTTGATCTCTGTATTTACAGCTGCTCCCCATCACTTGCATCACCACCTGAGCTCCGCATCCTGTCAGATGAGTGGTGGCATTAGATTCTATAGGAGCACAAACCCTACTGCAAACTGCGCAGGCGAGGGATCTAGGTTGCGTGCTCCTTATGAGAATCTAATGCCTGATGATCTGATGTGGAGCTGAGGTAGTGATGCTAGTGCTGGGGTGAGGCTGCAAATACATATTATCATTAGCAGAGAGGTTTGACTGCACAGATACCATAATCAATCAATTACTTGCAGATTCCTATTAAAACCCCATCAGTGACTGGCAAGTGACAATTAAGCTGCATCTGATGTCAGGCTTTATAGTGGCAAGTGAGCATCTTACTTCAAATGTAAAGCTGCATCTGGTGGCAGGCTTTAAGTCAGAATCCAACACTTGCTTTAGTCCTTGCCTAGCCCGCCCATTATTTCATTTACCACTTCTGTTCCCTCCTTTTTCCTGTACTGTGCACTTGTCTCAGTCACAGTTTTGGTAGCCCACAAGCTAACCCTAGCAAAAAGAGTAAAAAGCAAACGTCACTGGAGAGCTTCTTTGAAAAGGGGGCGAGACCCAATGATGAGACAGCAGAAGACTCTAAGACTGCCAACAAAATGAAAGCTGAATTTAAAAGAAAATACCAAGAGTCCTACTTAAATTATGGGTTCATTACAAAAGGTGATTCACATTCTCCAAGTCTGTTTTGTATAATATATGGCGACTGGTTATCCAACAAAGTCATGAAACCTTCAAAACTGCTTTGCCACATGGAGACCAAGCACCCTGAATTAAAAGACAAGCCTTTGGAGTTTTTTTTTTAAAAAAAACCATGAACATGAAGAACAGAAGCAATTATTGAAGGCCACCACTTCATCAAATGTGTCTGTTCTGACAGCATCGTTCTTAGTGGTTAACTGCATTGCTAAAGCTAAGAAACCCTTTACTATTGGTGAAGAGTTGATCCTTCCTGCTGCTAAGGACATTTGCTGTGAACTTTTAGGAGAAGCTGCAGTTCAAAGGGTGGCATGTATTCCTCTTTTGACTAGCACCATAACTAGATGAATTGATGAAATAGCAGAGGATATTGAGGCACAATTGTTAGAAAGGATTAATGAATCACCATGGTACACAGTCCAGGTTGACCAGTCTACCGAGGTTGACAAGGCAACAATACTTGTTTTTGTGCACTATATTTTCCAGGAGGATTGGTGGGCGTGATAAAGGCGATAAAATTATTCTAAATTAACAGAGACTAAGGAGCCATAAAATCCCACAGAAATCTTTGAAACTTAATATGATCTTTTAAAGAAAGCAGCAAGTGAAGACATTTTTTGGAGGGAGAGGCTAAGGAAATATAAATACTGGATGGATTTTAAATACTAGGTAATTATTTTTAATTATTTTTAAAAAACAGTTGGAAACTGAGAAAAATAAAACTACATAATAATAAACACATAAAATATCTAGGAATATATATAGAATTGTGCACTGCATGCAATGTTTCAGACAATGTTGAAGCACATATATGATGGTGGTCCCATAAGATTATAATACCATATTTTTACACACCTTTTCTATATTTAGATATGTTTAGATACACAGATTGTGTGTTATAATGCCTACAGTATTCAGTATAGCAACATTCTGTAAAGTTTTGTAATCTAAGAGCACTAGACTATATCATATAGCTTAGATGCATAGTAGGCTATAATATCTAGGTTTATGTAAGTATACTCTGTGATGTTTGCACAATGACAAAATCACCTATTGACACATTTCTTAGAATGTATCCCCATTGTTAAGCAATTCATGACTGAAGATATATATGTGTGTATACATATGTGTGTGTACATATATGTATGTGTATACGTGTTTGTGTATATAAATATAAGGGGATTCCTACCTGGAAAATTACAAACATTGTCAAGAGAAATTAAATATTTTAATAATTCATGAAATATGTTCATGGATTAGAAGACTCAATATTGTTAAGGTTTGTTAAGGTGTCATTTCACACCAAAGTGATCTATAAACTTATAAACAATCCCAATAGAAATCTTTGAAAGTATTTCCTACTTAGAAACTAACATCTTATTCTATAATTAAAGTAGAAACACAAATGAACTATAACATACAAACAATTCTGAAGGAACAAAGAGAACTTACCCAAATTGTTTCCAAGAATTACAAATAAAGGTAAAATAATTGAGACAGTATTGTATTGTAAAGATAGGCAGATAAAAGAAATGCATAAAGTCTCCAAATATAGAGAGGCATGAAAGAAATAGAGGAACATTTGTCCAATATATATGATCAATAGACTAAGATAAAATGATTTATTACATATCATAATTCTCTCCATTTTCAAGCAAATGTCATGCTTTCTTGATGGAAAAAAAAAGAACATTTTAAGCCAGTTAAGAGTTACACGTGGAAATGTCACTTTGTCACTTCCATCTTCTTTTATTGCTCAAAGCAGTCACAGAGCCAGCCAGATTCAAGAGGATGTCACTACCTCACCTCTTCATGAGGTAGTGACAAAATTACATCCCAAAAGAACATGATGGATGGGAAGTATTGTTAAGTCCATCTTTAGAAAATGCCATTTGTTGCACTCAAAAGCATGGATGAATCTCAAAAATATCATGTCCTGCTAAAGAAAGCCATCAACAAAAGTCAAGACAAGGTAGAGCAAGGCAGAGTGAAAATGGGTATGAGCACATTTTTTGTGATGATGATAATGTTGTGCATCATGATTGGGGTGTTAATTATATGGAGTTTACATATTTGTCAAAGTTCATCTATAGCTTTTATTACCTAACACACTATACCTAAATTTAGTAACCTAAAGCAGAAACCATTTATCATTTATTATGATTCTGTGAGCAAGGCCAGGTATATAATTTGCAGGGCCTATGCAAAATGAAAACGTGGAGCCCTTTCTTCAAGACCTTTGGGGAAAAGTGTTGTGAAAGGCACTAAACGTAAAACTTTTTTTCTTTCTTCCCATGAACTCTCTTTCTTTCTCTCTCATGACCTGTGACTGTGTTTATTATTTCTTTTTTAATGACACACCCCCTTGGGCAGTGGGTACTCATTGGCAAATATGAACCTAAGTGGTTCTGGGAATCCCCCACCCCATGGCATAGCACATGCCTGTGGCTCACTTGCTGTAGGATTCCTTCTCCTGCCAGCTGCCATAGAAACTCCCCATGGTCCCAATGAGGGTGAGGAAGCCAATCTTCTTATCCTGGGGACCTGATGCCCTCACCCATGGAACATAGCTAACCCCCAAGGGATTGCAACCTCCATGCAGAGATGTGTTCACACCTGGAGAAAGGGAGGGCCAGAGCTTGCTGTAGCTGAGGTGCCTGCAGAACATGCCTTTGCAATGCTCCCTGGGGCAAGGACAGCTGCCACCATGCCCTAAGCCAAGATGCCCAAGAATGCACATACTAGATATGGTCCTACTACAGTTTGCTCCCAGACCATTGAGGGCAGCAGGGCATGGAGAGAAGATCAGGAAGAACCCTAAGCACCCAAGGAAAGTGGAGAAACTGCTGAAAATATGTCTCAGGGAAGCAAGAAGGATGTGGGTAGCAGGATCTCATATAAGCCAAGGATCCAAGCCCTTCATGCATGCTCCATTGTCCCATGGGACTTCACTTGGAAAATATAATTTCAAAAATAAAATTGTTAGGAATTTCAAGACAAGGATCATAGAATATTTAACCCCAAGCATGAAACCTTTACACTTTTGATCTCGGGACCCTGTGCAGTTACACATTTATAAAGCCACACCTGTCTGTATGTCACCTTGGATGTTCTTCTGGTCTGAGCCAATTCAGCCAATATCTGAGGTCAGCTGGAGGCCTATCTTGAACTAGATGTCTCAGATGACCACATTCACATGTATGGTTTGGTTAGATTTTAGCTGGAGAAAAGGACATGGCTTGATCGCATGTTGACCATTATACAATAGGCTAGCTTTGTCTTTTCTATACAATTGTGCTTTCAGAGTTGCTAAGAGAAGCAAGCAAGCGAGCAAGTCCCACGTGAAGTATTTTCAAAGGCTCTACTTAAATCTCGTATTTCAATATTCCAGAGGACAGATCGAATCACAGGGCCAGCACAGAGTCTGTGTTAAGACTGTATTTGCAAAGGGGTTGTTTAGAAGAACAGGGACAATTTGCAGCCATTTTTCTAATCTACTAAGTTCATAAAAGTGCATACTCCAGATATGTGCTTTTCCTTCACACAAATTATATAAGAATAACATCAGTCAAATTTTTAAAAAACATACCAACTTGGAGAATACTAAAAGCCCAAAAACTTCTCCTGAAGCTGTTACTACATTAGCTCAGGTAGGTTGATTTGCTTTTCAATTTACTATTTGTTCTGCTCTGGGAGTTTTTAGTTTTTATTTTGTTGTTGTTTTTGCAAGCACAGTTATACATTTAAAATTGTCCTATTGAGCATATCCTGAGGTTTCTAGCAGATGGATTTTCAAGGTATCTAAGTCCATCATTTTGCTTAACTGAGAAGCTTGCAATGTGTTTTTAGAATGACTCAAACAAAAGAATGATGGAGATATTATATTTATGAAGAAGAAAATTAAGGAACTCAAAAAGAGTTAAAATCATATACACACATTGTAATGACAGATTTCTATAGAAAGAAAAATGGAGCTAAGACAAGATAGTAGTTGAATACAAAGTCATGTAAATTCTCCCTCTTGCTATATTTCTAGAATATTTTTTTGTTTAGCTGATCTTTTTCTATAATTTGATTACTTAGCACAAAATAAAAACACTTTATGTCTTATTCTTACAACAATGGTTCATAAATGGCAAGAATGTATGTCTTCAAAAATAAAATGTGAATTCCAACATGGAAGATTCATATATATAATCAAAGTATCATTTAATTTTTAATGTATTACAGTATTTTATGAGTGACTGAATTCCATTTACCCCAATATACAAGGCTTATACACATTTCCTACCTTTCTTGTGTGATATTTCATATAAATTATTATTCAATTAAATCAGGGAAATTATTAGATTCTAGATTGTTTTCAGTCCCCATCCTCTATTCAATTTCAATCCATTTCAATTAGTATCATTTTCCTTTGATAGTAAAAGCATCCTTTCATAAATTCAGTGGCTTGTCTTAATGCCATACTTTTTTCCATTATATTATAGTTCTTTATAAAAAGAGTAACAGAAACCTTTTTTAAAGGTCAGAAAATTACATCAAGGGCCACCCTCTGTCAATTTTTTATTGCTGCTCCTGAAAGAAATTTGATCTTACTACAATCCTCCTTTTATGAATTCCTGCTGACCAAAATGAATAACATATCTAATTTTTAGGTCACAATGGCAGATATTCATGTGCTCAGTTGCCCTGAAATCTTGACATTTACAACTTAAAAGTGGATAGAATTTAACCTACTGCACATATTTTTCTTTCAATGTACTTTTCCTCATTTTTCTTATAATTTATATTCTTTTCATTTTCACTCTTTAGGCTTTCAAGTTGTAATTTATGAGCTTTTGGTTTACTTATTTTGCCTTAATTTCAATGTACTTCCAACTGCATGCAGTTTTCAATACATGTTTTAGTCTTGTCACGGTTCGGTGTCCATGGCTGGACTTGGAAGTGTTGCCCCGGTTCTTGGGCTCCTGGCTTGGAAGAATCACAAGCCGGGCCCACACAATGGAGAGAGATGACAGACACTCAGCAAGCATGCGTGAAGGATTTATTGGAAGTAGTGAAGTTATAAGATAGCAAAGAAGGGAAAAGCAAAAATGTTTCTTAAGGGGAAATGGGTCTGTCTCCACGAGCAGAGAAGACCCCATTTACTTCCATATTTTCCTTTTTATATGCTTTATGTTTAGGTAAAGGTTAGTTAATAATTAGGACTGAGTTCCTTTCTATGTTTGGACATGACTTAAAGGTTATGTTATACGTACTGTGGGGAAAGTTCTGTTTCCATTCTCGGACTGGTGGTCAGTGTTCCCTGGCCTAATTACCCCATTCTTTAAGACTAAAAGAACTGTTTCCCCTGGTTAATTTTCTGTAACTATTTCCTCCTTATTGTTTTTCTATAACTGTTTTCTCCTTTCTGTTTTTCTGATTTCCATTACCTCTCACTTGTTTTTCTGTCCCTAACATTTCCCCCCTGAGAGACAGTCAGGCCTGAATTCTTTCAGGGAAAAGGGTAGGGTGGTCCATCTTCTGTAACTGCTTCCTGCTGAAAAAGGGGTGTTGTTCCTACCTAGAGGCCATGTCTGTCTCTCCTGTTCTGTCCCTAGGTGTGTGAGTTTGTTCTAAAAGTGGAGGCATGGAGGTGTAGGGTATTCAGTAGGTGAAAATCTTGTTCTGGAGGAAGTGATTAGGAACCTCTTACCATCATCAGTTTGAGATGAAACTGTTGAAGTCTAGAAGATATAAATTTAACTAGAAAATTAAAAAGACATGGACCAAATATTAACAGTAATATAAGTGATACCAGGGGCCCTAAAAGGGGTAGTAGCCAGGTCGTGTTAGGTGAAAAGAATGAAAAGAGATTCTCTGCTTTGGCTGGGGCATTAAATTTATGTAACCATTTTGCTTGTTCATGTATTTGTTTGATATTGGTTTCTACCAAACCTGAATTATTAATGTAAGTACAGCAAGTCTTATTGATAATTGTGAAAACTCCCACTTGTTCTGCTGAAATAGAATCAAGAACAATACGATTATCTAATACTACTCCAGCAAGTGAATCAAGTGATTTTGATAAACCTGTAGGTGCAGCAGCTGTCTGGCTACTGACCTCTTCTACTACTTTGGTGATAGATTGTAAAGTGACTTCATGGTAAATCCAGCCCAAGGTGCCAGTACCCTTATAGTTCCCACAACACTGGCTATTATCAATCCTATAGCACGTTTATGACGGCTTAAACTGGTGGTGGATGATGGAATGTTTTCAGTATTGCTCCACACAGAAATTCCTGAGAGAGTGATTAACCCTAGTGTGCATTCTCCCCCATGTTTGCTAATTATCTAAGTGAGATAGAGCCAGAGCTTCTATTGGCTTTCCCTCGAGAAGGTTTTTTGGGGTGCCACAGAGCCAAACTGTACCTGGAGGAGCTGGTATGAATACTTGTTTTGGGGTCAAGTAGTGTATCTTCCATGGAAGTGTTAGATTCTGGACACATCTACCTAAAAGTCCAAGGATTAGAGGTGTGTTGTTTTGGTAAGTAGGAGGTGTTTGAAAATGTGGTATTTCTTAACGGTAGGGTTTTCCTAACTTCCAGCTAGCACAATTGGGAAAAGTTCTGTTCATTCCTGAGTTGTGGGTATAATCCCAACAACAATGGGTTTTGTTTGGGTGACACTGAGAGTCATAGTTAGGCATGCACACAAGGTGAGACCAATTTATAGGCTTGAAAACATTTTCAGGTATAAAAGTGGAAATGTTTAAGTGTAGCATATTATCTAGCAGTGAACTGAGATTAACCCATTCCACATGAGTGTTATTATAGCATGGAGTACAACCTGAATGATTACAAATAAGGGATGTTGTAGAAATATTAAAAGGCATGTAAGTTTTAGAAGTTAATTGGAAGCATAAGGGAGGGGGCGTCTCCCATCTCAAAAATTGTGTGAAAGTCCGATGGGGTACCTTAAAATTTAAGAAAGTAAAATTTAGCTTCTGTATGAGAGTTTGATTTGAAAGTGGCTTTGCTAAAAGGGAAAGGAGTAACCCAGTAGGAGTTGTAGGATTGTTATGACATACCCAGCAGTTAGATAAGTTTTCCCCCTTTGCTGTTACCTGTGAGATGTTGACTAGAAAGTTATGATTCCAATCCTTTCCCCTCACAAAGGCTGGGATCAAGATGAGGAAATATATCCACATCATACCAGTTGGGCTTTACCTTTTTAAATGGAAGTTTCAAATTGCCTGTTGGTTCACAGTTATATGAATCCTTGGTCTCAGTGTCGTTGGTAGTCTCTGGGTCTTGAACATCCACCAACTTGACTCTGGAGATATGGAGCCAACTCTCAATCCCCTTTAACTTGACTCCTGTGGGGGTAGATAAAAGAACCTGATAAGGACCCATCTGTAGGGGTTCCAATTGAGTTAGTGGGCCCCTCTCTCTCCAATCCTTCAACAATACCCAGTCTCCAGGTTGAATAGGGGAAATCATATCCTTTTTTTGCTGACCTGGTATTATTTGTTGTCCAAAATCTAATATAGCTTGTTGTACTTTTCCCAAGTCTACAATGTGTTTTAGAAGATTGCTAGCTTCTGCACATTCCCTTAGGACTTGGACCTGGAAAGGCTGCCCATATAAGATTCCAAAAGGGCTAAGTTTTAGAGTCTCCTTAGGAGAGACACGAGTTGTTATTAAGGCAATGGGAAGGTTTTGAACCCTGTTTGTCCGTGTTTCTTGACATAGCTTGGTCAAAGTTCTCTTTAGAGTCTGATTAGTCCTTTCAACCTTACCTGAGGCCTGTGGATGCCAGGAGGTATGCAAATGATAGTCTATTCCCAAGGTAGTGGTTAGTCCTTGGGTGATTTTGGCAGTGAAAGCTGTTCCATTATCACTTTGAATACTTAGAGGGAGACCAAAATGAGATATTATCTCCCTTAAAAATATCTTATATACCTCAATTGCTTTTTCGGTGTGTGTTGGAAAAGCCTCTACCCATCCTGAGAAGATACCCACCAAAACTAAAAGATACTTATAACCTTTACACTGGTTCATAACCGTAAAGTCTATTTGCCAGTCTTTCCCTGGGTATTGGCCTTGTCTTTGGACTGGTTCTAGCAATCGAGGTGGTTGAGCTCACCCTTGTGGATTATTTTGGATGCAAAGGTGACAGGAGCGTGTAACTTGTTTAACCAGCTTGTCTAGTTTCTGTATAATAACCATTCTTTCTAAGAGAAGTTTTAAAGACTTTACTCCTACATGAAAAGCTTGATGAAAGCTACAGACTACTTTCCAAGAGATGTTAGAAAGAATAAAGGGCTTCCCCTCATGCCCCCACCAGCCAGTGGGAGTGAAAGAATATCCCTTTCCTTTGAAACAGTTTAACTAAAAATAAAGAGATTGGGACTTTTGGGAATACGTAAGAATAGGTGGGTAATTAGTAATCCTTCCTAGCTACATAACGATGCAGGAGTATAGTGTCTCTTAATTGGGCATCAATCAATGTCTACTACCACAGAGGAGGACAGTGACAGAGACCAACCATATGGTTTGTATGACCATATAGGTGGCTCCCTTATTAAGTGCTTACCAGCCACATCCAAGGTTACCCGGGGTTCTTCATCGGAGATGTTGATGATATGGGCAGGACCCTGTGCCAAACCTGGGCCCCATCAGGCCTGGTCATCCTGCACCACTAAGGCCTGAGGAGACCCCCAGCCCCCGGGAGTCGAAGGGCAGTCTCCACCCGAATGGCCAGACTGTCCACATCTGGGACAGGGGGTTTTGGGTGGCATGGCTTTCCTCGCCCTATTTCCCATGTGGCCATCAGCCTCTGGGCATTCGCTCTTAAAGTGTCCTGGTTTCCCACATTGATAGCATGTCTTGCCTCTTGGGCCTCTCAGAGTGGCTGGGTGAGCCTATGCAGCAATAGCTACTCCCAATAATTTAGCCTTTTGGAGGTCCCTCTGTGTTACCTCCAAATCTCTGGTGCTGTAGACAGTGGAGGCCACCATCAACAACTGGGTTGTATCAGTTTGGTGTCCAAGGGTTAGTTTTTGAAGTTTCCTGTGGATATCAGAGAAAAATTGATTAATGAAATGAATATTGATTACTATCACTGCCTCTCTCGAGTCTGGGTCCATGTTAGTATATTTCTGAATGGCTTCAGTGAGTCTCTCTCTAAACAGTTAGACTTTTCTCTTTACCTTGTACCACCTCAGTGAGTTTTGAAAAATTTGTGGGCTTCAATTGAACAGCTCTCATTACCCCAATTAAGCAAAGCAGCATGTGATCAGAGCCATCCCCTGGGATGATCTCCATATACTTGTCCCACTGCCCAGTTTCTCCTTACATGTCTTTAGATCCCCCATGAAAAGGTAACATATACTCCTACCAGCTGTCCAGTTGGTCCTGACACCTCCTGTAAAGGACATATTGGAGGTGGGTGAGAAATAGGTGGGTAGAGAGGAGATGGAGTATGTAACCAGGTGGGAGCTCCTAAGATTGTCCCAGAGCTGAGGCTGCAGTTTCCCCTCTGCTCCTTGTTTTGTCCTCCTGACAGAGGGGCTGGTGCTCAGAAGAGGCTTGGAACTCACCGTTTAGCTTCCCTCTTCTTTCTTTACCTGGCACTTCTCCACACAAGACTCACAGTATTGGGGATTGTCTCTTAAGTATATAAAAGCTTGAACATATGGGACCTCTGACCATTTCTCTTCCCCTCTATAAAGGTGGTCTAACTGTAGGATTGTATTGTAACTTAGACTCCCATTTACAGACCAGGATTCATCATCTGGCAGTTGATATTGGGACCAGGCTGTGTTATATTAGTTTCTTTTTCTGAAGACTATGAAATCCAAGAAATGTCCAATCTTTTTAACTGGCATACCAAGGATGAATTTATGGGAATTTATGCTCTTCCTGTGGGAAGAGAAGAGAGGGTAGACTACCTGAAGGAAGGGCATCCCCATTCCTGTCAGGCCCCTTGTGAGAGCTGTCCATGAAGGCATCCCACTCATGGACAGACAGAGGTTTGACATGGAGATATTGAGGCAATCCCCCATGTCTAGAGCCTCCCTTGGCCCCAAAATTTCCCTCCGGGGTCCCTCAACTGACCACAAAGGCCAGAAATCAGTGCCTGGCTTGCCGTGCAGGTGTGTGCCACCGACCTACCCACCTGTCTCCAGACCAGGACTCTTCCTGGCTGGGGATGCTACTTGTTAGCCTTCACTTCCCAAATCCTCTGGCTTGAATATATCCTAGTTTGCCCTAGCCTTTACTGGTGACCAAAGTGAGAGGGCTGACCATTGGCTCAGCCTCAGAGAATTTAGCGGTCCCTCTTGGGGGTGTTTTAGGGAGTCCAAGAAGAGATTTAAAACCACCAGTTTTTCTCCTGTTGAGAAGGGTTTAGGTGGAGTGCCCTTGAAACCCACTGTAGAGCAGGCCCATAGATGTGTGAAGAGAGCACCCGTGAGCTGACAAGTAGATAAGTCACAAGTAAAGGTTTTGTCCATTTGTTGGAAAGACACAAAATAGAAAGGACAGGAGGGGTCAGGTGTTCTAGACCTAACCCAGAAATGGATACTGTCCAGGGTGGCTGGAGTCCACACCCAACAAAGAAGGAACAAAGGAATCTGTAACTGGTTGTGATCAATTAGTTGTAAACATCACAGCACTCGGACCAGCCAAGGGTTGGATAAGGAATGGGAAGAGACTATGACGATGAGGTCTTTGGAAAGAATAAATTGATGGTGACAGAGAGTGAGAAAACAGAAGGGGCATCTCCCCTGGGCCGGCATCAAAGGGAGAGAGTAATTTGTGTCTTAGGGTTTCACAAGTGTGAAAATGGTGGATGAAGTCAGCTTCCAGAACTATAGAAATGGAACATTCATCACCCAACATTTTACTTCATTTACAGGGTCCCCAAAAGCTGGAGCCCTGTCCTTATTGAGCATGTGGCCCCTTCCTACTTTTACATCTTACTCAATAAAACCCATGCCTGACCCATATGCCCCCTATGTCAGGGTGAAGAGCATGACTGTGGCTGTCTCTGAAGCCCCAAGAATGTTTTACCACCTCCTCAGCCTTCAAACTAATATTCTCCCATAAATAAATGGCAGCCCATTGACCAAGAGAGGGTGGACAAGGAGATCTGTTACTCCTAAGGGCCTCTAAAAATTTCCTCAAAACAAAGACTTTCTCTTTTTAATTATAACCCACTTGATCACGTACAAAATTATGTTAAAGGAGTTAAATGTACTAATTGGGAAGCACAAAAAGGAATGAGCAAAAGACCTGATCGGCCAGTGAGTTGAGAAGTGGTAGAGTACACAGGGGGTTTGTAGTTTACCTTCCATTCTGACAATGGAGGTAGGAGAAAAAGGGAAACAGAGGTCCTGAAAATTCAGGAAGAGCAGAGTGAGTGGCTCCAAAGTTAATCAAAGTCAATTTGCTCACCTGTGACAGAGAGAGTTACCCAAGGCTCAGCCATCTTGGTGTGATGAAGCTGAACTTTTTCCAAAGCCAGGATCTGTCCATCAGGATGAAGTAGTCCTGGAGCATCCGTGGGCATGGAGGATCCTGGCTCAGGGGGGCTCTGACAGTTTCAGAAAGTGAGTGCAATCTCCCTTTCTAGGAAGAGGGAGTGCCCCTCCTTTTTACAGTGACAGCACTGTCTCAGTGAGCTCCACTCCCTGGGGCATTTCTCTTCAGAGACCCAGCTGATTGTGGAGGAAGCAGGAGCTTCTGGAATATCTCTGTCTCTGAAAAACCTCTCCTGTCACAGTAGTCACTGTTTGAAAAGCTCCCTTCTGCTCTCGGGGCTGTTGCCAGCCCTGTTTCCTCTCCTTCCCAACTTGGTTATCAAAGACCTTGAAGGCCAGGTTTAAAGTTCCACTTGTGGAGTCTGAGGCCCCTTTTCTGACCTTTTGGAGTTTATGTCAAATATCAGGGGCTGACTGGGAGATGAAATGCATTGCCAGGATGGATTGTCCCTCCCTGGTGTCAGGATCTAGGTAGAAAAGACAGCAGTAGGAGAGCCTCAATAGCCAGGCAGACAGTCTGTATAGTTCCAAGCTCCAACTAAAGCAGAGAGAAGTAAAGAAAACCAAAGAAAAAGCAGAGAGAAGCAAACTCTCTGTCGCCTTACCTGACAAACAAGTTTTTCTCCTCTATCCTGGGTTTTGGCACCAAATGTCACGGTTCAGTGTTCATGGCTGGACTTTGAATTGTTCCCCAGTTCTTGGACTCCTGGCTTGGAAGAATTGCAAAGCTGGGCCCACATGATGGAGAGAGATGACAGACAGTAAGTATGTGTGAAGAATTTATTGGAAGTAGTGAAGTTATAAGATAGCAAAGGAAAGGAAAGCAAAACATTTCCCAAGGGGAAATGGGTCGGTCTCCGCGAGTAGAGAAGACCCCATTTACTTCCATATTTTCCTTTTTATATGCTTTATGTTTAGGTAAAAGTTAGTTAATAATTAGGACTGAATTCCTTTCTATGTTTGGACATGACTTAAAGGTTATGTTATATGTACTGTGGGGAAAGTTCTGTTTCCATTCTCTGACTGGTGGTCAGTGTTCCCTGGCCTAATTACCCCATTCTTTAAGACTGAAATAACTGTTTCCCCTGGTTAATTTTCTGTAACTATTTCCTCCTTATTGTTTTTCTATAACTGTTTTCTTCTTTCTGTTTTTCTGATTTCTATTACCTCTCACTTGTTTTTCTGTCCATAACAGTCTCTTCTTTTCTATGCATCTAAATTTCCCCACAACCAAATAATTAGCTGGAGGACATTAAAATATTTCTCTCTCTTAAAATAAGCCAAATTTTCACATTATAAATTTTGAAAATACCTTTTTTCTATTCTTTCTATCCTTCTGTCTAAAAATCTATTAGATTAGGACTATCCATATTTGACTGCATTTCATCAATTCTAAGAGGCTGATTTTCACATTTTAATGCCTTTGAAATTGAGTTGTGCCTTAAAGTTATGTCATCTCACAAACTGCTGCTTGAATGGATATCATGACATAGTTGTCATTGTTTTTGAGTGTACAAAAAGTGATCATATTTTCATAATTATGTCACTTCAATTAACTCATGTGTATTGTTGATACTAGCATTTTAGGTTTAATTGTCATATAATCTTCAAAAACAATAATTTTGAATCAGCATTGGAACAGAAATTCATTGTGTGTATATGTGTATAGTATCAAAATATGGAGGTACAAATTTGATCATACTGAAACCAATAATCATTATTGAAGGAGTAATACAAATCTTCTATTTTCTTGCAAAACAGGAACCAAGTGCTTTATATTATTTAAGAAAGGAACCCTATCTATGAGCAGATAGAGTTTATCTATACTTTATTTACTAAGCTCCAACCAAAAAGATTGTCTTTCATACATTAGAATGGAACTGATTCAAAATAATTATATTTTGAAATAATAATAAATTTTAGAATATATTTATATCCTAAAGGGAAGAATTTAATAGACAGGAATAAATTTATTATACAAAAAAAAGAATAATTTTTAGAAAGGGAATTCTTGAGAAGGTTAGAGGAGATAAAATATGGTTACTAGTTGAAGCACTGGCCTCGGAATAAAATTCTATGGAGATTTTTCTAAGGTTGGAAATGAAAATAAAACCTAATCATAGATATTGACTATTCATTTTTTCAATAATGTATATTGAGCATTTATTATCTGTCAGATCTTGTGCTAGGCATGGGAGATAGAAAGAGAACAGGATAGATGCTCCTGGTGCTAAAGAAACTGGATATTAGAAAAATTGTCACCTCTAAAAGGTATAATATAATACACACTGTTAAGTGTTAAATTGTGTCTCCTACAAACAATGTGTGGAAGTACAAATCCCTAGTACCTGTAAATGTGATATTATTTGGAAGTAAGGTCATTGCAGATGTATTCAAGTTATGATAAAATAATAATGAATTAGAGTGGGTCCTAATCCTGTATGAGTTGTGTCCATATAAGAGAAGAGACAAAGAAGATAGCCATCTGACAATGGAAGTAGAGATTAGAGTGATCCACCTACAAACCAAGGAACACCAAGGTTTTGAGGAGTGGATCTTTTGTCCTAACTGGAAGTTTTTCTGACTATGTTTTCTCTGGTTTAGTGTGTCTGTGTGAAAAGATGTATGTATGTATGCCCAAATAGTAAGCCCCATAATAGCAATGCTTATGGGATTCTTTATCTTTGTATTAACATTTAACATGCTACACATGATACAAATAAATTTGTTTTTAAGGATGAAACACACAATTTTCAATTATCCTAGTACACGGCAATTTTATAATGAGTGCTGTATTCCTCAAATACATGTTAAAATATAAAAGAGAAAGAAGATGATAATATGGTTGGAAACTGGGAAATTATTCTGACATGTTTAAGACAGCACTCTTTTTTAAAGATTCAGTTAATTCAGTGATGCTGCCATAAGCTATAAAAATAACAGACTTCAGGGGAAGTATTTTAATATTCATTTACATTGTCCATACTACCAAAGAAATTACATATGAAAGTGAAACTTATAATGTCATAGCAAAAAAAGCTAATTAGTCATTTCAATGAAGTTTATTTTTATGCAAAACAGTGAAAAAATTAAAAAATATGTTTCTGAAAAACTGAAACAATGGATGGAAATCTAGGAGATAAACTATAATATTAATATTATAAAAATAGTTATGAATTTCTAATTTTAGAATTAATAAAAATAATTCAGTATTGGAGACCAAACTTAATAGTAATTCATGGGAGAAAAGTTTACAATAAAATTGAGAATTACAAATGACAAATATATGTAATATATACACTTAAAAGTAACAACAAATTGAAACATGCAGGAGTTATTTTTGACAATTAAATAAACCAACACCAATTCATTAATTAATTATGTTTACCCATTCAACACTGGGTACAATTTTAATAATTTTACCCTGTGTTCTTATGGTAAGTGTTTACAAAGGCTTTCTTTTGTGGCAGAGAATGAACAGGTATGGGCTAGAGTAAAAAGTCAAATGACCACTTGAAGAGAAGATGTCCTCCAACCTGAACAACTGTAGGCCAAAAAGAACCACATCTATACCTCTGCAAAGGGCTGTGCATCATCCAATTAAACTGGATTTTAAGTTGCATGGACTAAAAGGACACACATTTGAGTTGTACTTTTGTGGAGGAGGTGAGGAGGATGTAGTTATGTCCCCCGGAGGTCAAACGGTGCCCAGTGGTGGATTAGAACAAAGCTATTAGATGTCCCCACATATGTTGTTGGATTCCATCATTTACAGTTATAGGTTGGAAGCAACTCAAGACCAAATATCCTGGTCTCCTTTTAGCCATGTGTTTGGTTAATGCCAAATGAACAAGACTTTTAATGCAGTCATTATTTTCTGAGCCTTTTTCCCTTTTGCCTTATGGTTGTAGATGCCAAAGAGGAAGACATCAGGTCCTTAATGACCAATCAGATGATGGTAAACCCATGGAAAGGAATATCCATGAAATAAACGTTTAACATACTGCACCACAAACAATTTCAGGTTACATTATTTTAGCCTATCCTAACTAATACATTTATATAGTGCTGTATGCAAATTAATACAACTTATTAGGTAATTTAAAATATGTTTCAGGATCATTACAAAAGTATGTTCACTTTTAATAACTTTTAACTGAGGCAAAATATCACTCTTCTCTAAGGACTTACATACAAGCTGTTCACAAAAGTTCTGTTTACTTTGAAGAATAAATTAGAAATGACATAAGAGCCCAAAAATATTGAAAAATATTAAAATTATAATGTAACCATATAAAATAATATGCAATAAGGAAGGAAGGGAGAAAGTCCATGAATATTTTAATCATCATTGTCAAGGTGTTGGGATTATGCATATCTGCATTTTATACATTTATGTGCTGAACATGTTTCTAATAAATTAATGTGATAGAAAAACTTTTATTAAAAATATTTATGGTTTTAGTGGATTTAAATTTAAAATCAGTCATAGTACACATTGGCTTCCAGAGGCTAGATCATAATCATAATTTATAACTAGGACTGTCTGATAGAAATATTTGCATTAATAATATAGATATTAGATTACCTAAATTGAATATAAAGAATTATATACAAGAATTTATTGTTATCAAACACAATTATGTTGTTACTATTCATATACAAAATAGAATAATGAGCAGAATTTTCTTAATGCATATGCAAAGAAAAAGTTTTAAATATAAAAAACAAAATGTTAAAATCCAGAACACTGACAACACTAAATGCTAGCAAGGACTCACATTTGTTGCTCATGGGAAAGCAAAAGGGCATAGCCACTCTGGAAAATTCTTTGGAAGTTTCTTACAGAACTAAATATACTCTTATCATATGATCCAACAATGGTGCTCCTTAGTGTTTACCCAAAGTAGTTGAAAACTTATGTCCACACAAAAACCTGCACAGAAACAAACAAACAAAGCAGCTTTATTCATAATTGCCAAAACTTGGAAGCAACTAAAATTTCTTAAGTAAGTTAATGGGTAGACAAACAATGATACATAAAGAAAATGGAATATTACTCAGCACTAAAAAGAAATGAGCTTTCAAGCCATGAAAAGAAATAGAGGAAACTTAATGCATATTACTAAGTAAAATAAGCCAATCTGAAAAAGGCTACATACCGTATGGTTTCAACTATCTGACATTCTGGAAAAGGCAAAAGTATAAAGACTGTAAAAAGATCAGTGTTTGCCAGGGTTTGGGGTAGGGAGTTATGAATAGGTGGAGCACAGAGGATATTTAGGGCAAGGCAATGAAACTACTCTGCATGACACTGTAATTATTGATACATGTGATTATATATTTGTCCAAACTCATACAATGTACAACACCAAGAGTGAACCCTAATGTAAAATATGGGCTTTGGGTAATAATTATGTGTCAATGTAGGTCCACTGACTGTAACAAATGTACCACTCAGGTGGGGGACATTGCTAATGGGGGAGGCTATGCATGTGTGGGGGCAAGGAGTATATGAGAAATCTCTGTACCTTCTGCTCAATTTTTCTGTGAACCTAAAACCACTCTAAAAACAAAATCAATTTTAAAAAAAATCTTGTGCAACCGTGGAGGGAAACATGTAAGTTCTCTTAAAATGCTTAATTTCAAAGAACTTTTAAACTTATTCATAAGGTGTCAAAGAATATATTTAAACCAGGGGAAAATATACAATGCATGTGGTTTTTCTAAGATAAGACTTTCTAGCCCTGTGTGAAATATTTGTATAATGTAAACTTCCTTCTCTCTAGGGAACATCATTATCTCTGCATTATTTCATTTCCTAAAGAGTGTATTTTCCTCTTTGATTAGACTTTAAAGAAAATAATCAACAGTGAATTGACTTGACCACCTAGCACAGTGCCTGCCATATAGTAGCTATTCAATAAATATTCATTATATTAATGAATATATTAATGTTCCTATCAAAAATTTAGCAAAATCTCCAATATTCCTGAAAGGTAATATTTTTTTCACCATATAACTAAAGGTATATTATATGCAATCATAATATAAAAAAATACATGCATAATTTTTTGAAAATTTAATATTTTTTACCTTCACTGACATGGTTATAACTTTCATAGTGTAGGAGAGATGTAAGAAGAAAGGAATGGTAGACAGTTTACCTACAGGCTAAAGGACCAGAGGACAGAAGGAAAAATTCACACATAGAAATAGAGCAGCATCTTAGTGATTGATGCTCATACACTTATGAAAGTTTCTAGTATCACAATGGTGGAGAATATAAGACTTTTGAAGACAAGGACTGCATCCTATTTCACCCTGCACTAGTAGCTTCTATGTCAGTGATCAATACAGACTAAATGTGAAATAAATTTTTGTTAAAATGATTGAATAAATGACATCAAAAAATTACATGGCTCAAGAAAACAAATGAATCATACAAACATACTCAATCACCAGTAATGATTTTAGTTGAATAGCACTTAATTTCTTTGTAGCCTTCTTTAGAAATTGAATCTCTCTAAACATTTCATATTTTCCTCTCTTTAGATTGAGAGATATTGATTCAGAGAAGCTTCACTGACAGCATAATAAAGAATATTCAATTTAAATGACTGTAAGCAGAATTTAATTGCATTTATATTAGTATTACTTTTAAGGATCAGAGGAAATTAATGGAGAAGTGATTTGGAATACTTTTTCTTAAAATTAAAGTATAACATACATTTCTTTTGATGTTACTAATTTTGAATTCATAAGATAGATTTATATAAAAACAGATTGTAAAATATTTACATAGGAGTGTAAACTCACACTAATATATAAAAGGAAAGCAACAAAGAATTTGTGAATTGGGCCTTGGTCACAGTAATATTATGAATAATATTTGCCCTTGAACAAAACTATCAGATATTTATTCAACTAAATTAAACAGCCCTTGGAGCTAGATAAGTCTCATAAGGCTTTGAATTGCCACAGCAGTCCCCAACATTTTTGCCACCAGGGACTTATTTCATGGAAGACAATTTTTCAATGGACCAGGCTGGGGGGTCGGGGAGAGGCGGAGCTCAGGTGGTGATGAGAGCAATGGAGAGCATCTGTGAGTAAAGGTGAAGCTTTGTTCACATGCCTGCTGCTCACCTACTGCTGTGCAAGCCCCTCTTCCTAAGTTTCATGGAAGATAATTTTTCCACGGATGGGGGGCAGGGTGGGGGTGTGTGGAGGAGCTCTGCGGCCAGTCCCTAACAGGCTGCAGACTGAGACTGGTCTGTGGCCCTGGGGTTGGGGACTGCAGGTCTACAGTATTTATGACTGACTAATACAAATAATAAATATTACTAGGTGCATATTATCTTTTATTGATGGAAACTTTATTTTTACTAGAAATTTAAGATGTGAAACTGTAAATGTGATACTCAACTTCTGTCCTTAACCTAAACAAAGTTTAGCAATCAAGGAAAAAGTTTTATGTAGACAATGGATATTTAATGTATTCTTTTATTTTTGTTTCAACGTATTAGGGGGGCACAAATGTTTTTGGTTATATGGATCGCTTTTGTTATGCTTGAGTCAGAGTCATAAATGTGCCCATCACCAGGATAGTATTCCTTGAACCCGTTAGGGAGGTTTTCACCCATCCCTTCCACCCTCTACCCCCTGCTAAATTTCCAATGAGTTTTACCTCCCTCTGTGAACATGTGTGCTCATTGCTTAGTTCCAGTTTAATAGTGAGTACATGTGGTATTTGTTTTTTCATTCTTTAGATACTTCACTTAGGACAATGGTCTCCAGTTCCATCCAAATTGTTACAAAAGGCCGTAATTCATCCTTCTTCATTGCTGAGTAGTATTCCATAGTATACATATGCCACATGTTGTTAATACACTCTTGAATTGATGAGCACTTGGGTTGATTCCATATCTTTGCAATTAATCATTATGCTGCAATACACATTCAAGTGCAGTTGTCTTTTCAATGAAATGACTTCTTTTCCTTTGGGTAAATACCCAGTAGTGGGATTGCTGGATCGAATGGTAGGAAAACTACTTTTAGTTCTTTGAGGAATCTCCATACTGTTTTCCATAGATATTGCAATAATTTTCAGTCACACCAAAAGTGTATAAGTGTTCCTTTCTCTCTGCATTTACACCAGCATCTGTGTTTTTGGACTTTTTAATAAAAGGCATTCTAACTGGGGTAAGGTGATATCTCATTGTGGTTTTAATTTGCATTTCCTTGATGATTAGTGACGTTGAACATTTTTTCACATGTTTATTGGTCCTTTGTCTATCTTCTTTCAAAAAGCATCTGTTCATGTTTTGCCCACTTCTTAATGGGGTTGTTTGTTTTTTTCTTGTTGGTTTGCTTAAGTTCTTTGTAGATTCTGGTTATCGGATGTATAGCTTGCAAATATTTTCTCCCATTCTGTGGGTTGTCTATTTGCTCTGTTGATTAATTCCTTAGCTATGCAGAAGCTTTTTGATTTAATCAAGTGCCATTTCTTCTTTTTGTTGTTGCTGCAGTTGCCATTGGGGACTTATTCATAATTTCTTTGCCTAGGCTGATAACTAGAAGGGAATTTCCAACATTTTCTTCTAGAATTCTTATGATTTCATGCCTTACATGTAAGTCTTTTATCCATCTTGAATTAATTTTTGTGAGTGATGAGAGATATGGATCCTGTTTCATTCTTCTTCATGTGCCTATCCAATTCTCCTAGCACCACTTTTTGAATAGGGCTTCTTTTCCTCAGTGTAAATTATTGTCTGCTTTGTCACGGATCAGTTAGCTAAATGTGGATGGTTTTATATCTAGGTTCTCTGTTCTGTTCCATTGGTCTATGTCACTATTTTTGTTCCAATATCATGCTGCTTTGGTTAGTATAGCTTTGTAGTATAGTTTAACAACTGGTAATGTGATGCCTCCAGTTTTGTTCTTTTTGCTTAAGATTGCTTTGGCTATTCTGGCTCTTTTCTTGTTTCAAATGAAGCATAGAATTATTTTCTCTAGATCTGTAAAATATGATGTTGGTATTTTAATGGGGATTACATTGAATCTGTAAATCACTTTGGGTAGTATGGTCATTTTAACAATGTAGATTCTACTGATCCATGAGCATGATATGTTTTTCCACTTGTTTGTGTTGTCTGAGATTATTTTCCTCAGTATTTCGTAGTTCTCCCTGGAGAGATATTTCACCTCCTTGTTTAAGTGTATTCCTAGGTAGTTCATTTTCTTTGTGGCTGTTCTGAATGGTATTGAGTCATTGATTTGACTCTCAGCTTAACTGTTATTAGTGTATAGGAATGCTACTGATTTGTGTACATTGATTTTGTAACCTGAGGCTTTGCTGAATTTATTTATCTATTCAAAGAATCTCTTGGTGGAGTCCTTGGAGTTTTCTAGACATAAGATCATATTGTCAGCAAAAAAGTTTGACCTCCTCTTTCCCAATTTGGATACCCTTTATTTCTTTTGCCTGATTGCTCTGGCTAGGATTTCCAGCACTATATTGAATACAAGTGGAGACAATGGGCACCCTTGTGTGGTTCCAATTCTTAGTTGGTATGCTTTCAACTTTTCCCCGTTCAGTATGATGTTGGCTATGGGTTTGTCATATAAGGCTTTTATAATTTTGAGATATGTTCTTTCTATGCCTAGTTTGCTGAGGGTTTTTATCATGAAAGGGTGCAAAATTTTGTCAAATTTTTTATGCATCTATTGATATGATCATATGGTCTTTGTTTTTGCATCTGTTTATGTGTTGAATCATATTTATTAATTTACGTATGCTGAACCATCCTTACATCCCTGGGATGAATCCAACTTGGTCGTACAGGATCATCTTTTTAATGTGCTGTTGAATTTGTTTTGCCAGTATTTTATTGAGGATTTTTGCATCTGTTTTCATAAGGGACATTGGTCTGTTTGTTTTCTTTTCTTTTTTTCTTGTTTCCTTTCCTGGCATTGGTATCAAGATGATACTGGCTTCATAGAAAGAGTTGGGGAGAATTCCCTCCTTCTCAATGTTATGTAATAATTCCTGCAGTATGGGTACCAGCTCTTCTTTGTAGGTCTGGTAAAATTTGGCTGTGAATCCATCTGGTCTGGGACTTTTTTTGTTGGAAGCTTTTTTGTTTTGATCGTTTTGTTTCATATGTGAATTTCTGTATCCAACTTGGTCTCCCTTTTTGCTTGATTTTTTGCAGTTTTGAGATTCATATAGCATCTTCCCCCATGTAAGATGATTGTCATGGGTAATTCCCCATCCAGAGGGTAATTATTTTGGATATTTAAAGGTTGTGTGTTCTAGGATTGTCATTCCCTCTATTTTTTGAGTTCATGCACAGGATTTCATAGTTTCACATATTTTGATATTCTGTGATCAGTGAATCTCCCTTTTTCATTTCTGATTGAGCTTAGTTGGGTCTTTTCTCTTCTATTCCTGGTTAATCTAGCAAGATATCTACCAATTTTGTTTATCTTTTCAAAGAACCAACTTTTTGTCCCATTGATCCTTTGTATTGTTTTTTGTTTTCCATCTTGTTTAGTTCTGCTCTGACTTTAGTTATGTCTTTTCTTCTGCTGGCTTTGTGTTTGGTTTGCTCTTCCTTTTCTAGTTCCTTGAGACATGTCATTAGATTGTTCATTTGTGATCTTCCTGTCTTTTTGATGTAGGCATTTAAGGGTTTGAATTTTCCCCTTAGGACTGCTTTTTCTGAGTCTGATAGATTTTGATAGCTTGTGTCCCCTTGGTCGTTCAGTACAAGGAATCTTTTGATTTTCATCTTAATTCATCCTTGACCCAATTAACAGGTTGCTTAATTTCCATGACTTTGTATAGAATTGAGTGTTTCTTTTGGAGTCGATTTCTAGTTTTATTCCACTGTGGTGTAAGATGATATATGGTATGATTTCTATATTTCTGAATTTGTTGACACATGTTTTGTGGACTAAGATATGATCAATCTTGGAGATAAAAAGAATGTATATTCAGTAGTTTTTGGGTAAAATGTTCTACAAATGTCTATTAGGCCCATTTTCTCTAGAGTCCCCTTTAAGTCCAGTGTTTCTTTATTTATTATATTTTTTGCTTGGATGATCTGTCCAGTTTTGTCACTGGGGCCTTGACATTCGTGGCAATTACAGTGCTGCCATTTCTCTCTTTGCTTAGATCTAGTAGGGTTTGCTTTATGAATCTGGATGCTCCTGTGTTAGCTGCATAGATATTTAGTATTGTTATTATTATGTCTTCTTGTTGAACTGCTCCCTCTACCATTGTATAATGACCGTCTTTGTCTTTCTTTACCTTTGTTCATTTAAAGTCAATTTTATCTGACATGAAAATGGCTACACCTGCTTTTTTTGGTTTCCATTTACATGGAATATTTTTTTTTCCATCCCTCCCCTTGAGTCTTTATGAGTCCTTGTGGGTTAGATGTGTTTCCTGGATACAGCAGATACTTGGCTTGTATTTTTTCATCTATACAGCCAGCCTATGTCTTTTGAATGGGACATTCAGACCGTTCACGTTGATTGATAGAACTAATATGGGGGTGCTTCTGTTTATCCTGTTGAGAAGTACTTTATTGTTTGTCTTACCTCTTGTGCTATTGTTTTATATGAGATCCTGAGTTTTAGCTTTTGGGTGGTTTTACATTGGTGGGTGCCAATTGTGCTGATGCATGCATAATGCTGTTCTGAGTATTTCCTACAGGGCAGGTCTAGTCTTCACAAATTCCCTCAGTGTTTGCTTGTCTGGAAATGTCTTAATTTCTCCTTCATATATTAAACTTAGTTTTTCAGGATACAAAATTCTATGGTGGCAGTTATTGTGTTTAAGGAGACTGAAGATGGGGCCCCAATCACTTCTGGCCTGTAAGGTCTCCGTTGAGAAGTCTGCAGTTAGCCTGATGGGTTTTCCTTTGTAAGTTACTTGATGTTTTCTCCTTGTGGCTTGCAGGAGCTCCTCCTTCATGTTGACTCTGGCCAACCTGATGACTATGTTTCTTGGTGATTGCCTCTTTGCAATGAACCTCCCAGGTTTTCGTTGAGCTTCTTGTACCTGGATGTCTAAATCTCTAGCAAAACCAGGGAAGTTTCTCTCAATTATTACCTCAGATGGCTTTTCTAGCCCTTGTAAATTTTCTTCTTCACTCTCAGGGATGCCTATGATTCTTATATTTGGCCATTTTACATAATCCCATATTTCTTATAGGCTTTGTTAGTTCCTCTTAATTCTCTGTTCTTTATTTTTGACTGACTGAGTTAATTCAAAAGAGTTGCCTTCAAGATCTGAGATTCTTTCTTCTTTCTGGTATAGTGTATTCTTAAAACTTTCCACTGAGTTTTGTATTTCATTAAATGAATTTTTTATTTCCAGAAGTTCTATATGACTTTTTTTTTAATATGTCAGTGTCCTCAGTGAATTTTTCATTCATTTCCTGAATTGTGTTTTTGGTTTCTTTGAGTTGGTTTTCTATTTTCTCTTGGATTTCTTTGAGCTTCATTACAATCCATATTTGTAATTCTTTCACTGTCATTTCAGTATTTTAATTTTGGTTGGTATCCATTGCTAGAGAGCTGATGTCCCCTTTTGGGGGCATCCTTTCACTCTGATTTTTCATACTTCACAATTTCTTTCACTGATTTCTTCTCATCTGGGGCAGCTGTCACTTCTTATTTTTTGATTTTCTTTTGTTTAGATGGGGTTCCCCCCCAACTTGTAAAGGAATGTCTGTAGTATATGTTGGGTAAGAGCCTTTGGCTTTGCTTGTGCATGCTTTGATGGCGATCTAGGTTCTGGATGTATGCCTTGGTTATAGATATCCTTAGTGTGGTAGAAAATATATGAGTAAATCTTTATGATCTCAGATTAGGGTAAGTCTTCTTAAATATAACACCAAAATCATAGGAGAAAAGAAAATATATAAATTGGACTTCATCAAAATTAAAAATGTGCCTCAAAGGACATTATCCTGAAAATGAAAATGCATTCCAAAGAATTAGGAAAAATATTGGAAATCACAAATCTGTAAAAGGTTTAGTATCCAGAATTTGGAAAGGACACCTACAATTCTACAATAAAGAGACAACTGAAATGAAAAATTGGCAAATGATCTGAATAGATATTTCTCCAAAGAAGATAGGCAAAATGATATGCAAATAGAAAATACTCTGGAATTGGTTAATGGTGATTGTTGTGCATCTTTGTGAATACACTAAGAACACTCATTTTTACTCAACAAAGAGTGAATATTGTTATATGTGAATTATATGTCAATAGAAAATCACTGTGATTATTAAAAGTTTGTGCAGATATCATTGTGTTTAGGTGGACTAAAATAAGTGGTACGTATTTTTTGTTGTTTTTGTTGTAGCATGAGCTCTTAAATAATCTGATGTGAAATGCAATGATACTAGCATTTCAGACTCTGGAAAAAGTAAGTTCCCAACTGAAATAAAAGAAATAATCAGAAACAAACTGATTATTAATTCCCCTAAAATAATATGAGTATGTATAACCAAATTGCTAAGCTTAGGTCATAATAATATGTCTTTAATGATTAGTTGAGTTTAATCTTTGGAAGTCAGGTGACCGTTCCTTAGGTTTCACACACATTGTTTCACCTGACCAGTGGTATTTATATTGATGTACCATGAAATATTAACTATTACCTCTCTTGCCCTGGCAAAAATAAATCCAGAGCTGTGATTGGACCTTGGCTAATGAATATAAGCTTGGCCTCTAGAGAAAAATCAGTATAATTATTTTACTTTTGCCAAGGTCAATAATAAATTCTGGATCAATTTTTTTGTTGTTGTTGTTGCTTTTACTTCTTGCTGTTGAAATAGCAGCCCCAATGGTGCACATGAAGAAAATCTCTTATCCTTCTCGGAAGCAATTCTGAGTTATATGTGCTTCCTTTATTTTTCTAGTTTCCAGGTATAATTCCCAGGGAAACGTGATCTCCTGGAGAGGTAAGGATTTTTAATTTATGGAAATCTCTAATAACTGCATCATAAACACAAGACAAGGTGCATGTAGTAGTCAACTGAAAGTATGCTTTCCCCTTAAGAATTTATACCCTGGTGAGGAACATATTGTACAATTTATTACATCAGGAATAAGCCAATTATCCATCCTATGAGATTAGTAGATTCTCTTAATAGAAATGAATAATTCCTGAGAAGCAGGCTGGAGAATGTCTGAAAAGAACAAACAGACTGACTATTGTGGTGAGAATGTCTGCTATATCAATTGTTTCCCATGGTGAGCTCAGTTACACCCACAGGGTGGAATGGTTTCACAGAAGCATGTTAGTGATTTGTGCTAAGAGTCCAATTTTTGCATGATTGAAAGTTGGAATTAATATATGAGAATAATTCCATGTAAAAAGGGACCAGTAAAGGGAATCTTCCATTTGCAATATGTAATGAAGCAGCAATTTTGTGTTTATCAGGAGCTTAAGGGGAAACAGAGAGACTCAATAGTCATAAAGATTCAGAGAAATGCACAGGTGAATGGCACCTATACATGATAGAGAAAGGATAAGGGGAGTTAAGAGTGTAGTAATGATATAAATGTATTAACATAATTTTGAAAAATCCTTTTAGGACAATTGCTAAGTTTCATTTAAATAAAGCAACAAGTAAGATTTATAGCAAAGTAAGGAAAAAGAATCATGGACAGATCTGAAAACAAGATTATTTTTCTGTCATTATAGATAGAATCTTTTTATTTTGTGCTAACATTGTCTATATTTGAAAGTCTTGGTTTATCTGTCTTTAGCCTGAGATCAACTACTTCTGAGGATTCTTAAGACTTCTCAGTTTAAAGTCTCACTGCCTTACTAGCCTATAATAAGCAAAATCTAGCTTTGGGGTGATAATTCCAGATTCATAAGATATCCAGTAATTAGTTCATATGGGGCGTGTCGGTGGGATATAAAAAGAGGTGACTGTATTACCATTAGAGCCAAAGGCAATTTATTAAATCAAAGTAATAAAGTATTTTAAAACTTTGATATTAATAATTTCAGTTTAAGAATGAAATTATTTCCACTTTTATACTTTACCTGAACTTGAGGATGATATAGACAACGCATTTTTTTCATAAAATACAATGTCCTATACAACATTTTTCAATGGCACTGCCAGTAAACTGAATACCCTTCTAAGAAGAGAGAGAGGCAGAGATTCCCTCAAGTGGCTAGAGGAGAGTTTGAAAACACCAGAACTTTGGATAAGGGAATTACATGTAGGGGCTACCTTGAGAATAGTTATAATCTTTGAGGGATTATGCAAGGCCAAAAACATGGAAGTAGGATTTCCAAATAAATTACAGGATGCCCAGTCATCTTTGAATTTCAGATAAACAGTATTTTTAAAGTATAAATTCTAAATATAGCATGTGCATACTTAGAAAATTATTTTATCTGAAATTCAAAGTCATCTAGGCATGCCTCCCTCCCACCCCACCTCCCAAATTTGACAAACTTGCCCTTAAAGATGAGCAATTAAACACCTTGAATTCACTTTCCTCACTCTCTCTGCTCTTCATCCAGGGTTCTTCATTGAACTCAAACTATTGGAAGCTACAGTGAAAAGGATCCCATTGCTGTATCCTATCTAGATTGTGATCTCAGACAGAGAGCAAGAAGGAAACTGTGGAATAGTGTCTTGTAAGCATAACACATCCAGCACACTTTGGTTTGGGCTTTCTAACAAGCTACTTTTTAACCCACCTAGATCTTAAAGTATCGGTAATATTTCACATTTTTTAGCTAGGCCATTGGATGAAGTGTTTGTGATCTCCGTTATGTAGAAAAAACAGATCATTTAGAATTACACATTTAATAAGGGGTCTCAGTGCTGGGTCTTCCATAACATCCAAGGCTAGAGTCTCATTTTGTGTATTACAAACCCGGCTCCCAGCCACAGGGAATAATATCTATGTAGCAAAACCATTGATTAATTAGACACCAGCCTAAACTTCCAATTCAGACTTTGAGGTACCTTTCATTTCTGGCAATTGGCATGAACTCAAGGTGTGTGTGTGTGTGTGTGTGTAGCTCACATCTTTTTGCATAGCTCCTTGTTTGTAGCACAGAAATCTTTGCATCAACTTAGTGTGCTGTTGCTTTAACTCTTCACCATGTCTGTCTAAAACCATTATAGATCCATGGCATATCACAGTACCCAGTATATAGTAAAAGTTTACCTTATGTTACTAAAGAAATGGTTTAATAAAATTAAGAGAGATTTGAAAACTGAATTAATGGATTGGCATGTTTTAATTTTACTGCCTCATTGATGTAATAGATAAACATTTTTGTCAAACACAATGATTCATAATGACTAACACACCACATCTTCAAATAATTGAATATTATTTATATTTCAAAATATTCTATCATGATTTTTTACTCAATTAAATTATACATCATTAATTACTAATATGTGGAACAATTGTCACATTTATTTTTCTAGTCTAATTTGCAATTCTGAAATGAATTGCTGTTCGTTTACTGTGCTTTTATGTTGAGATTTCTTATGTTTTTTATTATTATTATATTTGTTTGAAATGTCTTCCCAGATCATTCGCTGTATTTCTTTTTGTGTTTGTTTGGTTAATTTTTACATACAATAAAATGTACTCATTTTAGTTTATTTTTCTAAGCATTTTGGAAAATGCAGAGAGTAATGTAACCACCACACATTCATGATGTATAATGTTTGCATCACGTAAAAGATTCCTCCTGTTATACTTGATAATCAATCCCATACCTTACACCAACTCCTGGCAAAATCTAATCTGTTCTTCATTCCTATTGTGCCCATCTCCCATACTTCAAAAAAAATTTTAACTATGTTTAGACTAAACAAAATTATAAAAATAGTATTGGAGAGCTTCCATATATCCTTTGCCCAGCTTCCACCAAAATTAACATTTTACGTAACTTGGTACAATTGCCATAAACAGTATCTACTCTAAAGACTCAATTGGAATTTCACCAGTTTTTCCAGCACTATCTTTTGTTTTTTCCTCCGGGATCTTATTCAGAATCCCATATTGTGTGCTTGCTTTTTTTCTTCTTAGTCTTCTGCAATCTGTATTCACTCTTTGCTATGTCCTTGTCTGTCATCATCTTGTCACTTTCGATGCATTCTGATTTTGTGGAATGTCCCTCAAATTAGATTTGTCTGTTGTTTCGACATTGTTGGACTAAGGTTATGCATTTTTGTCAAGGGTACCAGAAAAGTGATGTGTCATCTTTAGTGCATCATATTAGGTTTCATGATGTTGATATGTTTCATTACTGATGATGTTGACTTTGATCAATTAGGTAAGAAGATTTCTTCCAGGATTGTCCAATCTAAAGTTACTGTATTTTCTCTGTAATTAATAAATATCTTTGGACAGATATTTTTAAACTATGAAAATCCTCATTTTTTTATATGCCTATTAGCTATGTTTATTTTGTTTGACAAATCCTAGTTCAAGCCTTATATGTAAGTTCAAGGCTTATGTGCAATTGGCTTAAAGTTTACTCTGCAATATCCACCTCTGGATATATGCATAGAAAAAGACGTATCCACATTTCTCTGGGTTAAATGTCATGTCAGATGATCTATTTGTTTAAATTTTATGACTACACATTTTAAGAAAGTTTTATTTAATTAATTTATTTATTTGTTTTTATTTCAGAATATTATGGGGGAAATTTTTAAATAAAATTTGGTATTCTCATGAATTCTCTGAGAAATGTAATATAAACTCACATGAGCTAATCAGTTAACCCAAATCAAAAATTTATGAGATTTTTTAAAAGAATTAAAACACAGACAAAATAAATCCCAATTTAAATTTAACATTAGTTCAAACTAAAAAGTTAACCTCAATTAAAATCTATGATTTTCTAAAAAATCAATTTCCACATAAGGGTGTTTGTATATTTACAGAAAGATGAAGGAATTCATCTTAGTTCCTTAGACAACTAAGAGCAAATATTATACAAATGCATCAGTTTAATATTCATAAAGAGTTAAAAATAAAAATATTGTAAATGGATAGATGTTAATAAGTAAACCCTAATATCATGTTTTCCATGAAAGGCTTTCTGACCCAGCTTCACATTAAACTTTTTGCTAATTTAAATTTCCATGGTATTTAATATGAACATACCAAACACTTAACAGAAGGCATTTTTATTAATCATTGTCTATCTGTCATGAAAGATTTTGGACTCTTTTAATTATATTGCTAGTTCAAAGGGAAGTTATTCTTATTCTCTCTTAGGTTACAACTTTAAGGGTTATATTCTCTTTTATCTTTAAGTAGTCTGCCTTTTACTTGCCTCTGCCCTCAATGAAGCTGGGATTCACGTTGCTTGTGGTAGTAAAACCAATGACACATAAGACTATATACATAAGCAATATATGATAACTTTCCACAGATAATGGTAGATCATATTCTCCCCTTCCTCAGTTGCCCATTTCATAAAATAAGCATATTCTTCCCAAAGAAATTTTTTAAACACCTTTTTTTGGCCTCACCCAGTTTCTCTAGTTGAATTCTACTTTATAAAATAGAGACTAAACAAAACAGTATGTGAAAGTCGCTTACTTTATACACCTTATATTTGAAAAGACAACTTTGATTTTCTGTCTTCCAGCTTTAGTTTTGCTGATTTTTCCATGAAAATATTAGTAGTTACTGTGCTTTCTCCACAAAACAATTTAGAAATTAGTTTGAAGTCCCATTGGTATTATGAGTTTTCATGGGGCAGAATTCTCATCTTTAAAGAATGGGTTAGAAATTAATTCTGAGTATCTTAAAATATAATTTTACAAATTTCTTTTGCCTTATTATTTTTCTTACTAGAGTCATCACCATTGTGTGATTAGTCTTTTCTAATGAAAATGAAATCTTTTCCAACTATCTCTATTAGTTATAAAAACATCAAACTTTTTTCTCTCCTATATAATGGTATTTATGCCCATTGCCATATGTTTTGTGTGATAATCTTTCTTTGAGAGGGAAAGTTTATAGACAAATCATATTTATATTTGTCATATTCTTGGACATCATATTTTAACATTGTAAAATAATAAATTTAAAATTCTTACACTTTTCATTTGTCTATTATTGCAAACATTGTTGAGTGAAGGGTTCAAGTTGGCAAGAAATGAAGCACCAGTTCTTCTTAGGCAGGAGCAAATTAATAGCAAACTAAAAGGCAAGATTGCTCTTTGTGATTTTGTATTTGTTGGCATATATACACATAAGATCTTTTTATTTTCTGAGTTTGAAATTATCTAAATCAAAGAAATTATAGTGTTGACTCTAATGTGTGCAAAATTATGTGTAGTAAGTGGGTATTAAATGGTTTCAATAATCTTTTTATTACACTTAGTACAATGTTATATGGAAACTCTCTATTACATATGCTCTTTAGTTTCAGGAAAGATCCTCACAAGGTACAGGGGATTATCTATGGGTGTAATGTCTTTTGACTTACTTATGATATTAGCACACATAATTGATTTTCTATTTGTCATAATACAATTGATCACATAAAAATGAAAATTATTTTCAAAAATCTAAGTTTGACAAAAGATGATTCATGAATTCAGTTTTAGAAACTCCACTTTCTTCTCATTAATAAAAATTCCAAAATACATTACTTGGGATGGTTATATTCTCAGAGTAGCATTAAAGGAATAATTAAGATTGAATGGCACTTAATACAGATAAAAGAGAAAGAAAAAAAAAAGTCAATATACTCCCTGAGTCATTCTGTATCTAATTAAGATATATTTTAGTACATTTTTTCTAGTTTTCAAACTGTCTTCAGATAGGTACCCCCAAAAATACTAACACATGACAGTAAGTGAATTCAAGAATAATAGCATCAGTGAGGCAGTAAAGTGGCCAAACAATTTTATTTTGAAAATGAAAAATTTCAGAATCTAAAATTCTGTTAATCTTATATTAAATAGATGAGTACACACTTGGAACATAAAAGAGGGGAAAGCAGCCTAGCATAACAGTCAGGGAAGAAATGCCTTAGACATGAAAGCTCAAGGTGAGGCCAATATCATGAATAGGCAGGAGTTTAATAGGGATGGTATTGGAGGTGGAAAAAAAGAGGCTACTGGCATTAAAAGAGGTAATACGGTAGAAATTTTTTCCCCAAAGGATGAGAGAAGATATAGAGGTATTTGGAAGTTATATACAGTTGGGTGGGTCTGGTGGGGATGGGACAGGCTAAGTTTCCAGGTTAGAGTGGAGTTATGTTTCTGTAAGGAGAATGAATAAAGATGACATGCATTGACTGGTTGGGGCAAGGCCACGTTGGACATGTATATCCTGATAGGAGATTTCAATGTTATCTTTAAGGCAGTTGCTATGGACTGAATATTGTTCTCCAAAATTCATATATTGAAACCCTAATCCCCAATGTAACGGTATTTGGAGATGGAGCCTTTGGGATGTAATTGAGTCATGAAGGTGGAGGCTTCATGATGGATTATTATCCTTATAAGAAGAGACACCAAAGACCTTGCTTCCTTTTTCTTGCCATCATGAGAAGACACAGCAAGGAGTTTATCTATAAGCCAGGAAGTGGGCTCTCAGCAGACGGTGGATCTGCTGGTGCCTTGATCTTGAACTCCCCAGCCTCCAGAGCAGTGAGAAACAAATGTTTGTTGTTTAAGCCACCCAGTCTATACTATTTAGTATAGCTGCTCAAACTGACTAAGACAGCAGTTGAGAGCCATATTAAAGGTTTGGTGACATAGAGTGGAATTATAAAAACTACTTCTCAGAAGCTCACTCTAGCCACAGTTCAGAGAATAACTGGGAGCGGAGCGGGGCTAGAAGATTTCCACCATAAAAATGAATATTCTAATGTGCATATATGTGTAATTATTATATTATAGATAAACTCATTTTAAGACAGGAAATTTAGTTGTAACACTTAACTTTAATACACAGTTTTGTTATATATTGAATTATTGGTTCTTTTTTTAAATTCCAGTCTTATAGTATCATATCTTGACATACTTGCTGTGGTTTTAGCAAGGTCAGAGTGTATTTCACAACCCTTTGACTTTGGAGTTAGCCAGGTGATTTGCTTTGACCAGCACAAAGTAGCAAATATAGTTAAGGCAAAGACTTAAAATGTGCCTGCATGGTTGGGCTTCTCCTCTCATACTTTTTCTACCCCATAAGAAAAACATTCCTTGGATAGCCTTATTCTAGAAGACATATGTGGAACACAGCAAATTTGAAATTGAGATATGGAGAAAACCTAACTGAGCCTACCCTTTTTCCATTGAATTCCAGCTAACATGTTGATTAGTGAGTAAGGAATAAATGCTTATTTTTGTATTCCATTTCATGGTTGTTTGTCATATACAACAGCTGTCTGATACAACAGTGAATACTATATTCATATAAATATAAGGTAAATGCCTTATATTCCTACTCTGCTTTTAGAAACAACTTCTAAGCAAAGATTAGTATATTTATTCATGATCATAGAATACAGTGTTAATATTTTCAATCTTGATACCATAAAGTACAGATGAGAGAAGCTAGGAAGCTGAGGAATGAGGAATGATAGAAATGAAGTGCACTATAAAAGAAACCTATGAAATCAAGAGTGAGTGAGTGTACTAAAAATGTTAGAAAATAAATGGATGTTATAATATTTATCATTCTATATTTTATAAAGTCACTGAAAGAAATGATTATAAAAGATATCTGAGAATATGCCCCAGAAAAAATAACAGTATCTCATGGAGACAAGAGATGAAGTAATAGTAAATCTAATCTAGAAGTAATTGCTAAGTTCACTGATAGAAGGTATTTTCAAAGGATTATAAGAACTGTGTCTTTGATTTGAGAAAAGGAGATAATCCAATATTAATGCCTTTCTTTTCCAAGAATATATGTATGTAAAGGAAAGCAAAGCATAGATATGACACATGTCAAAGGGGTAGTTTACATGAAATAGTATATGTAAATTGAAATACAGAACAGAAGAAATTATTTTTAAATTTGTTGATTACTGACTTTAAATTGTTCCACACCAAATACTGGTGTGTTTTCAAAAATTTATTTAGCTTCCCCTACTTATTCTTAACCACACATATCTTGTAGATTTTACATGTTTCATACAGTGATATTGTTGGGATTATAGCATTGTTTTTCTTAATTAAAATCCAACAGTAATTTCTAAGAATTAATTGATGCTTCAGAAATTGTACATTTTTAAAAAATTTAATTCTCCTATTAAAAAATAAAAGCAAAATAAGTATAAAATACAAAAATTATCTGTATTATCAAAATGATATTTTACCCTCTTTTTTAATGCACAAAATTGAGGAATACTTGCAGACTATGAAAAATGCACAGTTAGTTGATTTCTCATGTATTTATTGAATCCATTTTCAATTTGAACTGTGGGGTCACAAAAGGCTCAAGCTATTTTTGAAGTAATTTTATATTTGAGTAGAACTAATATTCAGCATCTCTATATAGCAAGCTGACATGGGTTAGGGTTCATACACACTTTAAGAAGTAGACAGCTGCTATGCTTCTCTTAGCATGCCATTATTATACTGATTACCATTCAAAACACTGTCTTGTAACTATTGATATTTTTCTACCAGCATATTATCTTGCATATGACATGCAGAAAAGTCATTATCCACGTTCTATTTATTATCTTTAATTATAGCAGAGAATTTGGCACGGTGATTATAAGAAGCCCAAAGATCTCAAAGTTCCCAACAGAACAAATGACAAACTGCTAGAACCCTTGCATAAAAAAATGAGCGGTTTTGTTGAAGAGCTTCTTTTGAATGATTGCCAAATATAAACATCCAGATTTCATCTAGCGTAATTAATAAAAGTGTTTATCAGGAGACAGACATCATCCAGGCAGGGTATATCCTTTCCCATAAAATTACATAATGGGATTTGGTACTTTATTCTTTCAGTTTCAAAGAATAAACCGGTCCAATTCTCCTGATGTACATAAAAATTTGGAAGAACAAAAAAAGCATTATCTCTACATAAGATAAAATGAACCAGTCTAGAGTTAGTTGTTTAACTTCAATAGATTTACAAGCATTCCACATATAATAACAAATACGTAATTATATGGAAAAAATGTCACTCTACATGCCTCTTTCAACTATTTCTTTTACTCGGTATATCTTTATGTAAACAACATGCAATAAATCATTATGACGATTTTGTAGAGAATATAATTACATATGACTTGGTATTAAAATATATAATGCATATAATAAATAAAATAAAAAAAATAATCAGAGAAACCTAAACAGAGGGAGAGTCTACAAAGTCTTTGGCCTGTTCAGGTAAAAACAATGCCAAATTCATGAATGACAAAATAAAGCTAAGTAACTGTTTCAGACTGAGAGAGACTGAAGGGATGTGTCCAATAAATGGAATGCATGATGCTGGTTAGGTTCTGAGCTTATAAGATGAAATAGTAGGATCATCAGCAAAATTTTAACACCTCTAGAATAGACAGTATAATTTTACCAATGCAAATGTCCTAATTTTGATGACTTTACTGTTGTGATGTAACAGACCATGGTTGTTCTTAGGAAATAAACACCAAAATAGTAAGCAGTAATTTGGCCTAATATCTGCAACATAAATGTGTCAGGAAAATGTTTTGCGTGTATATGTCCACATATATACACATATAGATAGATTAATGGATTTGGGTATATTTATATATTGATAGAAAGATAAGCTGAATGTGGTAAAATGTTAACAATTATGAAAGCTAGGTGAGAGCACATGTGATATCATTGTACTCTTTTTACAACTTTTCAAAGGTTTAAAAATATTTTAAATTAAAAAGTGAAAAGGAAATAATTTTATGGAAACTAAGTAAACCACTACATTTAGAAAGGTAAGTAGAAAATGAATTTGTCAATTTATATTCTTATATGTCTATCCTGTTATATAATCAAAGGTGAAAAGAAAAAGAATGAGGAAGCAGACACAGTAATTTTCTGTATTTCTACAGTTTTAAAACTGACCAATTTATTCCAAGCCATTGAACAGAAGAATCTTTTTTCCTTTTTTATTGTTTCTTTTTTTTTCTTTCTTTTCTTTTCTTTTTTTTTACAAGTTAGTAATTGAACATCCACTATATGCCAGGTGCTTTTCACAGTGCAAAAGACATAAACTGAAGGCAGAGCAAACACTGAAAAAAAAAGTCTTATAAATCAACCCACAATCCTGAACAGAAGATATCATTAGAGGAATATAAAATGTGTGGTGCACTAAGGATAATTATAACACCATAATTTAATTTAACTCAGACTCTGAACTAAATTAACTCAAACTCCTGTCATTAGATCTAATAGAAGAAAACTGTGCTAAAACGAGGCATAAAAAGCATTTACCTCAGTTGTTACTGTTTTATACTAGATGTCTGACATTAAAAAAAAGCATATAGATAGGTAATAAAGAGATAGGTAATAAAGAACAATAAATCTCCAATACACAAAGCAATAATAAGACTCAATTGTGGTTAAGGAGTTAGAAATAGAATAGCTCAGAGGGAATTTACAACATCTACAATGAAGTTGCCTTTCCTGGACAGGGTGGACCACGTGAAATATCAGATGGGTGATTTAAGCTGAGAAATTGAAACTACAAGAAATAATGTGTTAGAAATATAATAAGTGACAAACACAATTATTGAGGTGAAGAGTGCTTCCAACCGACTTTTCTGGAGGTTCAACACAGCCAACAAAAGAATTAGTGAACTTGATGATTGCTCAATAAAAATTATCCAAACGGAACCATAAAAGAAAACAAAAATAAAGCAAAGGGTAAGTATGACTTTCAGAACTGTAGCATGAGGAGCTCCACCAAACTGCCTCCCCCAGAGAAATCACCATAACAGATGAAAGATAAAAAACATTTAATTTCTGAAAATTGCCTCAGAAACATAGAAAATGAAGAAATACTTGTTCAAGAAAATCTATATAATCTCAGAAGAATATGAGATGCCTGTGGCACATGAGTCACAACCCATTGCCTCCGTCCCATTGGCCGACTTAGCACGATGGGATTTCCACCAAGGGGGTGTGTCTAATAAGATGGGTGTTCCTCTCCCCTCAGCACTTCGGTTAAGGGCTGTGATACTTCCTCAGGAAAGGCAGGCCACTAGCATTCCTCATTCACCATAGTTCCATTTCCATGTTGCTAAAATCGAAGTCCAGGTGATTGTGGTCAAGATGCCGGGGGTTCCCTTTTTCCACCCAGCACTGACTTGTAGGAGAAGGTCTATCCCAGGAACTGCAGGCCCCAAATTCTGGGAATTCTGTTCCCTATTGTTAGTGTAGGAAGGAAAGTAAGACAGGAACAGAGGAAGTACAGAATGGGCCATGTAAACAAATGGGATACTGAATAAGAAAACACACACACTGGAAGATAAGGGTAGCCCTAAGTATCACAGCATGTTAGCCTAAGAAAAATGAGACATAGAGAAAATATAAAAGCAAGCAATGTAAACAAATGGGATGCTGAGTAAGAGAACATACTGTAACAATAACAAGATAAAGGATAATCACACCTGTCATAAGAAACATAACAGAAATAACACAGGGCACATTATACATTACAGTTTGCCTCCCCCAGTGGGCTTTTGACACCACAACACATCGGGACCTAACCATATAGGGTAACCCCTGCCCCCCCATCCCACCTGGCAGGAAGGAGACAACATCCCCATAGGTCAAGAAAAAAAAGAAGAAGAGACAACGTCACAAAGGAGGACAGGCCAAACAGGAGAAAAAGGGATGCACAGAAACCCCAGGGCCACTGTCTGCTGGGATGTGTGCCCACTTCTACCTCCCCTTCTGGAGTGTACTATCACTTGCCAATCTTTCTTGGCAGTCCACCTCCATGTCTGGAGGTGTATTTGCTTAATAAACTTTGCTACTTGCTGCTTCAAAACTGTCTCTCACTTTCATTCTTACTGCGAGAAGACGAACCAAAGAGTTCAACAGCCAGTGACACCGACTACCTTCACACCAGCGTGTTAGTAGAGCTAAATTTCCATGCAGTGAGGGGCAAGCAGAGAAGAACAGAGGCTACTACCCCTGCCCAATATGCTGCTTGTAAAGCACGGTTGTTATGTTGAGAGAAGGCCACAGTCCCTGGAGCAGTGGCAAGTAGAATTTACCCAGAAGGATAAGCATACATAAGAACAGAAAGCTCTGAACAACATCAAAATGTCTAACATACATGTAATAAAATCCCAAAATGAAAAAAGTTAGAATAAAATAGAAGAAATATTGGATTAAAAAATAGCCAAAAACATTCTAAAGTTAATAACAGACATTGAATCACATCAAATAAGCTCAGAGAACACCAAAAAGGATAAATAAACACAAACAAACAAAATCACCTAACCATGTTTTATTCTAAATCCTAGAAACAAAAAGAAAAGGCAGAGAAAATATTTAAAGAAGACAGAGAAAAAACATACAAAGTATACAGAGGAACAAAAATAAGAATTAGAGCAGACTTCTCATCAGGTAGTTTGCAAGATTCAATGCAAAGGAATGACACTTTTAGTGTACTAGAAAGAAGAAAAAAATCCTTTCTGTCCAAAATACTATATCCAGTGAAAATATATTTATTAATTAAATATTAATATCAAAGAGAAAATTAGTAACTTTACAGTGAAGAAACTCAGCAGACACCACCTTAACCAAGTGGTCAGTTTAACATTACCAATAATAAGGCAAGTGGGTATAATGTGCTGAGAAGGGCATATCACCTCCATAGTATTCTTCCTCAAAATCCCTATCCTCAATCAAACTGTGGGCAGACATCAGTTACATTCAAAGTATCTAACCAGTTCTCTTCAAATGTGCCTAGGTCATGAAAAACAATGAAAGACAGAGGAACTGTTACATATCAGAGGAAACTAAGGAGACATGACAACTAAATGCAATGTGGAACATGGACTGTATACTAGAAAGAAATAAAACATTCATGGAAAAGCTGGTGAAATCTAAATACCATCTGTAGTTTAGCTGTTAGTGTCAGATCAATGTTAATTTCTTAGTGGTGATCATTATATGATAGATATATAAGTTATTAACATTAGTAAAATCTGTGTGAAAGAGATATGAAAATTGTATTATTCTTGTAATACTTCTTTAAATCTTAAATAAGTTCAAGATTTTAAAAAGTTACTAAGATAAAATAAGTTAATTGACTTTCGTAATAAATGTTCAAAGAAACAGACAAGGCGCTATGATGGAGAATGAATGATAAAGGAAAGTGTTCAGGGAAGGCCATTTTGGCAAGGCAACATTTGAGGTGAAATTTGAATAAGCAAAGCTATATTGACATGGTAGGTGAAAAGCATCAGATGGAGAAAATAAAAGAACAAAAACTGATTTAGCACAAGTTAAGAACAATTATAAGGCCAGTATAGCTTCAGTGTAGATAGGAAAAAAGTCTGTAATGAGGAGACTTTGGAAAGGAAGAAAGGAAAAGGTAGCAAGTTCATAATACTGTTTATATTTGACTCTCTATGTATTAAGAAGTCACTGACAGATTACAAGCAAAGTGACGATGAAATCCTTTTAGTTAAACATAGTCACTTCATTTTGAATGTTCCACAGATTATATTACATAACTGCATTTCACAAACCTTAATATCTGACTTTCTGGCTTCCAATTTTCTGCTCAACGTTAACAAGAAATAAAAAAAAAAACCTGCAAGCTACTATTGTAATGATTTCTGAGTGATAAATTTATGGGGATTGTGTGGTTTGTTTCTCCCACATGCATAATTATTGCCAATTATTTATGGTTTCATAAGTATTTATAGAAAGCCTATTATTTTGAAACATTGACTGTATAGTAAGTCGACACTTCATAGGTGAGGAATTTAGACTCAGGGGATCTGAAAGAGTTTTCTAGAATAAAATAGTCAATAAGTGCTAGAATTAGAATGGAAATCCATACTTTCTGACTCCTAACCCACATTTATAACTACTGAGTTTAATTCTGTCTTAGTATAGAGAAAATAGATTTAACTAGAATGCAATTTTGCTTTGACCAAAATCTCTTCATTTGAATAGTTACCAAGGAAGGATATTTGTATTTTTGTGGCAGTTCTGTTCTGGATTTGCTTTATTGAGAAAATTGTTACCATATATTTAACTTTCATATCTGTTTCTGCGTATTAATAGAAAGACTGTAAAAACAGTCTTTCTAGAAAGTTCAAAATTTTATATGCTCAGATATTTTTGAACGTTCTATTTTGTTTCTAACACTGCAGAAACATAAAATCCTTTAATAGGAAAATAGATAGTTCTTACATATTGTATTTAGAAAGCCCTATCATCCTATGTTTTTGAAACTGAATAAAATTATAATTACATGTTCATGGCAAAAACTACAACATACACACACTTTATTTAAAAAAAAATGAAGATCAATCATTATTTCACTCCTCAGAGTTTGCCACTCTTAACAAATCATAGTAATTTCCAGAGTATGTTAGACATATAATATCAGTTAATTTCTTAAGATGCACGCAATGGAAACTGACTCACCCTAAGTAAAACCAGAATAATAAATATATTGAAAGAACATTGGGTGACTAATTTGATCAATTTGACAATCAGGTTTCTAATAGAACAGGAATTTGGGAAATCTATTAGACTTTTTTTTTTTTTTTATTGGTATACCTTTCAGGAGACTAAGCTTTCCTTCTGTGCTTCTGTATGTTTACTTAAAACTTAACTTTTTGGTGAGAGAATCCGAAAATCATAACTTAGGTTATGGTGCTACTCTCTGGCCAGGACATCACGGTGATAGACTTTTCCTATCAGAACCACAGGTATCAGTCAGGGGAGACTGATCAGTCAGATGCCCAAGGGAAGAATGGATACAGGCAAATGAAAACAGATTCTCACTATGGTCGTGTGTGTAATTAGTATATATGTGTATGCACATGTACCACACACATATGCCTTCTGCATATATATTTATTGATATGCCCTTTTGATGGATAAAAAGAAAAGAAACTGCTATGGAAACTTAAATATTAAGCTTATTTGGTAGTGGTTTTTGTTATATCTGATTTATTTACATATTTTTTAACTCACTGCTAAGAAAACCTATTTGAAAACTCACGGATTTCTATGTTTATTGTCCAAATACATCTTTAATACGAAGTTGAATATATAATTCCACTTGAGAAGTAATTTTTGAAATGCTACCATGCACAAGAGAGTGAACCCTGTATTTCATGAAAAAAGGGACAATTAATATACAAAGATTGACCTCTAAGCACTTACAATCAAACAAAGGAAAAATGAATACACACAGAATTATAATATAATATGGCTGGCTAATATATATGGCTGGCTATATCAAATTTTGGGGAGAAAAGGGTGGTTATTTTGTTAAAAATGAAGTTAATATTGTATATTTAATACACTCTTAATAAAATGTCTTTTGCCATGTTTTCTGGCTCTCCTTGGCTTCTCTCTAAGCAGAAAAAGAGATAATGAACAAGGGAGGAGAGAAAGCGAATACAGGCATACAGAGATGTTGTGGTTTCCTTTCCAGACCAATGCAATAAAGCAAATACTGGAATAAAATCAGTCACATGAATTTTCTGGTTTCCAAGTGCACATAAAAGTTAAGTAGTATTATACTATACTGTAGTCTATTCCATGTGCAGTAGCATTGTGTCTAAAAAATGTGCATACCTTAATTAAAAGTACTTTATTGCTAAAAAACGTTGATGATCATCTGGGCCTTCAGCAAGTTGAAATATTTTTGCTGGTAAAGGGGCTTGCCTCAATGTTGAGGGCTGGTTGATGGATCAGGGTAGTGGTTGCTGAAAGTAGGACTGACTGTGGCAATTTCTTGAAATAAGAAAACAATGATGTGTGCCACATTGATTGATTTTTCCTTTCACAAAGGATGTCTCTGTAGCATGTGATGCTGTTTAATAGTATGTTCCCCACAATGGAACTTCTTTCAAAATTGGAATAAATCCTCTCAAATCCTGTCACTGCTTTATCAACTAAGTTATGTAATATTCTAAATCCTTTGTTGTCGTTTCAACAATGTACACAGCGTATTCACCTGGAGTAAATTCTATCTCAAGAAAGCACTTTCTTTGCTCAGCCATAAAAAGCAATACCTCATTTGTTCAAATTTGATCATGAGATTGCAGCAACTCAGTTACATCTTCAGACTCCACTTCTAATTCTAATTCTATTGCTATTTCTACCACATCTGTAGTAATTTCCTCCACTGAAGTCTTGAACCTTTCAAAGACATCCATGAGGGTTGGCTTCAACTTCTCAAAACTCTCATTAGTGTTTATATTTTGACCTTTTCCCACGAATCATGAATATTCTTAATGGCATTTAGAATGGTGAACAATTTCAAGAAGATATTTCATTGACTTTGTACAGATCCATCAGAGGAATCACTATCTATGACAGCTATAGCCTTACAAAAATGTATTTCTTTAATAGTAAAACCTGAAAGTCAAAATCACTCCTTGATCCATTGGCTGCAGAATGGATGTTGTATTAGAAGGCATAAAAATAACATGAATGTCCTGGTACGTCTCCATCAGAGCTCTTGGTGACCAGGTGCATTGTCAATAAGCAGTAATATTTTGAAATGTATTTTTTTTTCTGAGCAGTGGGTCTCAATAGTGGGCTTAAATATTCAGTAAGTCATGTTATAAAGAGATGGGCTATAATCCAGGCTCAGTTGTTCCATTTATAGCGCACAGGGGGAGTAGATTTAACATAACTCTTAAGGGCCCTAGGATTTTTAGAATGGTAAATGAGCATTGGCTTCAACTTAAAGTTACTGGCTGCATTAGCAAGAGAGTCAATGTGTCTTTCGAAGCTTTAAAGACAGGCATTGACGTTTCTCTAGCTATGAAAGTCCTAGATGCTATCTTCTTCCAATTTAAGACTGTTTCATCTACATAAAAAAATCTGTTATTTAGTGTAGCCACCCTCATTAATGATCTTAGCTAGATATTCCAGATCACTTGCTGCAGCTTCTACATCAGCACTTGCTGCTTCACCTTTTTTACTTTTATATGATGGAGACAGCTTATTTCCTGAAACATCACGAACTGACCACCTCTGCTACCTTAATACTTTCTTCTTCAGCTTCCTCATCTTTCTCAGCTTTCATAGAATTGAAGACAATTAGGGTCTTTCTTTGAATTAAGCTTTGGCTTAAGTGATTGTTGTGGTTGGTTTGATCTTCTATCTAGACCACTAAGCCTTTCCCCATTCGCTGTAGGAGCACTTTTAATCTCATTCAAGAACTTTTTCTTTGCATTCACAACTTGGCTAACTATCTTGCAAAAAAGGTCTAGTTTTCAGTCTATTTCAGCTTTACACATGGCTTCCTCACTAAGCTTAATCATTTTAACTTTTGATTTAAAGTGACAGGCATTCTTCTATTAAAATAAAATATAAAAAATTAAAATGAGATACATGCAACTCTTCCTTTCACTTGAACCATTAGAGGCCATTGTAGGGTTATTAATTGGCCTAATTTCAACATAGCTGTGTCTCAGGAAATAGGGAGGCCCGAAAAGAGAGGGAGACATGAGTAACTGGCTGTTCAGTGGAGCAGTCATAAAAAAAGCAACATTTATTGATTAAGTTCACCATCTTGTATAGGTTCATTTCATGGTGCCCCCAAACAATTACAACAGTAACATCAAAGATACTGATTGCAGATCACCACATCAGATATAACAATAAGGAAAAAGTTTGAAATGTTGTAAGAAGTACCAAAATATGACACAGACACAGGAAGTGAGCACATGCTATTTGAAAAATGGTGCTGACAGACTTGGGTAATGCAGGGTTGCCACAGATCTTCAATTTGTAAGAAACACAATATCTGTGAAGCTCAATGAAGCAAAACACAATAAAATGGGTATGCCTATATATTGGTAAGTAACTTTTCTTTTTCCTGAAAAAAATTCAAAGGAAACACTAATATTACTTAGCTTTATACATTCTAGTGGTGAGTGCAAAAGGAACAAAGCAGAATCACTGCCCTCACAGTGCTCAGAAACTACAGAAACAAATAAAATGGAGTCTCAATAAAAATCTTTGGCTACAATTTTTTCAAATCTTCACCAAGGAGCTTGAACAGAAATATGTATCAAAGAAAGAAATAAAGTACAATTTCCAGACATCTGACTTAGTTGACTATATGAATGATAAACTTATTAACTGAAAATTGAAAATCAGTGGAGGCCAGTATAGAAAAGATGCTGAAGTTATTTTGGAATGTGTTGATAGTGAGATGCCTGAGACACATCTAAGTGGAGACAGCCAGCACTTGTAAGAGGAACAAAACTTTAGTGAAGTAATTAATACATAGTATAAATAGTCTTAATTAATTATATTAATTATTTCACATATGTAGAAAAATCCAATATTTATACAATAGAAAATTTATAGGCATTAAGCAAGGAATTTGGTTACAGGGAAAACAGTATAATTACATAGTTACAGATATTGTGTGGTCTTAATGATGAAAAATAAATTTTTTTGTAATATTGATTTAATTCATTTTAAGAAAGGAAATCATCTCAAAATTTGTACATATTCTCGTGACATATCTCTAAGTACTGTTTTTCTTAGCTTTCTTATTTGTTGGGTAAATGGTGAACAGAAATAATTCTGACATACAAGCAATGAAGGATATAATTTATGGTAATCATTTGAAAGATCCTTGAAGTTTCTATCTTCTTTCTGATACACACACACATACACACACTTATCCATGTATATATATGCACTAATTATGTATTAATTATTTTGTGTATATATACATGTATAAGATAGGCTTTTACTATTATATGAATTATATATGTTATGATATATAATATATCATATTTGTGTGCATATGTATCTGTATATATACACACACACAGAAAGCGTGTATATATGTGTATGTATATTCTTTGCTTATTTTATGAAAAAATGGGAACACTAATAAACGGAGTACAACCATTTAAAACCAAATTCTCATTTTTATTTTAGTAAGAATTTTGTTTGTATTGACTATTTTAAAACTTCTTTTTAAAGTGTAATTTAATTTTTTATTTCAAAAAAATTAGGGGTACAAATGTTTTTTATTACATGGATGAACTACATCATGCTGAAGTCAGAGCTTTCAGAGTACTCATCACCAGGATAGTGTACATTGTCCTCAATAGGTAGATTTTTATCCCTCACCTCCCTCCCTCCCCCCTTCTTAGTTTCCAATGTCCATTACTGCTTTTTATGTCTGTATATATCTTTTGTTTAGCTCCCACTTATAAATGAGAATATGTGGTATCTGTTTTTCCATTCCTGAGATACTTAATCAATAATCTTCATTATTAATATTTTTCATGGACGTAGACATAGGACATAAAGAAATGTTTCTTCTAAAATATTTTTCATAAAGTCATAAAAAAGAGTGATTTTTGCTTAAGACAAATGTTTACTTTTATTTTTAAAAAGGTGCTCTATCAAGTAAATAAAAAAAGTGCTACCATTTCTGCAATCAATTTGCCTAGGATTATTTATCCACTTTATAATTATTTCTTTTGTACTTCTTTGTGTGTGCATGTGTGTGTGTGTATGTGCACCCATGTGTATCTATGTGTGAGTAATACTAAACAGAAAGCCAACGGCATTTACACTATGTGATGAAAGGTATCCATACACACACAAACCCACACACATATGTGTAAAATACATGCCTGTGCATTTTTTGCAACACTGTTTTGAAGACACACATGTATTTTTAAATCATCTAATAAATCCATAGGCACATTTATAGTCTTATTTAATTATGTCTGGTACTTTCAAGCATATCTCATTAGATTATTATGCCCATCTGTCTGTGCCCTAATTTCAAGCAAATTTTTGCTGACAGAGAGGAAGAAACACAGAGGAGAGCAATAAACGAAAAAGGATGCAAGAATGGAAAAACAAACACCACATATACTCAATACTAAATTGGAACTAACCAATCAACACTTACGTGCACATATGGAAGTAAAACTCAAGGGAAATCAAGTAGGTGGGAGGGGGGAGGAGGGGATGGGTAAATTCACACCTAACAGGTACAATGCACACTAACTGGGTGAAGGGCATACTTACAACTTTGACTAAAACTGTACAAAAGCAAATTATGTAACCAAAATGTGTGTACCCCTGTAAAATTCTGAAATAAAAAAAAAAGAAAGGAGAGTTTTCTCACTGGAATATTGTATGGGCTCAAGAAATGTGATTGAGGCTAGGTTTCTAGGAATCATGCCTAAAACTACTTTGAATACTTGGCACAAGGACTCCAATGCCTTTGCTACTGCCACTGTGAATGCAGTAGCCAGGAAGCTCCAGTCATGAATATTCTGTTACCATGAACATGATCTGCAGCAGCTGCTACTGCCACAAACCACCAATCCATTTCTGCATCACCAGTGCAGTGTTGCAACTCCTGATATCTCCAGAACTGAGATGTTATGTTTCTACTTTCCTTCTGCATGGTTTCTGTTTCTTCACCTTGGTTAAGGGCATATGATTAGCAAAATCTGTATCACCTACTAGTTCTCAAGCTGCAAAAAAAGGCCTATAGGTGAAAGTGTTCTAGTTTCTACTTTTGGGAAATAATGTGGAATTTTCCCAAACTAAAGAAAGTTCAAAAAATACTGGGCAATAAGACAAATGAATGTTACTGTTTTACTCTGTTAAGCATTGGGAGAATAAGTAAGTAACTACCCATTTCAGGTTAGAAAATTGCTCAGCCCACTGTTATGTGATTAAAAGAAAAAACAAAACTCAGTCAAGATTGCTTTCTGTATACACTAGGGTGCAGACCACATATTCACTGATACTAGACTTTAGAGGAAGTGGTATTTAAAAAAATCAAGCAAAAATGGAATATGTTAGTGTGCTTTTACTAACTTTGTGCAGCTGTTGACAAAGTCCTAGAAGAGATGAATGAACTGAAACTAGAATTAACTTGATTTGCAGAGTAGATGGTGGGAAATAAAATCAGCTTCACTAGGAGAGGTACTCTGCCTGCAGCCTGAAATCTAACTTATCTGAGAGTTCTCTGGCTCCAACCTTTCCCAGACTGAAAAAGCCAAATGTTCTTTATACACTGGTTCTATTAGAAGTAGAGACTGTCAAGTAGAAGCTTTAACAGTATATACAACTGGGACTCCAAGCGTTTATAAAAACCATCTATTAAGTTTGTTCTGCCAAATGAAATGGTGGAGAGAAATCATGGTTTTGTAATGGAAAAGTGGAATGGTGTGGTCAAGTCAGTGGCCACTAACCTACAGACTAACAGAACACAAGGCTCAGATCATGAACTATTAGAATCTTCAGCCATAAAAGATAGGTTGATATAACATCCTGGCTGTGTTTAGAAACACTTGCAAATGATAAGAAGCTCAAAACTTTTCAAAGTTTTGAGACAAATCTTTTGTCAATATAAAATCTGAGGTATGACCTGCAACAGCCTGTGATTGTTCAATTCCTAAAGCCACTTATAAGACCTCCATTTCCACCAACTCAAAACGGGTAGCTAATCTGTGCAGTCTGCCAGAGGAGTATTCTTCTCAGTGATCCATTCAGAAGGGACAATGATTGTAACACATGAGCAGGATTCTTCCAAAGGCAAAACTAAGATTTTCACATTGGTTAAAAGAGCAGATTTTTCTCACATACACAGTCACTAAAATTGTTTGTGCTAGAGATGAGTGATTACTTCAGAGTCTCTCTCTTTGACCTCTTTTGAATGAAGGCCTATTTTCTCTTCCTTTACTACAACTGCCTATTGTGAGTTAGCTGAAGATAAATTGTGTTTTAGATTATAGGTTAACAGACAATTAAAAAAAACCAACATCCAAATTTGGTGGACAGACCCCAAGTTCAAGCCAGATACAGTAAGTAGACGATCCTTACTTCAGTCTTTACCAGGAAAGGAGGGGATATCCTGTATGTAAAAAATGGGGGAAATATAATAAATGTGGATAATGGAAAGTTAGAGAATTTGGCTTTGGCAAATTCTGCACTGTTGTTTGCTGTCTCGACACCTAAGTACAAGTCCCCTATCATCTGCCTTCCAACAAAGAATGTCCGTGTCACACAGTTTAGGACGATATGGAGCAGTTGGGAGTCCTTGGGGAAAGTGTGCATTTTGAATTTTAAAAATGAAATATTTTCCGAGGATGAAGTGTTTTTCCTTTCTATTTCTCCCATTTTCCTGGAATACGGTTATGAGTCCCAAAGGTGCAGCTGCCATCTTAAACACACGAAATGAAAGTATGAGCATGGAATAAGGCAGGGGGGAAGAAAAAACTTTACCTGAGACAAGTAAATCTTTATCAATTTTAGCCATTGCATTGTCAAAGGCATTTCTAACTGCTATAGTCTCCTGGAGTGAAATAGTTATTTAATTATTTGTGTCCTTTATAGATAAAATATAATGTTATTTAAGAGTATTTTTAAAAACAGAAATCACCTCAATTATAAAAATATCACTAAGCAAACAAAATTAGAGTACTATAAGTAGTTTAAAAATTAAGAAGATTTTCTTTTATACTGTAAGAATAGCCATTATTTCACTGGTTTTGAAATGTTGAGGTCTCTTAGAATCATCTGCACACCTTGTCTAAATAATTATTGACCAGATATGGAAGCAGATGAGCCCAGGAAAGTCCATTATACCAAGGACCACAGGTGATTTTGATGTAGATTTTTCATGAAACTCACATTTCACTGTTCATATTTTTTAAGAGAAATAACATATTAGTTGAAAGGACAATTTTTGAGCCACACTATTTGAGCCTAAATCCTGTGTCTACCAATATGAGCTGTATGACCAGGAGCAAATAGTAACCGTTTTTGTGGCTTTAATTCTCATGCATAAAATTCAAATGCTCTTAGATCCTGCCTCATAGGACTGTTGCAAGGATTAAATGTAAAGAACATACAAGAATCCCTGGCATATGGTAAACGTCATGTAAATATTAGATACAATTGTAAAGCAGTAAGATCTATTATTGATTGAAAACAAAAAAAGAGAATAGGATGATTTTGCTCATAGAAGGAACCAATAAATGGAAAACAATTTGTGCATTTGTTACTAAGAAGAACCATTCAGAACAGAAGATAAACACAATAATTAGCCTAATTAGCCTAATTGCTGCAGCAATTATCTGAATAATGAAAAATAAGAAAAAAAATTAGCCAAATCTAACAAGTACTAACTAGCAATTTTGCTGTGAAACAGAGAAAATTTAGAACACACACTTAACCATGGTACTAAGGAGAGGACTTAACTTTAAATTGTTTGGAATTTTGATGAATTCATGAGACAGGGCATTTTAATTACCAACTAGAAAATTTAATATTACCTGAAAGGAAAATACTATAGATGCTTGTCAAGTTGTCAGGATGGTGTTATTTAAATAAAATTGTCTAATTCCCTACAGATTTGGAGCCAAAGAATATAATGGTTTATTCAGAGCAAAGAGGTAAGAGATCCCCAACATTTCTTGATAAATTTGGCTTTCGTTTCTCTCTACTTTGGAACATTTTAAAGCCTAATCTTTCTCTCCTGGGTGTTTTCATGGGTGCTTGTGAGTCATTCCCTCACCCTTGTAAGACCATCTTCAAGGATTTTACTCGTGCAAGGTTTTCTGTTTTTGTTTTCATTTGTTTGTATGTTTTTGTCTTTGGGGGGAAACTTTGATACATCCTTTGCGTTGTCACACTCTCGCATGCAGTTTTTGACAAACTCAGGCCCTCTACCGCATTGCTATAGCCCATTCCAGGCATCCCCTTACCATCTTAGGTGTGTTTCAAATGCAAGTACAAACTCTAGGAGAATCTTAATAATCTCTTTGGTTGATCTCTCAAAAGCCACATTATTGTCTACATAAAAAAAATCCTGAGAAATCTACACAACTAACACAAGAATTGATAAGTGAATTTAGAAAAGTGAAAGAATGCAAGATCAGGATATTAAAATCAATTATATTTCTATTTATTAGTAATAATAATTTGAAATAATAATATTAAAGTAAAACATTACCATGTAATATTAATATCAAAGTGCATATTTACAAACAAATATCACAAAAACCTGAAGACTTCTACAATGTAAACAAGACATTACTGATTGAAATAAGAGTAACTTTAAATTAATGAAGAGTTACGAAATATCCATGAATTAGAAAACTTAACCTTTTGAAGATGTTAATTTCCCAAAATTTATCTACAGTCAATATAATCTTAATTAAAACCCCATACACCATTTTTTATGGAGGTTAAAAGTTAATTCTACAACTTATATGGAAATGCAAAGGACGTAGAGTAGTAAAAACAGGTTTGAAGTAAATGAACAAATCTAGAATGCATACTAACTTATTTAAAGTTATATTATAGAGTAACAGCACACAGGAAAGAGTGAAACTGAGAAAACAGACACTGAAATCAACAGAATAGAATAAAGATTCTGGAAATAAATTCTCACATATTTAGTCAAGTGATTTTTAGCAAAGGCACTAAGCTTGTCTAATGGCGGAAAAGGAAAATCTTTTCAACAAATAATAAGTTACCACTGGATATCTGTATGCGAAAAATGCATCTGAACCCCTACCTTATCCCAACGTTAGGTCTGGGTGGAGGGCAAACAGGTGGCAAGGCAGGTAGAGGAAGTGGCTAAAGGTGGAGAGCAGGAACCAATCAGAATGCAGAAAAGAATATCAGATATTTGCAACCAGAGACTTTTTCTTGGAAGGAGCATGCACAGTGAGGAGCTCCTAGTGACCTTAACTGACCTGAGGATCATTACCATCTAACTAACATTATGGTTTTGACCCCCCCACCCCGCCACCTTAAGTTTTTCGTGAAGGATTCTGGGAAGATGCATGCATAGAAAGGAAACTGTTATATAACCCCAACCTGTTATGTAACCTGTTATGCAACCAGTTATTTAACCCCAACTTGTCAATCACCCAAAGGCGGGAAATGGCAACCAATCCCACCCAGCAGACAGGCAGGACAAACTAGTGAGCATATAAAAGACAGTGTGTGCTAAGACTTTGGGGTCTTCTCCACTTGTGGAGAATGACTTGTGTCTCCCTCTAGGATGTACTTTCGCTTTGCAGTAAACGCTGCGTGTGTGGGATTGCTTTGTATTTGCGCTCACTCCGTCATCAGCTCAACTGGGTACCAGTACTCATTCCTGACACTGGGAACCGAGGACCAGGGACCACTGAAGCAGACCTAACACCAACCCCCAAATTAATCCAAAATTAGTCACAGATCACATTGTAAAACTAATCTTACAAGTTTTCAAGAATAATAACAGTAAATCTTCACAAACTTAAGACAAAAATTCTTTAGAGGGATGACAGACAATACTAATTATCAAAAATAAAAAAAGACACTTTAGACTGCTTTACAAAAAGATTTCAAAAACTACTCTTCAAAAGACACTAGTACAAACAAAACTAAAAAGAAGAGAAAAGAAAATGCAAGCCACGTATTAGCAGAAAATATTTACAGTACGTATGGCAAACTAAGGACTTGAATATTTAGTATATGACTATCTTTCATGACTCAGTAATATGAGGATAAACATTTATTTTTAAAATATTGGGAAAAGTCTTGGAAAGACAGTTCAAAAATGATGGTTACTAAGCATATGAAAAGATGCTCAACATCATTAGTCATTAAGGAAATATAAATTAAAACCACAATCAGATACCACTTCACACACATTAGAATGACTAAAATTAAGAAAGATTTGGAGCAACAGGAATTTGTATGTCTTGTAAGAATCTTAATGGGACTTTCACTATGAAAAACATTTCAGCAGTTTCTTAAAAAATTAAAAATATAATTATAAAAACTCCTAGGTTTTACCCAATAGAAATGAAAGTATATGGTCAGAAAATAATTTTACATAAATGTTCATAGCATCTATATTCACAATTTTAAAAATGGGAAACAAACCATATGTCTATCAACATTTGTATAGATAAAAATATATAGTATTCTATTCAGCAATATAAAAAAAATCATGCATGCAAAACCATGAAGGAATCTCAAAAGTATTATACTAACCAAAAGAAAACAAAGATAAAAGAAAGCATGCTATATGATTCCATTAATATGAATTTCTCAAATAGGTAAAGTGCATCTATAATAATAGAAATCAGATCTATGGTTGCCCATGGTAAGGGTATAATGGTGGATTGAGTGAATAAAGGTGTAAAGTAGCTTTCTGGTATGAAAGAAAAGGTCTACAACTTGATTTGGGGGGTGACTATACATGTGTACTTGCATTTTATCATACATAAAGTATAACTAAATAAATTTGATTTTCTAAAAGTGTTATGCACTGAAGAATCTTTTTCTTTCAAATAGCTCTAAATGATTATACCATTTATTGAGGCACTATTAGGTTTTAGGCAGTGCCCTGAGAAAGTATATTCTGTCCTCAATACACACTATAGAGGGACAATCAGCAAATTAAAATAAAAAGTACACATATGATGATGTTTTGATAGAGCTCCATTTCCTGAGGCAGCAGAAAATGTAACTCGCATGAGATGAGAAGGTGTTTTTATGGGATCCTGAACAGAGTTGAATTATTACTGACCACATCTTTAAGAGATCAACAGTGAATAAAGGATAAAATAATTATAGAGACTAAAGAAGAATATGAATATGTACAAGGAGTAAAGTTTTGGATACATGGCACACCTAACAAACTGAAAGTAATTCATTAGAATCTGCAGGAGGGGGGAACTGTGATACTGAGTGAGATGTAGGAAAGCTATAGAGATGTTTAAAAAAGAAATAACATCATAGATATGCAAAAGGAAGATGAAATATATTATAGAAAATGAAATCTCCAGTGAGTAGAAAAAAACTTCACTAAAATTATTTGATATTCGCAAATTATGTACTACTTGACTATAAAACAAGAAGACAAATAACAGAATCAAGAGATAAAATAAGATTTCATAATGCAGACCTGACGTGGTGGTTCACACCTGTAATTCTAGCACTTTGGGAAGTCGAGACAGGAGGATCACTTGAGGACAGGAGTTGGAGACCAGCCTGAGCAAGAGCAAGACCCCGTCTCCACAAAAAATAGAAAAATTAGCTGGGCACGGTGGCCTGCACCTGTAGTCCCAGCTACTAGGGAGGCTGAGGCAGGAGGATCGCTTGAGCCCAGGAGTTTGAGGTTGCAGTGAGCTGTGATGATGCCACTGCACTCTGACCCAGGCGACAGAGTGAGACCTGTCTCCAATAAATAAATAAATAAATAAATAAATAAATAAATGCAATGCAATACTAGTATAGTGGGATATAAAAAAGCTAAAAAAGTTAGGTTTAAAACATTAAATTTGAAACCACATTATAATTTTCAAGCAATATAATTACCTATATTGAAATCAGTCATGAGCATTAATGATGTGTCTGTAATAAATTACATAATACAGAAAAATAGATAAACTATAAACAGAATTTAGAGGGTAAAAACATAAAAAATCAACAATGATCAAATGCGTATATGATTAGTGTTTTTGAAGGAAGAAAAAAGAATCAAAATATATTTGATTAAAAAAATACCCTACATAAAGGAATACCTTAATCTGAAATTGAAAAGATGTAAACAAAGAAAAAAAATAGAAAGTTAGTAAGATTGAAATTAACCTTGATAAAATTATTAAATTCAAGGAAAGACACAAAAGTTATTCATAAATAATAGCAGGTCATTTTCAAAGAAATAAAGTTTGCCTCAGATTTCTCCACATCAAGATTACATAGCAGCAAGTATTAGAACAAGATCTAAGGAATGTTACAAAGATAAAATAGGGCCTCTAAAATAGGGCACTTGAAGAAGATGTTAAAAGGAAAGGCTTGGAGGGAGAATAAGTTCCCTCGGAACACAAAAATACTAATAGTAAAGCTTGAAAGAAACAAGGCAAAAAACTAGCATTTGATGAAACTATACAGTGGTCTGTGGGAGTTCAGGGTATTTTTCCCTAATCTTGTCAATGCACTTTTAGATACTTTTTGTTGGTTTCTCCTCATATCTGTTTTCTTCTCCTCTGCTATGTGTCTGAAAGACTCAGCCTCGTGAAGCTATTCCCCAGGCTCTATTGTTGGTTGGCATTTGACTGGGTTAGGCAAATAGAAAACACTTACAAGAGATCAGAGAATGGGAAAGACAAAAAGGAATGTTTCTTTCCTACTCACGACGTTAGTGTCTCTCATTGTAGATGCATCTCTCAGGACAACAGCTCCAGACAGACACCATCAGAGGCTACAACTCTGACTTGGTATTGGTGACACAGTTTCTTCCTTCGCCCCTTCACCATAGGGGTAATAGTGTCCTGCTGTTGCTGGTGTCTGGGTGTATTACCATCTCTTGTTTTTTCTATAATCCTGACCTCCATCTAAGTAAGTCCCTTTATTAAAGTATCTTCATATGAATGAATAGTGTTAAATTATGATCCTTGCCAGGACACTGAGTGATGAATTGTTTTTAGTGACTAGTAAAATTTCCTAATAAAATTAATAAACTCAGGAATTCTGAGGCCACATTGAAGACCTTGCTGGTTGTTTTTCGTGAATCTGTAAGTGATTTCATGTTTTACACATGATTTCAGATTGGTTGCTCCCGTTAATATAAAATATACATGCTCCAAACTGAAAATTCATAGGGAAATTAGATAACTTCTGCTCAAGAACTTAAATAGTTCTACTATTTTATTTTTACTAAAATAAATACACAGTAGTGCTTTCTGGTGTTATAGATTTAGGAGATCCAAATGCAACAAGGTTTTGGTGACTGATACTATTTAATGAACAATTAGAAGCAATGATGAAATTTCACTTGAAAAATGACAAACATCAATTTTATTAGATTATTCAAATTCCATGTGCTTAAAGGATTACCCCCATTGGAGGAAGCTCTGATCTTATTTTTAAGATGAATGGAATCTGCCTCTTTAGATTGCTTTCTATCAACATCATTATGCAGAATAAATCAGTTTAAACAACACCTGAAGGACAGACTAAGAAGAGCAAAAAATGCCTGAAGTGCATCAAAATTGCTGAGCTAGCAAATCAGGAGATGACTCAAAGGACCCACCACCCCTGTTGCTATAGTGGTGGAATTGATGAAATGTTGGGTGCGTAATCCCTGCAGTACAGTTTCAGCAAAACCAGCGACGTTACTGACCTCTTTCTCCACTGCTAACTGGCTCCCTAAATCTGTGCTCTGGCATCGCCAGGAGAAATGCCCTTTTCCCACACTCTCCTCTCTCTTCATTCTCCCCCTCACCCCTCTCCAACAAAAGAAAATAAAAAGTTGAAAGAGGTCTATAAATTATGTCTGGTTTTGATGTGCATATTTGGAACTATACCATTTTCAAGTCAGTTTTTTGTCTTTTCTTCCATTTTATGAAAGAATCATTGTGTTCCTTGTTCACAATTTTCATAATTGTGAATTTTGTGTGATTTACAGGCAAAAACAAATAAAAATATGTGCCGTAAATTAAATTGTCAAAGTTGGTTCAGAGGTTTTATATTTTCTCAGAAATAGCCCTTAAAAAGGGTTGTAAGTAGTATTGAGATGTTTAATATTATTTTAGAATAGTATTAAAAAATAGAGTATGATGTGGGTTAAACTATTTTTTAAATATTGGGAATTTCCTTACAGCTAGTATTTCACATTAATTGGAATTTATTTTAAGCTTAATTTATAATTATATTTTTAAAAAATCATTTATTGGTATTGAGGAAAAATAGTTTGGATAAGGATCAAGCATTTCAAATACATACAATTCATGAAAAATATAGTGTTATTTATTTATTTATTTATTTTTATTTCCCAATATTATTGGGGTACAAATGTTTTGGTTACATGGATTGCTTTTGTACTGCTTGAGTCAAAGTTATAAGTGTGCCCATCACTCAGATAGTGCACATTTTACCCGTTAGGTATGATTTCATCCATCCCCTTTTCCCCCCTCCCTCCTGCATGACTTCTGTTGAGTTTTACTTTCATCTGTGCCCATGAGTGCTGATCGGTTACTTCCAATTTAACAGTGAGTACATGTGGTGTTTGTTTTTCAATTCTTGCCATACTTCACTTAGGAGAATGGCCTCCAGTTCCATTCAGATTGTTGCAAATGTTATTAATTCTTTTTATGGCTGAGTAGTACTTCATGGTGTACATATGCCACATTTTATTAATCAACTCATGAATTGATGGGACTTGGGTTGATTCCACATCTTTGCGATTGTGAATTGGGCTGCAACAAACATTCTAGTGCAAGTGTCTTTTTGACAAAATGACTTTTTTTTCCCTTGGGTAAATACCCAGTAATGGGATTCCTGGATCAAATGGTAGGTCTACTTTTAGTTCTTTGAGGAATCTCCATATTATTTTCCATAGAGGTTGCACAGTCTGCAGTTCCACCGACAGTGTGTAAGTGTTCCTTTCTCCCCATATCCATGCCAGCATCTATTGTTTTGGACTTTCTGATAAAAGCTATTCTCACTGCAGTTAGGTGATATCTCATTGCAGTTTTGATTTGCATTTCCCTGATAATTAGTGATGTTGACCATTTTTTCATATGTTTATTGGCCATTAGTCTATCTTCTTTTGAAAAGCTTCTGTTCATGTCTTTTGCCTGCTTTTTGATGGGGTTGTTTGATTTTTTTCTTGCTGATTTTCTTGAGTTCTTTTAGATTCTGGTTTTAGCCTTTATTGGATGAAGCATGTGGATATTTTCTCCCATTTTGTAGGTTGTCTATTTGCTCTGTTGATTGTTTCCTTGGCTGTGCAGAAGCTTTTTAATTTAATCAAGTCCCATTTATTTATTTTTGTTGTTGCTGTGATTGCCCTTGGGGTCTTCTTCATAAATTCTTTGCCTGGGCCAATATCTAGGAGAGTTTTTCCCATATTTCATTTTTCACAGATCTAGAAAAAATAATTCTATGCTTTGTATGGAAACAGAAAAGACTCCAAATAGTCAAAGCAACCTTAAGCAAAAAGAACAAATCTAGAGGCATCACTTTACCAGACTTTAAGCTATACTGCAAGGCTATAGCAACCAAAACAGCATGCTGCTGCCACAAAATTAGAGACATAGACCAATGGAACAGAACAGAGAACCCAGAAATAAAACCATCCTTTTATTGCAATCTGATCTTCGAAAAAGTAAAGAGTAACATACACTGGGGAAAATAAACCTTATTCAATAAATGGTGCTGGGAAAATTGGATAGCCACATGTAGACGACTGAAACAGCATCCATATCTCTCTCCACTCACATAAATTAATTCAAGATGGATAACAGACTAAAATCCAAGACATGAAACCATAAGAATTCTAGAAAAATATTGTTTATATTTAACGCTAAAGATGACTTGAAATTATACCAACATAAAACATGATTTACTCAAGAATGTAGATTTCATTAAATTCACTAAAAAATTTTACATATAGTTTCATATCCTTAGTGTTGTATAGCTTTAATGAGAATAGATATAAGCTCAGGATTGCATTTTAGCATTCATGTTGGTTTCAGTCCCACAATAGCATGATTCATTTTGTAATTATTCCTTAACTTAAATGAATATGTGATGAAACTATTACTAAATGACTAAATATCCAAAGATATGCTTTTTAAAAGAAATTATAGTATGAGAACATCTAAACCAAATTTCAAAGCAATTCTATTTATTCCTGAAAACTCTTCTTTTAGATGAAAGCTGCTGTGGGGAAAAATTACAAAGATGTGAAGGAAAATTTACTATAAATAGGCTTTCAAGCATAAGTGTCTTTGTAGAAACCATAAGAATTTATCGTAGAGAGCTACAAATTGATTGTAGAGAGAGCCAGGACTTCATACAGGTGTACAGGTTTGGCATTAATTATATTATTTCTAAACTAGTGATTATTTAAAATTGGGTATGTATTACTAGAAAGGTAGGCTAGAATAATATTAATAGTATTAGCTCAAACAACTGGCATTATTTGACTGTTATTGTGATTTAAGTATTCAGAAGGTAGTTCTAATATATGTAGAATATAAACATGATATGGATATCTCTATAACAGAATAGTATTTCTTTTTCTTTTTTATTGTTCTACATGATAACTTGAACTAAAATAATAGCTTAGGAACAGCTTAAAATGTTTTATTCTTGAAATGTTATATATACAACTATCTGTTATTTAATTCTCTAGGAATGGTATGTTTTGATTATTTACATTATATGAAAACCACCTCAGAAATAACAATTTGAAAATAAATCACCAGCCTCACTGACAATAATTAAAGTATTCCTTTTAAACAAAGGTTGAAAAATAAATTCATACCGCTTCAATAATGCAAAACCAGTAGAAAAATAGGATTTCAAGGAAGCTCAATTATTAGTGTTATTATTTTCTACATTATTTGTATCAAACTTTTCTGTCTACTTAAATTCTTATGATCAGGAAAATAACAAAAAATAGGCAACAAAGATTGAGCTTTATGAGGTGAAATATTCTTGAAAACTGTTTGCAATATCCCTTCAGAACCACTATGATATATTACTATTATGTCTATTGGGACATGATATTTTAGAATATGTTATATAAATGTGTGGAAAGACAACTAATTTTTGTATGATAGATTAGCTGAACTTCAGAGGAACTATCTCTTTTTCCCCTTGGAATTTGTTCTTTAACTGACTTATCTAACTTCATCAGCAGAATGCTTTCCCTAAGAGGAAGAAGAGATCTGCTCTTGTAAAAGGGTAACATCTCATACACTAGCCTTTTGGTTCTTAAAGTGTGAAGGGGAGAACAGCAGCACCGATATCACTTGAGGATTGTTAGAAATGCACATTTTCAGGCCCCTGCCAGACAACTGAATCAAAATTCCTACTTGTGGGGCCAGAAATATGTGTTTTAATAACACATTTCCAGGTGACTTTGAGAGGCACTGTTCTAGCTACACTTGAATCAAGGTCAATTCACCAGTAATGTCAACAGTAGCTACTATATACCCTCACTCTTAAAACCTTTCTCAAAGAAAGGCTAGATTCTTTGAATGCCTTCTTAAAAGGAATGATTCAGTTACTGTGATTATTGTCACATCAGCTACATACATATAGGACTTTGACAGAGTGTGTTATGTTTTATTTTGGCCTTAGCAGTAATACTCTTATGATAACAACTTCAACCAAAAAATTTTTAAACTTGATTTCCTACCTTACATATTATTAATTCATGTGGCAGCTAAAATATAACGTTAAGTACATTCAACTAAATTTTATTAAAGGTTCTTATGTTTCATATGTCTAGTTAGCACTTCCAAAGCAGTTGATTTATATGTACATAATGTATTTGATATACAAGTCCTCTGAAATTTCACTGTCAGGAAATAGTTATACAAAATTAATAGGCAATATAGTTCAAAACTTACTTAATAAAAATTGAATTTTACTAGTTATATGAGAAAAAATCTTATAGATGAGTTATAAAATTCAAATAAATACCATTAATAAGCATTTGTTAAACTAATTCCTAATCTAGCTTAGGAAATTTATTCTGATTGAAACAAATCACATGAAGTATACAGAGATTTACAGTATAGATGGTGATAGTGTTTATATTATAGTTTTCAAGTTGAATATAACTTTTGGAGCTTCTGCTTCCAAAATTTATAAAGGAAGTTGAGTATTTAATTCATATATTCTGATTAATAAATATAAAAGCCTAAAGATTCTATCAAACTTGTCTGTAGGCATCCATACTTCAATAATGTCAGTTAATTTCACACACTTGAGTAATAACACTATCTGGATTCAAGTCCAAAGGCTCATGGAAACATTATAAAGTTGAAGACATGATGGATAAAATGAGAGATTATAACAATGTTAATCAATCAATGATATGTGTGACTTACAAGAAAAACAAAACTGTGTCATTCTTTACTTCCTAGGTCTTCCTCCCAAAAGCACAACCCAGTCTAACCATGAGAAAAACATCAAATAAATTCTAATAGAAACAAACACCTTCTACATAATATCTAACCAGTATTCATCAAAACTCTCAGAGTTATGATAAACAAGGAAAGTCAGAGGAACTGTCACAACAAAAAAGTAGCATATGGACAAATGATGACTAAACTTAACATGGAATTCTAGAATAGAAAGAGAACATTAAAGTAAAGAATTCTGAATAAAATGTAAACTTTGGTAAATAATAATATATCAGTATTTGTTTATTAATTATAACTAATGTGACATACTAATATAACACGTTAATAACAGGGAAAACAGTGTGAGGTATAAGAGAACTCCTTAGATTATTTGCCCCATTTCTTGTAAATCTAAAACTGTTATAAAATCAAAGTTTATTTTGAGATGGTGTCGCATTATTAGACAATGTATTTGGTATGAAATACTAAATGTTAAATACTAAATTCTGACTATAAACATAAGTAGCTCTTCATGTTAACAAAGTAGTCCTTTTGGGAGTTATAAACCAGTTCTTTTTTCTTCCATTATGACCATTTTACACATATGCTCCTGCAGAGCAGTTACTTTGATGAAGCAATAAATTAAAAACAAAGCTTAAAATATCCTATTACATAATTTTATTTTATTAAGCTTTGTGGTATTTTCTTGTTTTTTTAATCTTGTCACAAAGAGTAAAATGTCAAGAACAGACAAACTGCTAAACAAATACAAAATATGCTGTGTTATACATCAACACACCGAGTTCAATAGTTGGTGACCCACTATTTTACCTGCATTATTTTTTCACCCGTAAACGAACTTTCATTTTACAGTTGATTCACAACTCCTGATGTGATTCAGCCCTTAAGGTGTATTGCTTCTAGCACATATAAGCTGGTTTGGGAAGAGCAGAATCATTCTTTATTTGAAAGGGAATGAAATATATTTGCAAACACAGATGTGCTAAGTATATATCAAGGGTTGAAGGAACCATATATATGTTTGTTTTTAACTTGAATATTTCCATAGTCTTCCCTTGTTATTGGTTCAGTAAAGCCTGTCAAACAACACAGGAATTATACAGATGGATTTTTCCAAAATTTTATTTTGTTGTCAGAACTTTAATATCAACACATTTCTAAAATTGCAATTTTCCCAGGCATTTTCACTGTTTTTGTTTTCTCTTTGAGAAAAGTCCCATTTCACTGCCTTAGGTCTTTGAAATGCTAAGCTGCATTTCATTAAACTCCAGTATAATAAAAAGAAGGAAATCACACAGGGAAAAGTTTATAGCTGCTGGCATTGTGAAGTGTTCCATTATAAGCAGGCTACAAATCTCTGATGCTAAATTTATGAATGCTTTCTTATACTGGCATGAAATTATTGAAACCTATTTAGCTGCTAGCAAGTTGTAAAGTAAAGACTAAGGTTTCCTGACTCCTAAGTTAGAAGTCAGGAAACCTGAATTTTATTCCAAAATTTTTAACCTTAGCCACTTAACCTCTCTGGATACTAGTACTCTCATATGCAAAATAAAGGAGCAGAGAAAAGTCATCTCTAAATAGTAAATACTATTTCTAACTTCAAAAGCATTGTCTGAAAACATAATAACATAAGAGACAAAAGACAAGCTATAAAGTTCCAAAATTGATACAGGCTTTTCATAATTTAGATCATAAAAGAAATCAAGGAAGTACAACAGGTGTTTAGTTTTGAAGGCCTTGCCTGAGGGCTTTAGATGAACTTATCTGATCACAGATAAGATAGCATCTATTACACAGATTTGAAACTATGCTGAGTCTGATCACCAGTAATTCCAAGCAAAACATTATAAATGGAAAATATTTCAAAGAAAGAGTAAATAAAATAATCCTGGATGTTGTAGCCAGCCTCCAAGATCGTTCCCAGTGACCTTCACCTCATGGTATCCACCCCAATAAATGTCCTCTCCTACATTAAATAGGGCTCCTGTCTGTAACCAATAGTATATTGCAGAAGTAATTGTGTGTGACTTCTGAAGCTAGGTTGTAAAAGACATTACAGCCTCTGCCTTGTTCTCTCCTGGATCACTCATCCTGAAGGAAGCCAGAAGTTGAGTTATGAGGACAGTCAAGTAACCTTCTGGAGATGTCCATGTGGAAAGGACCTGAGGCCTCTCAATCGGAGCCCCTTGGGAGCAGATAATCCAGCCACACTCAAGCATTCAGATGACTACAATATTAGCAGCCATCTTGATTATAGCATCATGAGAGATCTGGGGCCAGAATTGCCCTGCCAAAATGTTTCAGTATTCCTTACCTATAGAAACTGTAAAATAATGAATATTTATTGTTGCTTTATACTGCTAAGTTTGCTGCTATGATCTGAATGTTTGCCTCCAACAAAAATGCGTATGTTGAAACCTAACTCCCAATGTGATGGTGTCATGAGGTGAGGCCTTTGGGAGCTGATTAGGTCATGAAGGTGGCCCTCATGAATAGGATTAGTGCCCTTCTATGGGCTAAAGAGATCAGAGTTCTTCTTTTTCACCATGTGAAGACACAGCAAAAAGATAACTTTCTATGAACTAGGAAACCAGCTCACCAGACAGTGACTCTGCAGGCAACTTGATATTGGACATTGCAGCCTCAAAAACTGTGATGAATAAATTTCTGTTGTTTATAAACTACCCAATTTATATTTTGTTATAGCATCTCAAGCAGGCAAAGACAGCAAAAATAGATAAGTACTACTTTGGTTATAGGAAACTGAGGTTGCATTTCCTCAATATTTTAAAAAGCATAGGAAGACTCCAGTGAAAAATGCAATTACTGTTGTTTCCTTGATTATATCTTCAATATAGAAAAACTGAGACAATTATCAAGGCAATATAAGTTTGAATTATTTGATTATTTTCAAAATCAAAATTTTTAGATATAAATATTTATCAATTTATCTCAATTTTTAATACATTTCATACTACCCACCAATTGAATAATTAATTACTCTATTATCTATAACTCTTACCTCATAATTAATATTATTATCTTAGTCTTAATACTTCAGTTAGCACAATTCATCACAAGAATTTATCTTCTATGGGCACAAAGACATATTCTCTCTAGCTCATTGTTGTATCTTGAGAAACAAGCACAGTATCAGGTATAAATATGTACACATTTAGTAAATATTCATTAAATAAATAATTATGCTGTTATTAAGTAGAAAAAAATAGTTTTAAGAAATAAAAGGGAACCCTCAGAATATTTTCTCTAGATGCTTTTGATGAGAGAGAGAGAGAGAAAAGACTTTTAGGAATAAATAAAGGATTTTTTAGATACAAGGATATTTTATTTGAAACGAAATTATTAGTTGCTGATATCTAAACTTGCACATGCCTCTACTACAAATGAGAAAGAAAGAGTGATATTCTGGTTTCCTAACACTTGCATATAATCCATAGGTGTAATTGCTCTACAGATAAAGTTGACGAGCTAAGCAAGAAAATTGGTGGTGATTTGGGGACATATAAGGAAAGATTCAGTTAAGTTATATTTTAGCTACTTACCTTAGTTCAAAGAGAGTCCAAAGTATATAAATGAGAGGAAAGTTGCTATGGTTTCTCCCAGTTGTTTCTTTTTTTAAAAAACTGCCGTCCTTTGGTATCCAGATTCCTTATTCTTTCTTTAGTTATAATTTATAAGTGAATAATATTTTGATGATTTTAATAAAACCATAATATACCTGATAAAATATTTAATGGGGTTTTATACCCATCTTGTCTAAAGGTCTTTATAACTTTGATTTCATAAGGATCTATGCAAACACAATTATGACAATTTTAGATAACAATGCTAATGTACAGGACTAGCTATAAAAATACAAAACCTATCATTTCTATGTTGGTGAGACAACCATGAAAAAAACTTAAAAAAAAATAAAATCCAATAGCATCTCCTTTGCCCAGTAATATGAGAAGATAAGACCTTCTATATAAATGAATATATCCAGAAAAGTTATCTAAATAGCTTTTTAATTAAAACACTTTAAAAATTATAGTATAAACTTCCTTGTTATATTACAACAATTCTAAATATATAGTAAATATAAGATATAATGTAACATCCAGTTAATGGTAATATAATTGAGTCTTTCAATTTATTTCTTATATTTTGGTGAGGTATAGTAGATTCCTTCTTAAGAAGATGTCTTGTATTACGTTGAAGTCTAATAACCAACAAGGTTTCCATTCACTATACCAAAAGCCTCAGACAGCTGGGAATTTTTTTTTTGCTTTTTCTGTTACTTGGTCATTTCTCTTCTCTATCATCATTTACCCTGTAATAAGCCTATATTCATTGCTCCTGTTTTTCTTCCTCTTTCTGAGTGTTGTGTATAATTTCTGCCATTAGTCCCTACAGTCTATAAATGTTACCAATGAGAACAAGATAATCAAGTACTGAAAGCAAAATATACTTTCTGTCTAAAAAGATCCTATAAAAGTGCATTAGCTAGTTTCATTGAGTCTAATCATTTTCCCTTATTTCAGAGTTGAAAACTAGCCTAGAAAGTTATGCTTGTTTAAATTCTTAGAACTAGATAAGTAAGGAATAACGAATCTGAATTAACCCAACAGTATCACATCCATCAATTCAACAATACATGTAGAGAACCTATTAGGTGCCAGGCACCAGTCTGGTCCCTCGAAATATATCAGGAACCAAAACAGGAAAAGTACCTGCCTTCATAAAGCTACACTTAGTAAGGGAATATAGAAAATAAACAAATTATTTGGAGAAAAATATATGATATAAAGAGAATAAACAGTTCTGAATGTGTGTGTTCTGTAACATATGGTGGTTAGGGAGACCCAGATAAAATGACATTTGAGTAGAGACCTGAAGGAAGTAATAGGGTGGGATGTATATTATATGAGGGAAAAGTGGCTAAAGTAGAGAGAATAATAACTGTAAAATAGGTCTAAAATGGAGGCATTCTTGGCTTTTTCTAGGAAGAGCAGGGCATCCAGAGCATCTGGAGCAGTATGAGCAAAGGAGTGGAGTAGAGGACACAGTTAGTGAGGGAGGGTGGGGCCAGAATAGAGCAAGGCAAATATCTTGTCTTGTATTATGAGGTGGAAAGGAAGCCATTGGAGGCTTTGAGAAGAGGAATGGCATGGTCTCCCTTGACATTGTGATAAATGATTCCTCTGACTATTGTGTTGATAATAGATTTTAGAGAGCAAAAGTAGAAGCAGGGTGAACTGTTATATGCAATAAATTAGGCAAGAAAAGTTGCTGGTGCTGATCCACATGTGTGCAGTGGAAGTAGTGAACATTGGTTAGAATCTGAATATTTTGAAATAAAAAAATATTTCCTGAGCAACTGCAAGGAAGAAGATGGAGAAGCCTGCAAGAAGGGTGTACTTTAAAAAGGGCAATAGAATTTAGGTTTTGAACATGTCAAATTTGAAATGCACATTTATGTAGAGAAGAGTGAGCAATTAAGTGCTTATGTTTTGAGCTTCAGAGAGAGGTCTTAGGAAGAGATGTAAAATTGGAGGATGAGTAAAAATACACCATGTTTGTAGGCTTGAGATTTTTATCCAATAGAAAGGCAAGAAGTCATAACAGAGGTGGAAAAAAATTATGGAGGCTTTGTGTTTGAGTGGGAAAGAGGGATGAGATCTAGTGAGCAAGTGGAGAAGTTAGCTTTCGTTTTTTGGTGTTTTGTTTTGTTTTGCTTTCTTTTGTTTTGTTTCAGAGACAGGGTCTCACTCTGTCACCCAGGCTGGAGTACAGAGCTCACTGCAGCCTTGAACTCCTGGGCTCAAGGGATCCTCCTGCCTCAGCCTCTTGAGTAGCTATGACTACAGGTGTGTGCCACCAAACCCAGCTCAATTTTTTTTTTAATTTTTTATACAGATGGGATATCACCATGTTGCCCAGGCTGGTCTGGGCCTCTGAAAGAGCTAGGATTACAGGTGTGAGACACTGCGCCCGGCCTCAAAAGTTGATTTTAGATCAAAGCACAGATGTTAGATCCCTAAGAACAGATGAAAAAAAAAAAAAAAAAAGCCAGAACATATTGGCACAGAAGCAAGTGGCAGGATATGTATGGTGGTGGGAATTCAAGCAAATTCCCTTCCATTCCATCTAATATTTGTAGGGATATAAAAAGCAAGGTGTTCAGCCATGATTAATGATGGGGAAAAGATTTTTCCAGGTTTGAAGATGGACGAAAAGAGTCTATAAATATGGAAGAATAAATTGGGAAATATGTTAGTCTTTTTAAGAAGCACTGAGAGATAATTTGAAGTTGATGGTACAGAATTCTTAGAATGGGAGAGAAAAAATAATGCTTATCATGTTTACTCTCCTAATTGAGACAAAAGAACTCCCGCAATATCTTAAATGAAATATGCCACCGCAGTTTTGATAATTGAATAGATTGAGTAGTTTGGAGGATAAATTACCATATAGATATAGTCCACACATAGTCCACACTGTTTACTTACCAGCTTACAATATAATAAATTTCTTTTATCGAAGGATTACTAGGACTTTTGTAAGTTTTGGGACCTTGACAGATAAAAGTCTAGGGCATAAAAACAAAAGGCTTCTTCCAGGAGACAAGAACAGTTTTGAAACTGAAACAAACTAAAGGTATACTCTCTTTTAAAACAAGGGTAAATAAAGGTGTGGTTCAAACTTTCCAGCAACCTACAGAACCTTTACGAAGTAAGAATTACTTTTTTGGTAATGCAATATGTGTTACCTCATAAATCAACATTTTTTTAATAGAAGATTTAAGCTACAATTGTTTTAACTACAATTTAAACCTATTTCATATGTATGCTTGTGCAGTAAAGACAGAAGACAGAAAACAAAATTTGCTTCCTTAATTTTGGCCCTTCTAAAGACCAACTTTTGTTCAACTCCTAGTCTCATAGCCTTAAAGAAATTGCAGTACTTCGGTAGTTAACACATTGATCCATAAATATACAATTGCAAATATTTGATTTTGTTTCAACTTTAGATAGGCTTAACTATTGCATAAAGTGAAATAGATTTACATGGGGTTAGCAGTTCCACTGAAGGGCAAACTTGGAGTGAAATTAATAATGATAAGTCAATGTTTCTTTATTAAAATATTGCAACAGAAGTCTTAGCATGGAATTCAAAATTAGTAACTAATCATGTTTTAAATTATCAGAACATTTCAATCTTTCCTGTCATCCATCATTGAATATTAAGATAGTTTTAATAAGGGAGAAGACGAACAATACTTTTGGTCTGGAATCTAAATCTCTCACAAGTATATATTAGGTTATTAAGTATGAAATGTCTGATTTCCTTAAGTACTAAGTTTGACATTTGATATCTCTGACACTTCACTTTGACACTTCTTGTTTTATTTTTATTGTGAAGGCACATCCTCAGTCTTTCAAGTGCACATTTTGGCTTGTAATTGGCTGTCAAAAAAATTTTTAGAGCAATTTTTGTGAAACCACGGATAAGTAAAAAATTCGTGTTATTTTTGAATATGAGTTCCATCATGGAACCAATGCAGTACAGCTCGAAATATCAACGAAGTGTTTGGGAAGGATGGCTTATGAACGCACAGTACCTCGATGGTTTGAGAAGTTCTGTCTAATGATTTTAATCTTGAAAATGAACCACAAGGGCGACCTGAGACCAAGGTGGATAATGATGCGCTGAAAGCTGTAAGAGAAGCGAATCTATCTCAACCTATGCGTGAATTAGCAGCAAGATTTGACGTTACTGTTCGAACAATGTTGGACCATTTGAAACAAATGGGCAAGGTAAAGAAGCTGGATAGATGGGTACCACATGAATTAACAAGCATCAGAACAGAAATCATCTTGAAGCTTGCTTTTCTTTGCTGTCACAACATAAAAGTGAACCATTTCTACATCGTACTGTTATGTGTGATGAAAAATGGATTTTTTTTGACAATCGCAAGTGTTCAGCACGTGATTTGGTAAAGACGAAGTGCTGAAACACAGCCCAAAACCGAATATTCATCAAAAAAAGCTAATGGTGTCTGTTTGGTTGGTTCATCGGTGGTATTATCCACTACATCTTCATGAAAGCTCATCAGTCGATTACCCCAGAAGTCTACTTCAACCAGTTGGATGAAATGAGGATGCTTCCGATTAAGCAGCTGAGATTGATCCATAGAGACAGGCCAACCCTCTTGCAAGACAACACTCGACCATGTGTCACACAAACAGCGCTGCTCAAACTACAGAAGCTGGACTTGGAAACTCTCTGTCATCCACCGTATTCACCAGACCTTGCACCAACTGACTACCACTTCTTCCGGGCTTTGGACCACTTCTTGCAAGGAAAGATATTCAATTCTCAACAAGCTGTGGAAAATGCCTTTCACGATTTCATTGCTACTCGCTCTCCGGGCTTCTTTGCTGCTGGCGTAAACAAGCTACTGTTAAGGTGGCAAAACTGTGTTTATAGTTTAGGCACATAGTTTGATTAATTGTACTGCTTCTTGTGTGAGATATGAAAAACTACTCTTCTGATTTGAAGTCAAACATTTCATATTTAATGATCTAATATAACAATAATCAGGTGGTCTTCAGCTAATATTCAATTTTACATTTCTGTGATATTGACTGATAACATTTTTCTCATACAAATCCATTTCTGTGGTTAAATATACTCTTTTTACTGTAAAAGGTAACACAAATAATACATAGAACATATTATTGAAATTTGTACTTTGGTTATGATTCATGTGCATTATATCATCACAGTTTTTTCCTAATGAAAGTCATGCATTTGTCAGGTGACTAATGAAGTTTACAAGTACAATTCTTTATGGTAAAAAGAATTAAGCTAACTTTTTTGAAGAGTGATTAACCTTTGATGTTGATCTGATTAACAGAGTACTAATTAGCATGGCCATATTGTTGCAGACTACCTCACTCTCTAAACCATTGCTTATCAAATCACTGTATTTTTGAAATCAGTTTTGTTAATCCTTCTTTCAACAATAAAAGAAACTCTTAATTGTAATCTTCTGAATTTGCTCCTCTTACTTGATTTTTGCACAACTAAGCTTTGGGGTTTTAGATTCATGTTATTGTTTTTTCTGAAGAACAATAAACAGAAATTGAGAAAATGCAAATAAATTTTAATATAGCTTTTATTGACTTACCTGTAATATTCAGATTTTAAAAATCATATAATGCTTCCTTTCTGCTTCCTTTATAAGGTGTTTGAAATTGCTGATTTTTTAATTTTGTATATTTTATAATATTACTGTCACTCAATAAACTTTGCACAAATAAAAATGAGTCTTACAACAGATTATATATTTAGTCATATATTTTCAGAGATATGCATACATGTGTATGTGTGAGTAAAGCTCTGTCCAAAAATAAATATTTCAGTACTAGAAAAAAATGAAAATAATTTAGGATAAATATTATTTAATGGAGTTCTGTATTTGCCTCAATCATATTCAGATACAGAAAAAATATACGATGGTAGAATATTATGAGCTTTGGAATCATGGGTCTAATTGTGAAATGTGCTATATGTGTGACCTTGGACATGTCAATTAACATTTCTGAGCTCAGATTGCTCAGGTATGATGCAAACATTTATGTACAATAATATAATTGCTGTGATCCACGTGTACAAGTCAGATGATTTTCCCACACTACTCCTCTAAACCTATAGCACTGAAACTCAGCTTGTCTGGGTCCCAGATTTTTACTTGCCCTTCCTCAGACAAGTTTGCTTTATCATGCTTGCCCTATAAGAAAACAGAACAATAGAGAGAGAGAGAGACAGGTTTCCTCCAGGGAATGCATAAAAGCACCACATATCAAACAGGGTGCCCTAGCTCCAGCATGCCTCTGTCTGGGGACAACAGGGGGATTGGGAATCTGAAAGCTCTCTTCTCTTGATAACCCTATGAAGCCTATTACGTATTTTATTTTATGCAAAGATGTCAGTCAAAGAATACAAAATTTCAATTAGATAGAATGAATAAGTTCAAGAGATCTATTGTACGACATAATGACTATAGTTAACAAAACATTATATTATTGAAAAATGCTAAGAGAGTAGATTTTAAGGGTTCTTACCACAAAAATGAAAACTTTATGAAGCCTATTATTTTAACCCACACAGTGTAATATTGTAGAATTTGTCCTGAACCCTGTTACATGAGATGCAATGACCCTGAAAGGAACCACTTTGAATGGTAAGTACCTAACACAGTGTCTGGCACACAGTAAGTGCATCATAAATGCTAGTTATTTTCTCATTGTCATCCACTTTGCTAGCCTTTGAATAAATGCAGACGACTTATGGGAGATAATTTAGAGCTAGATTTGTTTTTGTTCTTGTTTCTTAGCAGAAAATATATAAAGCAATTTTCTGCTAATTTGAGATGAGCAATCCATTTTGTTGTTTTCTTCTGAAGACAGAAACAGATTATCTACGGCTAATAAAAGACAAATGAATTTTTTTTTTTACATCAGGAACATAAAGTATACATCAAGAACCTAACAGTGTCACTATTCCATCTAACTGTTAGGGTCCTGAGTACATACTTAGGCTCTGTTGCTAGAAGATAATAAGCTATAGTGAAAGTATAACACTAATTTCACAGCCCTTAAAAGAAAGAATCTCTTATTTTTGCTTTTCTCGCATTGAAATTGAAACATTAATTGGGAAACAATTTTTCATTTGCTTGATTTTATTTTTAATTCTTTATAAGAGCAGAGGAAAATGTAGGTAACATATATGTGCAGTTTACAAATGAACATTCATGCACCTATCATCAAGCTTAAGATATAAAATAACAACAATGGATTTGTAAAAGCATATGTATATCAAGTGCAAAGATTCCCTTTTCCCGGTCTCCAAAGATAACCTCTATTTTTGTGTTAACGTCCCTCTTTCTTTTCCTTAGCATTTTACTGCATGAGCGAAAGACTGATAGTTACTTACCCCATATACTTTCCGCCACTTCTCTCTTAGTATAGAGGCCTGATTTTATTGCAAGTGGCTATGTGCTTCCTTTGAAGACAATAGTGACCTCTGAGATGAAAGATCTAAGTGAAAGTCATTGGGTGAGACTCTTAGAAGAACCCTTTATCTATCTATCTGGCTTTCTTTCTTTCTCTCTTCTCTTTTTTTCTTTTTTTGGTTCCCTTTCCCCTTATTACTGTCTGTAATGTGTTCTTGACGTCTGATCATCAACATTCACCTTTTAAACTTGAACATAGAGAACAGTGCTAAGTATGGAGAAGCATTAAAAAAAAAGAAGATGGAAGCTCTGTGCAATCCCTCAATTAACAACCTCCAGGCTTTAATTGAAAAATAAGATTCTACATTATTTGAGCTAATATAATAAGGTCTTTGTAAGTTTAATATAAATCCTAGCTCCTATTACACATCATTATTTATCCATTAAAAATATTCTTTTTTTCGTGGATTTTGATGCATATGTAAATGGAATCATATTATAAAAAAGACTTTTGTTGTTTGCTTAGTTACTCTATATTGATATTTTGAGATTCATGTAGTTCCTTTATTTTCACTGTTATATGAGATTCTCTTTTGTGTATGACCAACAATTTACTTATCCATTCTATTCTTGATGGAGATTTGCATTGTGCCAACACTTATTTTTATTACAGTGATGCTAAGAGCTGTCATGCTCCTGGATCACATATGAAAGATTTTCTATATTATATACTATGATTGGAATTCCTAGGTCATTGTATATGTGCATTTTAAAACATATTTAGTAAGGACAAATTGTACTCCTACATAATTTTAACTATTTAAACTGTGGCTAGCTATGAAAGAAAACACATTTTCACTAACATTTTGAATTATCTTTTTTAAAATTTTTTTTCTAGCCTAGTGGATATGAAAATTTATCTCATGGCATTATTTTGCTTACCTCAGTTTCTAGTGAGATTGAGTATTTTTACCATATGTTTTTGCAACATTGGCTGCTTCTATGAAGTGACAAATAATGTCATTTGTCCATTGTACTGTTGAATCTGTTACATTTAGTACTTTATAATAACTATTTTGTATTAAAAATACAAATTTTATGTCACTTGGAAATTATAAATATATCTTTGTTGCATTCATATTTACTATTTTTGGTATAATGTAGTTGAATAAATCAATCTTCTGCTTTATGATTTGTGGTTTTATTTTATGTCTTGTTTAGAAATTATCTTCCAATAACAATTAGGTGGTTTCAAATGTCTTTCTTTTGTAAGTATATGGGTAATCAATTTTCTCAGCACCATGGCTTTGTTCTCTTAACTTCTCATCACTGATCCGAAACGCTACCTATTTCATTAACAAGGTTTTCAGAGAATGTTTGGTCACTTTTGTGGATCTTTATTCTATACTTTCACTTAATTTTCTATCCTTGCACAATAGCCCACTATCTTAAATACTTCAGTTTTATAATTAGCATAAGCAATTATGGGTCCTTGTTCTTCTCCAAAATGTTTTGCTTATTTTTGACCATTGGATCTTCATATACGTTATTGAAATAGCCTGTCAAGTTTTGTGAAAATCTTATTTATGAGTTTAATTGGAATTGCACTGAAACAATAGATGGATTTGTGGGATATTAGCATTTTTAGGATATTGCACTTTCCTGTTTAGATATAGTATGCCATGTCATTTATTTAGATTTTGTAAAAATATCTTTCAAAACACTTTTGAAATTTTTCTCATAAGATCATGCACATATTTTATTATATTTATTGGAGATACTTTACATTTTTGTTGCATTTGTAAAATATGTCTTGGTTTTGGTTTGTATGTTTTATTTTCTGATGCCTAAAACTGCATGTATGTAGCTGATGCCTAAAATTGCAATGTTAAATAGAAAAATTGTTACTAAATATATTTTTTGTTACTAAAGTAAAACCCTTTAGTGTTTTAATGCATTGAATTAATTCCTGCTGTAATTTTTTGCAGCTATCATTTCTAGGTTAAGTAAATAGCATTTTATTTCCAGTGTGTTAGACATTTTTTTTTATTGTGAAGACTTTGTATCAGAATTTTATATCTATGTTCAATGCTGAGATTGACCTATGATATTCTTCTTTTTTTTTTATCCTATTCTGTCAGGTTCTTTTACCAAGGTTTCACTAGCCTGACAAAATGAGTTGTTAAGTTGTTTTTTTCATTTTTCAAGAAAAATGAAAATGTTGTAGATTGGACATATCTGTTCTTTGAATATTTGGTAAAGGTCAGATAAAAATTTTTGGATTTTTTTAATGATTCCTATATTATTTACATTTCTAAAATTTATAAGAATAACCCAATAAAGGTCATTTCTATTAAAAATTTGTATATAAATATAGTTTATTATTATGTCCATTTCTATTCTAAAATTAGCTTAATCTTCAGCTTTCGTATTATTTCCTACTCTGAAACGTGTGGTTCTAACCAGTTTCCTCCTTTGTCTCTTCAGCTGCCTTGGAGCTGCCTACTGTTATCTTTAACTAGAGCCTGTCTTTCTTAGAAGTGCTTCAGATATTTAACATGCCTTTCTTACAGGCTTCAAATATTTATATTTTCCGACTCTATTGAAAGTGGCTTGCTCTATTTAAGCTCTATGAAAGCAACTATTTATTATTGTTTTGAGGGTATATATTTTGATAGATACTGTGAAAGATAAAATACACATTATGATAAAAAAGTAAGTTTTATCCACTATATTGTAAAGACCCTGTTTAATTTTATGAATAATATAATATATTCATTAATATTTTAATCTATGAGTGGCTGGCGATAGCTTATAGTGTTATCATTTACAAAAACTTATATAAGTTTTACCTTTGATCATTAAGACTTTAGGCCTGGAATTTTCAGCATTGAATTAAGTCAGTGAGAAATTATTTGGCGACCGAAAATCCTGGCAATCCTCAAATGGCAATGTATAACAGGTTGTCTGATATATGTGTTGGGAATTTCCTACATAGTCTGCAAGTTTGATAATAAAAGCAACAGGTTGAGTTTCCAAATTAAAACAGTATTTTAAAGGTGTGCAACATATAAAATATTGAAGAGTTACTTTACTTCTTGGTTTAGAGTTTTAGATCACATTTTTAGCTATGATAACTATAATTTTGATTAATAAAGGACTAGGGAACATAATTGGAAGAAGCCTATTATTATATCCCATTTTTGCCTAAAGATAAATGACGTAAGTGTAAAATATAGGCATAGATTTTTATCTATTGCACAAAATATAATTCCCTTACAAAAGTTTTACTTGTATGATTGTTGTTATAGCCATGTTTGTGATTTTTATTTAATGATGAAAATACTGAATTAACAAGGGAAGAGAGAATATTGTAGTGATTAAAAGCATAAACTGTAGGGTCACATCATTTGGGTATATCTTGAATCCACACTTACTATGCAACAAGTTACCACACCTCACTATGCCTCCATTTCCTGATCTGTAAATGTGGAATTACTTACATGGTGCTAACTTAATAGATATTACTGCATGTATATTAACTTTGACATATTCAAGTATTTTCTTATCTTATGGTTATTACGATGTGATTTTTATTGCCATTGCTGTTATTTAATACTATTTTATTTATACAAGAAAAATTATGTATACAGCTGCATCTATTTAAAGGATTGTAAGGTTATCACATATATACTAAAATTATAAAAAGATAAAAATTTAAAAACGTTTCATGTATACATTTATGTCTCCCTGCTGACTATCTGTATTCGAGTCCCAGTTATTCCATTTACTAGAAATAGTCTACTATGGAAATTTCTTATCTATCAAATGACAATATAATAGCACCAACCTCACTGTTGCTGATGAAATTAAGTAAATTAATGCATAGACAGAATTTAGGATAGTATCTAGCACACAAGTGCTCAACACCTCCAAATAAATTTCTAATGTTTATGTGCATTTATGCAATATTTAATATCTTCATATGCCTTTTAAAAGCTCTAAAGGAGAACAATAAAAATATCAGCCATGTATAGGCATTTTCAATGTAATATTTTATTTCAGGTTGAAGCTAACGATATAAGTTAGTTCTGAAAACAAGCTACAAGAAAATCTGCCTCATCAATCTCAATGGAGTAACATAATTAATTTTTCAGCGATCATTACACAGTCTAATAAGATTTGAAGTTATAATACAGGGTCTTCTCCATAAAATTACTAAGGGTTGTAGTTTCTTTCAATCTTGAATTGTCACCATCTGTTAAATTTTCTCTCCAAGATTGCACCAGTAGGGGAAAAGATGGGACAGCATTCTGTGTGGGATATAGTAACAAGACAGGGCTGGAGATGGTTTACATCACATTTTTGTTGCATTACATCAGCCAAACTAGATGCAGCTAGACTGACAAATATGTCCTTTGTCCTCAGGAGGAAAATGAAATGAACGTCATGTGTTCATCACATTTCCTCTATTATAAATATTACAATTTTGTTAGAAATTTCATATAATTTTCCTGCACATCATTCATATCATCGAATATTGCTGAAGCATGTGAGGGCAACTATATAAAAACAAATAAAACCTGGATCAATAAAAAGGAATAACGAATATGGGATGTAAATGATGAATCCTTAAATTATGTTAATAGGAACATGTTTATTATCATAGCTGAGAGTTAGTAATATAAACTAGTAATAAGAATTTCTGAAGCCTGGTTCCTGGAAATAATATTATATATTATAATTCTGCAAGAAATCTAACAGAAAAATATGCCAACAGTTATCATCCATTTTACATATTTTAAAGAATTCTGGCAAGTGACAACTTCACAAAGTAATCATTTCAAAAAATGTATTGCCAAATACAACATTTTTTTAAGTATGCCATATGCAAAAGAAAATGATTGAAAGATTCATGGCTGAATTTTTGTAGTACTAATCTTCACAGAAATGAACAGTATGTGCCATATAAAGCTGTGTCACAATAATTCTTTCTCCATTTCATAGTAATTCTTTCAGATTGAAATATTTGTCCAGAAGCACACAGAACGAGCCATATTGTTATTGCATTGTATTGTCATGAACAGAAGCTTCTCAAAAGACGAAAGACTAATGGCCAATAAACATGAAAAAATGCTCAACGTCCACATCATTAATCATCAAGGAAATGCAAATTAAAACCACAATGAGATATCACCTTACCCCAGTTAGAATGGCTTCTATTAAAAAGTCCAAAAACAATATATGCTGGCATGGATGCAAAGAAAAAGGAATGCTTACACACTGTCGGTGGGACTGCAAATTAGTACAACCCTTATGGAAAACAGTATTGTCAAATGTTTTAAAAGTAAGTTTATCTGGGTATCTATTTTGCCCAATTTTATTCAACTTTTGCTTTCTAATTATTATCTTAATAGCTTTATTGAGGTATAATTTAAACATAATATTCACACATGTTTATATTTCAATAAATTTATAGAGTTGTGCAACCACCTTGGTCCACTTTTAAACATTTCCATTGAGCCTATTTAATCCTCTCTCCCACCCCCTTTCCCAGGTAACAACAGATCCGATTTTTATTTCTTTACATTTGTTCTGAAAATGTCATATTATAATATAAATGAAATCATATAATGTATAGTATTTTGTGTCCTGCTTCATTCATGAAGTATATCCATCTTACATATACATAGTTTATTCTTTTTGTATTTATGTAGGTATTCCACTGCATGGCTATACCACATTTATTTATTTATTCACCAGCTGGGTTGTTTCTATTTTGGGGCTGTTATGAACAATGCTGCTATGAACATTGGCATACATAGGCTTTGAGTGGATATATCTTTTTATTTCTCTTGGATAGATTTTTTTTTTGGACTGAAATTACTGGATCATGTGATAAGCTTATGCTTAACTTTTTAAGAAACTGACAAACTGTTACAAAGAGGTTGTACTAGTTTCATTGGCACAAGCAGTGTAGGAGGGTTCCAATTTCTTGAAGTCGTCATAATGCCTGGTATTGGTTATGTTTTGTATTACAGTCATTCCAATCCATGCATAAGAAGATATAATTGTGGTTTTAATTTTAATTGTACTAATGATTAATGATGTTAAGAACATTTTCTAATTCTTAGTAACAATTTGTATGTCTTCTCTGATAAAAAGTTTATTCAATTTGTATGTCTTCTCTGATAAAAAGTTTATTCAATTTGTATGTCTTCTCTGATAAAAAGTTTATTCAAGTGTTTTGTCCATTTTTGAATTGGGTTGTTTTCTTATTATTATTGAGTTGTAAGATTTATTTATATATTCTAGATAATAATTCTCCATCAGATATATGATTTGCAAACTTTTTATCCCATTTTAGATTTCTATTTCTGGCCAAAATGGAGTAACCCCATTCACCCCAGGTCTGTCCTCTTACAAATAAAATACTCTGGACATAGCACAACAAACAAGCTTAGGAATACTCTGAATGGTGAAATGAAGAAAATTGACTGGCTGGTAAACTTAGAACTTGAGGAATAATGTGGCAGTGCATTCCCTGTATTTCCTTATTATATGCCACACGTCTCAGTCAGAGTGCTGCAGAAGCCTGCACTGGGAACTACCATTGGGCACAGACAAAATAGATAGATACAAAAATAAATTTTTCTCCCTACCTAAATGTTCATGAAAGTGTGGTCTAACAACTCAGAAATCATTCTTAGCATGCTTACTCCAGCCAAACACTAATGTAAAAAAGCAGACACACATATGTAAACATCTCACCTCCTCACCCCCACCCCCATCTTTTCAGGCAGAGACACTCTGATTCCCCTACCTAGTAGCTGTTGGTGAGGCCACACAGAGAGCCTCCATCCTTATCCAGAAGCAACAACATATAAGGAGGTGGCACTAGGCAGGACAAATGAAGACACTATGTATAAACAGTCATAAGAAAAATGCTGTAATAAGCAATCACAAATTTTTGAATCATATTAAAAAATAGAAAATTTTAGCAAATAAAAGTTATAAAAAATGGAAATTATAGAGCTGAAAAAATATAACAGTAATTAAAAAAACTTACTTGATGAACTAAATAGTAGAGTGGGAATAATAAGGAATAAAGTCAGTGAACTCAAGCACAGAACAATAGAATTTACTCACTCTGAAAAACAAAGAGAAAATAAGCAAACAAAAATAAAATAAACAAAAAATAAACAAAAGCCCTTGAACTTGTGGGACAATAACAAATGAATTAAGATTAATATCATTGAAGTCTCAAGGAAGAGTGACAAAGATTGGAAGATCAAAATAGTATTTAAAGAAATAATGAATGAAAATATATCAAATTTGGTAAAAGTGAAAAAATCATCTCTACATTACATGTAACACCTAACAATGTAAATGCTATGTAAATAGTGGTTATACTATATTATTTTAAAATATGTATTGTTTTTGTTGTTGTATTATTATTTTTATTGTGTTTTTCTTTGAATATTTTTGATCTGGAGTTAGTTAAATCTGTGGATGTGGAATCCATGGATACAGAGGGCTGAATATACTGTATTATAATTTTTCTGTAAATGTAAAACTATTTTTTAAAAAGTTTTTCAAAAGAAACACTACCTATTTATACTACCTATAAGAAGTTAACATAAAATATGACATAGGTATGTTGAAAATAAAAGGATGAAAAAAGATACACCAGGCAAACCATAAAAAAATGAAAAATAGGAGTGAGTATATTTATGTCAGATAATATAGATCTCAGAGCAAAGAAATAGAGATATAAATACTAGAGATAGAGGAACATTACGTGTGATGAAAGGATCAATCCACAAAGAAGACATAACAATTCTAAGTTTGTATGTACCAAACAATAGAGCCTTAAAAACAAGCAAAAACTTTATAGAGCTGAAAGAAGAAATAGGCAAATCCACAATTATCGTTGGGGACTTGAACACCCCATTGTCAGTAACTGATAGAACTACTTGATAGAAAATAATTTTCACCACTGCCAAATTTCCACCACTGCCAAATTTCCCTGTGGTGTGTCTTTGCTGTTCCTCACATTGATGTTTCTCAATACCTTTCTCTGAATCTGAAACCAAAACACAATATTTAGTTTTGCACCAAAATGAGTCTTCCTGGGCTTTTCCTCTTCAACCACACAAAGTCCTCTCTTTTCTGTTTAGGCATGTACCTCAAAACCCCTAAAGTTTCACTTATCTTTTTCCTATTGCCATCACACCCATTTTTTTATATTACTGTCACAATATTCAAACTTACTCTGGTTATATTTTTAGTAATCTCAATATCCAGACAGAAAATCCTTCCAGTGTTCAGTTGCAGTGCCCTCTGCACCTTGGGCTCCACTGTTAAAGTAATCTTATTCTTTGCTTTATATCTGTATGCCATGTATCTTCTATTTGTCCCTCCATAGTTGTGTTTACTATGTCTGACTCTTTCCCTCTGGGTTCTCATATGCATTTCCTCCCTGGATCTCCATATTTCTATACTATCTCGTATGTTTCACCTAAATGAATACCTTTATAAGTAAGATCTCAGCTGTTTCAGTTCAATTGTGCTACCTGTTTGCTTTTGGCCCTCTCACTGGCAGAATCAGCCACTCACTTCTGTAATCAATAAACAACAAATCTGTTCTATTTCAATCATCATTATTTTGCAGCCCATGATCTCTCCAGTTCACTCCCTCTATTATTCTGCCAAGAAAGTCTTCAAATTCAGCTCAACCTACAATACAATGAAACTTCACATTTTAGCAATTTCTCCACCCCCTCATGTGCTCACTTCCCTTCCTACCTAGCTGAGATTCTGATGACCATTATTATAACCACACACTTGCATACGTCCTCAACCCACATATGCTAAGCCTCCTCTTCATTTTACTCACTTGGAAAAAGCACAACTCTGTGTTTACTCAGCCTCCAAATTTATGCAACTAACTGAATGTGGCTGGAGAAAATCACACACACTTGTTTCCGGGACTCACCTTAAATTCCTGACCATAAATTTGAAATGCGCACTTTAACTTACATAGGAATTCTATTTTGTGTCCCTATGCCATTCATATGCTACCTTTTCTGGATGGTAATGTCTTAGTTTCTTTCTTCTCAAAACTCTAATACCTGTTCTGGACTCCCAGTCTCAGCTGATGACTGTTTCCAACGTCATGCCACTGAGAACATAGGAACAATTGACAGAGAATTTTTATACACTCCCACTATCATAACACTCGCCTAACATATCTGAGTATAGAACTACATACTCTGTTTTCTCACCTCACCCCCTGATTCTATTTAAAACTAGTGCCTTTACTTGTATATTATCTCCTTCATCTCATCTACTTGAAATATCTTACCAAATATTTAAAACCAACCCCTCTACTTATATGTTACCTCCTTCATCTCATCTATTTGAGAATATTGTACCAAAATGTGCTCTCTTTGCCGGCATGATCATTACTTGATGATCTACAACTTTTCCTGAGAACAAACAAGTAAAGAATTAATGTGTTGTTACTGATATTGCAAATTTAATATGTTATGGAAGGATAACATAACCAATCTTGACTGAGATATGTTCTAAAGTCCTTATAATAACATCCATGGTCTTGCCCTCTGCCACCTCTTTCCTTTACCTCCTACTATCTACTATTCCTGCTCCTCCTCCTCCTGCCTTTGGTGACTGCTGTATAATATTATCCCCCTTGATATTCCTGTACATTGCCAGAAATTACTTGCATCAGAGTTTTTACATGTTTCTCTTTCCTGGGAACACTTTTCCCTCCTACTCACAAACTCATGCCCTCGATGGCTTCAGGTCTCTGCTTAAGCACATATGAGGCCTTTTAGATCACCCTCTACCACAGTGATTCACCCATCAATGTCTCTCAGTATTTCCTACACAACTTAACCCTGTTTTGTTTTTCCCTGTAGCACTTACCACTTACCATATGTTATATATTAACTTCTTTATTTGTATACAACCTATATATTTACACTAGAGTATAAGTTCCATTGGGCAAGGAATTTATTATTTTTTCTTTAATGTATTCACAGAATCCATGCAGTACTTGGCAGTATTTTGTCCTCAGTAAAAATGTATTCATTGAATCAGAAATCTATTGGAAATTAATAAAGTCCAGAGAAGCTGAAAATATTTAATCAGATTTACATCTTTACAAAAGATTACCTGTGCATCTTCACACACATAAAATCCAAATATTTCCCCCAAATTTTCATAGTTAGGAAACACTCTTTTCAAATAATAAATTTAGTTTATGTGTCATCACACCTCTAAAGGGGTAATATTTCTATTTGCCATATATTAATCCAGATTTTAAAATAAGATCTACTAGGCAATATAATTTAAGAAAAAGAAAATCAAAACCTTATTAAATATAATACTTCACAAAATGAACTAAAAATAACACAGAATGTCTGAGTTTGATTGATTCTTATTATAGGCTTGATTGGTAAAGGAATTTTAATGACCCAAATGTAAAACAACTTCAAAATGAACACTAGATTTTCCTTTGCTTAGCTATCTTCATTAACAGAATCTTTCATGAGTCATGTAAATCCAAATACATGCTATCTTGTGCCATGACTAGAGTTCTCATTTCACTCATAATTTTTCAGGTAAAAAATTCTCATTTTTCTACGTGAGCAATTTAGCTATCTCGTTTATGCTTTTGTCATGCTTCCAAGAGAAACATGCTTTGAGATTTTTCATCTTCTACTCCAAATATTAATCAATTTCCCCCTGAAAAATAACAGTGACTTCCTAAAAAAATTTCTGTCACCAAGTGTTAGATTTTTTCTCTGTTTCTTGTTTATATCTATCTATCTATCTGTCATCTGTGTGTGTTTTTTCTGTGTTTATCAGTCTGAATATATGTATGTCATTCTATTTGCCCACTTTTTCTTTTTTTTTGATGGGCGCTTGTATTTGCCCACTTTTTATCTGTCTGTTTCCCTGTCTATATATCCTCCTATGTCTATTATTTGTCTCTCTCTATGCCTATCTATCATGTGTCTATCTTTCAGTTGTCTTTCTAGTGTTTATCTCTGTCCATCTGTTCACCTACCCATTTACATATGTACACATATGCACAAGTCAGTATATTAGTCACTAATGTATTATATTAATATATACATGTATGTGTCTATGTCCATGACTGTCTGCCTATCATCAAATGTATCTATTTGTCTATCTGTATGTCTGTCTTCATATCAATTTATCTATCTGTCTCTCTGTCTACCTATCTTTCTATTTGACTATCTAGCCATCGATCTATCAGTGGAATCACTGAGCTAAAGATGTGTATGTTTAAAGTTAACTAAAAATATTCATTTGCATGAATTTAACAAAATATACTAAAGTGTGCTATTGTTCATGGACATTTAAATTGTTTTTTTAATATCTGAAATAATGTATCTTTGTACAACTTAGAATTCCACTCTGATGAATTAATATTATGTAAGTATATAAACTCACAAAGATTTATTTTTATACAATAGAATCTTCTTGCTGTTAAAATTTACAAATGATTCAAATTATAAAGTATAAATGAACTCTTTCAGAAATCTCATGCCCAAGAAATAATCTAAGTGAAGTTGTTTCAACATTACTAAATCTGATTTAGGACATTATTTTCAGGAAATTTCTTTGAAGATTAAATGCTAGTAAGTTAGTTAAGAGAAGCAAGTATGGTTTATATACTTGAATATTATTATTGGATATATATGGGTTAATTATTCATTAAAGGTCAATAATGGAGACATGACAAAATTCAATTTTCACATGTAGAAGAATAGGCATATGTAAAGCAAAATGCTGAAGTGAACACAAATTTTATGTTATTTGAAAAATGTTAATTCTTGTCATTTCCCAGTACTTCTAATAGTTTATTAAAAGTTAAACTTTAAATATTTCAATAGTAAATCAGTGGACAATCCTCAGAAAAATGTACTAAGTCTCTCTTCACATTTTTATTGCTAAGATGAAGAAATATGAGTTTGATGCCAATTCAATGAAGCAAATTAGTAACATAATAAGTGACCTTAAAACTAGAAGGAGTGAATTAAAGAATGAATGCCCATCTTATAGGAAGGGTATTATTTATGCATAAAGGGTTTCTTCTCTGCCCTGACCTGGCCACAATTTTAGATTAATGACCTGGATAAGAGCATATCAATATGCTTTGAAAAGGTGTTAATGATTAGAAATGATGACAAAATTAAGATGAAATTTAGATCTGCATAATGGGATAAATTTTACAAGATTTAAGTAATAGAAATGCATTAAAGTTTTGAACATTTATTCACAAACATAACTTCAAAATTGTCAAAGAAGATGAGTTTGAAAAAGATCAGCTTTGAAAAGGATATATTTAATATATTAATTCAGTCTTTAATTATTTCTTGTGTATCTATTGTGTACTAAACATTGATAGAACAATAGTCTGATATGCTTATAAGAATTATGAATGGGATTGTGATTAATTAATAGTTGCTGCCCATAACTACCACTATAGAGATAAGATAACCTATTCCAAACAGATTTTCAAAATTCTTTCAAATATTGAGATAGTATCTCAAGATTATGTAAATTTAGGTCAGCAAACAATAAAAGCGACCTTCTTAAATTCAAGGAATTTATAAGTAGATTGAATTTTTAAATTCCAGAGGTTTTAACACTGTTCCTGAGAGATCATTAAAAGAATTAGGAGTGTTTAGCTGAAGAAATAAATATCTGAAATACAGGAAAACTCTTCCCAAAGACTTAATTGTTGAAAATCAAAAAAGTAGAAAAAGTGAATAAACTTGGTTTTTAATTTAATTTACTTTAATTTTTTATTTCAACAGATTTAGGGGTTTAACTGTTTTTTTGTTACATGTTGAACTGTATAGTGGTGAAGTCAGGGCATTCAGTGTACTCATCACCCGAAGTGTACACTGTACCCAACAGGTAGTTTTTGATTCCCCAGCCCTCTCCCACCCTGCCCCCTACTGAGCCTTCAAAGTTTATTATACCACTCTGTATCACCAGGTATATCCATAGTTTAGCTTCCACTTATAAGAAAGTACATGAGATAAAGAACTTTTTTCATTACTCTCATTCATCAGAACAAACATTTTGATATTCTATGTTATTATAAAAGATCCTGCAATTCTTAATATTATTAAATAATTGATTTTATTTCAATCTATCATTAGCAGCCCCAGTGGAAAGGCTAGCTTTTAATGAAGACAGAATTTTTAAACAAAAATGGAATTTTAGGGAAGTGAAGGTCTATGATAATTCATATTTAAATATAATTATATGCTTATAAGTATAAGAAAAATCAAATTATAAGTTTTAGCAAAATTAAGTTCATATATAACAGTGAAATCAACCCTAAACCATAATTAATGATGTATGCCATAGATATTATATGAGTCCTTTTGAAACAACAGAAAATATAATATGAAACAGAAATTATTAGTTTTGATCTATAGTTTTATGATATAAATTATAATATACTGCAATTAAAATTATTGCTATTTTCTCAGAAATGTTAAATTGAGACAAATGATTTTCTTGAGGCATGACGAAGAATCATTCCATTGCATCTACAGTCAGCACATTTTAACTCATTTGCATATAAACAAGAAAATTAAGATAATTTATAATACACAAATTCTAATATTTTTCAAGTTAATGAGTATAAAAACACAATATAAAAGTGATTAAAGGAAAAATAATAAATGTGTGCATACTCTGAAAGTAGTTTCCACCATTATGAAATCTTCCCTCTCAATTGTCTCTTAGAGGTTCATATATGAAATGTCTACAAAACTTATTTTTTTACATTACAAAAAATAGTCACAATTTCATTGTTAAAATTATCTATAAATATTGTGCATATGTCAGTATGGCAGTGTATATCATGGATATCCTCATTAAAGTTCATTTAATTATAAACAGAACTTTGAATATGCCTGGAGAAAGCAAATCATAAAACAAAGCTGTGCTTGCTGCTAATCATGTAGTTTTTATGTGGTTCAAAACTGGGAAAGATTATCCATCTTTTAAACATTTATGATGTTTGTAAATTTTTGAATGATTTTAGAAACAATTTTTATTGCTAAATTATGATTAAAGCTAAAAAATACTCATGACTTAAATATATAAAAGAAATTGTGTGGTAAATGTTATGAGACTAAATAAATAAAATTTTGAAGGACACTACATATAAATAAAGGGATGACACGAAAAGATAGTAAAATGAGTTTCAATTCCTTATTTTGGAAATATCAAAGGTTCACTTAAAATGCAAAGAACACTCCCTAGGCTCTACCAGGAAGAAATAAAATTCCTGAACAGATCAATATCAAGTATCGAAATTGAAGCAGCAATAAAAAATCTTCCAACAAAAAAAGTCCATAGATGGGACTTACCTCAAAATTATAAAAGCCATGTATGACAAACCCACAGCCAACATCATACTGAATGGGGAAATATTGAAAGCATTCCCGCTTAGAACTGGAACCAGCCAAGGTTGCCCACTTTACCACTTCTGTTCAACATAGTGCTGGAAGTCCTAGCCAGAGCAATCAGACAAGGGAAGGAAATTAAGCACATCCAAATAGGGGCAGAAGAGTCAAACTATCATTCTTTGCTGCTGATATATTGTATATCTAGAAAACCCCAAAGATTCTGTCTGCCAAGAGACTCCTGGAATTGATAAACAAATTCAGCAAAGTCTCAGGTTACCAAGTCAATGTACACAAATCAGTAGCATTCATATATGCCAACAACAGTCAACCTGAGAATCAAATCAAAGACTCAATAGCTTTCACAATAGCTACAAAGAAAATAAAATACCTAGGAATATATTTAACTAAGGAGGTAAAAGACCTCTACACAGAGAGCTATGAAACACCAAGGAAGGAAATTACAGTGGCCATAAACAGAGGGAAAAACATATCATGCTCACAGATCAGCAGAATCAACATTGTCAAAATGTCTCTACTACAGAAAGTGATCTACAGACTCAGTATAATCCCCATTAAAATACCAATATCACTTTTCACAGATCTAGGAAAAATAGTTCTATGCTTAGTATGGAACCAGAAAAGGCCCCAAATAGCCAAAGCATCCTTAAGCAATAAGAACAAATTAGGAGGCATCACTTTACCAGACTTCAAGCTATACTACAAGGCTATAGTAATCAAATCAGCATGGTACTGGCACAAAAACAGAGACATAGACCTATGGATCAGAATAAAGAACCCAGATATAAAACCATCCTTTTATTGCCATCTGATCTTTGATAAAACAGACAAAAACACACACTGGGGAAAAGAATCCCTATTCAATAAATGGTGCTGGGAAAATTGGATAGCCACATATAGAAGTCTGAAACAGGATCTGCACCTCTCACCACTCACAAAAATAAATTCACCATGGATAACAGACTTAAACCTAAGGCATGAAATATAAGAATTCTAGAAGAAGATGTTGGAAAAACTCTTATAGATATTTGCCTAGGCAAAGAATTTATGAAGAAGACCCAAAAAACAATCATGGCAACAATGAAAATAAATAATTGGGACCTGATTAAATTAAAAATCTTCTGCAAAGCCAAGAAAACAGTCAAGAGAGCGAATAGACAACCTAGAGAATGGGAGAAAATATTTGCATGCTATACATCTGATAAAGGGCTAATAGCCAGAATCTACAAAGAACTCAAGCAAATCAGCAAGAAAACATCAAACAACCCCATAAAAAGTGAGCAAAGGACATGAACAGGAGGTTTTCAAAAGAAGATAGACTGATGGCCAATAAACATATGTAAAGACGGTCAAGGTCTCTAATCATCAGGGAAATGCAAATCAAAACCACAGTGAGATAACCTAACTCCAGTGAGAATGGCTTTTATCCAGAAGTCCCAAAACAACAGATGCTGGTATGGATGTAGAAAGAAAGGAACACTCAAACACTGTTGGTGGGCCTTCAAGCTAGTACAACCTCTATGGAAAGTAGTATGGAGATACCTCAAAGAACTAAAAGTAGAACTAGCATTTGATCCAGCAATCCCACTACTGGGTATTTACCCAATGGCAAAAAAGACATTTGCACTCAAATGTTTACAGCAACACAATTCACAATTGCAAAGATGTGGAAACAACCCAAATGCCCATCAGTACATGAGTGGATCAATAAAATGTGGTATATGAATACTATGGAGTACTACCCAGCCATAAAAAATGATGAACTAATACCCTTTGTAACAACCTGGGTGGAACTGGAGACCATTCTTCCAAGCAAAGTATCACAAGAATGGAAAAACAAACACCACATATACTCACTATTAAATTGGAACTAATCGATCAACACTCATGTGCACATATGATAGTAAAGCTCAGTGGAAACCAAGCAGTTGGGAGGCTGAAGGAGGGGACAGGTAAACTCACACCTAACGGGTACAATGCACACTATCTTGGTGATGGGCCCACTTACACCTTTGACTCAAATGGCACAAAAGCAATTCATGTGACCAACACATTTGTACCCCTGTAATACTCTGAAAATAAAAAAAAAAGTTAAAATACTTTACATTAAAATAAATGCAAATACATTATGGAGTAGAATGTAAAATTTGTATTAACTTTTAACATAAAACATGAGCATCCAAAGAGAGTTTACATGTATAATGGATAATTTAAAATTATACTTCCATGCCTTTTTTATTTCTCTTCTCCTATAAGCAATGTAAGTGGTACAATAATGAAAAAAAATGAGACTAGAAATTGAAAAAAGAATTTAAAAACTCCAAGAAACGTGCTTATTTTAAAAAATAATAAAATGTAAAGAACAATGTCAAATTATGATTTCCTTGCAGAAAAAGAAAGTACTGGGTATAGTGCAGTATTTGAACCTGACTGTAACATTCATCTAAGTAGAATACAAATAGTGAGGAGCATGTATTGTGTGTGTCTGTGTGTGTTTGTGTGCACCCTCTCACACAAATGTAACAATTCCATATTTTTACCAGGGTGTACATATGTCTAAGTCCTTCAAGGTATTCCATAGATCCCATGCAGATCATTGTCAAAAGTCAGTCTTCATAGTAATCAGGGTGCACCAGACATGATTACACAGTACAGGCAATTTGTGACCCACAGAGTTTTTTTCTAATATGAGCACCAAAGGCTTTTTTCAATCACAAAGGTGAGCATTAAACACGTGTTTCTCTTAGCATTTTTGTTCTAATAATCACACTTCTACAAAAAAGTAGGTGCCTCCAAGTAGTTACAGGGTAACATATAAGAAAATGCCATAAAATAAGCAAAACAATTACTGTTTTATGATACTATATTGTTACATATTTAGAATTTCAGAAGTTCACAGTAGAAGGAAGAAATGAGGAAAGCAGTCATATTTTATTGTGCAAATTAACTGCTGACTACATCAGATTCTCTGCATTGATTTGTATTAAAAAATGGGTAATCAGAATATAATATAATGATAATTGAGCAAGATTCTTATAGCACTGGATTCTTATATATGGATATATTCATGAAGTCTATATCAGAGATAGGCACGGCGTACATATCTCATGGGATAGTGGAGAATATCTAAGATCCTCTATCACTATAAAAATTCTATAACATGATAAGAGGAAAACATTCATTTCAACTCTTAAAGAGCTTAAATAGACAAATATATGCTGTACCTTATTTATCCTGATGATACTATAATGAACTCTTAATATATACATAAGCAAATGCAAAACTTACACTAAAGATATTTTTAAAAGAATTTAAACCTTCAGTTTAGAAAGGAAATGCTATAAACACAGTGATTAGTGGGACAAAATATAGTTTCTTTTAAACCAAAATTTAATAGAACAGAATAATTTTATGAATTATTGTGTATTTTCACTATGATTTGAATAAGCTTCAGTACAGTGTGGTCAGTTAGGTTTATATTAACTATAAGCAAAAATTGTAAATACCAAAAATGGAATTTGAATTAACCATGTTTGATTTCATGTTGCTTTTTACTCATAGTAACAGGCATAATCAAGAAATTTCAGTTATTCAAGCTGAGTAAGTTCTAGAGATCTGCTGTAGACATTGTGCCTATAGTTAACATCATAGTATTGTACACTTTAAAATATTTAGTTAAGAGGCTAGGTCTTGTGTTAAGTGTTCTTACCACACACACAAAAACTTGAGATGTTTAGAGGTGATGGATATGTTTAATATTTTGATTATGATGATATCATAGGTCTATGCATATGTCCAAACTCATAAATATAGATATATATATATATAAAATATGTGCACATTTTTGTTCATCAACTGTACCTCAATAAAGTTTAAAAAAATAATAAATGTTATTGTATTGGCCAGGGTTCTTCAGAGAAACAAAACCAATAGGATGGATAGATAGATATAAATAGGTACAGATACAGATATATGAGAGAGGATTTAGTAGGGGAATTGGCTCACATGACTATGAAGGTTGAGAAGTCCCATGATAGGCCGTTTCCAAACTGTAGAACCAGGGAAGCCAACAACATGGCTCAGTCGAACTCTGAAGGCCTCAGAACCAAGCGGATGATGTAACTGTCTGAGGCCAAAGGCCTGAGAACCTGGGGAGTGTTGGTACAAGTCCTGGAGTCCAAACACGAGACAACCTGTAGTTCTGATGTACAAAGAAAGGAGGAGAAGGGTGTTTCAGCTCCAGAAGGGAGAGAGAGAGAAAGAGTCAGTTTGCCTTTCCTCTGCCTTTTAGTTCTATTATTAATAATATCTGGGCCCTCAGCAGATTGAATTGTGCCCACCCACACTGGGTGAAAGCAGGTCTCCCTTTCTCAATTCACTGATTCAAATATCAATCTCTTCCAGAAACACCCTCACAGACATACCTAGAGATTACTCTTTACCAGCTATCTGGGTATCCCTTAGTACAGTCAAGTTGACACACAAAATTAACCATCACAGTTATAAAATATGGATTTTCTTAAAACAAAATTAATTCAGATATACCAAAATACATCTAATTCCTTTATCTAAAACTTTTTAAATGGTGATTTTTAATTTAATATTATACTCTCAACTCTAATGGGTATATGAATTGATTTTTAAATAGATTTAAGATTCAGTTAACCATCAAGTTGCTGAATTATGCATAAAAGCTCTGGCTTTTAAAATGTGTTACTTTTCCCATGTCTACATTTAATAATTTCAACAATTGGTTTGAACTTTTTCACCAGATCTGGCAAATCTCCCACATGTATTCATAAGATATTATTACATTAAAAAAAATGTTTAAGAAAACATCCACTCAGTCACATTTGAAAAGCTAATGCTTTTTCTTTACTCTTTGGTGTGGTTTACTGTTTGGAGCCTAATTATAATAAATTTATATAATCCTTCAGCTTAATCATTTTATTAGATTATATCTCCATTTTACATATGCTGCATAAGTGACAGACTAGAACTTGAACTGGCATAAGAAACTAGAACTTGTGACCCCTAAACTAGTTTTGGTCCTATTACACCACGTATTAGCAAAGGCTGTATATTTTGAAAGAGAGTTTAAATTAAAGAACTCATAAATAAGATGTTAAATCTATAAGTATTATGTAAAACCTACAATAAGTAGGTTACTTGTGGCATATAAGTGTTAAAAAATTTCACCAATTCAGTTTTTAGACTAATATTATCAGGATCAGATGGTGCTTATCTGTGAGATAACACAAGATTAAAAATCTGTGGCTTAAACAAGCAGTTCTGGGGAAAATGCTCAAAGAATCAAAAAATATCTGTGTTCTTCCTGACTGTTTCTTAAATTGTGGCATTTTTTCTCATGGTCTCAAGGTGGCTATTTCAATTCCGGTCATTGCAATGAAGTCCTAAGTTGGAAAAAGAGATTAAGGAGGAAAGATAAAGAGCAAAACACAGTAGGTCATCTTTCACAGCATGGATAGATAAATGATATGTAGACAGATAGATAGACAGATAAATAGATAGATTGAAACATATACACGCACATACATTCATGCATGCATACATAATACATATGCATCAATATGAATACATGTCTTTATATATACATATATAACCAAGGACTTCTGCAAATATCTAATTGGCCAGATCTGTGTGATATGTTTCACGAATATTTGCCAGGAATAAGGGAAAACAATTTTATCTGGGAAAAAATTGATTTATATTAGTAAGGAAACAGGAGGAAATAAATAAAAGTAAGATAGGACCAATAGCTACCAAATGTTAGAGAATGCAGACACACTTTTCAATATACAGAATCCTACAGATAGTGGATAGGCTGAAAAATAATAATATTAACTCAATATTTAGTTTCTCTTGCAAATGAACATAAGTAGTCTTAATATATTTAAGAGTTATCATAGGGATCTAATTTCACTTTAAAATATTCTAAAGAAATAGCTGTTCCGTGTTTTGCATCAGGAAGAAATCACAGAATATTTTTCTTATCTCCACCTCTAAAAAGCCTAAACAAGTTTCAGGGACTATGGAACAAACTAGGAAAATTGGCAAGATAACAGTAACTCTGAAATATGTGCTGCTGGGAAGGCTTCTGCCAGGGATATCAATTAGCCTTCGACTCCTTCCTTTCTTTGTCTTTCACTGTGAGTCAATAGCTAAATCCCATTTTCCTTTCACAATATTGACTTTGTTCATATTCTCTCTTTCTTCCTACTGATGTCCTAGTTTCTTTCACTGTCTTCAACTGGAGAAGTATTTTATAAACCGGTAATCTCAAGGACATCAATACATATAACATAACAGTTTTCCAGACTGTTTACTTCAGTATTTCTTAGAGTTTTTAACATTACTGAACATTTCTTTTATTTGTGCTAACACAGGACAGTGTTCATATCTTCCCTATATAACTATCATATTTCAACTTGACTATGGTTATGTGTGCATATGCTATCTTATTAAATTGTAAAACCTCAAATGTAGGATCCATGTCTTACTCAACTGTATGTTCTTATTCACCATAGAACATAGCGTAGCACCTAATAGAAATATAAGTTTCAAAACTATTTATTGAATTTAATTCAAGGTCGCTAATGTGACTTCATCTGCCTTTGCCCACTCCACAATTAGAAGAAATATAAAGGCATCAACAATACCTTCTTTAATCTCTCACCTGCCAAAAGCAGAACAGCTCCTTGACAATCAGTAAGGACAACGAAATAACTCTCACTCTCCTGGAATACGGGTTTCTACTTGTTCAAATAATTGAGTTATATTTAATAAGCATAATAACCTTATTTTCTAAAAAATAATTTTGTATATGCAATTTTACCTGATCCAAAATATCCCCCAAATTATACTTTTATGTATATGTACATATTTTTAACACGTTATTACAGGGTTGGGTTGAGTGACTCACCCACAAGTTTACTTTAGAGAGGGACGAGGCAAAATTATAACCTAGTTGTTTTGATTCCAAATTCAAAGATCTCTCTTTCCAAATTAGGCTCACTAAGAAGTGCAAGAATTCCTGAAGTTTGTTTATTTTACCTATATCTCACCGTACTTTTGGAAGCTCATCAAGTGAAAAAGACAGGCTGCTATTCTTATCTTACTAAATTAAAAGTACCTTTTTTTATTTCTCCCCAATCTATGGCTCACCCCCAACATCTTTAGGGCATACAGATTCAAGCATTTAAATTTATGTTGTGGTAAGTGAGTCACTTTCACAAATTACATTGTGAAAACAAAAAATAAATCTCAGAAGTCCTCCACAAAATTCACATATATCATGTAAAATTAGAAAAAGACAAAATAAAAGTTTTTAAAAAAATTTTTCCTAATCATTTACTTCAAAATATAATGGTGCATTGCACATTATTTGTTAGCAGTTTCTATGTTAGCAGGTTTCTATTTTCCACATCAACATATGATTTATTGGTGTTGGTAAAATTAATTTATTTCAGTAATTGTTCCATTATTGCCCTAGAAAAATGTTTTGATATATACTGCCAACAGCATAAAGAGAAGATTTTGTCTTTGCATATGTTCCAGAGGGAGTTCATGGAGTGATCAAAGAAATGTCCATATATATAAAGGCTATCCCATTATATCAAAGTTCAATATTTTAATTTAATCTGGTTAGAGTATCTATATAGGTTTTTAGACTACTACATGGTGAAAATAAAGAGTTCACTTTAATATTAACACATTTTGCATAAATCAAAATGCAGCTATATCTGAAAATAATGCAGAAATCTTGTCTAAAAACTCTGATGCAGTTTATCAGAAAAGTTCCCCAGGGACCTGTATTTTAGCAAGTACCCCTAGGTGATATTTATTATCAGAGTTTGAGAAAATTTTAAATGTTTTTCACAAAGACTGTTAGTTACTTGATTAAGAACTACAAATTATACTTTTTATTGTCCTTTTCAATACCCAAGAGAGTGAAATGTATCTAGTAACCCAGTAAAAGCTTAATAAATTTTGCAAAATGAAAAAAAAATGAAATAACTAAAAAGTTGCTACTTTTTGTAAATTGTGACCTGAAATTAGATGAGGTATAATTGCTGAATTTTTCTGTTAAGGTGCATTTAACTAAAACATTGGAGCCTTAGTAATTCCTTCAGATTGACAGAAATATAAATTGGGGGAAAGTAAAATAAAATTTTACAACTTAGAATAAAATAAAAATTCATACATTAAATGTGTGTGCATTAGTTCTGCTTGTTGAAATTTTGATTCCTTTTGAAATTATCTATATTTTAACTGATTTATTATGCATAATATTACATTAATTATGAAAGGGGCAATGGGTTTTGTCCAGGACAAAACTATAACAAAGACAAAAATCCACCCAAAATTTCAAGGGGTTACTATGAAGATAAGTATAGCTGATTTTATAAATATAGATTTTTTAAAGTAATCTTTTATTAAGGACTATTTGACAGCAAAGATTGATGGCCTAAAACTTTGCATGGAGAAAATATATTGAGTAATATTTTTCATGATTGAGTAAAGTCTTTTAAGATAACAGAGGAGTTAGGCAACTTTAGTGTAGAAGGCATGAATTTTATTCATATAAAATTGATATTGATGATTAACTATAATTCAGGCATGACTGGTCTTACAGTTTACCTAATAAAATTATTGCTACAGTTGTGAGTAGATTAGAATAGTAGGCAGAAAAAAAAAAGGTTAATGTAATTGAACTGATGATAGTTGAGAGGATCAAGGAGTTAACATTTAATACAGTCAAACAAAATCTTATTAAATGAATCCAAGTATTTTCTCAATATGGCTAATGTTTCAGTAGCTCTTTTGTTTTTCATTTATTTGGAATTATACTTTCTTTAAATGATTATGATGCTAGATTTAAGAATGGATAAATGGAATTTAAAATTTTTTGTCTATTTATGCTTTCTATTACTTAGATTGTAAAAAACTACTAATGTTTTGTATTGTGGGACTAAAACAAAATACATGCTAAATAATCACACGTTATAAAATTTTAATAATTAGAATTATAAAATACGTACTAATGAAGTTTTGTTCTTAATTTAATAAAATTAAAAATATAAATGTTTATCATGTTTCCTCTATTTTCAATATTATACCCAAACTATTCTTAACCGATAGAAACAAATATAATATATATCCACAATATTTGGAATAACTGTGTTAATTATTCTCCACTGTATATCCAGTATTGAGCATATTGTCTGACACATAGCAGGGGCTCTTATTTATAAATATTTTGGAATCTATGGAATAAATATTTTAAAAACTTCAATATATACTGTGGCCTCACAAGCATGAAATGCAGATTGGCTCAGATCTCCATTTAGTCAATAATGCAAAACAGCTAATTATTCCTTTGTGGAATAATGTGTTTTAAATTTTTTTTCCCATAAATTATTTTAAAGGAGTATTATTAATGCTGGAATTCTAAACTTCTTGGTATATAAAATGCATTGCAACAGTTTGAAAGTGGGGTATCTTAATATTGAGAAGGAAACTCTCTCCCCCCACATGCTTCAAATCACGTAGTTTGACAGTTTTGATTAAGAGGTCAAAATATTCAAACTAACTTGTATTTATAGATATTATTTCATGCCATTACTACTTTGGAGCATTTCAAAATACTCATGCTTTTCAGTTTCCCTTATACATTTTATTTCCTGTACCTTTTGCTCTAAGCTTGTCTTCTCTTACCAGAGATTTAATGCACAAATCAATCATAGAGTACTGTTATAAAACATGATTCTCATTAATTTATCTAACCTGATCATTGGTGACCCAGAGGAATTGAGCACATTTTACTTCTAGTCTTATAAAATAAACACATCTGGGCTACGTTTAAATCATCACTTATTTTAAATATTAAATATTATTATCTCAGGAATTATAAATTCAGCCCTTCAAAAAATATTCATATGCATAGTGAAAAATTAGTACATAAGTTGCATATAACAGATCCATATTTTTTAATATATTAGGACTTTATCCAATATTTACCTGGAATATTACTTAATGTACTCATTAAACATTAGCTATAAAAATAATAAGAATCTATACTAAAAATGACTAATAAACTAGGACATAATATATGATATATTTATGAACTTTTTATTGTAAGAATGTATATGGTATAAATTTAAGTCAACTTTCCTCATATAACTTAGTTCTCATAAAATAATTTTAATATATTTATGTAAACATATCTATGTGTGCATGTGATTGTGCTTAAAGAGATTAATGGACTAATTAACATCAAATTAGCTACATATTCTTATTTATCTTTCTCTTCTGAATTTAACATTTTAATAACTAATTTCTATAAATTTCTTCCTGTTTTGTAGCTACCAAAATATTATGGGCACTGGAATTAGACAGTATTTACTGACATGTTTCATTAGAGATCTACCTCTGTCTTATGTTTCTGTACCCTTTGCATCATTTACAATGTTCTTATGTACTTCATTTTCATTTCATTGGAGAAAAAAATCACCTTTCTGTTCTAGGTTTAGTCTTGCACCTATATATACTCCATACCATAGCTTCTCTTGCTTCTTCAAGTTTCTCCCTTGATCATTTTTCTCCTCTCTGCCCTGTATTATAGCTTTAATTTCTCTAAATCGATTGGTGTTTTTTTTTCTGCTGTTGTCTTTTCCATGTTAAAAGAAAAAAGAAAAGAATCATAATATCACTAACCTATCTCTGTCCATCATAGACTATCAAGTATCTCTACTCAGATGCACTAAGGCATATCTACCTCAATATATATACAAAACAGAACTCATCATTTCCACCCAACTTCTCATACATATTTTAATACATACTTCTTCCTATTTTCTGTATCTTGATTCCTCCTTATTGAATGAAGTACTAGTCAAACATTCAAAATAATATTTCATCCTTTCTCTGAAATTCAATGACACTCACTTTTTGAATTAATTATATAACCACATCTTACTAAATACTTGAAATGCATCATAACTGGGTGTCCAATTTCCCTTTCAACTAGATTTTCAATTCTTGGAGAATAGGTCCTTCCATTGTATACTTTCTTACTATCCTCCATGGTGTTTACAATAGTGCTCTGGGAATTCAGAGGATTTTCAATACCTTATAGAGATGTGGTAAGGATGGAATCACATAATGTGTGAGAGTGCTATGTGAGTAAGTGTTATAAAATGCAATATAAAAAGCCATTAGTAAAGTTTTTGTATATCTGATGACCAAATCAAGCATTTTAAATAATTGGGTACAGTTAGAATAAATAAGACCTCATGTTCAATAAATCAATAGAGTAACTATAGTTAACAATAATCTATTGTACATTTCAAAATAGCTAGAAGAGAATAATTTTGAATGTTCCTAGAATAATGCAAAGATAAATATTTAAGGTGCTAGGTATGCCAATTGCCCTGATTTGAACTTTGTACATTATATGAATGCATCAAAATGTCATATGTACTCAGAAAATATGTACATCTATTATGTATCAATTAAATACATAAATAAAAAGATAATTCAGAAAGATGGAATTAAGTATACAAACTGTGCTCCATTTTTTTCCTATTGGGGAGAGTGGGGAAATGCTTCAAGAAGATAGCCTACTTGGCCTAATTTCCTTGTACACAAGCTGAGAATAGACATCCTGATAAATAGAAATGAAGGTTCTCAAAATATTTGGTCTCAGAAATCCCCTTTTCTCTTAAAAATTTATGAAGATGTCAAATGGGTGATGTTTATGTGACTTGTTCATATTTACCGCACTTAAAATTAGAACAGAAACATTGAAACATCTTATTTGTGAATTCATTTGAAAATAAAAATAAAATCATTATAAGATTTAAAATAAATATTTTCAAATAATATCTAATTTCTATAACACAAAAGAGAAGTTGTGGTATTGTGTTAGGCATTTTACATATCCTGTGTTTTATAACAGCTTGAGATATAATTCATACATCATAAAATTCATTGCTTTAAGGTGTACAATTCACTGGTTTTTGGTATATTCAGACTGTGAAATCATTGTCACTATGTAATTTTAGATATTTTCATCACTTTTAAAAAAAAAGTCCAGTTCTGTTTAGCAGTAAATTCTAATTAAACCCTTGTCCCAAACTCTTGCAGCTGCTAATCTACTTTATCTACCTCTGGATTTTCCTATACTGAACATTTCATATAAATGAAACCCTAAAATAAAAAGATGTCTTTGGTGACTGGCTTTTCTTTACTTAGTGTAGTGTTTTCAAGGTTCACCCGTGTTGTAACATATATCAGAACTTCATTCCTTTTGGATATATCACATTTGTCCATCAAACATCTGATCAATCGATGGACATTTGGACTGCTTCTACTTTTGGCTACTGTGAATAGCTCTGCTGTGAATGTTCATGGAAAGTTTTTTGTGTGTCCATATACTTTCTGTTGCAGGGTCATATGAATACTCACTTGTTTCTCAGCATTATCTTTTGAGTTTTTTTAAACAAATTAATTTTATTATAAGTATTATATAAAATATCAATTACTCTATTACTCTAAGATTATATTAATCTTATTACAAAATAAATCAGTTAAATTACAGTAGGAATATCTGTTTTTTCCAAGAAAAGTTGCCCTTTGTCCATACTCCAAATATTAATATAGAATGGAGTATATATCAAAAACTCAGTTTCAGTACATTCCAAATGCCACATCTTTTGTGAACATTGCCAGAATACCTACTTGATATAAATGTTGTCTTTATATAGATTTACAGTGATTTTTTTCCTCTATGTCCCACCTTCTTCCATGAGAAATAATGTCAGTTAAATTTAATAAATTTCTTACACTCACCAGCTGTACACTTGGATATGTTTCATTTTTATTTAGGTGAGAGTCCTTGCCTGCAAGGGAGCATCTATATAAATTACATTCGTCATTTGTGAAGTGCCACAGCTTATGGGTATACACAGTTTTCCCAAGACCTTGTGGTCCTGCTGCCAATTTCCCTGAACATCTTCTTTGGGCTAATTCTAATTCCATTGGATTGAACACACTTGATAGCCTTCTTGAGTTATGAAAATCTTTTTTCCATCTCTGTCTTCTAACATACTGTCTACTTATTTGTTGAATTTGTTGTACTCATGTTTCTAATTCTGAATTGCCAGTCTGGACATTTATTACCATAATTATTACTAGGCAATTATCAGCAAAATCTTCCTTCTGAAATAACACACCTTTTAGAATCCTATCCAAGCTGATGCTTTTTTCTTTGGTGGATTATCTCAAATATAAACAATTTTGGAATTTTTTTGTGGTTTAGGCCAATGCCAGGTTCACCAAAGGTGTCTGGGCCAATATAGGTTTATAGACCATATATGTTGCTTCCATTGTGTGCTAGTTTTCTACGTTTAATTTGGATATATATTTTGTATCAAACAAATGTTCAATTTTCTAACAGAAAGGCATTTGAGTGTAAATAAATCATAAATGTACTTTAGGGAAGTGCCAAAGCACCTTCCATGACTGCCTTGAGCAAACGTCAGAGATTTCAATGTATGGGTATGTAATCCTATCATGTTACACGTAGGCACGTATTACTCTTGAGATGCCAAACATTTTGCATCTTGGTCTTTCCTTTCCACCTACAAAAACAAGGCCTGTAAGTTTACAGCACATTATTCTAAGACAGTTAGGGCAGGTATGTAACAGTCTTCACTCATCATAACCAGGCAATTTCCTCAAAAAGTTACCGCTGATGTCAATAACTATACAGTAATCAGTAGCTATAATATTCAATAAATACTATTGTGATTATTTTGGTGATAGACATTCTTTCATGTGCTTCTAGGAGGTTTCCTTGATAATAGATATAACCTGTAAAATTTGAGACAAAGCATATTGCCATATTGAAAATATTCCAAATGTTTATTAAAAGGGCATTTTCCAATTATTCAAACTGCCTTATCTAGGTAATATTGACTTAAATATTCCTAAAGTCTTCTGGCTTCTAATTTATTTCTTCTCTTTTCAGCAATGGTGATGTTTTTGAAAGTAAATAGCTTTATACTCTTTAACATCTGAGAATGTAGCTAAGAGACAATACAATTTTCCTGTTTTCAAACCGTAACAAGGCATCAAAGAAATATCAATTTTACCTTTTTGTGTTTTGCTTTTATTGGTCCTCTTTCCTTCAGCATACACTTTCTCTCATTTCATTCTCCTTTCAGGAGTGCAATCATTCATTCCAAGAAGAATACTAATCTATAAAGCAGTAGCAATATGAATCTGGCCAATCTTTCCCCCTTTTCCCCATTCCAGTTATATGAAGTGGGGCTGGATAAGTATAATCTTATAGATTTCTCTCATCCATTAGTCCATTAGGTTTCAAGAGTCTAAAACACTGAATACTATCTCAGGTGAGGAGAAGGAAAAATTCACCCTATCATTCCTTTAGGAATTCAAGCAGTTATATCTTGAACAACTGTCGTGGAGTATGACACACCAATGGACTGATAAGCACATGTTAAGTTCTCAGTGCAGAGGTCTAGACATACTAAAGGTTTGAGACCTATTCATAAAACTAGAAAACACTCCCATCCCCAATACCTCACCATATTACTAAAGGCCTATTTACAACAGTTTCTCTTACCTAGTATATCATGTCCAGCTATTAAGAAAAAAATTACTAGACATACTAAGAAGCAAAAAAAACACAATTTGGAAAGACAGAGCAAGTATCAGAACCAGACTCAGACATGGCAGTGATGTCAGAATTATCAGATCCTCTCTCTCTAAGGCCCACAGATTCTATTGAAAAAAAATTTGTTTCTTTACATTTTTAACTACAGAGTGAGTGAAATATGACTTTTTCTCATGAATTATTTCATCACTTGAATGTTCCTGTGATCTCTCATCTGCTTATGTACACAAAAAACCACCTCCAAGGAGGAGGCTAATGTATCACTTGTTGATTTCAGTTCCTTTCTAAGTTTAGAAGAGAGTTTATGTTATGAGCATCAACAAGCCCTACCTTAATTTCTACTATGTCTATGCAGTTTCCATAAAATAGCACCACAGATTAGAATTTCTTTCATTTTCCACTGATATAAATTCTAATTTCTTGACCATATAGCCAAACCATTGACTATAGACCACGGGTCAATATAAATCCATACCACATTATTTTCATCATTTAGTTTCTCTGATACTACAAGGGGTGCTCCCATAATTCTACCTGTTGAGCATATTTATTTTTTTCCTTATTCAGTGTTCCGATGCAATGGAACTGCCTTCCAGATCAAGTGTCATCCCTCATCATTGTGTTAGTGTCCATAATTCATGTTGTGCTTTGGTATCCTCCAGTAACCAGACATATTGTGGTGTCCACTGAGTTATGGTGTTAGATAACTCCGCAGAGTTAATGCAGGATTAGATTCCACCAGCTCACATGTTCAGTGGTTACCTCCAGTGTTTCCTTCTGCTGCATAATCATTTTTTATTGTAGTAAAATATGCATACCATAAAAATTTGCCATTTTATCCCCTTTTAAGGTACTGTTTTATGGCATTAATTACATTCATAGTGTTATGCAGCCATCATCACCATCCATCTTCAATACTTTTTGATCTTCCTCAACTGAAACTCTGTTCCCAATAAACACTAATTTTCTATTCCTCCCTCCCTCCTGCCAGCCCCTGGCCACTATCATTCTACTTTATGTTTCTGTGAATTTGACTACTGTAGAAACCTTATATAAGAGGAGGCCATATAATATTTGTCCTTTTGTAACAGGATTACTTCATTTATGATAATATCTTTGAGGTTCATCAGTGTTGTAGCACGTGTCAAAGTTTTTTTTTTTCCCTTATAAGGCTGATTTATATTCCATTTTATGTATATGCCATATTTTATTTATCCATTCATCTATGGACCAACACTTGAATTGCTTTTACCTTTTGACTATTGTGAATGATGCTGCTATGAACATGGGTGTACAAATACCTGTTCAAGTACTTGTTTTTACTTTTGGTGGGTATTTACTCAAAGTGGAATTGCTGGATCATATGGCAATTCTATCTTTTAATATTTTGAGAATTGCCATACCATTTTTCACAGAGGCTGCACCGTTTTACATTCCCCCAAGCAATGCATAAGTGTTCCATTTTCTACACATCCTCATCAAGACTTGTTATTTTGTTTTACTTTTTAGAAAATATCCATTCTAATGGAAGTGAAGTGATATATCATTGAGGTTTTAATTGAATTCCCCTATAATTAGTGATGTGATGTTGATAATTTTGTCATGTGCTTATTGATAACTTGTATGTGTTCTTTGGGTAAATGCCTATTCAAGTCCTTTGTTCATTTTTTAATTGGTTTGTTTGTATTTTTGTTGCTGTTGAGCTTTAGGAATACTTTATATATTCTATATATCAATCCCTAGATATTAACCCCTTATCAGATGTATAATTTGTGAATATTTCCTCCCATTCTATAGGTCACTTTTTCATTCTGTTAATTATGTCCTTTGATGTACAAATTGTTAAAATTTTGATGAAGTCCACTTACCTATATTTTTCTTTTGTGCCTTTGATGTGATATCCAAGAAATTGTTGTTAAATCCAAAGTCATTAAGCTGTTCCCCTATGTTTTCTTCTAAAGTTTCATAGTTTTAGATCATACATTTAGGTATTTGATCTACTTTGACTTAATTTTTGTATATGATATAAGAGTCCAAATTGATTTATTTTATATATGGAAATTCTGTTTTTCCAACACCATTTGTTGAAAAGACCATCCTTTCCCCATTGCATGGTCTTGGCATTCCTGTCAAAAATTATTTGACCATATATGTGAAGGTTTATTTCCAGCCTCTTGATTCTATTCCCTTGATCTACATGTGTGTACTTATTCCAGTACCACACTGTATTGATTTCTGTGGCTTTTGTAATACATTTGGGAATCAGAATGTGTGAGCCTTTCAACTGGGTTTGTCCTTTTCAAGAATGTCTAGGCTCTTTGGGGTCCCTTGAGATTTCTTGTAAATTTTAGGGTGGATTGTTCTATTTATGAAAAAAATAAATTGGTGCAGTTTTTATAGAGATTGCATTGCATCTGTATAGGATATTACTGACATCTTAATAATATTCAGTCTTCCAATCCATGAACGTGGGATGACTTACCATTTATTTATTTCTTCTTTTCTTTTTTTCTTTTGACAATGTTTTGTAGTTTTCAGTGTAGAAGTCTTTGACCTCCATGGTTAAATTTTTTCCTAAATATTTTATTCTTTTTGATGATATTATAAATAGAGTTGTTTTCCTAAGTTCTTTTTTGGATTGTTCATTGTTGGTATATAGTAAATACATTGATTTTTTTGTGTTGATATTGTATCTTACAATGTTGTTGAATTTTTTTATTAGTTCTAATAGTTTTTAAATGGAATACTTAGGATTTTCTATATATAAAGGCATGTCTTCTGTGAGCAGAGATAATTTTAATTATTCATTTGCAGTTGGAATACCTGTTATTTTTTTTCTTGCCTAATTGCTCTGGCTAGGACTTTCAGCACTATGTTGAATAGAAACGGTGAAAGCAATCATTCTTGTCTTGTTTCTGATGTTAGAGGAAAAGCTTTCAGTGCTTCACCATTGAATATGATGTTGGCTGTGGGTTTTTCATACATGGCCTTTATTATGTTGGGGTAGTTCTCTTCTATTCCTAGTTTGTTGAGTGTTTTTATTATAAAAGGTTGTTGAAATTTTTCAGTGTTTTTCCTAATTAATTAAGATGATCATTTCTTTGGTTCTTTTAATGTTTTATATTATGTTAACTTTTATATGTTGAACGTGTTGCATCTTAACTATAATATTTCTATTAAATTAGGTAAATTCCTTGTTCATTTTCCTTCCTCTTAGAGGGTTGTTCTGATATAACTTATGATTTGATGAGTATATCAGGACTCAAATGTGCCCTTCAGTAATAGAGGCAGTTTCAATTAATGCTCAATAGTAGACTAATAATTGTCTCTAAAATAAAGACAAAATCATGCACATTTCTAGTCTAAAATCCTAGTGATCATAGAGAGTAGTGGATTGTTACCAAGGGCACCAGTCAGTATTAGTATTATTTCCTGACTCCCCTAATATTTGAACATTGGGGTTATATGTCCTCACTGGTATGGTTTGGCAGTGGCTCATTACAACTTAAACACAGCCCACTATTTTTTTAGAGTCCTATTTGAATTTGTGTTTTCTCTAAGTAACTTTGTGAATGTGGAACTAACAAAATTCCCAGATATAGTATAGAGTACCTTGTGTCATGATATAGACCAACCAACCTCTGTGATTTTGCTTCAATTTTGCAGGTAAAGAGACCATTACTTATTTTTAGTGGTTTGAGGTATACTCCTGGTGAACTCAGCTTTGTTTATTTAAAAGAATTTCATCATTTGTTCCAAGTCTTAATCTTATAATTTTAATCATCCCCTAACCCTAGATTGTCATATGATTAATGAACATTTGAAATTCAGTCTTACTTTGGTCATCATGTTCAGGTGTCAACATATTAATAATTGTGATATCAACATAAAGAATGGCAGTATATATTAGTCCTAACCAAATTAAGACAGAAATCACTAGAATTATAATAGTCTTTGTGATAGCAAAATGAACAAATTTGAGTCTGGCCCATGTGATGCCAAATTGATTCTTGTTTTTCTTGCAAATACCATATGTCATTGGTATTCTGTCATTGACATAAACCAAATCAATGACAGAATACCAGTCTGCTTTAGCTGTTGCAACTTCAATTGTTAGCACCATGTCCAGTATGGCTAATGATATTGGAGGCACCAGTTTGCATAGTTATCTCTAAATTCATCAATGTTTCTTACAGGTCATAGGTCATACTGGAATATTATACAAGGTTTCCTATAATGTCTTATATGATCGTTTGAGTAAGTTGAGGTCATTCTAAATGTTTCTAACATACCTAATAAACCATGATGAAAAATAGATACATGTAACTTTTTTTTTTTAACTGATGGCTTAAACAGAGGAATTTTCTCTGTTTAGATAGTACACACATTCCAATAATACAATCTGGAAGGGACAAAACAATGAACCACATTCATCATCTTCCCATCTTATCTGACTTTTTTTTCCTTTTTTTTAATTTAAAAAAACTTAGGAGGTACAGTTTTTTGTTTGTTTGTTTGTTTGTTTATGTGGATAAATCGTATCACACTGAAGTCAGGGCTTTCAGTGTGCCCGTCACCAGGATAGTGTATATTGTACTCAATAGGTAGATTTTTATTTTTCACCCAGCTGCTACACTCCCCTCTTCTTAGTTTCCAATGTCCATTGCTGCTCTTTGTGACATATATCCTTTGTTTAGCTCCCATTTGTAAGTGAGAACATGTGGTATCTGTTTTTCCATTCCTGAGATACTTCACTTAAGATAATGGTCTCCAGTTCCACCCAAGTTGCTGCTGCAAAAGATATTAATTCATTCCTTTTTATGGCTGAGTAGTACTCCATTATATATATACACACACACACACACACACACACATACATACACATGCACACATGCACACACACACACCGCACATTTATTTATCACTGCTCAGTTGATGGACACTTAGGTTGATTCCATATCTTTGCAATTGTGAATTGTGCTATGATAAACATTCAAGAGCAAGTGTCTTTTTTATAAAAGGGCTTCTTTTCCTTTGGGTAGATACCCAGTAGTGGGATTGCTGGATTGAATGGTAGGTCTACTTTTAGTTCTTTCCGGAATCTCCATAGTGCTTTCCATAGCAGTTATATAAGCTTATATTCCCACCAACAAGTGGGAATAGTGTTCCCTTTTCACCACAACTGCACCAACATCTCCTTTTTTTTTTTTACTTTTTCGTGATGGTGATTCTCACAGGGGTAAGATGGTATCTAATTGAGGTTTTAATTTGGATTTACATGATAATTGGTGATATTGAGCATTTTTTCATATGTTTTTTGACATTTCGTCTATCTGTTTTTGAGAAGAGTTGGTTCATGTCTTTTACTCACTTTTTGATGATATTATTTGTTTTTTCTTGTTGATTTGTTTGAGTTTTTTGTAGATTCTGGATATTAGCACTTTGTTGGATGTATAGTTTGCCAATATTTTCTTCTATTCTGTAGATTGTCTATTTACTCTGTTGATTATTTCCTTTGCTGTGCAGAAACTACTTATTTTAATCAAGTCCTATTTATTAATTTTTGTTGTTGCTATATTTGCTTTTGGCATCTTATCCCATAAATTTTTTTCTGAGGCCATTGTCTGGAAGAGTTTTTTGATGTATTCCTCTATAGTTATTATGGTTTCAGGTCTTACATTTAAGTTTTTAATCCATAATCCATCTTGAGTTAATTTTTATATATGGTAAGAGATAGGAATCCAGTTTCATTCTTTTGTTTATCCAGTTTTCCCAGCAACATTTGTTGAATAGGGCATCCTTTCCCTAGAGTATGTTTTTATCTGCTTTGTTGAAAATCAATTGGTAGTAGCTACATAGTTTTATTTCTGGATTCTCTATTCTGTCCCATTGGTCTGTGTGTCTAAATTTATATAGTACCATGCTGTTCTGATTACTGTAACCCTGTAGTATAATTTGAATTCAGATAATGTGATGCTTCCAGATTTGTACTTTTTGCTTAGGATTGCTTTGGCTGTTAGAAATCTTTTGTGGTTCCATATGAAGTTTAGGATTATTTTTTCTAGATTCATGAGAAATGACATTGGAATTTTGATGGGAATTGCATTGAATCTGTAAATCACTTTGGGCAGTATGGACATTTTAACAATATTGAGTTATCCAATATAAATTTCTTTTATCAGTGTTTTGTAATTCTCCTTGTAGAGGTCTTTTACCTCATGGAATAAGTATATTCCTAGGTATTTTATTTTCTTTGCAGCTATTGTAAATGGTATGGAATTCTTGATTTGACTTTCAGCTTGACTGTTTTAGTATGTAGAAATGCTATTGATTTGTGCACATTAATTTTGTAACCTGAGGCTTTACTGAATTTATTTATCAATTCTAGGAGTCTTTTGGTGGAGTTTTTAGGGTTTCTAAATATAAGATCATATCATTGGCAAACAGGGATAGTTTGACCTACTCTTTTCCAATTTGGATGTCCTTTATTTCTTTCTCTTGCCTGATTTCTCTGGCTAGGATTTCCAGTATTATGTTGAATAGAAGTGGTGACAGTGAGCACCCTTATCGTTTTCTGGTTGTTTCTGGTCTTTTTCTCTTCTGCTCTCAGCTTTTCCCCATAAGGTATGATGTTTACCATGGGTTTGTCATATATAGCTTTTATTATTTTGTGTTTTGTTCCTTCCATGTCTAGATTGTTAAGGGTTTTTATCACGAAGCAGTGCTGGAGTTTATCAGATGTTTTTTCTGCATCTATTGAGATTATCCTATGGCCTTTGTTTTTACTTCTGTTTACATGGTGAATCACATTTATTGACTGGCATATATTGAACCATTCTTGCATCACAGGGATGAAGCTCACTTGATCATGTTGGATTGTTTTTTTGATGTTCTGTTGAATTAGATTTCCTAGTATTTTTTTGAGGATTTTTGCATCTGTGTTCATCAGAGATATTGGTTTGTAGTTTATTATTATTATTATTATTATTATTGTTATTATTGTTATTATTGTTTTGCTGTGTCCTTTCCTGACTTTGGTATCAGGGTGATACTGGCTTCATAGAATGAGTTAGGTAGGCTTTCCTCTTTCTTGATGTAATGGAACATTTTCAGTAGAATTGGTGCCAATTATTTTTTGTATTTCTGATAGAATTCAGCTGTGAATTCATCTGGTCTGGGGCATTAGTTTGTTGGAAGAGTTTTTATTAGTATTTCAATCTTGTTAGTCATTATTGTTCTTTTCAGGATTTCTGTTTTGTCCTGATTCAAGCTTGGGGGTCCTGTGTTTACAAGAATTTATCCATTTCCTCTAGATTTTCTAGTTTGTAGGTGTAGAGGTTTTCATAGTAGTCTTAGATAATATTTTATATATCTCTGATATCAGTTGTAAAGTCTCCTTTTTCATTACTGATTGAACTTATTTGGGTCCTTTCTTTTCTATTTGTGGTTTATCTAGCTAGAGGTCTACCAATATTGTTTATCTTTTCAAAGAACCAACTTTTTGTTTCATTGATCTTTTGTATTGTATTGTCTTTATTTTGTTTCCATTTGGTTAGTTCTGCTTTGAGTTTTACTATTTCTTTTTCTCTGCTAGATTTGGGTTTGGTTTGTTCTTCTTTTTCTAGCTCCTTGAGGTATGACATTAGATTGTTAATTTGTGATCTTTCCGTCTTTTTGATGTAAGCATTTAAGGCTATGAACTCCCCACTTAACACTTCTTTTGATGTATCCCATAAATTTTGGATTTTTGTGTTATGATTGTCATTCAATTCAAGAAATCTTTTGATTTTTGTCTTAAAATAGTCATTGACCCAAGGACTATTCAGGAGCAGGTCGTTTAATTTCCTTGAATTTGTATAGATTTGAGAGTTCCTCTTGGAATTGATTTCTGTCTTATTCCACTGTGATCTAAGAAGATACATGGAAATATTGAGATTTTCATGAATTTTCTGAGACTTGTTTTTGAACAAACATATATTCTTTTTTGGAAAATGTCCTATATGCTGATGAGAAGAATGTATATTCTGCAGTTTTGGGGTAGAATTGTCTGTAGATGTCTGTTCAGTCCATTTCTTGCTTTAGAGTCCTATTTAAGTCCAGTGTTTCTTTGTTGATCTTCTGCCTTAATGACCTGTCCAGCTCTGTCAGTGGAATGTTGAAGTCTCCAGCGATTATGATGGTGTTATTTATGTCTTTGTTTAGATCTAGTAGTATTTGATTTATGAGTCTGAAAGCTCCTGTGTTAGGTATATATATTTAGGATTATTATATCTTTTTGCTGAAATTCTGTCTTTATCATTATATAATGGCCATCTTTGTCTTTTTTTTTTAACCATTGTTGATTTAAAGTCTATTTTATATTATATGGGAATAGCTACTACTGCTTGCTTTTGGTTTACATTTGTGTGTAATATTTTTTCCCATCCCTTTATCCTGAAAGTATGAGAATTCTTGCATGTTGGATGGGTTTCTTGGAGACAGCATATGTGTGAGGTGTGTTTTTTCATCCATTCAGTCAGTCTATATCTTTTAAATCATGCATTAAGACCATTTATGTTCAATGCTAGTATTGATATGTGAAATACTTCTCTGTTCATCATGTTGAATGATAACTAGTTGCTTTCTTTTCTCTCTTGTGTTACTATTTTATAAGATTTGTGAGCTTTAACTTTTGGGTGTTTTTACATTGTTGGGTGTTGATTGCTCTGTTTCATTTATAGAGCCCTTTTAAGCATTTCTTACAGGGCAAGTCTAATGGTGACAAATTCCCTTGATGTTTGCTTGTCTGGTAAAGACTTTATTTCTCCTTCATTTATGAAACTTAGTTTTGCAGAATGCACAATTCTTGGCTGGCAGTTACTCTGTTTAAGAAGATTTAAAAAGTCTCAATCCCTTCTGGCTGGAAATGTTTCTACTGGGAGGTCTGCTGTTAATATAGTGAGTTTTCCTTTGTAAGAAAATTGTTGCTTTCATCTCGCAGCTTGTAGGATTTTCTTCTTCACTTTGACTTTGGACAGGCTGATGATTATATGTCTTGGTGATGTCCCATTTGCTGTGATGTGTGTTAGGCAACCATCTTGTATCTGGATATCTAAACCTCTAGCAATACCAGGATGCTTTCCTCCATTTTTCTCTCCAATAGGTTTTCCATGCTTATTGCTTTTTATTCTTCTCTCTCAGGGATACCTATAATTCTTATAGTAGCTTGCTTTGCATAATGCCATATTTCTCACAGTGATTGTTCATTTTTCTTTGTTCTTTTTTCTACATTTTTTTCAGACTGGGTTACTTTGAAATCCTTGTCTTCAAGCTCTGAAATTATTTCTTCTGCTTGGTCTAGCCTGTTCTTAAAGCTTTCTGCTGTATTTTGAAATTACCTTCATTTCTTTAAGTTCTATTATCTCTTTTCTAATGCTATCTATCTCTTTAGTGAATATTTCATTCATATCCTGAATTATTTTTTTGGTTTCTTTGAGATGGTTTTCTACCATCTCCTCATTTCCATTCATCTTAGTTGCCATCCATAATTTGAAGTCCATATCTGTCATTTCAATAATTTCCTTTTGGTTGGAGTTCGTTGCTGGAGAGCTATTGTTATCCTCTGTGGGTGTTGAGTCAGCTTGTTTTTTCCATGTTTCCAGAGTTTTTATGCTGGTTCCTTCACACCTGGAACATCTCTCAGCTCAAAACAGATAGATGCGATATACTGGTTCTCCTGTTCTAGGACCTCTGTTGCTCAGTGAAGATAGGGATGGGTCCCTGGATGGCATGCTTTGGTCCTACTCCTGAAGTTTGACCAGGCGTGACAGGAGCATGTGCACTGTGAGCTTTTAAAGCCACTTCTCTGCTGCATCTCCCTTGTTCCCTTGTGGTTGTCACTGAGCCACTGTGGCAGGGCCAGCTCCTGATGCCAGGTGCACATGTGAGGTGAATCTGGCTGGCAGGACACGGCATACAAGAGGGATGGAGTAGGTCTGCTGGGAGCAGCACACACATGTGCAGTCCTGGATGCCTAGGTGCCAGGTGCGTAGGCAAGGCAAGATGTAAGCAGAGTATAGTGGGTATGCGTGCACAGCATGGCACCCAGGGCTCCTGTGCAGGATGGCATGGGTCTGTGGTGTGCAGTCTGCTCAGATCCAAAGACTGACCCCTGGGCAAAAGTAGTATTCCAGGGTTGGGATGTTACAATGGAGCCAGCTGCAGCACCCAGGGTTCACAAGCCAGCCAGTCCTTCTCTCCAGAGTAATGCAGCTGCACAGCCTCCAGTCAGGTCCCTGTATCAGTCGGGAGGCCAGCTGTAGTGGAGAGGCCCTTCCACTGCTCTGGTTGTAGTATCCTCAAGGGAAGTGTGGAGCCCATGATTCTCTCTTCTGACACTTTCCCATGTGTGGGGGCCTTCCCTAATTACCTCCAGTCCTGCTGAGCAGCTTGTCCCACTTCTATCTTCTTCACTTCACTCCCACCTCCTCTCCGTAGATTCCCAGTGCTCTCGCTCAGATGATTGATCCAAAGGTGAATATGTATTCACCACTTTTGATCATCTCCATAAGAACAGCATTGTGCAGACTGTTTCTAGTCAACCATCTTGCCAGTGAATGTGCTTTTGTCTTCTTTTTAAAATTGTATATATTTATTATGTGCAACATGATGTTTTGAGATATATATAGTGAAATCATTATCATAGTCAAGCAAGTTAACATATCTGTTATCTCACTTTGTTAACATTTTGGTATGTATGGTAAAAGTTTCTAAAATCTACTTTCTAGCAAATTTCCAGTATAACATACAATATTATTAACTATAATCTGAATGCTGTACATTAGATTTCTTGGCTTATTTGTCATACATAACTGTAGCTTTGTAACCTTGGACCTTCATCTCCCCATTTCTCCCAGTTCCCTGCTCCTGGTAACCACAGATCTACTCTCTGTTTCTATGTATTTGAGTATTGGGGTTTTTTGTCTTAGATTTACAGGAAATTTGCAAAGATTGTAAAAATAATGCTGTATGTAAGTCACCCAGTACCCCCATTGTTAGCATCTTACATCACTGTGGTGATTTTTCAAAACTAAAGCAAATAAACAAATAAACTAACATTGGTTCATTGATAGTAAGTAAGCCTCAGACTTGATTTGGAATCCACCAGTTTTTTTCTACTAATACCTTTTTCTGTTTCAAGATCTAATCCAGTTTAGCATATTGTATTTAGTTGTCAGGTTTCTCAAATTTCCTCTGGTCTGGGACAGTTTCTCAATCTTTGTTTATCATGACCTTGACATTCTTGAGTAATACCAAGTACTCTGTAGACTGTCCCCAAATTTGGGATTGTCTCAGGTTTGTCTCATGATTAAACTGGGGTTATGTGTTTTTTCAAAGGCTACCACAGAGTTAAAGTGGTCTTTTTGTCACATCTTGTCAGGGAGTGCATGATATATACATACATAACTGATGATGTTAACTTTCACTATCTTGTTAGTGTATTGCTTACCAGGTTTCTGCTACTCTCTTTGGAAGTACGTCACTAAGTTTAGCCCACTGGAAAAAAGGTTGGGGTCGAGGAAGGAGTTTCACTTCCTGGAAGAGGATATATCTACATAAGGAAGATATAAAGAAGATTTGTCTTTTGTACTTAATTAATTAATGAATCAATTCAACCATTAATTTATATCAGTATGAGGTAATGAATTTTTTTTTCATACATTGATTTATAATCCAATATGGCATTACTTGTTTTATTGTTTAAATCATTCCTCCTTTGACTATGGGGAGCTCTGTCCAGTTGCCTCCTATTTCTCTTTTATGTGTCCCTCCCCCCTTTTTGGGAGCAATTCCTTATTTTTTGGTAGTATAAGATGCTTCAGACTCATCTTGTATTTTTCCTGCCCCAGCTATAGAAATAGCCATTTGCCCAAGGAGTTCTGTATTCATTCACTGAAAAATAGTATTTACATACCAAGATATGAGTATTGGGTGTGCTTACTGTTACTTTTCACAACTTCACTTTTAAAACTTTCACATTAGCCTCATTTTATCATCTGATCATATTGTCCTTCATATTTTAATTTGGAGGCTTAAGTAAAACTACAAATTAAACACTCTTATCCAATAATTCCAATAAATATTTCTCATTACACTGAAGCCATTATATTCATATCAATATAAATTGCTTTTAGGCTAAGCTACTGGGGTGTGCACCAAAAGGTCCTGGCTCTCCCTTCACTCAAAATCATAACTCATTTCCTCATCTCACATTGTTTTAATTGACACTGAAAACGAAAGAGCTATAAAGTCTGTTTTTGTCTCATTACTAGGTTTTCAAAATTCACCAAAACTAAGAAAAATTGAGAAAACCTTTTCACAGTTTTTAAAGAGTTGAGGAGTTATTGGACTAGCTGGACCACTTAATCTTGTATAATGATCCATTACAAGTTTAGTTGCTGACAATCTATCTCTTGGCATTTCACATCCTTTAGAAAAGTAACTATCAGACATATTGATGTAGTTTAGTTGTCCCAAGGATTTTTCAGTTTTTCTATTTTATTGTTTCTTCCCTTCTAATCCAGATAAATTTTCATTATTCAACCTTACTCAGGAAAGTGGGGCTACTAAGAATATGACAGCCTCACTGTTGTCATCCTGCATTCACAACAGTAAAGGTCACAAAAGGAACAGAAGAAGATGGAACATCAATCATCAATAACAACCTGGTCCAAAGTCAGGAGCACATTTAGTATCATGTAACCAATCCAAAGCTGCTGGAATTCTGAACATTTCAGAAGCCTCACAAGGAACATTATATTTAATATCTAAGAAAGAAGTTGAACAATTTTACTTTTTAAGATTTGTTTTACATATCCCCATCTTAAATGGCTCAACAGATTGCAAGTGAGTTTGTCTATTCACATTTCTGACAAAGTTGCTGCTAATTGAGAATCCTGAGGAAGATTAAGTATTCCCATCCACTCGGCTGGAGCTAATGAAAGCAAAGCTGATCCTTGGCCACCACTGAGTTAAATCCATTTGAGCAGTAGCTCTCCAGGGAAATTGCTTGTATCACACCACAACATGACTGTTTATTGAATGTCTCTGTGTTTCAATTGTCTCTTGATTCACCTCCCACCTCTGTAACCTATAACCTACATAAATCCTTTTGTGATTCCAGTCAGATGGGAGTTGTATATATACACATATGCATACATCTTTTGACAGCATGTCATTTTCCTTTACAGACATGATTATTGCCCATAACTCAGCTGACTTGGCTGCCTCAGGCTCTTTCATATTCACAGCCAAGGAACAGAATTCTTGGCTTACTTCCCCCTTTTTAAAAATTTTTAAAATTCTTTTAACTCTTTTCCCTGGCTCTGGATACACCACATCCAAATTCCATTGATATGCTTTTCTTCTCCTCAGTGGCAGCAGCTCTTGAGCCACTGCAAACTAGGTTTCACCAGCCACGCTGGCTTCAACAATTCTGAATTATCACCCTGCTCTTCATCTTTCACCCACAAAAACTACTGATGGTCATGGAAACTACTGAGTGAAGAATCATTTCATGATTTTGTTCTCAGTGTCAGCTGCACCAATAGCAGCATCAGAAAATTGAAAGCACTCCTGAGATTCCACAAAGTACACTCACATAAGGTGCTGATAAAAACAAAGGATACAATACAGCAGGAGAAATAAAACACAAACATGTAGATCATACAAGCAGTCCATGAAGGAGGAGCTTCCAAGACCCACTTTCAGTTTCATAGGACCAGCTTTGTCTCTGGATTATAGACCACCAAACTACCAAGATAAATGGATCCTATCTCAGTCTTGAGTCATCCAAAGCACAGATGTACTGAGGGATCTTTAGTAGCCCATTGTTTATATGGCCAATATCAGGCAGAGATATCACATAAATCAAATGCAGGGTAGTAATCTATATATTTGTAATGAAAAAGTCAAGTTGTTACAGAATTAAAGAGAAAATTGTGAATTATTAGCTAGTTCATTTCATCTCTATCTTTACCAAAATTTATTAAAATGGCTCCAGGTGTTTCTGGAGATAAGCATAGAACTACCACAAACCTTCAGCAAGTTAACACTACCCATATAATTTTATATTTATTTATATACATATATAAATAACTTAGTGGTGATATGTTTAGACATATTTTTTAAAAAGGAACAGAAACATATATAAAATGTGATAGTTCACAAATCTGTTAGTATACCAAATTTGATAACCACAATACCACGCAGTGCTGCTTCTTATATCCACAAAGAACACTTGAAAATATTACTTGAAAAATTCCTCCAAGTAAGGAAAATCTATATTGTATATGGAAGAGAAAGCTTCTAAAAAGGAAAAAAAAAATGTTCCTCCAAGTAATTTGAAAATTGCATAATATATCAACTTTCTATTCTTAGTTATAAGCAAAAGTATCACTCAGGTTTATGTGTTAATAGAGTGGACAGTTTCATTGAATTATGCTATTTTATGTAAAAAAAAACTTACCTAGTTATATTCTATTTTTCCATTACCCTTTTAAATAAATATTTTACTTGACCATGCAGGCTGATGCATAGAATCTAACTGAAGTAATATGATTTTGATGTGCAGAGTCACCCAGCCATACTTGTGTTAGCAAATTATAAAATATTGTCAGAAGTTGTAATGATGGCAATATTCACTTATCTTAGTGTTTCCAGAATCTTCTCAATGATTCCAGTATATGTCCCCAAAATGATCCACACTCATTGATCACTGGAAACAAAAGAAATTTTAGATATTTGAATTTTGGTGGTGTATTTATTTATTGTGTCTTTTTAAAAATTATTTCAAAGCATTATGGGGGTACCAATAATTTGGGTTATAAGGATCACTTTTGTAATGCTTGAGTCACGGTTATAAGTGTGCCCATCACCCACATAGTGTTCATTGTACATATTAGGTAAGTTTTCACTCATCTCCTCCTCCCCACTCCCCCATGATTAATTTCCATTGAGTTGTACTTCCCTCTAGGCACCTGTGTACTTATCGGTTAGTTCCAACTCAATAGTGAATACATACAGTGTTTGTTTTTCCATTCTTTAGATACTTCACTTAGGATAATGGTCTCCAGTTCCATCTGTATTGTTGAAAAGGCATAAAGTCATCCTTCTCATGGCTGAGTAGTATTCCATCGTATACATATACCACATTTTGTTAATCCACTTATGAATTGATGGACATTTGGGTGGATTGCACAGCTTTGCAATTGTTAATTGTGCTGCAATAAATATTCAAATGTAGGTGTCTTTTTAATAAAATGACTTCTTTTCTTTTGGGTAAATACCCAGTAGTGGGATTGTTGGATTGAATGGTAGGTTTACTTTTAGTTTTTTAAGGAATCTCCATACTGTTTTTCATAGAGGTTATACTAATTTGCAGTCCCACCAACAGTGTATAAGCATTCCTTTCACTCTGCATCCATGCCAGCATCTATTGTTTTTGGAGTTTTTAATAAGAGCCATTCCAACTGGGTAAGGTGGTATCTCACTGTGGTTTTAACTTGCATTTCCCTGATGATTAGTGATGTTGCACATTTTTTCATATGTTTATTGGTTATTTGTCCATCTTCTTCTGAAATGCTCCTTTTCATGTCTTTTGCCCAATTTCTGAAGGGGTTGTTTGACTTTTGCTTGCTGATTTGCTTGAGTTCTTTGTAAATTCTGGTAATTAGTCCTTCATAGAATGTATAGATTGTGAATATTTTCTCCCATTCTATAGGTGGCCTATTTGCTCTGTTGATGATTTCCTCGGCTATGCAGAAGATTTTTAATTTAATCAAGTCCCATTTATTTATTTTTGTTGATACTCTGATTGCCACTGCAGTCTTCTTAAATTCTTTGCCTAGGCTGATATCCAGAAGAGTTTTTCCAGCATTTTCATCTAGAGTTCTTATGGTTTCATGCCTTACTTTTAAGTCTTTTAGCCATCTTGAGTTAATTTTTGTGAGTGGTGAGAGATATAGATCCTGTTTCATTCTTCTGCATGTGGCTATCCAGTTGTCCCAGCACAATTTATTGATAGGGATTCTTTTACCCAATGTATATTGTTGTCTGCTTTGCCAAAGATCAGTTGGTTGTATGTGGATGGTTTTATGTCTGGGTTTTCTCTTCTATTCCATTGGTCTATGTCTCTATTTTTATGCTTATACAAAGCTATTTTGGTTACTGTAGCCTTGTAGTTTAGTTTGACATTTGGTAATATGATGCCTTCAGACTTGTTCCTTTTGTTAATGATTACTTTGGCTATTTGGGCTCTTTTTTGGTTCCAAACAAAGCATAGAATTATTTTCTCTAGATCTGTGAAATATGACATTGGTATTTTGATAGGGATTACATTGAATCTCTAAATCACTTTGGGTAGTATGGACATCTTAACAATGCTTATTCTGCAAGTCCATAAGCATGATAGGTTTTTCCATTTGTTTGTATCACCAGCAGTTTCTTTCCTCAGTGTTTCATAGTTATCTTTATAAAGATTTTTCACCTCTTTGGTTAAGTATATTCCTAGGTATTTTATTTTCTTTGTAGCTATTGTAAATGTAGCTATGGTGTATTTGATTTGACTCTCAGATTGACTATTATTGGTGTCTAGGAATGCTATTGATTTGTGTATGTTGATTTTGTAACTGAGGCTTTGCTGAGTTTACTTATCAATTCCAGGAATCTTTTCATGGAATCTTTGGGATTTTCTAGATATAACACCATATAATTAGCAAAAAGCAATAGTTTGACCTCCTCTTTCCCAATCTGGATACCCTTAATTTCTTTCTTCTCCCTGATGGCTCTGGCTAGGACATCCAGGACTATGTTGAATAGAAGTGGTGACAGTGGGCATCTTTGTCTTGTTCCAGTTGTTAGTGGGAATGCTTTCAACTTTTCCCTATTCAGTATGATGCTGGCTGTTGGTTTGTCATATATGGCTTTCATAATTTTGAGAGATGTTCCCTCTATGCCAAGTTTGTTGAGGGTTTTTATTGTGTAATTTTTTGAATGCTTTTTCTGCGTCTATTGAGATGATTATATGAGCCAAATTCGTTCAATGAGAAATGAAAAAGGAGATATTACAACTGATACCACAGAAATACAAAATGTCATCTGTGAATAGTATGAAAATCTCTAGCACATAAACTTGAAAATGGAGAGAAAATGGACAAATTCCTGGAAACAGATAACCTCTCAAGACTCAACCAGGAAGAAATAGAACTCCTGAACAGACCAATAACAAGCAAAGACATTGAAGCAGCAAAAAAAAAAAAAAAAAACTCCCAACAAAAATAGCCCTGAACCATATGGATTCAAGCCAAATTTTATCAGACCTACAAAGAAGAGTTGGTACACATACTGCAGAAATTATTCCATGACATGGAGAAGGAGGAAATCCTCCTTAACTCATTCTACAAAGCCAGTAACACCTTGATATCAAAGCCAGTAAAAGACACAACAAAAAAAGGAAACTACAGACCAATATCCCTTATGAATATATATGCAAATGTCTTCAATAAAATACTAGGAAATGGAATTCAGAAGCACATCAAAAAATAATCCACCATGACCAAATGGGTTTCATTCCAGGGATGCAAGGATGGTTCAAGATACATAAATCAATAAATATTATTCACCATACTGTGTCATTTTTTATTGTGTCTCCTTATTGTGTCACTATTGTGAAATGAAAGATGCAGATGTAAACAAACAAACAAAAAGACCCTGCTCTCATAGTGCTTATATTCTAGTGGGAGAGAAAGAGAAACAACAGATATGATGCTTAATAGTGTCTGGTGGGAATAACTATTAAGAAAAAGAATAAAGGGGTGACTCCCTCTAATGTATTGATACTATATCAGGGAAAGTAATAACATTAAAGACTGAGCCATGAGAAGATTTGGAGATTTTCTACTGTACCACAAGCAGTATACAAGCTTGACATTCACCACCACATCAACTAATTTTCTTTGACTATCGGCCAAATCTTTAGCACTAATATGTCAAAAATAATACATAGGAAATTATATTTCATTAATCATTTTATTTTTTCTATCTTCTTAATTACAGGATCATTTGAAGCCCATCCCAACCCCCCAAAAATGCCTTAATATGAAGATTCTTTGTCATATAAGCTTTTAATTCACAGAAAGTAAAAGACCATTTTGGTACATTTGCTACTGAAGTGAACACATGAAAGACCATTTTGGAATTAGAAACATTTAACCTTGAGGAAAAGATGGCCAACCCTGGTTTTGATGTAAAGAAAAATGACAGAAGTACTTGTAAAATCTCATTCCCTTCCAACTGGATCTCCCAAATTTCTCTAATCAAAAATTCCACCTTCTAATCCTATGTTACTATGTATTTTGAGGATAAAATCAAAAACAACAATGACAGATTATATCATGATATCATTTCTGATAAATTATCTAGGTGGCAATTATCTGGCAAATTATCTTAGTATTACTAAGGGAATAACCATTAAAAAAATAAGGTGAGATGAGGTGAAGTTCACATTCAAGTGAAAGACATTTTGCTATAATACATATTTTTAAGATATGCTTTTGCTGTATTATAACCAGAAAACCTAATATTACTGGTTTAATGGACAACCTAATATTATTGGTTTGGGGAAATTTTGATTTGTTTGTCTGCTTTCCCTCATTAATGCATCCTGAGGCAGACACTTCAGTACCCCATTTCCACAATGACCTCATTTCTTGTGCACTAACCTTACATAACACTCATTTTTATGCTTACTCAATGATTGTACCATCTCTGGGCATCATATCCTCCCTCTGGGCACAAAGAAAGGGGAAGGCACAGGACAAAAGACATGTGTTAGTTGAGAAACTACATTTTTGTAAATTAGGAAAATAGCAGATTTCCTAGGAATCTTATCCTGTGTAATTCTGCTTGCATTTCATTGGCCAGAACTTGGTACACTCACTGACTTCAGCATTATACAATTCATCCAGGTAACAAGAAATACTTGTACCCCCTACATCGATTGAAATAAAAACAAAACAAAACAAAGCAAAAAAATTTGGCTCAAATGAACACCCTAAACTTTTAAAATAAATAAATAAATAAAAGAGCCTGGTCAAAGGAACTCCTTTCACTGAAAGGAACCTGTGGAGGCATGATTTTTTTTTTTTATAATTAGGTTTATTGTCAATGTGAATAAAAAATTAGTCTCTTAGTAAAAATGAAGTGAAGAAAAAATATTGAGTAAGAAAACAACTATGACTGCTATACACAAAATCAAAGTCCAAGCTGAAGGATTAAGAACTTTTCCCATTTTTCCATTCTTTACACTTTTTCATTAGGTTCCATTATGACAGAAGACAATTTTTATGGTCATCTGCAGAGGGAGATGAACTCCTATTTGAGGTTAGATTCCGATATAAAGGCTGATGATACCAAACACACATACCAAGAGGGAAGGAGGAGGTTTATTACTTACCTAGTTCAGCATGCATGAAATAACTTGAGAGACTAAGGAAAATAGGCTGACCTGGGTATTTATTGAAGTTAAGAGGTGTGGCCAGAGTGAGGGTTCCTGCTCACAGAAAAGGGAATTGCCTCGTTTGACTCTCCCAACTGTTCCAAAGGAGAGAACACCCAGGCTTTCCTGTCAGTTGGCCCAGATGTGGGGCACAAGGAAAAAAAGGAGGGTTAAGGCTTAAGAGTTGTCAGCAGTCAATTATGAAAACATCAAGTCAGACTCTTCACTACAACAATGAAACCAGTTTTAGGTATCTCCAAGCCTCTTCTGGAAGGGGCCATCTGATTGGCAATTCCATTCAATGGCACTGAGACACCTATCGGACTATTTCCATGAAGTTTCAAAGGGTTCATCGATACTTTTGCTATCCTTCTTATAAAGGCGACTTCAAATACATCTTTCCTTTTTGTTGCCCCACGTACAGAATTTACTGCTCGGTTAGTCAACCAGGATTTTAAAATGAAACAAAACAGCAAGCTCCAGGCTGGCACACTTAGGTTGAAGAAGAAAAGACAGTACATGATTGATGCCACATGGTTTGGATTCTAGATGGTTTGTTAGTTTTTCCCCTCTGTTCTCTTTGTTTCCTCATTTCTTATTTGATTATGCTAAAATGTTTCTTGTTAAACTTATTTTCAACAGATTTATTGAGATGTAATGTATGTACCATTAAAATTTACTCATTTTACATCAAAATGTACAATTCATTGATTTTTAGTAAATTTACAAAGTTGTCCAACCACCACCACAACCCTGTTTTAGAACATTTCTGTTACCCCATAGATCACTCCCTCCTGTTAGCAGTCAATCCCTGCTTCCACCCAGGCAACTGAATATTAATTTGTATTCCATCTTTACAGGTTTGTCTTTTCTGGATATTTCAAGTAAATATGTATGGTTTGTTTTTTTTTTGCCTTTGGTTTCTTTTACTTAGCGTAGTGTTTTTGAAGTTCATCCATGGTGTAGCATCATCAGTACTTCATTCCTTTCTTATTATTGAATAGTATTCCATTTTAAGAGTAGGTCATAGTTTGATTATCCATTAACCAGTTGTGAACATTTGGATTGGTTCCACTTTTTGAATGTTATGAATAATGCATCTAAGAACATTCGCATCCAAGTCTTTCTGTAGACATATATTTCTATTTTTCTTGGGTAGATACCTAGAAGTTGAATTTTTGGAACACATAGTAAATTTTTGCTTAACTTAAGGGGAAAAAAAAACTACAAAATGGTTTGCCAAAGTGAATGCCCCATTTTACATTCCCATAAAAATGTAGAGGTTCCAGTTTCTCTAAGTCCTCACCAACACTTGTTTTTATTCTTTTTGTTTGCAGTCATTCTTATGGGTGTGCAGATGTATCTCACTGCAGTTTAGTCTGGATTTCTAAACTGGCTAATGATGTTAAGCTTCTTTTGTCTTTATTTAATTGGATATTTTAAACTTCGTTTGCACGCTCTCACTTTCTCTCTCTCTACACACACACACACACACACACACGTGCACACTGCTTACTTGATTTCTAGTCCATTACTTATAAACTGTTGTCTTTGGGTTTTTCTTCTCTAGTACTATATCTTCTTACAACAACAGACCCTGCTGTTTCCCTACCTTTTGATATGGCACATTCTTCACATCCATTAGTCACCAGTGGGAATATTTTCAAGTACCAACTACAAAGTTATAGGAGTTATCATATTTAGAAGTTAGATTGCTATACCAACCACTTCATTTCCTTTTAAAACATTACTATGCATTATAAACATTGTTTTTCCTTAATATTTATAAGGCACACATTTATTTAGTGCACAGGTGTTGTTGATTTTATAGCTGTGAGAGGAAAAAAATAATCCTCAGGGAATTTTACTTTTGATTAGGTTGACTTTAATAAGAAATTGTCTCCTAATCAGGTTTAGTGGCTTAAAATCAAGTAAAGAATTCTAAAAATTTACTCTGAGTGGCCATTTTATAAGTTTTAGAATTATCTTAATTTTTTAATTTTAATAAAAGCTCTGAATACACTTGTCATTCCTAAATAGGCTTTCTGTGAACTGTTTCTCAACATGTCTTGTATTGATCACTTGGGAACTATGAAAAGGCGCCATGATCAATGGAGAGAAGAGTAGTGGGTCTGGCAGTTAATTGTGTGTGCCTGAGCCTGGGGGCACGCTCTCCTCTACTGGTAGATGATGATAGCTTGCTCATTATTTTCGCAAATTACAAATGAACTCCCTACTTTTTTCTCATTGTCTATAAAACACCATGCAAAACGTCAATTGGAGCCAATATTATAAAGTAATGAAATCCCTAGAGGAGATCAAAAGAAGAAAACACATAATTAAAATGAAAGGATAAAGCATAATGCTTTTATTAGCCACAGTAAGAGTGAATATGTGTAAATCCCAAATGCAGGTCTTGGATTTAAAATGTCTTTATATCTAATAGAAACAAAAGTGTCCATTTCTGAGGACTCCCGAATGTACCATCATGGAGTTAAATCAGAACATTTTTCAATGGCATTCCATTAACTTGCTTTGTTGGAAAAAAAGGTTCTCTCCAAAGTCCTGCTATGCCAAATAAATACAGTAATGTTTTCTTTCCAATAAAGAAAGCCTGGTGGGATTTTATTTTAGCTCTCTGTTGGAGGCAGAGTCTCTGTATGAAACTCTAACCTATAAAAAATCAAATTAAGGACATAACCCTTTTGATACAATCTAAAGAAACTTAGATAAAATATGTAGTGTTAATTTTGATGACATTTTGAAATTAGAAACTGAGTTCACATGTAATTGAAATGAACTGCTCATGGCCACACTCTACCAAATTACGTCGAGATTCTTTTTAAATGGATTTTAAATCCAAATACTAGTCTGCTTCTATCCTGTTTCTGTTTCTCTTTCTACCAGAGATATTGTCTATCTTGGATTCATGTATGGATGCCGAGGGACACTGTCACTGTCATAACTAGCTAAGTTTACTGCCTAATATGTGGTTTTCATGAATCCAAACAGACATCTCACTCTTCAGGGGCATTAAAGAGAAACACTCAGACCTATGTTTTAGAAGAGATTTGATATCTATTATGAAAATTGTTTCTTTACCAGGACAGCATCATAGGGGATCCTGAGTTAAATTTTTTAACACTACTTTTTTTTAAAATTTAACTCATCAGATATACAAAATGTAGGTAATAAAACGCATGATTTGGTAACATTATAGGGAAACTATTTTAATGCATCTTTTTTGAGAGTATGAATCAATGTGGTAGGTAGCTTAGTATCATCACTTAAAATTGAAAATGTTTCTCTCCATGGTCCGGCACTTCCACCTGAGATATGTAACTTTGAGAAACACTTCTAACTATTCACAAAATCTCTTAGATTTAAATTGCATCATTTCATATTAAAAACAAGTTATAATCTAAATGCCTTCCAAAAGTCAATGTCTAAGTTAAACATGGTAAATCATGTAATTTAATACAAAACATATATAAAAAGATGTTACTTCCACATGTTTTAACTGGATATTCTCAAAAAAAAAGTGTTTAACAAAGTAGCCTCCAGAGCAATATTAAAGTAAGATACCATTTATCTGGAAAAATACATAAAATTATACAAAATATTATTTATGTGAATAGACACCCTGTAGAATGGGAGAACACATTTGCAAATTATTCATCTGGCTGGGGACTAATATCCAGAATATACAAGGAACTCAAAAAATTCAACAACCACCACCAAAAATACCAAATAATCCTATTAAAAAGTGGACATAGGACTTGAATAGATGCTTTTCAAAAGAAGACATGCAAATGGCCAAGTACATGAAAAAATGCTCAACATCATTAATCATCAGAGAAATGCAAATTAAAACCACAATGCAATATTACCTTATCCAGTCAGAAAGGCTATTATTAAAATGACAAAAAATAACAGATGTTGGCCAGGATGCAGAAAAAAAGGAACTATCATACACTATTGGTGAGAATGTAAATTAGTACAACCTCTAGAAAATATAGTGTAGAGATTTTTCAAAGAGCTAAAAATAGAACTACCTTTCAATCCAGCAATCCCACTACTGGATACCTACCCATAGGAAAAGAAATCAATATATCAAGAAGATACCCATACTTGTATGTTTATTGCAGCACTATTCACAATAGCAAAGATATGTAATCAACCTAAGTGACCATCAACAGAGAAACGGATAAAGAAAATGTGGTATATCTACACAATGGAATATTATGCAGTCATAAAAAATGAAATCATGTCTTTTGCAGTGACATGTATGGAACTGGAGACCGCTATCTTAGATAAAATAAACCAGGCACTGAAAGTCAAATATCATATGTTCTCACTCATAAATGGGTGCTAAAATATGTGTACACATGGATGTAGAGAGTGGAATGATAAGCAATAGAAACTCAGAAAAATGAAGGGGTGGGGGGTAGATGACGAGAAATCAGTTAATGGGTACAATGCACATTCTTCAGGTGGTGACTACCCTAAAAGCCCTGACTTGACCACTACACAATCTATGCATGTAACATAATTGCACATGTGCCACAAAAATTTGTACAAATAAAAAAGAAAATTGTATAAAATATTATCTATGATTTTTATGATATGTTTAACATATGCAAAAGTTAAAAAACCAGTCAAGAATTATGCAAAAAAATAGTGATCATCTCTGGTGAAGAAGAGAGATAACTAGGGTGTGGGGTGATGATTAGGCAGTGATTTTAATTTCATTAATAATATGCATATGTTATAAGGGAAAACATAGTCATCTATTACTTACATAATTAAAATTTAATAAATGGAACAGTTATTAAAATTTCATACTCATTAAAATTTATAAATGATTTTATTGGAAACCATTAAGTAAATATCATGTCTGTCATATATGCAGATTCATATTGAGTATTAGGATATATCTCCTGCAGTCAGACACACTATCTGGCCTATTGCCATTTCTCCTTCACCTCCCACCTTTTAAGCAGTATAATTATAACTGAGTGAGGTAATCTTTTGCAAAAAGCAGTTTTTAGGGTACATATAACGAGAGGTTCCCTGAAGGAAACTGCAGGTTAGCTTTACAGGGTTAAGCCCTTGTTGGACATGTCTGAAACTCACTAACCTCATGGAGGGCTCTTTTCAGTGAGGAAGGCTCTGCAAAAAATGGGTATTTAGATTCATCATAATGACCATTGATGAATATAATCCTGAGATTCTAACATAAAACAAAATCCAGAAACACATTGCTTATGAGGGATTCATTTTAAAACAACAAACAAAATATTAGTTATTCTTTTTTCCATTTGCAATGAAATGTATTTGGTCATTTGGAAAGCACATTCATGATTGTTTCAATGTCTAGTTGAGTTTAATTTAGTTCCACAAATAGCTGTACATGCATGTCACTTCTATCCACTTCCCCTAACATTTCTTTGATAAGCCTATGCTGATAACAAGGCTGTTATAAAGGAAAAGTGAAGTGTTTTATATTTGTTACTCAAAGTGGAAAAGTACATATTAGTGCCTGATAAATGACTGAAATCACTCTAGTTAACACTTAAAACTCAGGAAAAAATTACATTTTAAAACCAAACTAATTTGTATCTTTGAATTGTTCAATAGTCCACACCGTGTTGAGTATATAGCATATACTTAATAAATGCTGATTGATGTAATGAATGAAGTATTTTTGAGGTAATTTTTGAGGTGTGTTTATTCAGCCTGCCCCATAGTTACTGAAATTAAGATGAAAATGTTAGTATGTACTAAGTACAGAAAATTGTCCTATTTTCCCTACCAAATTTACAGGATGAAAAAGGCAAGGCTTGGTCATTAGTAATCACTTTGTTGATGATAGTGTCTTTGGGATAAGTATGCTACACTCTCCATTAGGGGAACATTTCCGTCTAAGAACCAAGTGCACAGATACCATATCATTTATGTTGAATTGGAATTTGATATAAATTTGTTCCTTCCTGAACCAATCCCTGAGGAAGTTTAGATACATAACAACATAGATCCTCACCATAGATAATCACATGGACACCCAAGGACTCTCTCAAAGCAGCCCTCCAGGTTATATTCACTTAGACTTCCTCCTTGCTTTTATTTTTTTTTTTTTACCAAAACAGCGTGGTACTGGCACAAGAACAGAGACATAGACCAATGGAACAGGACTGAGAACCCAAATATAAAACCATCCTCATACTGTCATCTGATCTTTTACAAATTCCACAAAAACATACACTGGGGAAAAGATTCCCTATTCAATAAATGGTGCTGGGAAAACTGGATGGCCATATGTAGAAGACTGAACCTAGATCTACACCTCTCACCTCTCACAAAAATCAACTCACGATGGATAACAGATTTAAACCTAAGACATGAAACCATAAGAATTGTAGAAGAAAACGTTGGAAAAACTCTTATGGACATTGGCCTAGGCAAAGAATTTATGCAGAAAACCCCCAAAGCAATCACAGCAGCAGCAAAAATAAATAAATGGGACCTGATCAAATTAAAAAGCTTCTGCACAGCCAAGAAACTGTCACTAGAGTGAACAGACAACCTACAGAATGGGAGAAAATATTTGCATGCTACACATCTCATAAAAGGCTGATACAGAACTTAGGAAAATCAACAAGAAAAAATCAAACAACCCCATTAAAAAATGGGCAAAGGACATGAACAGAAACTTTTCAAATGAAGACAAAATAATGGCCAGCAAACATAAAAAATTGCTCAGCTTCTCTAATCATCAGGGAAATGCAAATCAAAACCACAGTGATTTATCACTTAACTCCAGTGAGATTGGCTCATATCAAAAAGTCCCAAAACAACAAATGTTGGTGGAGATGTGGACAGATAGGAACACTCATACACTGCTGGTGGGACTGCAAATTAGTACACCCTCTATGGAAAGTAATATGGAGATACCTCAAAGAACTAAAAGTAGAAGTACCATTTGATCCAGCAATCCCACTACAGGATATTTATCCAAAGGAAAATAAGACATTCTATAATAAAGACATCTGCACGCAAATGTTTATAGCAGCGCAATTCACAATTGCAAAGATGTGGAAACAACCCAGGTGCCCCCCAATACACGAGTGGATTAATAAAATATGGTATATGTATACCATGGAATATTACTCAGCAATAAAAAATAATGGTGAATTAACACATCTGGTATTATCCTGGATGGAGCTAGAGCCCATTCTTTGAAGCAAAGTGTCACAAGAATGGAAAAACAAGCACCACTGGTACTCACCATCAAATTGGTACTAACTGATCAATACTTATGTGACACATGGCAATAATATCCATCAGGGGGCGGGCAGGCGGGAGGGGGGCGGAGGGGATGGAAAAACTCTCACTGAATGGATGCAGGGAGCACAGTTTGGGGGATGTCCATGATTGTAGCTCTGACATGGGCAGTGCATGGGCAGTATATATAACCAAAGTGTTGTACCCCCATAATATTCTGAAATAAAAGGAAAAAAAATTAGCTATTTTGTTTATTTCTTGTTTGTTTGTTTTATTTTGGGGGTTGTTATGTGAGCAGAAAATGATAGCCTAGACTGACATCAAGACAATTAAAATAGTAATATTTATATCTGACAAATTCAAACATGATATTAAAGACATTAGGCAAAAAAGAGAGGCTGTAATTGGTAAAAATAACACATTTGTACCTAAAGTAATGTCTCAACATAAATTAGTAGCCATCAGCTTCTTGCATAAACACAGAGGGTTGACATAAAATTTATACCCAAATAATATGGAAGGCACTTTTTTTTAGCATGTGAGATGGTCATTTTGATGTGTCAACTAGGTCAGGCTACAGTCCCCCGTTATTTCAATTAAACACTACTCTAAGCATTGCTGTGGAGAGATTTTGTAGATGTGATTAAAATCCATAATAAATTGACTTTAAGTAAAGGAGATTATCCTATACAATCTGGGTGGGCCTGACAACAATTATTTTAAAGCAGCGCTAAGGCCTCCCTGAGGAAGTAATTCTGCATGTGGACAGCAGCTTCAGCTTTTGCCCATGTGTTCCAGGCTGCCTGTCCTGGTGGCCTGCTCTAGGGATTACAAACTTGCCTACCCAGGCTCCATGACTGCGTAAGCACAGTTCTTACAATGAGTCCTTAATAATTACCTCCTACTAGTACTGCTTCTCTAATTGAACTCTAATGTGGTGTACATGAATCATTAATAAAAACAAACTATTAATGAGGCCACAATCCAAAGCTCTATATGAGGGAAACATTATTCTCTAACCCAACACAATATAATTAGAAATACATAACATCAAATGGCTAAAATTCCTATACAATTGTGAATTAAAATCTGTACCATGGACAAAGACCAATAACATGGTTAAATGTAAAGCAAAATGAATGAAAAAATAAAGCTAATACAAATAAAATAAAAAAGGAAAAAGGGAAAATAACTACAAATATAGTAGATTTTAAAAATTGAAGTAATGCTTTTTAACAGCTATATTTGCAAATAAAACCCTAGTTGACTTGGTTAATATATTAGTATTTCCAGATACTAATAGTAGTCAAATTGTCTTAAAAGCTATTTCTCCCAAAAAACTAAGCACTTCCTTTGCCCTGAGAGACTTTTTTGTGTGCCTCACATAGGACATAAATTTTGGCAAAGTCTGTGCCTGTTCTGATAAATTCATCTTATTCCTTTTATTCATCCTCCATGACACCAATCCTCCAAACTTGCTCTTGCCCATTCCTTGCCTATCCTGCCAAATTCTTTTACAGTATCCACAAATCAGGGCAAATCTGTTTCTTTGACCCTGTCTCCATCTAGGCAAATTGGACAACCAAATGCATGGTTAAAATTATTTTTCACTGGCAGGTGAGAGGAGTAGAGGAGGGGCTGTGGGTGGAGAGAGGGCAGGTGTTCCTTTTTCCCTCCTGTCTTTCAAGGCCAAAGACAACTCAAAGAATGCTCTAATGCTGAAAAAGTCCCTTCTTTTTGGTGCCAGCATATAGTACAAAACCATCTGTTAAAAGAAAACAAGGTCTTTTTTCCTTCACCAATTAGACATAGGGAGCTTCTAAGTTATATTTCTAAAATGTAGGTGTTAGTGGAAAGAGAAATATAAGTAAAAAAAAAAAAAATAGATGCTTTGGTAATTTGACCTGTCTGCTCATGTCTTCCACTACCACTTGATGGTATAGGACTACTATATACTTAACAATTTGGTTAAAATGATCACAAAATGCCCAATTTATAATGGGTAACTTGGGTTACAATGTCACTTGGTGTTCCAAGGTCAAGCCATCAGTTCTCTGTCAGAGCCCATTGGCAAAGGAGAGTATTTACTTACAGAAGATTACATGAATTCTCTCCAAATCCTTAAATGCTATTGACCAGGGATAAGCAAACATTTTTTGTAAAGAGCCAGATAGTTAATAGTTTAGACTTTGAAGACCACATGGATTCCTTCACAACTACTCAACTCTACTATTGTAGTGGAAAAGCAGACATAGAAAATATGGAACCAAATTAGTGTGTTCCAATAAAAATTTGTGCACAACAGCAGATGATGGGCTGGATTTTGTCAGCAGGTTGTAATTTTCCAACCACTGCCACAGACACTTAAAGCACATTTGGATTACTGTGTCAAGACATCCAAATAGAAGGCAGCTTACGCTATAGTCTGAACTCACTGCAGAGTGTTCCATTATTCTTGACCTTCCAAAACTGCAAGTTTTATAGGCTACTTGGTAACTGACTCAGAAAATTGTATTCAAATGTTTACATGTTTCTTTTAAAAAAATCCAAATTCCCACTAGACATTGGGATTTTTCTTGGTTACAGATGATGTAAGCTTCAGCTTGCAGACTACTCAGTCTCTGGTAACTTCACCAAGGAGGCTGGTCCTTGAATTTTTATTGAAGTTTTTCATCCACTGTTAATTCATATGACTTACTAAGTCCTTCTAGAATAGTTGCTACTTCCTGCACACCAGTTCTAATAAATATTATGTTTTCTGAGGAATAACATAATGTTCTATAGTATATTGACATAATGTCCTTTTTGACTGCAATTGGGTAAAAACGAAGATAGTTGATATGTCTACAAGGAAAGACTAGGAAGATATATTACTATAAAAATATACCTTTCACTATCATGTGAAATAAACCTGATTCTAGTTTTACTTGTTACCAGATTTGATAATTAATTTTATGTGTCAATCTGACTGAAGCACAGGGTACTCAGATATTTGTTTACATATTATTTCTGAATGTGTCTGTAAGGGTATTTATGGATGAGATTAACATTTAAATGGGAAGACTGAGAAAAGGAGATTGTCCAACCCAATGTGGGTGGGCATGATCTAGTCCATTGAAGGTATGAATAAACAAAAAGGTAGAGGAAGGAAGAACTTGCTCTATCTCTTCTGCCTGACTGATGAGCTAGAATATCTGTCTTCTCATGCCCTCAAACTGAGGCTTGCACTATCTCTTCTGGTGCACAAGGCTTTGGACTTGAACTGGAACTACACCACTGGCTCTTCTAGATCTCCAACTTGCCAAGTGCAGACTGTGGAACTTTTCAGCCTCCATAAGCACATGTGCCAGTTCTCTCTATCTATCTATCACCTATTGGTTCTGTTTCTCTGCAGAATTCTGACTAATGCGGCATATATAGGAGGAAAATATTTGCCATAAAAAATGGCTGCATACCAAATTCCAGGAGGTAATTTTTTTTCCAGGTAAGAAGTATTATCTTGAATAGTAGCTACAAGGTAAAACTATGATAATTTGTATACATTCAAAGGATAATCAAATAAGATAAATAAGGAAGTTATAGATGGTGCTGTTTCTTTCTGAAATTCCCCTAAGAATGGAATTTTGTCTTTGGTTTACAATTTTGAAAGGTGAGTCAAATTCCACAGGCTACTAATATGCCTCTCCCACCAAAAGAGCCATCCTTTATCAGTTGGTGAGCAATGTTTAAATGATGCAAATTTTATATAAGGAAATAGATGCAGAGTTCCAAAGTAACGTTTTAACAAAATGCAATCAATGATGAATTTACAAAATGAAATACTGTGACAAAGTAGGTTTTATTACAGAAATGCAAGAGAGATTTATTATCAAATATTTGTTAGTGAAATCACTCTAGTAATGGACTTAAGGTAAAATTTTAAAGTGCTGCAGAAAAAGCACTTGATGAATTCTGTTTCACTAAACTAAAAATAGAAAGAAACTTATTTAATTTGAAAAAGCTATAACAAAATATTTTACAAGGGAAAAATGTTTTTCCCTGTCTAATATAGAACAATATCAAGAAGTATGAAAGTTCTGAGATTTTGGTATCCTTGCAAACCAACATTTTAGCCTGGGACAGTTTCACGGAAGCTGGTAAAAGAAATAAGATTCTTCGACCAGATACAGAAGACTGTGTTAGTCACAGTATAGCAAGCACTATGAGCATCAGCATTTTGTGTCAATACCTTTACATCCAAGTCCCACATGGACAACTAAATGGGCCTAGATGTATAATTCTACATGCAGCAGGCTATGTTACAGGTGAAGAACCCTGAACTTAGGAACCCAAGCCTTTACTCCAACATGAGACAATATCTTTATACTGGACGATAAGTCTGCTTGCCCTGTACTTTGGAGTAAGATACTATCTCTATATTCTAAGTCTCTATGCAAGTAAACTCACTCTTTGCTCCCAAGAAAATCACTACCTCTCACTTCCAAGGCTTCTTGTATTATTGACATCCTTTAAAAGTAGTACTGAATAAAAACAGTCAGTTTCCTTTCAGAAGATATACAAAAACATGAAACATGAGAGACCCATGGAGAATGGGCTCCAAAATAAAATCCACTCCTTGGTCCTACACCATCTTTGCTGCTGGTTAATTTTCCTATAAGTACTCCACTCTGGTGGCTTCTCTTATTAATCTGACTAATGGAGGCTGTGACCAAACCTGTTCAATTTGTCTCATATAGCATCTAATTAAAGTAACTATTAACAGACTTGGAACAGCATGAAGACGTCAACATGCAGCGTTGAATTCAACCACATCCCCAGGGTGCTTGACCCAAGCAGCCGAGGAAAACTATCAGGACAGTCCTTCTTAAGTTTTTAAATTGATCTTTCCACTTGCTCTGATGCATTAATTGTATTAGCTATTGCACAGACGCTGCCTTGACCTTGAAGTTGGAAGTCCAGGGCAATTTTGTCATCTATAACAATCTTGGCCAGTGAGCAGAGGCTGACCTGAATACCTTCTGGGGCTGAGGTAGTTTTATTGATCACTTTAACTAATGTCAGGGATAAATTTCAAACCACCTTTTCTAGTTGATTCTTACCATTTTAGGGATAATGGGTCATTTATTGCTCTAGTAAGCTCCCCTGAGTAAACAAAGATAACCTCATTTTAGAGACATTTCTGCCTAAATCTGAGAACTACATAATCTACAATGTGGTTTCCTTATATGCTTGAAAGTCTTTTGTGATTATTCTTATGGTAGAAGTCACCACGTTTTTTAAAGGAGGGAACGTTGCAAGTTAATGCTTGGCTTTTGCACATAAAGTAAAGTTCCTGAGGTACAGTTCCTGAAAGAGAATTAATGTTTACAATTTTGATCTCCCCAAGTGACTTAGAGCAATCACAAGATGATAGTGCCCCTAGCATGGCCTCCTGGCCATTGGTAGGCATTAGAGTTTAGTTCTTGTCTTTAAAGTAACTACCTAAGCACATTCAATCCAAACTGCCTTGTTTGTTCACACCACCATCCAGGTGGCATTCATTTACCTCATGGAATTACAGAGCAATGGCTATAGGACTGGGAATAAGAAAAACACCCAGAGGTGTTGACACGTGTTTTTGCCTGTGATTAAGGGCTTCCCTGTCTCAGCAGACACAACAAAATTGCTTCTCTAATGATGACAGAAGGCATTTTGCACCATTTTCAGGACACTTGCTCTTCCCCTGCCTGTATAAAGAAGAATGAGAAATAACCAAAGTACTATTTGGGCAGCTTGTTTCCATCTTCTGTGGGCAGCCACACATTCATTACCCTGTAGTACAGCTAGGAATCCTTATACTCCCACCACCGATGCCACCACTTGGATGAAGGCATGCGCTACTAAATATCAGGGAATCTTCTCATATCACCAAACCTAGCTCACAGCATTCTTGTCCTTCCTCTTCCACAAAATCATATCTCTGATAGAATCCTACCCTCCCTGGCAAACTGTGAATGAGTATGAAGGGTCTGAGATTTTTACCCAATTCATCTGCCACATTTACATGAATTCTGGTAGAAGATATGTATCTTCTGAGTCAGAGAGAAAGGTCTTCATTCTTCATGGTACAATAAGTAGCCCTTGCATCTGTTCAACTTTTCCCCAAGACCCATGGAGCAACATAGATGGGCTTATATGAATATCTGTGCACACAATTGGTTGCATTACAGAAAAATCATAAGCTTAGGGAACTACAGTCCTTTATAATGGGTAGTTAGTATGTCTACCCTTTGCTCCAGATTGAGACATCATTTTATTATATGGAAAAATGAGAATGCCTGCACTTCTATTCAGTGGGAGGCACAATCTCTACCTTTTAGAGTTGCTTGCTATACCAACATCCTTGAAGTTAGAGTATACAACAAAGGGCAGTTAATGCCTCACTTTGCAAGACATGAAAAAATAATAGAAACCCATGAAGAATTTTCTCACAGCAGTCAGAAACAAGATAATCATGCCTGTTATCACCACAAATATTTTCATGAGTGTGGTGAATATAATAGAAAAAATTAACTGTAGTATTTGGAAAAGGAGAGAAAATTATCATTATTTAAATGAGATGATTACTTAAATACTCTTAAGTATAATGATATTTATCATTTTGTATGATATATTATTTATGATATTTAAAACATTATGACTTAAATAGAGGTTCAAATATAATCAACTAAATCCTGTGGCTATAATAAGGGTATTAAGTTAAAATATTGGATCCAGGATATACATATGTTTTACTCAATTCTGTGCATCAGTGATTAAAAGAAGAATATAAGCAGACAAACAAGAAACAATATGCTGAGTGAAGCAGTCCAGTAAGGCCCTGAACATTCCTACACATTTTGAAGAATGTGCCAAATAGCAAGACTTGTCTGTGTCCTGATACTGAGTAGTTTCTATAGTTGTGCACACAGTTAAATAATTACGTCAAAGCAATTACAGCATGAATATCATGTGATTGCTTGTTTCCAATGAAGGGGGTCTGGCTTCTTTGCTGTTTGCTACAAAAGATGCTAAGACCTTGACCCTACTTGTCTCAGCTATGGCACAACCTAGGATATTCATGTCCTTCATCTGGGTCCATTGTGTGGCCCATTAAACTACAGGTTAGTGCAATCAGCACACCTACACTGATGTTTCTGCTGTTGTACTGTGAGTAATAACATCTTGCTCTTCTTCATTATGTCTCACCTCATCTACATGCTATAGAGATTTGAGTTCCTCCCTTACACAATGAGAGAGAGAAACAGAGGAGTAAGAAGAAAAAGGAAAATAGAAAAAAATTATAGCAACTATATAGTTTCTATGGTGAAATACAATTGTGTGTGATAGAGCACATACAATTTTCTTCTATTGGTATTGCTAAAAGAGTACAGACTATTTTATAGAAGTTTCTTTAAAGAGACAAATCCTACTTTCTCACTAAGTTAAAAAGGGCATTCATCACTATTTTACATGCAGATGTTGTGAAATAAATGTACTTCCAAGGAACTTGAATTCTTTTCAAGTTCTTGAATTCAATTTCCTCCTGACAGTAGCTTTCAAGTTATCTTCTGGTAACTTTTGTTTGTCTTCCAATAGCATTGTAGAAGTGCTAATTGACAGACACATTCCTCAAGTGACAAATGGTAACACAGACCCAATTGGCAGAGTGCAATAATGTTAACTGTCAGAAGTGAGAAACAAGGCATATCAGGGATCCCTCTTTTACACACACACATGCATGCACACAGCACACATACACACACTACACTGTAGTTGAAGCCAAATATCATTCCTAAGACTTAAAGGGCATTAGAACATAAACAATATTCCAGAGAGTTCCCTATAAGAGATAATTTCTTTAATAGCCTCCAAGATGATTTTAAGGTAATAGAAATGGTTCTAACAACAACTTCACAAACTTATAGACACTGTTCATGTATGCTTAACTTTCCTTAACTATCATAATTCACTAAAACTATCCCAGCACAGAGAGCAAAATCTTCCATGCACTATGTCATTTCTAAATAAATAATTTATTCCTGATTTCAAACCCTATTTCAAGAGGTAAGTATGAGTGTTAGTGGTATAGAAAATCAAGGGCTTAAGGTTTTATATATAAAGTCAGGATATTTTAAACTTAAATATAGCTATTAGAATGCAGAGAAGAAAACCCAACTGGTGTGTTGTACATTATACAATTTTAAGACTTCATTTTAAAATGTATATGCTTTAATAAGTCAGTAGAAAAGTTGGAACCTGCAAAAGAGACAAGAGTCATATAAAAAGCCATCAGAAGACAGAGGAAAAACAAGCTTTCAGACCTCCTTCAGTTCACATATTTCAGTTCTAGAAAAATGTCAAACCTCTCTTCTGTATGTTTTTTTATGGAGTAGATTACACTTGGCATGAATTATATATAATGAATCGGAGGATAATCTCCATATTATGCCCAACTCACAATTCACTCTGTTAAAAATAACAAGCAGATCAATGAAATCACAATAACTCCTGAGAAGGTTTGTATTTTCATCTTTCCTATTTTATGGAATTATTCAATTATATCTCAGTAGAAAATATAAAATGTGTGTCTTAGATTCCATGTCTCAAATTCCCTTTCATAGCTCAAAAAATGTTTCTGTTGGACTCGGAGGCATTACAATCCCAGTGGTGATGTCCAATTTAAATCCAAATTCATGTATATTTTTGGGGTTAATATATTTCTAAGTATGGTCAAATCAAGAGGGTTCAGCTTCTCTTTTAGTAACTAAGGAGGAATTCTGGGATTTGCATTAAAAAAAAACCTTCTTTTGATTAGACAGTGGACAGGACAAAAGAACCTTGGCTTTCTCCTCAACCCACACTAAAATGACAGTAAAAGAGTTTTTAAAGTATACATATGTAAGTACAAAGAGAATAAGAGATAGGAATGCCAGCCACAAATTTTTAAAATTGTAAACTAAAGAGTAGATGGTAGCTAATTGAGCAGAACCAGAGAGTTATTTTTAAATAAGATCGCAGTATTTTCAAATGCACATAAAGTATGGCCAGTTAAATTTGAATCTCAGATAAACAATGAAAACTTCTTTTGGAATAATCATATTCAGATTTAACTAAGAGTCCTGTATCTTATTTGGCAGCCCTAATATAAGTCTTCAATGGAAGAGGCTGAAAAGCAATATGACTTAAAATTTTTAAAAAATCAAAATACTCAGGATTATTTGATAACAGAAGCCTCTGGAAGTATAATTTAAGAGGAACATGAAAAAGAAACATAGGCTGAAAGACTTTTTTGCTTGGGAGATGGTGTCTGCTCTGCTGCCCCAGGTGGAGGACAGCGGCATGATCATAGGTCACTGCAACCTCGAACTCGTGGACTCAAGGGAGCCTCCTGCCTCAGTCTACAGAATAGCTGGGACTGCAGGCACACACCATCACACCAGGCTAATTTTTAAAAAAATTGTTTTAGAGATGAGGTCTCGCTGTGTTGCCCGGGCTGGTCTCAACCTCTTGGCCTCAAGTGATTCTCCTGCATCAGCCTCCTTTGTAGCTGGGATTACGGGTTTAAGTAACCACACCCAGTTTATAGGCTGAGAGATTTTGTGAAGCAATTACCCACTTAACACAGTCAGCAGAAGACTGGAGAATTATCCTCTGAAGAGAGTAAAACAAAGGGTATGTGATAATTAGAAAATCGAGACCCATCTGAGGGGAAATACCATAGTGATAACTGGGACTATGTGAAATAGGTTCTGATGCCACCAGCCCTCTTGCCAACTTTACATTCAGAATACTGACAGCAAGGTGTATCTCCTCTAAGGTGGAGATTGAAAGAGTCTTCATTATGAAATCCAAACACTCAGGAGAAGTAACTTGTAGATACTGGTAGGGAATTCTCAAGTGAAATAGCCCATCCATATCATCCCATCTTGATAGCCAAAAGAGAAAGCTAGACACACATGTACAGAGACTACCATCAGTATCTAGTGCTGTCTTCGTTTCTCAGTGGACAACCAAGCACAGCCAGAAATCTGAAGGAAGTGTCTAACAAGAAATACTGGGATCAAAGCAAACAGATAAAAGCAATTTGGAGGAATAAGAAACTGTGTAAGCAGAAGATAATTCCAAAATTTCTCTATAAATAAGAGAACATATTGAATCCATTAAGAAAAAGTGTCTTGGAAAAAAAATAGAAAAACAAAAAACTTAGCCTATTAAAAATAAGATTATAGAATAATTCATTAAGCATTCTTAGGTGAATCTGAGGGAATATTGGAAATTAAAGCAAAAATACAAAGAGAAGAAAATTAAGAGAGAAGCAAGAGACAGCTGTGGGATTACTTCAGGAGAAATGATTTCTAAATAAGAAGAGTTTTAGAAGTGAAAATTTGAGAGAAGAAATCATTATTATATTTTAAAAAGTCTACAAATCAAATTGAGTTTCTACAAAAAAGACTATCAAGTATACAGTATGGTAGGTATAAACAGACAGTCAAGGTCATAAGTCATCACAAAATAATGGGGACAAGGAGAAGACACTGAACATCCTACAAATTAAAAAATAATTTACTTACAAATGATCATCCAAAGAATGAGTTTGGACTTTTTAACAGCAATACTATAAACTAAAGACAATGGGGCTGGGCATGGTGGCTCACACTTGTAATCCTAGCCCTTTGGGTGGCCACAGCAAGAGGATCGCTTAAGGCCAGGAGTTTGAAACCAACCTAAGCAACATGGGTAGACCCCATCTATACAAAAAATAGAAAAATTAACTGGGCATGGTGACATGCTCCTGTAGTCCAAACTACTTGGGAGGCTGAGGCAGGAGGATTGCTTGAGCCCAGGAGTTTGAGGTTGCAGTGAGCTATGATGATGCCACTACACTCTAGCTTGGGCAACAGAACGAGAACCAGTCTCAAAAAAACAAAAAAACAAAACAATATAACAGTGCTTTAAAAGTCTGAGGAATAAAAGGATTTTCCACCTAGAATTCTATTCCCAACCTAATTTTTATGTAAGTATGAAAAGAGATTAAGACTTTTCAGACATGCTAGGTTTCAATGGATTTTGCCTTCAATCCCCATGTCGCTTTTCAAGAAATTACTAGAGTTGAGGTTCCCTGAAGATGAGGGACTAAAACAAGAGAAAAGAGTTGGAATCCAAGAAGCAGTCAATGTAACCCATAAGAGAAGGAAAGAAAATCTTCTGTGTAATGGTTAAGTACAGTGCCTAAATGACAACTGTGCAGCAAACCTCTAGAGAAAACTATCATGAAGCAGGTCAAAAGTTCTGGTAGACATGACTTTAGGAAGATAAAATTGAAATTGATAAAATACTTGATGTGTTTGAATGTATTAAGAAGAAATGTATAGACAATCTGGGCATTGTTTAGAGATAAATTACTTATAAGAATAGAGAAAACAAAACTAAAAACAATATATTTATTGATTTAAGGAAAATTTGAGTTTCAAAAGGAAAAAAAGTAATCATAATATGATGTATTGACTAGCTGTGTATCACATTTACCTAGTTATAACATGAAAACACAGAATATTGATTTACCAAACGGTATATATACATATATATAAAGTAATATAAATGTGTATGTATATGCATACATGAAATATGAGAAAACAGGAAACTTACATGTGCAGGATGGTAAATGAACAGGGGCAGTAAGAGTTAGCTGGAGACTCATTTCCTGAGACAGGTAGTCAATAGCTAATGCCAGATGCTGAAAATGTAAGAAATGCAGCACAAGCATATTACCTAGATGTATGAATGTAAACACAGAAATAATCAGCTTAAAGAATTTAATTTGATCATTTCTGGGAATAGGGAAATGGCACCTGGTGTTGGGAGGAGGATGAGCTCCAGAATATAGTTGACTGTGCAATGCAAGTTAATCTCCTAGATGCTCTGAATAATTTTCCAGCTAAGATAACTCTTTAGCCTAGAACATCCTAACTACTTTCAGGTGGAGCTTTTAAGAGTATATTTCTAGCATCTAAGTGAAAATGCAAGGTTAATTATTTGCTAACCATATGGTCTTACACAATCTACTTTATGATTCTACAATCATTGTTATTGCTGTGGTTGTTATTTAACCTGTGAAATAGTCTATCTTGCATTACTATTGTGAGTAGCAAAGGAGATTATCTATGTAAAAACATTATGTACAGAACTGACCATAATACATGATCAGTTACTTTTAGTTAGTATTATACTTATTACCATGGATCTGTTTGCCATTGTGTTTATTCCTCAATTTCTTTAATTCCTGCAAGTCTACTTTTTATTAGAACATCACTTGGGGAAATACATAACTCATCTGATAATTTCCTAGCCTGGTTAAACATATAGGCTTCTAAATCAGAAGATTTAATAAAAATCACTCAAATTCAGTTGATTATGGTTAAATAGGAAAGCCACTTACAAGTATCTATTTAAATACCTTTAGGAAGGAATAAATCAGTCATTATTGCTAAAATCTAGGGCTGAAGACTTGCAAGAATATGGAATGATTTACCCTAGTTGTATTGAAAAAGTCAGTGAACGGTTCTGCCTGTTGTTCTGCTAAAAACAAAGAGACTGCTCACAGGAGACTAAACAATAAATACTTTTTGTCTCTCCTCCATTTTCTGAACAGTTGGTTTATAAATGCAAGTATTGTACCAATGAGAAACTTGAGCTATTCCTCTTCTGTGTGGGTAGTGTTTTCTGAGGAATCCACTTTCTCTCTTTTTTTTTTTTTTTACATATGCTATCACAAACTGCACGTTTATGAAAACATTTGGACAGAAAATGGTAGTGGAGTTGGACTGGGGAAAGGCAATTGCATCTTTGTTGATGGGGTGGAATCAAAAACCACTAGTGGAGCAGTACATGATAACAGAATCAAGATCTTTGTTCTTTATTGTATATCAGAGGGCCAGGAATTTGGGCCTTAAATGATGTTACCTCAATACAGCAGAACTGCATTAATCACAGGGAATTGGCTAGAATCTTCCACGTATTTTTGATTTCTTGCTGTGACTATAGATCTGAGGTGAAGATATGATTAATAAAGAAGTAAAAACAACAGGGGAACAAGTGCCATTTAGCTCTCAGTCTATTATAGAACACTGGTGTAAGCTATTTTTTCAGTTGCAAAATAATCTGAGAAAGTAGTTCAAAAGAGCTGAACATATTTGAACTAAAAACAATAAAGCAAACCCAAAATGTAAAATATAATTTAAATTCTTTAAATTATAAGATAAAAGTTACACACATAAAGTTGGGGAAAAGTATCACCCATTATGTAATTAAATTCAAATTTGCCTTAAATTTCTCTGTTTTCTGTTCAGCAATAAATGCCAGAAATCAGTGTGGTGTCAAGTACTAGGGTTAGAAATGATGGCTATTTTGGGGGGATTTACTATGTGTCTGGCACAGTTTATCCACAGCAAATGCCCTGTCATGTAAGAGCTAGTGTTATCTCTCTTTAAGAAATGGGGAAATTGAAGCACAGAGAACATAAAATTCTTGTTTAAGGATAAATCTTATGAAGTGATTGATGCAGAAGTCATAGCCAGGAAGTCAGGTGTCCTAGCAGGCCCACTGTGCTGTGTTCCCTCTCCCAAAACATAGAGCCTAATATTTTTAATATTTACAAAAGAAAAGCAAAAAACAAGATGTTTTAAAATATGCATTGTTTCAGAAAATATATCACATAACTGCCTGACTCAAAAGGAAATCAATGGTTAGGACTTGAGAATGGGAAAGATGTGACACAAAATAATTGAACTCAGTTCAATTAACAAAATCAGTGAACTCAGTTAAGAACAAAAGACATATCATATAAAATATATGAATTGAATAATAACATTTTGTATCTAAACACCATGATCTTAAGACATATCAGAAAATGTGGGAGGTGTGGTTGTGCATTTAATAAAGCAGGCTAATATTCTTATCTTACAAAGGGAAAATTTCTATAAAATTATTTCAAATTTGATAGAGAATTATATTTAAGTAAAAAGGTATATTTCCACAGAAAGGAAAACATTACTAAAATTTTCAGAATAGTTTAAATACAATACATTTCAATATATCAATATAGGTCCTAAATTAAGGCAATTCATTAATGAATAATATTAATTTTAGCATGTCTTGACAACACAAGCAATTTATTACAGATATGAAACTTACATTAATGATGAAAAGACTGAAATTTCAATCTGACTAGTTGCACTGCTATTAGAATTTTTGTAAGTGTGGGTGTGGGGTGTAAGAATTTATTGCACAAGAAGGAACCATAAACATGACAACAATAAATCATTTATTCAGGAAACAAAAACAATTAATGAAAATGTGTACCAACACCTTCATACTCTAAAATGTGTCATTATGGTTAGAAAATATAAATAATCATTTTTTATTAATAAATAACAACAAATTTTTCTTTTTTATCATATTGTGTTCTACCCGATAGGCATAGTCTGATATAAAGTCAATTGTGATTAAAACTGAAAAATAAATAAATCATTTCCTTCATATAAAATTAGAATGGGACAGTATTCACCAGTACTTTCTCACATATTTTGGCACATAGAAGAAATTCAGATTGTATTTCTACAGATTTCTATCGTTATGCTTTGGAGCAAACAAGGAGATTTTATTATTACTATTCCAAGAGTGTCTCTTGCTGCTAGTTACATGTACAATCCAGGAAAGAGCAAAAATATGTATTGCTTTTTTCATGAAGGAAATGGAAGCTATATATTAGTTCTAGTTAAACAGTTCAGTCCTTTCTGTCAAAGTGCCAAAACAAAGTCTCTTGGATTTGTGATTTGTGAAATCCTAGAATAAAGTAAATCTGAAAGGTAATTAAGGACAAAGGAGCAATTTGATGTTATCTAAGAACCTCTGAAAGTGACAGGGCACATAATATCAAGAAAATGGCAGAACCAGTCAATTTGTCAGTCTTTTCCTTCTGTCTTGTGCTGCCTTTCATGTTGGAAATGCAAGAACAGCTGTGGGTAGAGCACATCGCATGCCCACTATTATGCCACTTTACATTATAATTTTTCTGAGATTGATTTACTTCTTCCTGGGACAGTCATTTTCTGTCTCAGACACCTATACTTAGTTAAGCAGCGAAATGTACACAACATATCTATTCAAACTTTTAGTAATATAAGGATTAGGCTTTGTCCTTTCAAATTTGCCCTCTGCGGAACATAGCTCCTGCCTTTAAGAATCTAGAGTCTAAATTTCAACTTTGTAGCCATTGTTAAATGCAAACTCTTTCAATGCATAAATGTTGAATAGTTTCAGTTACATAAAGATCATTTAAACAGTCAAATACTTTGCGAAAAACATGCCAATTGTTTTTAGTAGTCTCTTTTGTCTATGTCGTTAAAATCATTACACATTATAAAGCACCATACATGAGAAACTCTTCATGGTAAAATAAAAGGCTATAAGGGAAAGGATAAGATACTGATCAGTTCCCATAGTTTATTTCTTGATTTACTGTCCTAAATACCACTGCCAAGAGAAAGATGTGGAATGATTCTAGAACAGCAAAAAAACAATATAAACTAGTAGTTGCTTTAATGTATAGCAAAAGTATAAGCTTAAAATTATTTCTGTTTTGAGTCACAAGGTGTTACTATGTGCTATGACCTCTATAAAAATGTAATTTTCTGAACAATCATGTAGGTTCCTATGCAAAATTTTCCATTAGTAAGATATTAAGGTGATTTTTACCCTTCTTTAAGCTCCTTTTCCTCAACTGTTAAGTAAATCAAACAAAATCTTATTGAAAGCCTGTTGTATACAATATATTCAGAAAATAGTAGGGGACTATACTGAGTAGGAAACTAATTTCCTACATTCAAAAGGTTCCAAAATAGCATCTGAACTTAGTGTTAGCAGTCAGATGGCTTCAACCAAATAATGGCAAGTATTATGTCATCTATGTTGTCTATTTTGGTCAGCAGTCTGTAATGGATTAAAATATAACACTTTCTGTCCTCCTTTTTTCTACCATCAGCTCTTCCTGAGGCAGAGCCTTGCTTATTTGGACATTATTTCATATTCCCTTTCTCTATTTAAGTGAACTTTCCAGGACACAGCTAGTTTTAAATGAGTGAGTTAGAATAAATGAGAAAGCCTTTAAATAAACTCACTTTGTGAGATCCAATTATTATATTTAGTAATTTTATTTAAATACAGTTTTTACTGTATTTACAAAATCGTGTGCACTTTTATAACTCCAAGTCAAGTTTAGTTTATAAACTTTACAGTATGTATAATTAAATACCAAATTTATTTTGCAAATCTGATATTTATTTGCTGACTTAGCTATGGTAAAGAACTGTGTTATTTTATATTTCATTGTTTCCTGACATAATTCATGGAGCTCTTTTTAAAAGTTCATTTTGGGAATGATTCACATGAAAAACTTGATGAAGCAGCATATTCTTTGCCATGTTTATCTTCTTAATTATGGAGAGAAATGTTCCATATAACAATTCCGAACAATTTGTATTAATGCAAGTATGGTTTTCCAAAGCAGTGTCTTCTGACAGGCTATCACTCATGTGGTTTGATTTGCATTATCAACAACTAAGAGGAATTGGAAGGCAAGCAAACTATGGCCAATATATCACAAGCTTGATTTACAAAATTTCCACAGGGAAATCTGTTTTCTGGACATCAAATTAACGACATGGGCAAGATGTAATTTACTACTGCTTTCCGGCAATGTAGAGAAAAATGCTTAAGTATTTATTAATTAAGACCTAATTAATAGTCTGAAATGCTTTTGTGTGAATGAGAAGCAAGAGTTCTATTATAAAGGCAAAATATCAAGTAATTACCAATATAAAAATTGTACTTCCTTGCAAATTCACATTTGTACCTAATGCCCCCCAATCTCTGTGTAAAAATGCTGACACCTAATGTGTCATCTCTTTCCTTCTTTACGGACAGAATTGGTTTAGAATTTAATAATAAGAGCATAGATTGTGTGAGCTAAATAATTTTAAAAATAACTCTTAGGCTTCTATATATATATTTGCTTTAAAAATAAATCATATATATATTTAAATTAAGGTTGGTCACAGGTTTTAATTAGATATCATGGCAGTGTATGAATTTCTGATATCACTTCTGTCTCAGATAATGGTTGCATCATAAAAAAGTCAGAATAGACAGACTAATATGTGACTATAGAGGATAATATTGTCATAAATAAGGTATCACATATCTTACACAAAATATGCATAACCCCCTAGATTTAATAAATAATAAAATGTTAAATATTAAATTAGCAAGTGTTCCTTTAAGATGTGTCTTTCCAAAACATTCATTTTATAAGATCAGGTTAAATTTTATCAGATAAAACAGATGAGGAAATAACTTGAAAACTTGCTCAAGGTGACAATTAAAAAAGTATATAGGACATTAAGACTTGCAACCATGATACCAAATTATCTTCATTCAAGTAGATAGTGTATTGTCTCTCTGAGAACCTTATACAGGTTATTTAGATTTTCCTAGACTTCACCTTCTTTGTCGATAAAACTGAGTAGCTTGACTAGATATTCTTTCAGGTCTATCTCATACACTAAAAGTTTATCTTTGTTCTTATTTCTAGAGAACTTGTTGCTTTTCAGTGTCTCCATTCTCAAGGTACTTACTATTTGAAACTGGGAAGAGATGATTCTTGGAATAAGTCAAAAATACAGTGAGATATTATGTTGTGATTTCAAATAAAGTTTAAAAAGAAAATACGAAGTTTTCTACATACCCATTGGGAAACTTTTGGAGCAGATGGAGTTCATTCTTGGTCTTGAAAAAACAATAGGGTGTGGGTAAACAAAAGAAAAGCAGTGTGAATATTACCTGATAAGTTAACAGATGTAGTTAAACTAAGGATCTTAGATAAGGAAATTATCTGGGATTATCCAGATGGGCCTTAAATACCACCACAAGTGTTTTTGCAAAAGAGATGCAAAAGGAGAAGAGACACATAGAGGTGATGAGAAGACAGAGGCAGAAATTGAAGAGATGTGGGCACACGACAAAGAACAACCAGATATGCCTGGAGCCAAAATCCAGAAGAAGCAAGAAATGGATTCTCACCTAGAACCTTCTGACCTGCTAAAAACGTGATTTCAGATTTCTGGATCCGAATGTGAAAGAATAGATTTTTGGTTTTGTTTTACCCCACCAAATTTGTAATAATTTGTTATGACCGTTATAGTAAACTAATGTAGGGGAAAGAATAGCATCCTGAATAAGAGTCTAACATTATTGGGAGTTTAAATGAGATAATCCAGATAGACTGCTTAAAATAACACCCAGTCATTTATGGATGACATTAATAATTGATCAGATACTCATGGTTAAGTATGTTTGTGGGGCAGAGAGATCTCCATCTTAAGAAGAGAGCACAAGATCAGTTGCTGGGGTACATATAGCCCACGTCTGACCAATGTTCTTGATCAGATTTCTGTAAAACTATAAACCTCAGCCATCAAGGCATTTTCTTAAAGTGAGTTCTACCATACCTGGATCTTTTAATTACCCTGGAAACATCTGTTCTCAACTCAGCAAGAGGAGGCAGGTAGTGCTCGAAGAGATTTGACACAGGCAGACACAGATGGGCAAAGGCCTGCATTGCCTCTAAAGACGTGTCTAAGTTCCTGCTCTCTCTGTAAGATGGCAATTAGTGAGGGTGAGAAAGGCATTATTTAAGATCTCAATTAATGCACCCACCACACAACCTAATCCTATTGCAGTCCTTTGTTTTTCTCCATTACACTATCATTAACCCAGTTGTTCTCAACTAAGGGCAATTTTGCCCCCCCTCACCTCAACATCAGGGCCATTTTAAAACATATGGAGATATTTTTGATTATCAGGACTGTTAGCTCAGGGGTCATGGTGTCTAGGGGGAAGAAGCCAAGTGTGCTGCTAAATATCATGAAATAAATAAGACAATACCCAGTAACAAAAATAATTAATGGTCCAAAATGTCAATTGTACCAAGGTTGATAGACCCCAATCTAACCTAATAAATAAGTTATTTATTTATTTGCTTGGTTTTTTAACCTCTACCACGAGAATATAAGATCCGTGAAGGCAGGGACATTTTACATCTTTTCCCCTGCTCTATCCCCAGGAACTACAAGTACAAGGTTAGAAGTTCGATCATATTTTAACTACTGAGGAAAAAAATCTATGACTCAGGACAATAATACTTAAGATATTTGGAGGAAAGGTTTATCAGAGACTATTATGAACAACTACACACCAACAAACAAGAAAACCTAGAGGAAATGAATAAACCCTGGGACACTACAACCTACCAAGATTGAACCAGGAAGGAATAGATAACTTAAGTAGACCAAAAATGAGTAATGAGAATAAATCATTAATAAATAGTCTCCCCAAAAAAAAAAAAAAAACCAGCACCAGATGGCTTTACTGCTGAATTCTACCAAACTTATAAAGAAGAATTAATAGCAATTCTTCTCAAACTATTCTAAAAAATTGAAGAGGAAGGCATTCTTCCCAACTCATTCTATGACGCCAGCATTACCCTGGTACCAAAACCAGACAGAGGCATGACAAAAAAAGAAAACTATGAGCCAATATTCCTGATGAATATAGATGCATAAATCCTCAACAAAATACTAGCAAACCAAATCAAACAAAACATCAAAAAGATACATTATGATCAAGTGGGATTTATCACAGGGATACAAGGATACCTCAACAAATACAAATCAATAAATGTGATATATCATATCAACAGAATGAAGGATAAAAACTGTATAATCACCTCAATAGATACAGAAAAAGCATTTGATAAAATTCAACATGCTTTCATTATACAAATTCTCAAAAATGAGGCCCAGAAGTAACATCCCTTAATATAATAAAGGCCGCATATGACAAACCCCCACATGACATTGTACAGAATGGTGAAAAGTTGAAAGCCGCTCCACTAAGAACAGGAAAAAAAATAAGGATGCCCACTTTTACCACTCTTATTCAACACAGAACTAAAAGTCCTAGCCAGAACAATCAGGCAAGAGAAAGACATAAGAGGCATCCAAGTTGAAAAAGAGGAGGTAAATTGGCCCTTTTTGCAGAGGACATGATCTTATATATAAAGAAAATCCTAAAGATTCCACTAGCTTCTACACAGCTAAGGAAATAATCACTAGAGCAAATAGACAACCTACAGAATGGGAGAAAATATTCACAAGCTATACATATGATAAAGGGCTAATAACCAGAATCTACAAAGAATTGAAGCAAATCAGCAAGAAAAAAACAAAACAAAACAAAAACCCATTAAAAAGTGGGCAAAAGACATGAACAGAAGCTTTTCAAAAGAAGATAGACAAATGGCCAATAAACATACGAAAAAATGCTCAACATCACTAATCATCAGGGAAGGTAAATTAAAACCACAATGAGGGATCACCTTATCCCAGTTAGAATAGCTTTTACTAAAATGTCCAAAAACAATAAGTGCTGACAAGGATGCATAGAGAAAGGAACACTTATACACTGCTGGTGGGACTGTAAATTTGTACAACCTCTATGGAAAACCTTATGAAGATTCCTCAAAGAACTAAAACTAGACTTACCGTCTGAGCCAGTAATCCCACTACTGGGTATTTACCCAAAGGAAAAGAAGTCATCTTGTCAAAAAGACGCCTGCACTCGAATGTTTATTACAGCACAATTCACAATTGCAAAGATGTGGAATCAGCTCAAGTGCCCATCAATTCATAAGTGGATTAACAAAAAGTGGTATATGTATATCATGGAATACTACTCTGCCATAAAAAAGGATGAATTAATGCCTTTTGCAACAATTTGGATGGAACTGGAGACCATTCTCCTAAGTAAAGTATCTCAAGATTGGAAAAACAAACACCACATGTACTCGGTATTAAATTGGAGCTAACCTATAAACACACATGTGCGCAGAGGGAAATAAAACTCAGTGGAAACCAATCAGGGGAGGGGAAGAAGGGGATGGTCAAAAACCTACCTAGTGGGTACAGTGAACACTATCTGTGTGATGGGCACACTTATAGCCCTGACTCAAGCATTACAAAAGCTATCCGTGTAACCAAAAACATTTGTACCCCCATAATATTTTGAAGTAAAAAAAAATGTAAAAAAGAATACTCCACTAAAAATCTCTTAGAACTGATACACCATTCAGTAAAGTTGCAGGATATAAAATCAACACACAAAAATCACTAGTTTTTCTATATGCCAATGATGAACTAGCTAAAAAACAAAGCAATCCCATTTATAGCTACAAAAAAAATAATAAAATACCTAGGAATAAATTCAACCAATAAGGTGAAAGACCTCTACAAAAAAAAGTAAAAGGAAAAAACAAACACAAAAACTACAAAACACTGATAAAAGAAATTGAAGAGGACACACAAAAAAATGGAAAGAAACCCATGCTCATGGACTGGAAGAATTAATATTGTTAAGATGACCATACTACCCAAAGCAGTCCACAGATACAATGCAATCCTTATAAAATACCCATGACATTCTTCACAGATTAAAAAAAAAAAATCCTAAAATTTATATGAAACTACAAAAGACCCTGAATAGCCAAAGCAAAAAGAACATCACACTTCCTGGCATCAAAATATACTACAAATATGTAGTAACCCAAGCATCATGGTATTGGTATAAAAAAAAAGGACACATCAATCAATGGAACAGAATAGAGAATGCAGAAATAAACACATGAATTTACAGCCACCTGATTTTTAACAAAGATGCCAAGAGCATACATTGGAGAAAGGACACCCTCTTCAATAAATGGTTCTGGGAAAACTGATAATCCATAGGCATAAGAATGAAAGTAGACACCTATCTCTCACAATATACAAAAATCAACTCAAAATGGACTAAAGACTATAAAAGTAGTAGAAGAAAACATACAGGAAACGATGCTTCAGGACATTGGTGTAGGCAAAGATTTTATGACTAAACCTCAAAAGTACGGGCAACAAAAACAAAAATTAGACAAATAAGACTATTTTAAACTAAAAAGCTTCTGCACAACAAAGGAAATAATCAACAGAGTGAAGAATAAACATGTAGAATGGGAGAAAATATTTGCAAAGTATTGATCTGGCAAGGGACAAATGGCCAGAATATACAGGGAACTCAACAACTGAGCAAAACAGAAAAATTAGCACATTAAAAAGTGGCAAAGGATCTTAATAGATATTTCTCAAAAGAAGATATTCAAATGGCCAAGAGGTATATGAAAAATGCTCAACATCACTAACCAACAGGGAAATGCACATGAAAACCACAATGAAATATCATCTTACGCCATTTAGAATGGCTATTATCAAAAAGATGAAAAATAGCAGATGCTGACGAGGATGTGGATTAAAAAAACTCTTTTACTCTGTTGGTGGAAATGTAAATTAGTACAGTCATTATGGAAAACAGTATGGAGGTTTCTCAAAAAACTAGAAATAGAGCTACCATACAATCCAGCAATCACATTACTTGATATTTATCCAAAGGAAAGGGAATCAGTATATCAAAGACACATCTGAACCCCCATATTTATTGCAGCATTATTCACAATAGCCAAGATACAGAATCAACCTAAGTGTCTATCAAGAAGTTAATGGGTAAAGAAAATGTGGTATATCTACACAATAGAATACTATTCAGCTATAAAAAAAGAATGAAATTTTTTCATTTGCAGCAACATGGATAGAACAAAGGTCGTTATGTCAAGTAAAATAAAGCATGCTTGAAAGACAAATGTTGCATATTTTTGCTTATGTGGGAGCTAAAAAGTTGACCTTATGGAGGCAGAGAGTAGTATGATAGTTACCAGTGGCTGGGGAGGATGGGCATGGTGGTGTGAATAGTAGTTGGTTAATGACTACAAACATACAGTTATATAGAAGGAATAAGTTCCAAAATTTGATAGCACAGTTGGGTGACTATAGTTAACTTCAATATATTGTATATTTCGTAACAGCTAAAAGAGAAGATTTGAAATATTCCCAACATAAAGAAATTATTTTTTAAAATAATCCATAGATGTATTTTTAATTATTTCTATTTTCCCAGATACATAATATTTTATTACCTTATCACTTCATATCACTTTATTTAGAGGATAGAGATTAAGAATCCAGTGCTTCTTTTCCAGGGTTTTCCACGTTTGTCAATGTGAATTCATATCACTTGAACTGGAATCTAACTAAACAATAGAGCAGGTGTTGGACTAATATTCTGGTATGACATTTTAGGCATATATATGCCCATATATGAAGGGTGGATTTTGTTCCATAATAATAGCTTTTGTCATACCTAATAAAATGGAATACATCTTTAAATGTGACTTCCCCCACAAATTTGGTTAATTTAATTATATCAGGGACAAAGAAGCAAATAAATGTTTAAGGTGATGAATATCCCAAACACCCTGATTTGATCATTACACATTATATATATGTATTGAAATGTCATTTTATGGACCCCATAAATATGCACAATTATTATGTATCAATAAAAATAAATTTAAGAAAAAGATGTATAAAGAGATTACTGGAGAAATAGAACATTTTACCAATCATGTTTATTGCCTTTTATGTAACCTATACTCCATCAATATTTAAATACATGCATGTATGTATAAGCTTTTTAGTGGGTTATAACTATGCAATAGTTCATGCTATTTTTGGAGAAAAGGGTAAAAATATTAATGGGAAATATATAGAAATCCCACTATACATATGTTTTTATATTTATATTTTCATATGTAATATATATATAAATAATTTAAATTATAATACTAAAACACAGGCCAGTAATGCCAGATCTGTGAAACATTTCAAGTGATATATAATATTTTGAAGAGGTGAATAAATTTCTCTGCTATAAACTATTGAAAACAGATTTTCTTCTCTAAAGTGCTTATACATGTTTTATCACATTGAAATCGCTTTGTCAGAGATTATACAAACAAGAAATTCATATGATTTATCCTTGATGATTAAATTGTCATTTTTAAAATTATGCAGCACAATTGCCAAGATTATTCTCACTGGAAATATTTTTGTTCTTGCTTGAAGTGGATCAAATTTATAACACATAACATATCAGGTGTTTCTTATTATTGTGAGGACTTGCTCACATTTCCTAATCTCATTGCACTTCAGATTTTTCACTTGTAAAATGAGAACAGTAACACTTTTATGTGCAGGGTTGTTTTGAGGATGAATGAGCTAATAAAACACATAAAAAGTTAGGGTAGGGGTTTTCATATAGCATAAGCTGCACAGATTTTAGCTAGAACATGGATGGTGGCTTTTGATTCTGAAAACCTTAATGTATAGCACTGTTTTCATTGATGAATATATGCTTTCTTGTTTATTGGGATGAATGTGCTATTGAACACATTTCTCAGGAAAAAAAAAACACATTACAACCGTTTATCAGAATTATATTTGAAACTTGCAGTAAGAGAGAGTAAAAAATGGCCTTGGAGGATGGACAGTGGGGAAAGTAGGTAGTATAAAAGGAAGTAGTGCATAAAGGACTATCTGCCTAAAGATTATTAAGCCAGTCAATCAGTTGAGTGGGCAACCCTAACTTCCCAGGAGTTTTTAATCTCATTAAAGTCTATCAGAATATCATTCAAGTATTTAATTCAGAATACCAATTATATCCACAAAGGGCTGAATTACATCATGCAAAATTGTTCTATACCAACGAGATTTGGGACAATTTTCTATCTCCAGTCCCAGTGAAAACAGATCTCCTTAATTGTGTTTCCCTGAGGAAAGTATTAATTGAATTTGTTGCTTATTTGATTTTCTTTTAAATTTCTTATAGATGTTGAAAATCAGCCAAAGGCTAATTTGCACAATAAATATGCATCCATAATTGCCAGTAATATATGTACACACACTTATATTATTCCTCTAAATAGATTTACTACATTAAGGAAGGACATCTTATTGTGATTCAGATTAGCAAAATCTCATTGTGATTCAGTTTCCAAGGTATATATTTCATGTATTTTTTATGCCTGGAATGGAATTGTGTATTTCATATGATTGAATTTGATTGCTTTGTGTTTTCTTCTATCTCTCCCTCTCTCTCTCTCTCCTCTTCACACACACACACACACACAGTGTGTGTGTGTGTGTTGGTATTTATGCACAATGAGAGAAATTATTTAACATACGTAAAACTCCTGGCTTGGTTCTAACATAAGTGATGCATACCATTTAAGGCAAATGAATTAAATTCTGCCAGGAAAATTCCTTAAAAAAAAAGAATCCACAGATATAATTTTGATTATTTCTATTTTCCCAGATATTACTGCCCTATCACCTCTTGTCACCTTGCTCAGAGGATAGAGATTAAGAATCCAGTGCTTCTTCCCCAGGGGTTTTCCACATTTGTTAATGTGAATTTGCATCATTTGAACTGGGATCTAACTAAACAATAGAGCAAATATTGGACCAATATCCTGGTATGACATCTTGTCTTAGGCATATATATGCCAACATATGAAGGGTGGATCTTGTTCCATAGTAAGGGCTCTTGTCATATCTAACAAAATGGAATACATTTTTAAATGTGACTTTCCTCACAAACTTGGTTAATTTAATTACATCAGGGTCAAAGGAGGATTGACTTTTGTTAAAATTACTACAACTATATGTCTATGAAGAGTAAAATGAATCAGCAAGGATACTTTGAATAATATTTATACTATTTATTTTGGGTATAAACCCATATTTTTTTACACAATAATTTGAGACCCAGCCAGAGGAATTACCTAGGAATATGTTTAATTGTTTTCAAATGTGGTGTGGTTAAAAAGGGTGAATTTTAACACATTGACTTTTTATCAAGATGGTTATGATTTTTCTAAGCTTGATCTATTGTAAAATACTCCTCTAAATCCCAATTATTACGAGCATCATGCTTCATTCAGTTCTTTTGAGAGACATTTGCTTGTGTCAGCAATTTGTCACTTTAAAGGTTATTACGTAACAATTTCCTTTCTTATGGTACCACCCAGGGAAATTTTTGTATTTTCTTGATTCTGATGGGCTGCAAAAATATGGGAAGTTTTCTGAGGGATTTAGTTCCTCACTTATTAAAGGTACATCATATGAGACCCACATTTTAGTTTTTAAAGGGATTCTGAGGTACCTGCTACAACAATAAACCAATCAAAAGAAATTTTATTAAATCAAAAGCCAATAGTGGAAATGTTTTAAGTTATTTTCCCCTTAAGCTTGGATTTTTAAGAGAGTGTTAATTATATATTGCATAAGTATGTCCAGAAAAAAGGAGGTTGAAAAATAAAGTAAATTACAGAAAGAAAGGAGGGTAGCCTTTATTAACCACTATAAAATAGAACATTGAAAATAATGACAAAAATATCCTCAGATAAAAAAACACAAATCACCTCTCCCTTTAGGTTTCACCCAGTCCTATGTAATAACTTTTGATCTGTTGTCCTATCATCAGCAGAGCAATCTATTCCTCACAGTCTTACGTTTCTAATCTAAATATTTCTAGACATTCTGGGTCTTTCAGTTGTCTCTGTGTCGTTATGATGTCAACCAATTCTGGACACACTTTCCCCAAAGTCATCCTCTGAAGTATCATTAGCTTAATATACCTCATTCAGTTTTGTCAAGGAGCCAATATCTGGGCTATACATCATAGAAGGAGGCTTCATGTAAATGGTAAGCTGGGATAGCTCAGCTTAATTTATTTCAACATCTAAAAAATTAAAATTGACAAAAGAGTGGGATTCCCCATTTGGGGCTGTATTATACAAGTGCAACTGCTTATATATAAGGAGTTTATATGATTTAGGTAATGATTATGGTAAGGAGTAGAATATATAAAACACATTAATAGAGATTTTTCTATAATTTTCAGGTTTCATCAGGAAATAATATCTCAGACATTTTAGGAAATAATGTGATATTTTGAGATGCAAAATCCATTTGACTTCACAACCCAACATCCTTGTTGTTCACAAGACTGCTACATGTTTAATAAATTGTTTCTCTTTTATAGTTATTTACTACTAATATTAAAGTGTACTATTTATTTAATATCTGCTATGTGCTAGGCACTGTGCAAAGCCCTATAACCACATTGTTTCTGATCAACTCTATTAGGGTGGTTAATTTTATGTGTCACCTTGGGTCTTGTCAGCATCCATAATCATGTGATCATGTGAACAATCCCTTCATATATATTATAACATATATATATGTATAGATACACTATTGGTGCTGTTTCTCTGGAGAACCCTGACTAATACACCTACAGACCTCTCAATGCTTTTATTATTATTGTCGTTATTTTCTTCCTTTTCTTCCTTCCTTCCTCCGTATGTTTGTTTTGCACAAACAAGGATACTGAGAATGAGAGGTTAAATTACTCGTGTAAGTTCACACAATTATTAAGTGAAGGAGCACAGTTAGAAAGTCAAGTTTTTCTACCTCTAAAATGCATATTCTCTCTGCTACACAACACACCTGTACTGTCTAGGAGAATTTTTGCCAGACATTCTATTTGTGTTAAATCTCTTAAATACTCGAGGTGTTATAGGTTTTTTAATTAGTTGTAGACTTTAAGATTCAACTGTATGTAAATTTTTCTCAAAAACTCATCACTAAAAAATAAGTTAAATTTGCACATTTTCTGGTGACTATAAAGTATTTAAAGTTGCCTGTATGTCAGTATGTCATATAAAATATATTAATAAATAATATAAAAGAAAGTTAATGTATTTTAATTCCATTTTATATACCTATGTATCTCAGATGTCAAAAAAAGACAAAATAAAATTCATGACTGTATTTGTATACCTATAGTTTCACTAAACTCTGCAAAGTCACAGTAGGAAAACGGTTTCCAGTTATGCACAAGAACATTTGTAAGCCTAGAGAACACTGAGGAATAACAACTTTTTGCCTGAAGAAAAGAAAAATGTCATGCTCATTTTGTAGTCATATAAATGTAAGTCAATATTGTAAATTTATTCATCTCATTTCTATTCACATTCAGTATGCAAAAAGTTTCTGAAATACAAATGTCGTGTTTAAACATTTCCATGTTTTTATAAACGTTGCAAAAGTGACACTGACAGATACCCCAAAGTTGTTATCATTTTATTTAGTAAGCAATGATCTTTTTAAAAAGTCAAATATTGTGTTAAATTAAACATAATCATAAGACAGGATTCAATCTCCAGACTGAAATAATCATTTTACATTAAAATTATTAAAATCTCAACATATCTACCGATATAATTATTTCATAAGTATTTCTTATTTCATTGGTACCAACATATCTCTTGATCAATATCTAGTTTTACTTATTCTTATTAATAATCTTAATTGTTGATATGTATTTTTTTAATGTCAGAGCTAATATATTTTCCTGTATAAATCTAAAAAATCTAAACTATGGATGTTTTTTTATTTCATAGAAGTGATAGGAGGTATCTGGCATTTCTAAGAAAGTTCTTTTGGGCACTACTTGTTAGTTTTAATGATACATGTAATTCAGTGAGCATTGAAGTATGAATTCATTCTTATCCTTTATAGTTAATTCTCCACATAGCAGTCAGATAGGTCATTATAAAAATATGTCAGATCATATCACTCATCTGCTCAAATTCCTTTTGTGGCTTAAAAAAATGTGAGTAAAATCCAAACTCCAGAACATGGTTTCCAAAGATATAGACTATGTGTCTCCACTATCTCAACAACTGTTTCTCCTACCATTCTGACCTCTTTCCAGCAACGTCAACCCCTATGCTGTTTGTTCTTCAGACATAGGGCCTATGCCACCTTAGGATCAATTGTTGACATGCTAGACTTTTTGTAGTTTTTTATTGGTTATTTCTCTCACTAAATATTAGCCCCATGAGGATGTAAGTCTTTGTGACAAGAACCTAAATATTTATTTAATACAAGAATGAATACATTTAATGACTGTTTATGTGCCAGGCACTATCAGATGCTGAAGATGCTGACATGAATAAAGCATATTCCTACTCTCACAGCATATGAATAAATAAGTTTCAGACAGAACAAGAGGCATGAAAATCCTTTAGTGTTTATCTTCTAGATTTATGACATTGTGCTAAATTGAAGTGTTATAGCTCCATCACATACAATCTGTGTGAATTAGGGGCAAATGATATCCCTGTTACTGCCTTAGTGACACACCTACAAGTTGGGGATAATAATGCCTACCATATAAGTTATTTTGAGGACTAATAGAACCTAGTAAGCATTCAATAAATGTCTGTGATTATTACTAGTATTACTTTTATATTTCTTTTCTACTTCTCCAAATTAAACTTCCATTTAAGGTCCTAGTCAAGGTGATAAAAAACATAATCCTGTCACATATCCAACTCCAGTCCCTACCATTGCCCAAAAACTCCTAAAATGCTTACAGAAAAACCTACAAAAAAGCTTAATTGAAGTAGAACAGAGAATTAAAAGCAAGCGGAATCATATATCATCTCCACATAATAGATTAATTAGTGTCACAGACCTTATAGTGCATTGAAATTAGTACGTCCAGCTTGCCCAATAGCACTGGGCACTATCACATTGCATTATATTCACATCCAATAAAATGTAAATAATGCTTGACTTGTACAGCACAAAGTACTGTGGAATTAGCAAACTATTTTAACAACACTTTTGATGATACTTAAAGTAACTTTATCCAATAGCATGAGTGGAGACCAAAGGCTTCCTAATAAGAGTAAAAGTAAAAAAAGAAGCTTCTACTATTTTGTAATTTAAAATTAACATTTTTTAGGGATCTTAAGTATGTCTATCATTTATTTGTTGAAAAATTTTTCTTTATATCTACTTCTTTAAGATTATTTGTCACAAATTTATGTTGAATAATATCACATGATTTTTCTGCCTTTCCATTCCATGTTGAAATGGTTATATGACAACTTTTTTTCTGTTAGCACAGTAATTTATATTAATTTATTTTCTAATATTAATTTATTCTTAAAATCACTTTGATCATGGTGTAATATATTGTTTAGCAACTGCTGCATTGAAATTGGCAATATTTTGTTTAAAATTTCTGTATCTAAATTTATGAGAAAAATGTACTTTTAGTTGCCTTTCTCATGAAGTCTTGTCTTTTCTGTTACCAATTCCTTTTTTGGTAGCTGGGATCATAAAACAAATTGAGAAATATTTGCTGTTTCTATTCCTTGAAAAAGTTTGAATACATATTTCAATGATGTATTATTGAAAAACATTTTTATTTATTTCATAGGGAAAAAGGAAGTCTTCTTATCCAAAACTTCTATTTCTTTGTTTAAAAAAAATACTGCTATATAAACTCCTTAAATAATTTTGGCTTAAAATATGTGTTTTCATGTCAAATAATTTACCTCCCCAGTGTAATATGAGATTAAATTTGCTCTGTTTCAGCTGGATCAAACCTATCAAATTAAATTGAGGTTGAATATTTATTCATTATTATAAATTATTTTTAAGATTATTTTATTTAGAATGCTATTCTAAGAGAACACTAAATTTGCTTTGAAGTTGCAATTATAGAGAAAGTAAATCATTAAGTCTTGATACTTAGAGCTTCCTTTGCAAATAATTTGCAATTTCAATTTTACACAGTACATTCTTGGTAATCTTCATGTGTTATTTTTCAATCTCATCTAATAAAATGAAAAATTGTTCAATTTGCTCAAATTTACTTGCATATAGGATTTATGCTAAAAAGGGCCTCCCCTTCAATTAGAGAATGTAACATAAATATGTCTTTTGAAATGTAAAGATATATTATACCACTTTTAGATTAGACTATGATTAGTGACCTGCTATATGTCACAGTATCCATATATATTATGGAGATAATCTATTGAGATTGTTGTTTTGGCAACTTATTTCTAGGTCTTAAGAATGCATTTTATTTGAATATTTTATTGATAAAGAATGGAGACAGCACTGCAACAAAATCATTGAAAATATGTTAAGATTACAAACTAGAATTAATAAATTTTATTTTTATTTTGGCATATATGATAATATTGTAAAACATATCATTTAAAAGTCTTTCCATGGAAAGTCCCTAAGTTGAAAATAAGGAGCGGAAATAAATCTGAAATAACTTACAGGAAATCTTACAATGTAGAACATGCATTTCTATTAACACCTTTCTCAAGCTAATGAGTGGCCATACTAAGGGACAGCCATTTGAAATTGTTCAATTTCATTATTGAAAGAAGAAATGGGTAGTATCAATACCTGCTGATTGATTTTAGCAAAAAAGTATACATAAGCATTACTTATTACTCTTTTAAAAGTAAGTTTTATCAAGCATTTACTAGAAAAAGTTGTCTGTCTTATTTTTCTCATGTCTTCTCAAAGTACACTATGTATGATACCTGGAATTATTCTATGCCAAGCTTAGCTTTTGTTATTTTTCTTGATTACAGTGTTGGTTAATAAACAATAACAATATCTTAATGAGTTGACTAAATAAGGAAAAAAAAACACTAATAACTTTCAATATGTTCCCCAAACCAAAGCAAATATTACTTCAAAGTTGTTATTTACCTAAGTAGGACAAGTGTTAAGGATTAAAAAAAAACAAACAAATAAATATTCATCCCATTGTCTATGTTTATATATTAGAATGAGACAAACTCCAACAGATATTCTTAGATTGAGTAAAAAATATCTAAATATGTTTATTAATTCAATTATGTATTCACTAGTATATCCAAAAATTTAACTATATATATATTGAATGACTATTTGATATTAAGTACTGAAATTACTGTTGTTCATACAACAGTAACAGTGAATAGAGTTCATGAACTCTACCCTCAAATACTAATGGTGCCAGTGGTTATGATCTTTTGTCCTCATATCAGTAAAAGATGTGCAAATATAAGACTTAGGAACATAAGTTCTGCCTTCAGTTTTTCTGGATCCCAAGTTACTGCTTATTTTTGTCTAACTAAAACACAAGTGCCTCAATTTAAATCTCAGTATACTTGCCAGTAAAATGGGCTAATAATAACTGCTGTCTAGAGACTGTTAAAATAAATGAGTTATTTTATATAAAACATTTGATTTAATAATGAATGTGAATAGAGCTCAGACTGTTGTCTTAGGACAAGTGTTTTGAGGGTTTAATAGGCCATGTTCTATCAGTCCTATGCTGAAACATTTTTAACTGTTTCTAAATATTAACTTTCCACACACAGTGAAACATAAGACCATTTAAGCTCTTAAATAGGTCGGGAAAAAAAGTCAAAATAAATTATGTATATGTTTAGGTCAGTTATGAATTATAACATAAACACTAAGATCTGGAAAATCATAGATTTCTATGCTGTCAGGAAGACTAAAGGGATGTTGAAACTACTTAATTTTCACCCATTTTTTTCCCAGCCATGTTTTTAGTGTATTTTTAGCCTTTGTTATCTAGCCTTCGTTTTACAGGAGCTTTGAAAGTAATCGCCAAGATTTTATGTGACATTTTCTCCTGCTCTCTTTTTACAGAGAAAACAAATAGGTCACAATAAAAGTCTCACAAAACACAATGTAACTATGCAGTCATCTTATATAGAGAGACTGGTTATCATTAACCTCAAGCATCCATCAGGTAGTGGTAATAAAAACGGTAATATTATATTTTTTACATAGAGAAGTAGAAAATATGGTAGTAAAAATATTGATTCTAGAGTCAGAAACACCTGCCTTAGAATCTGGATGCCACAATTGACTAATTGAGTGAGTTTAGAGAAGTTAGTTAATTCTCTGGGTCTCAGTTTCTTTTCCCATGAAACAAACAGGTAAAAAAAAAAATTACTTATTTCATAGAGTATTTTTAATGATTAAACAAAGGAATGTTAATAAAGTGCTAAGAACATGCAATAAACTTTAAGTAAACTTAATGTGATATGTTGGCTAGATTCAGTTAATTGCTTTGCCTCTTCTCCATCTCTTAATTAACCCTACAGATCTGCTGAGGTTATTTAAGCTCAATTGCAACTACCAGGAATTTGATTTTCAGACACTTACGGAACACTCAATTGGATCAGCCAGGAAGTAAGTAAAAAATCACTGTACTTTCCATAAATCAAAACTATCTTGTTTTTAGAGTACAGGATAAGCAATTTTAGAGATGTCACTCAGGAAAGTGACATCTGTATTGTGAACATGCACAGGGAGGTGGTATCAGGAACAAACTGTTAATACTTAATGATTTTGAAAGAGAAAGTGACAAGGGCAGAGGGCTTGGTGACCAGCACCTGAAGCAACTTCACTCAGAGCAGAGAAAATAGCAATATCAAGTTGAGATTGCTGTAGACAAGGAAATGAGTATATCAAATAAATCTATAAATAGAGAAATACGTTAAACATGAAGTTAAAAAAATAAAAATTTAGGACACTTTCTTCACTAACAAGCATATAATACATTGTCTAATAGTAAAAAGAAAAACAAATGAATTTTTTCTCCTTTTCATTAAATCTTTGTCTTTCCTGAAAAGAAGAAATATAAATGAGGTTGGAAAAGAACTCTAATTGCCTCAATGTAAAGTGGTTGAGAAAGGAAGGCATAAGGGAGAGTATGCTTTTGTATGTAATGCATGATACCCGTGATGCAGCTTACATGCTAGGCATGTGATAAAGGACAATAAATAATTCTCATTAGTATCACCAAAACATGTGCCTAATCTCATAATCATCATATTGTTCACTTTTCTCTAATTTCTGCTCATCCATTACACTTGACCTTGAGGGGGGAGTCATCATTATCTTCTGAGTCTACTTTACAGTAAGAAAAGCATTTACCACATGCAAGAAATATACACTATAAATGAATTAGCTAACATTTTTTCAATAAAATATTTATATGCTTAGTCTCCTTATATTTCCCTTAGTCCTTTAATTTTTTTTTTTTTACTATTCATGTATTTTTCTCATTTTGGGCAATAGATCTTAATTTCTTTTCTCCCTTTTTCTTGCTCTCTTTGTATGTCATGTCTTTGTAAACCACCTAGAAAAGCCTGCTATAATGAAAATGCTAAAACACTGGTTAATTTTTCAAAAGTTTTTATCAGATAAGATAAATTGCACTCCTCACCTAAATCACATTCATGGTTATCTTGAATTTTTTTCTGTTCACCATTTAATCCCCAACATTTTTACCATAGCCATCTGACACAATTCAGTCTAGTTAAATAAATCCCCTTACTAAATTTGTTAATAAAAGCCATCATAACCGGGAGAAAAGAAGGCCTTCCTTCTACATATTTAATTATGGCTCTATTGTTAACTCCTTGGCTACTTTTGACAAATTAACTTTACATTTCCGAATTGATCATCCTCATCTGAGACAATAAATGAGAGGTTAGTGAAAGCTGGAGAAGTTATACGCGTGGTGTGCCTTACACGTACTGGACATTCCTTAGAAAATAATAGCTATTCTGTCAAAATAGTAGCATCAAAACCTGAACATTACTTCATGATCTCTTTTCTAACTTACAGCTGTTGACATGACGTTGACTAAAAGTGAACGCGTCTATCCTCTTCCCTCATTTAATTCCTTTTCTAGTCCCAATTGCTCCCAAACATCTTTCCGATTTACATTTTTTATTTAAATTTTGCCAACTGGTAGACAACAAGAAAATAAGACAAAACTGATACAGTGTCTGTGTGTGTATGTGTTTGTGTGTATTCATCAGAGTACAATAGGTTTCAAGATTTGTGTTACAGTGCAGGTAACGGTTAAGAGTCAGGTAGCCTGAGTTCGGATGATGCCCGTGTGGCCTTAACCAAAGTAGATTACTTCATCATCAAAAATAGAAAACAGTAGAATTATCTAATATGGTTAAATGAAGAATAAATGACACTGTATTTTTAAATCACTGTGCCCTTTCCTTAAGTACAGGCTTACCAAATGTTTGTCAGTAATATTATCTCTTTTAAGTTTCTACAGTTATATCCAGTTCTAATTAGAATATTATTTTGTTAATGGCTCTTGCAAGTTCTTCTGCCAATAACAATGATAATGATAACAGCTAACCCTTATATAGCCAACAACAAGAACCATAAATCTAAAATTTAAATTTAAAATAAATAAATAATGTAATTACTCTGAATATTAATTTGTTTTGGGGTATATTATGTATAGTGGGTGGCAGTATTTTATTTCTGGTGAGATGCTAAAAAGTTTAAATTGCAGACTATTAAAAAAATAGTTGCAAGCTGTTAATATAACAGTTCTGGGCCCTGAGAGTATGATCAAACCAATTACATATCAAGGCAATATTCTTACTGCCTTTCATTCTCCTTTGGCAATTCAAATGAAGTCCAAATTGAGGGGATTGCAATTTATATTAAAAGTTTGAATACTTTCTGTAATTTCAAAGTTAGAATATGTTATGGTGTGATATTTTATGTAGAATTAATTATAAATTAGTTAGCTTTCAAATAAATACTGGCTTTGAAATGATGTTTGAGAACTTTTGCCAAAATGATCAATGGAACCTGAGAAATGGACATTCCATAAACCATGGAGTGCTTGCTACATGATTTTATGTAAATCAATGATACTATAACTAGATTTTGTAAAAGTTAAGGGACTCAGTATACATGTTATTTAAAATCAGTCAATATTAAGATCAGATTCTGGGATAGCATATTATATAAAATTGAATATTCTTAATATGTTCTGTTTTATATTTAAAGGAACCTTTATTATATATAAGGATGAAGTCACAATTTTATCATTATAATTCACTGACCATAAGTAGAAGATATAAGTCAATGGTGGTTGTTATTAAAAAAAAATTCCACAATTTTACTTCAAAATAGCCGTTTACATTGTAGTTGATATTGCCATCCAAACTTCAAAGTAAACACATATGATACAGCTGGAATCCTTCTATAAAAATGGAGTATGACATTGTCAAATATTGGCTTATATTAATCACATATACCTGAGAACCTCATAAAAAGAAAAAGTTCACACAACTAGAATCAAATCAAAAAATTCATGAAACTAAAACTATGTAACAATAAAACATTGTAAATAAGCTTCAAAAGTCTTTAAGGAACTGGTAAATTATAAATTAAGCCAGTTTTATTTCATTGGAGGCAGTTATTGAACAATTTTATTTAAGAACATTCAATGTTCTTTTGCTAAAAGAGAACAAGCTTTTAAACATTGAAATGTAGGTTCATATCTCATTATTATTTAACAAAAATAATACAAAACTAAAACCAATAGATTTGGTTCTGCTAAAAACTTTTGATCTGATCTTGCCTCTACTATATATTCCTGTACCACAATTTTCACAACATATAATTAACAGATTGTGTTTAATGATACCCTAACTTTCCTTCCTGCTGTAATATTTTGTATGTATAAACAAGGACATTTATAAAAGACTATAGATCTGTTATTACAAATTTAAAATATAATGATAATATTGTCACCAATAGAGGTAAGCATGAAGTACACTGTAAAGTATGACAAAGACTCTTTCCTTAACCAAAAATTACTTAGGCTCCTCTAAACCATCTTCCAGATTAGGCCTCAAACCTTTGGACTTTCTTCTCAGTCTCTGCATTGCCCAAAAATCTTGCTAAGTTGTTTTAACCAGACACTTCCTCCCGATATATGATCACCCTTGATATCTGATTAAATACTTTATCCCTGACCATCCCCCAGGTGATACCAGATGTCATTCTGGTCTGACTTCAGCAAGAATCTGTTAGGTCTATTTTCCTGATGTTTCCTCTTAGCAATTTTCCATCCACTGACACCCTCCACACACCCTATTTCTTGGGAATAAATCCCCACTTTTCCTTGTTGTATTCAGAGTTGAGCCTAATCTCTCTTTACTACTGCAAAATCCCATTGCAGTAGTCCCTTCTTGGATAAAGTCTTCCTTGTCATCTTTAACAAGTTTTGAAATAATTTTTTCTTTAATAAGTATTGGATTCATAGTCAAAACTTTATCCAAATGTCAAGCAGATGTTGTTTTAGAAATGTGTGTAAGTCACTTAAATGACCTAAGCCACAGTTCCTTAACACTTACATTTTAAATATGGTAGCTGTATTTAGATACAAATTTTATAAGATTGCACTTAATTAATCATTAGATCATTTCCCATTGGGATCAGAGTGAGTGCCATTTATTAGAGTTCCCAGGAAATCTGGTGACAAGATTTTATTCTTCTTAAGGTTTTACATAAAGAGTTTTGTTTATAAAATACAACCCCCCCCAAAATAAAAACACTCATTTTTAGTTCTTGTTTTTTAAATCCATTTGTTAATATTCAGGCAGATTTTTTTTACATTTAATTTCAGTTTCTCTCTTCAATTATTTAACTAAATTATTTTTCACATGCTCTCATAACTATATTTTTATTATGGTCTACTCTCAATGGACTGGGTTAATGAAGAGAAGTGGAGAATCAGGGCATTACAAGGAATGTCCATCTCCAGCAAGGAGGAAGTGGGTGGTACACCAAACAGAGTTAAGGAGTAAAACCTAGAAGTCTCTCCCTAGATGCAAAAGGCATAGTATTTAAATTGTTAAAATTGATATTTCAAACCTCCTGACTAACACACAGCTATGGAGAATCTATGAAACGAGCACGTGTTCACAACTAGATTTATTGCTGAGAAAGAACACACCTAAATAAATCCCTAAATAAATGGAAGGAAACTGCCACAAAGTAGGACTCAAAGGAATCTTTGGTCCTATAAAGAGACTTGGACCACTAGAACTGGAAGCAAAGGCTGAAATACAGATATAGAGGTTTATTTAGTGAGACGATGCGTACTGAAAAAGTATAGATTTGAAGATAGACCGAATAGTGACACACTAATTTACCAATTGCTGGGAAAACTACTTAGTGCCTTTGAGACTGTTATATCATCTATAAAATGGTGGTAATATCTATTTGGGAGTGTTGTAGTGAAAGTTAGGGGAAAAGAGTGCCTGTACAATATTCAGCCTTTTTTTTTTTTTTTTGGTATTATCAGGTTAGTTGGACACTTTACTAATAATCTTGCTATTCTAATTTTAATAATTTGTAAATTATATTATGTTTCCATATACACACAGCCACAATATTCCTTTTGATACATATATTTAATTACAATCATGTTTGTTATTTTGTAACAATAATTTGCTTTACAAAAAGTAAGGTAGCTTTATATGTTGTTCAATTTCAAAGAAGGTTGTTACATAAAACCTAGCAGTGTTACGTATTTTCCACTTGTGCACAGAGGTTCTATGTTGAACCAGCACTTCCTACAGTTGAGCATCTGTTGTATATTTTGATGCATTTCTTCATGAAAGCAAAAAAGATCTCCAGATTCCTGTATTGTCCTATCCACAAGTGCAAAACTTGTGCCAAGACCTTATATAGATGTAGTTTATTTAAAGATTCAGGAAAGGGGGAAAATACAATTTGAAAGTGCGTTACAAAGATTATTGCTCTGGAGAACAGTGGTCAATTCTACTGGAAACTCCTGAAAAGCATACAAATGCCTGTTATTATTCTCTACCTAAAGGATAGGGGAGAGTGGAACAGGAGCACTTAATCCATCTGTTAATCCCCCAACCTCCAAAAAACTTGAGGCTTTTGCCTGTGGTATTACATCCTCACACTACTGAATTTCATCTGTGTGTAGCCTGAGAAGCTCTGAGAGATATACATGCTAGCAGAGAAGTCCCAGGGGAAAAACAAAGAGTAGTTGAAATAAGATGTATTCCACTCTAACTCAGTCAAATGCCACATGGAATTTCCCATTGCAGCCACTGCTGAAATCAGAAGTGAGATCAAAAGGATGAATGGGAACAGCAGGTGCATTAGACAAACGCAAGTATGAAGCGCTGAGCGCTGAGCAGTAAGCCTGTGAACTGACATTATAGCAGACATAGACAAGGGTTGGACAGGAGAATTGTAATCTGGATTAAAAACATAATGTCAAATTTAGTCAGCCAAAACTATAAAAATATTTTTATATTTTTCTAAGTTTGTCCATTTTATGTAAAATTTTAAATTTGGTGTGGTAAAGTTGTTCAATGTATGTTCATATTATATTTTTTATATCTGAAGAATCTGCAGTGACACAACTTTTTTAATACCTATGATTATATATGTTTATATATGATTATATATAATCATATGTATGATTATATATGATTATATAAAATGACTTGTATTTGTGTCTTTGTATTTTATATTACTCAGTCTCATAAGCCTTTTATCTATTTAACAGCTTTTTCTTTTTCAATAACACATATTGGCTTTGCTGATTTACTAAATTACATATTGTTTTTTATTTCCTTATTGCTACTTCTTTGCATTTATTGTTCTTTTTCTATCTTCTGAAGATGAATGCTCAACTCAATAGTGTTTATCATTTGCCCTTTTATAATATATGTATTCATGGTTACACACTGCCCCTTGTAGAATCTCTTAGCCACATCCCTCAAGTTTTGCTGTGTAGTAGTTACTATTTTTAAGTTAAATAAATTTTAATGTCCATCATGATTTCTTCTTTGAACTATGATTTATAGAAGTACATTTACTAATTTCAAGATGTGACATTTGTTGGTTTTCTTTGTGTTATTCATATACATACTAATTTGATTGTAGTCATATGATGTAATTTCTTTGATTTCAGTCTTTTGAAATGTGTTGAGGTTTCCTTTATGGCTCAGCATGCATTCTGCAGTTGAGGATACAATGTTTTTTTGATGAAAGTTTCTATTTTCTTTCAATTTTTCATTTCATTACTTAAGTTTTCCAGAATTGTTTAATCATTTTCTACAAGTTTTTATAAAATCTCATACTACATTTTTGTACATGCCTATTTCTCCTTGTAAATATGTATTTTTTGAATTATATTTCATTACTTATTATGTATATTAACATTCAGAATTTTTCATCATCTTGGATATTCAAATGCATTTTGTCCTTATAGGGTGATTTAATATATGACTAGTCATGGTTTTGGCCTTTTAAAGACTATCTTGTCTGATATTAATATAGCTGCGCCAGTTTTATTTGGTTAAGGGGAGCATGACATCGTCCATCTTTTCCCTACAAACTTTTTGAATACTTTTAGCTTATATGAACGATACAAATGTTGGGGTTCTTTTCACCCCTCAAATCTGACCTAACTATATTTTTCAATTAAAGGTTAGCTTTGGTAAGTTTATATTTGAGGAAATTTCTGATATATTTGTGTTTCAATACATCATTTTCCAATTACCTTCTATTTTCCCTACTCTTTGTTCCTTTTCCCTCTCATTCTTGACCTTCTAATTGTTTTAAGAGTTAATATTTTCTCTCATTATTTTCATGATTGTTAGACATTATTTTAATACATGTTTTGTGATTAATGTGTGGTGATTGCAACATGTTAACTTTGATTACTACCATACAAAATTACTTTGTATTACTGTTTACTTCTTGGACAGTATAAGGCCCTTAGTACATGTTAACTCTTGACTCATTCTGCCATTGTCATATATTAAATATACACTGTATATGACAAATACGTAGGAACAAAATAACCACAAACTGGCTTGTTTAAATGACAAGTGTATTGTCCCAAATTTCTGGAGGCTAGAAGTCTGAGATAAAGGTATTGTCAACGTTGGTTCCTTCTGAGGGCTGTGAGGAAGAATCTGTTCTGTGCCTCTCTCCTAGCTCCTGGTGTTTTTCTGGCAATCTTTGACATCGCTTGGTTTCAACTATATCACCCCAATTTCTGCACATGGTGTTCTATTTATAAGGGCACCAGTCGTATTGCATTAAGGGTCCACCTATTCCAGTATGACCTGGAACACTAATTACATCTTCAAGGACTTTATTTCCAACTAAGGCCATATTCTGAACATTCTGAGAACTAGAGATTAGGACTTCAATGTATAAATTTGGGGGGGACAAAGTCAATCTCATATATGTGAACATATACCAAAATGATTATATAATATAAATGTTACTATATTTTTTAAAAAATTTATTCTGATACACATTTAAATTCATTTAAGAATTTATTTACATACCTGAAATTGTCCTTGCTTTCAAACACTTCCTGTATTTCTGATCCTCCAGCTTCTATTATTTTTATTCTGCCTGGCAAATAATCATTAGAATTTCTTTGCTCCAGATATACTGGTAACAATTACCTCTGTTTTTATAAGTCTGAAAATAACTATTTAAATTCATCCTTAATATGGATATATTTGCTAAATATTGAGAGTTTTTCATTTTTATGGTTATATTAATTCTATTATTTTTGCTGAGAAATAAATTCATTGGTCTAATTGCTTCTCCTTTGAATGACAATTTTTTAAAATCTTTTCTTATAATATGATCTCCTATAATGTGGATTATTTTTATTGTTCCATCTTTCATCAGAGAGTTTTTCTTCTACAATTTGATATGTTTTATCAGATTTTGAAATTTCTCATTTATCATCATCTCTATATTACTTCTGCCTCATTATTCCTCACGTCTTCCTATAGGATTTCAATTAAATATATGTAAGCATTTTTCAGTCTATCTGCTTTTCATCCTATTTTCTATATTTTCTATATTTGTACTATATTATTTACAGCATTACATTTCTCATAGTAGTATGTTATTAGCTAATTTTTGTATATGGTATGATGTTTAGATCAAATTTTTTTTTGTCCTGTGGGAGTTTTATTACTTCAGCAAAATTTGTAAAAGTCTATAATTTATTCTGTTAAAAGAAAAGCTCTTGAAAAAATAAATTTAGCAGAATTTATTTGAGCAAAGAGAATTAATGAATCAGGCAGCCCTCAGAACCAGAAGAGGTTCAGAGAGCTCCATCCAGTAAAATGGGAAGGTAGTACTTATAGAGAGAAAAAGGAAGTGACATATAGAAACAGCTTGATTGGCTGCAGCTCAGAATTTTCCTTATTTGGACATGGTGTGATGAGGAACTTGCCTTATATGGACATGGCCTGATTGGTTGGCACACTGTGACTGGCTGAAGTTCAGTTACTGTGATTGGCTATGACTCAACTACTTGTTACAAGAATATACTCCTAATTTAAGTTGCAGTTAGTTTACATTCTAAGTTAGGTTACAGTTTGCTATTAATACATAGGGATTCAAAGTATGGAGGCAACTTTATGCCAAATTTAGTTTAATTTAACATGTCATTGAATTGATTTTACCCCTTTGTCAAAATTGAATTAGACATATTTGTGGGAGTGTATTTCTGGATTCTCTATTCTGTTCCATTAATCGAGGTGTTTAGTCCTCTGCCAATTCCAACTGATAATTATAGTTATATAGTAAACCTTAATTCCAGGTACTGTGATCCCTCCTGTTTTATTCTTATTTTTAGAATTATTTTGGTTTTCTATTTTCTTTGCAAATGTAAATTTTAGAATAATCATGTCTGTATAATGAATCTTCCAAGGATTCTTGTTGGAATTGCATTAAATCTATATATAAATTTGATTAGAATTTATATTTTTTCTTTTTAAGCCTTCCTATCCATGAACACTGTATGTATTATTTAAACATGGTATGATTTATTTATATCTTATTTTTGTTCTTTCATTAGGACTTTGTAGTTTTAAATCATATACATGTTTTGTTAGATTTACACCTGGAACAATTGTAAATTACATTGTATTATTTAAATTTTGTCCACATGTTCATTGCTGGTATGTAGAAATACAATACAATAAATTTTTACGTGTTTATTTTGTATTCTGAGACCATGATGAATTCCCTATTAGCTCTACAAGTTTTTATTTTTTGTTGTTCTTTGTTGTTAATATTCCTTGGTATTTTCTTAATAGAAAAGTATTTTATCTGTAAATACAAACTGTGATGTCTTCCCCTCTAATCTGAATACCTTTTATTTCATTCATTTAGTCATTGTTACTTTATTTCATTAACTAGAACTTGTAGTACTATGCTGAATAAGAGTGCTGAGAGCAGATTTGTTCCCAATATCAATGGGGAAAATACTAATTTTGAAGTATGATGCTAGCTGTGGGGTTTTAGTATAAGCTTCTTATCAAAACCAGAATCTTTTCTATATAATTTCTTGAGGACTGTAGCAAAAGAGAATGGAGAAAAGCAAACAAACAAGAAAAAAATACATCCTTTCTGAGTGTCAGGAGTTTCCTTTCATATTCCTTGAGTCGGAACTAGTGGTCTTCTGTTGGAGCTCTCTCTGTGCCCCAGTGGCCTCTTCTGGTGCATTGAGTTCAAGCCAGGAGACACATCAAAGAAGGGACAAATAGTACATTCATTGGAATTTTCATGGCATTTTGAATTCTGGTCTTCTCCTTGAAGAACTGCCGGGAATTTCACCCCAAAATATGACTCCTTGATATAAACAGTATTTTGAAATAAAGGCCCTTAGAGATCCACAGGCATTGGAAGGGGCTTTCCCTCTATCTTCATAAAAACCAGAAGGACCCATCAAGAAGAACATTTGTCTTTCCTTACCTTCCCTGTTATCTCTATATCTATTGTAAGAAAGAAATCAAGAATGTGACCACACCTGGCCCAACCCATTTTAAAAATAATATCTGTCTCTCAGGTTAATTTAATTTCTATAGAGAATCATTTACAAGTAAATCTGTTTTCCCCCCTCATCCATTCATTCTCTCAAGTATCTATCCATCCTCCCTAGTAATCATTTATTGCCCCTCAACAGTATTACCTATATTCCTCATCACCTCCTCCCCTCTCAAATGAGGGTATATAAACTTCTGGACCCCACCGGAATATTGGGTAATCACTCTGTGATTCTCCCCGTGCACATTGTAAATAAATTTGTAATCTCTTTCTTTTATTAATCTGCCTTATTGTGAGTTGACTTTTCAGTAAAACTTCTCAGTGTGAAAGGGAAGTTTTCCCTCCCCCACCCCACATCCTCTACTCTACCTGTTTTATGTACTTGTAAGATTGTTCAGCATTCATTAGGACACAAAAGCAGGATGTGCTTATATCTTTTATCCAGAACTAGAACCTCAAGTATATATTTTTAGTGTCATTTTACTTTACCCTGAAACCAAAAAGGACAATACATAGATTGAAGAATACTGGCCAATTTTACTTCCTTTACATTGGCATAAAAATCATAAATAAGATAGTTTCTTGAGTCCATTATTATGTAACATTTCAAAGATAACAGTATAGAAATGCTGTATGTGTTCTGTATTTACATACTAAAACATACACAATTGTAAGAAACATGGAAATAATATCAATTTCAGAAATTTAGTTAGCTCTGGGGAATAAGAAAGAGGAAAGAAATAGTAAGTGGACTTTTGTCTGTGTCTGCAAGGTTTTATTTCTAAAAAGAAAAGCAAAATCAGCTAAAGGTAATATAATGGATAATTAATTATAATAATGAACAGATAATTATATGTAAAATTATTTTCTGCTCTTTTCTCTGTGTTTGAAATGTGTCACAATTAAAAATTAAGCTATTAAAAATCTATGGAGAAATGATTATTTTACTTAGTACTACAAAGTCACCTTTATGAGCAGAATCTTCTTGGAAATATTGCTTTTACACTATTAACTGTATTAACAATAATTTTGCAGGAAGATAATAGCAATATGGATAAAAGATTTGAAAGTAACTCTTTGCTAACACTTTTAAGTCACATTTGTAATATTATGTATTGGTAGCATTTGTCATAAAATGCATCTTTGTAATAATTTGGAAGTGACAACAGCATATATCACCAAATACAAATGATAAAGCATTTTGGGCACATATATTTGAGCTTAACTTAGTGGGCTAGTGGACCAGATAGGCAAGCAACACGCTCAATAAATACATTTCTAACCTAAATGTATGCACACTAATTAAGGGCAAATATAAAATTGCCATTAGCATTTTAATATGCTTGAGTATCTCTAATGGCAAGTTAGGAATTTTTAAAATACAATATTGTCATTTAAAATTTCAGTAATAAACATATATTATAAGAGGGAAAAAATTCAAAATACACTCCAATGTATATTTATTTGCCAACCATTTTCATTTGTTTAATTTTTTACCCTACTCTAAATTTACATATCCAAAACTGAAAAAGAGATTTAATCATTCCCATTTTCATGAAATTTTTCAATCCTATTTCAGTGAGAAAATGCATAGCAATTTGTTAAGATCTAACTTATCTGGTATGCATTAAATCATCTAAATTACTTTCAATCTTTCTTTTATAGTAACAGAAAAGTTAAGGGAAAATAAAACCTATTACTAGTTTGGCCCTTTATATAAACTATATTATTTTGCTATTAATTTGAATTCTCATATTTCATAAGATTAGCTAGCAAAGTGGTCTGAACATAATACTCAATAAAAATTGGTGGAATAAATCAATAAAGAAGTACACTTGGAATTTATTACTATTATCCTCACATTTATGTTCTGAAATAATTTATGTAAATAAGTAAACATATAAATTACTTTTGTTCAAAATATTTGAGACTATTTCAAGACATATTATATGAGATATCTTTCTCATTTGCCAGTAGGAACATTTGGAAAGTAAATCTATGCCCTGGATTTCTTTTTTCTTATTTTAGCTCTCAACAACATAGCTGAGATTAAGGGTTATCAGCATACTGAAAACCGTGTAATTGAAGGAATATTGTCTTGCCTTTACTTTGATTCTGAGAGAGGAAGAACATAGCTACTAGAATAAATGTGAAAGTCAGAGTCTTGATAAAGTCTAGTAACAAGGACTATGTGCTTCATTTCCCTCTAGTGGTTAGGAAAATGAATAAATATAAGGAAAAAAAGTCAAATGGCTTTTATGGGCTTGCTTAAAAGCCGTTTATAATTTTGAGATGTTTGATGTAGGTTAGTTCCCGAATTACAGTATAAAATTTGCAAACAGGAAATAAATATGTGCTTATTATCAAATAAGCATGCTGCATCAGTAAAATCAATTGCTAGAAAATCTGCAATCCATATCAAATTATGTTTCTGCCTTCTGAAAGTCAGTGTTCATGGACAGAAACAGTGAGATAAAGTGATGCTATTTCTTTCAAGTTAATATAGGAACGCTATAGAACAAATATTAAGAAAAACATTAAATGTGATTATTTGCTTTTGAAAATACTGATTTAGTTGCAGAAATATTTACCTTTGCTATCAACTATTTTTGATAAGGTTAACTCTAAAATCATTTGCATCACCTGAATATGTGGTCCTGGGCAGAAAATCATAAAGAAAAAGCTATAAAATTTCTAAATGATAGATGAAGTGCTAAGTACTTACATGAAAATTTTAATTTAATTCCACACCAACATCATAAATGATGTACCATTATTACTATCACCATCATACAGATGGTTACTGAGGAAGACTGGTAAAATGTTTCTAAGTTTACAAGAAATGGTAGAGCAAAACTTAAGCCCAGGTAACCTGGCTCTAGAACTTAAATTCTATTGGGAAGACATCACAGCATGTCATTGGCAGAAGAACCTGGTATGATTATCGAATTTACCATGCCTAATGGATACTTAAATGAGCTGGAGTTATTTTTAGGACAAGGTTCTGACAGAAAGTGTTATTGAATTAGGGTTTCATAGCACATTACAGGTGACCCTTGAACAATGCAGGATTGCAGGATTCCAACCCCCCACATAGTCAAAAACCCAAGTATAATTTTTGACTCCCCCAAAACTTAACTATTAATAGTCTACATAAACATTGTATGTTACACGTATATACTGTATTCTTACAATAAATTAAGTTAGAGAAAAGAAAATGTTATTAAGAAAATTATAAGGAAGAGAAAATATATTTGCTGTTCATTAAGCGGAAGTGGATCGTCATAAAGGTTTTCATCTTTGCCATCTTCATGTTGATTAGGCCTAGGAGGAGGGGGAAAAGGAGGGGTTGGCCTCATTGTTTCATAGGTTGCAAAGCTGAAGAGATGGAGGAGGTGGAAAAGGAGACAATAGAAATTTATTGAAAAAAATCTGCACATAAGTGGACCCACTCAGTTCAAGCCCTTGTTCAAATATCAACTGTGTTTTATTCAACTAGATAAAGAGATAATGAGATACAAGATTGATAGAAGGAAAACAGATTTAATGATTTTTTATTAGAAGGGAATTGTTTAATGATATATATTTTCTCAGTAATTTTGTAATACCCAGTGACATACTTTGTAAAAGTATTTTTTTATATCAGACTATTGTTATATTCTTTATTGTTTGAAATGTTATTCTGGAGAAAGATTATATAAGTAGCTGAAATAGCAAATAAAAACAGTTATTTTCAGAGACAAAATTACATTTAAGAGGTTGAATTAAATATAAAAAATCAAAAGCACTAAATATTCTAAATTTTTAATAGTACTTAACATAAAATGACTTGTCATATCAACTGGTAAAAACACATGAAATTATTTTTTTGAAATTACTTTTGAGGATATTTTTCTATTTTCTATTTTCTTCCCATTTCTATCAATGGGAAAAATAGGAATCAATGATTTTTATTTTAATAGTCTCATTATCTTGACAAGATTTGCTATCATTTAAAGACATATTTAATATTTTAGAAACTGTGAAACTAACATGAGCAATAGTAATTTTGTCCAGAATAGTTGTGCAAATACAGTAATTTTCTGTGGTTTAGTCATATCTTTGGAGAAAGTTTCCAAAGAGATATTTACAAAAATATTTTAAGCAACTGAAGCTTCATTGTATAAGTACATATTAGACTTGAAAAATAACATTGTAGAGAGTAAACTGCTTTCCAAATGATGGTCAATGTAATCAGCTTTATATGATTTGCAATTTCAAAGAACCCTTACTTAAATAGGTTAAAACATTTCTATTGTTTTATAATCATTTCTCTGAATACTGGAAAACATTCATGGCCCAAGAAATTTCATAAAGTAAAATTCAATAGAAGATAAATTTGTTTTGGCTGCCATCCACAAACATTTAGTTACTGAAATGAAAGCAGTAATAGGCAAAACTAAAGCAAACCAAGTAAAAAAGCTTCACCTAGTCACAAATTTTATCTTATCCATTTAGAAAATTAATTGCATAATCATTATAGACTTGCACTGTCATCATACATTATTCTATCAGTTTTAATTGGAAGATGACAGGAATGTTGAAGATTATCTTAAGCTTGCTTTCTATTCCTTGCTTATATTCACAACTTGCTTTGTTATTAATATTGAGGTAAACATAGAAATGATAAGCTATAATCAGAAAAATAATGTTTGTGACAGAAAAATAGACTTTTTACATGACAGGGACTGCCTTTGTTATCAATATATTTCTTAGAAATTTTTTATTGACACATGACCTTTCTTTGAGGAGCATGTGTATTTTATACAGTAGACTGGAATGCAAAGGCTTCACTTGGTTGGCTCAGCCAAAACGTATCCTTAAATCCACAATTTGGCTGTCTATTCATAGTAATGACCAATGTTGGTACTGAGATAGGTTTATAATATCTGCATTTTATCTTATCCACAATATTCACTGGAATCTAACTATGATTAGAAATAATTATCCAAATATGTTTACCTAGAAAATAATCACAAATTGCCACTGATTTAATATAATTCAATAAATAAAAAATGATTTTACATATAATCCTATATTTTCCCCATTTGTTTTTAAATTAAAGAAGAAGAAATTCTTAAGAAGAGATGGATATTATGCTTTACCCAATTGATATTTCCTATCTCTTTAAAATAAATTAAAAATAACTTATAAAGATATGAATATATTCTAATTTAAATATGGGAGAATATAGGGCAATTTGAGATTTATTAAAAAGAAGAGTAAAAAGTAAAGTCAAAAGAAGGGAAAAAATTAATGATGATAATTTGTTTTATAATACTGAAGTTTGATAATTTCATAATTTTTAGAAATAAATGTTACTTATTCAGCATAATGTAATATTTGCATATTTGTGTGAAGACAAGTTCCAGATTTATGTAAAGTGGTAACTGTGAGCCAGCCCATTATAAATATTTGTAAATAAATTTATCAGTAGAACAATTGAAACATTGAAACTTACCTCATCAAAATTGAATTTAAGCATCTGAAAGTGCTCAATTGATGTAAGTGTGGAAACATGAGTTTTTAATATTTTTCACTGAGTATTTATTTTCTCCAAGATATTGTTTGTAGACTGTAGAAAAACTGAGTGGGGAAGTGTGGATTTTCTGAAGATGGCCACTATAACATTTTTGGAATCTTACCACTCCTGCATCAACAGAAGTTGATTATATCTTCTTCCCTTCAAACTGGACAGGGTTTTCTGAAAACAGAAAATGATCCCTGCTTTCAAGTAGGGATCATTCCAGTGGAGGATAAGAATGCTGATAGAATATAAAGTTTGAGTAAGAACTGTAGAGTGCATGTTGGTGGTGATAAATGTCATTTTTTCCTTCATTATCTCCTTTCTTTTTTTCATATTGTCTTCTTTTTGGATTATTTGATTTTTTAAAATTTCTTTAAATTTAGAAATCCATTTGTATTTCTTTTTTAGTGATTAGTGTGGTTGCTCAGCATTAACACTGTACGTATTTTGCAACACTATGTATCCCATTACCCCACTTTCATTATTTACCCTCTAGTCATCATGTATATTACATATAAACACTATATTATATATAAAATATAAGAATATCACACATAAAATATAATATGTATAAAAATATTAAAAATTTTATTTTAAATAGTCAAGTTATTGTCAAGAATTTAGAAAAAAAGTAATATTTTATATTTGCCATTTCTAAAGTTTCTCTTTCATTCCTGAAAAGTCTACTTTCCCTCTGGCATCATCCTAGTTCATCCTCAAGAGCTTAGCATTTCTGCTAGTGCAGAATCTCTAGAGATAAATTCTCTTAGTTTTCTTTATTTGAAAATGGTAAAAAAAATTTCATAAAATAAAATTTACTATTCTAACCGTTTCTAAATGTACAGTTCACTAATGTTAAATATATTCATATTTTTTCCGTACTAATATCCAAAACATTTTTATCTAGTAAAAATGAAACTTTACATCATTCAAGATACAATGTCCCATTTCCACAACAAGCAGCCCAACCCCCGCCTCCCCCCACAGCTCCTGGAAACCACCATTCTACTTCCTACTTCTATGAATTTGACTACTGTAGATACCTCATATAAGTGGAATCATACAGTATTTATCTCATAGTATCTGGCTTATCACACTTATCATAATGTCTTCAAGGTTCATCTATGCTGTGGCATGTGTGTGAATTTCCTTTCTTTTTAAGGCTGAGTAATATTTCATATTATATATATCATATTTAGTTTACACATTCCTCTGCGTATAAACACTAGGGTTGCTTCCACCCCTTGGCTATTTTTTGAATAGTGTTGCTATGAACACAGGTATGTGTCTTACTATGTTTGAGCTGCTTTAACAAAATACCATCACTAGGCGGCTCATAAGCAACAAAAGTTAATTTTTTACAGTTATAGAGGTTGGGAAATCCAAGACCAAGTGCCATCAGATTAAATGTCTGGCCAGGGATGTTCTCTAGTTCATAAACAGTGCCTTTTACTGTGTCCTCACATGGTGGAAGAGCAAACAAGCACTCTGAGGCCTCTTCTATAAAGGCAGTAAGCCCACATGCGAGAGCGTGGCCCTCGTGATCTAATCATCTCCCAAACTTCCCGTCTCTTAATATTATCACATTGGGAATTAGGTTTCAACATACAAATTTGGTTTGAGCAAACACTCAGAGCACAGTAGTATGCAAATATCTCTTCGAGATCCCTCTTTCTTTTTTTTTCCAAGTGTATACCCAGAAGTGGAATTGCCAAATCACATGGTAAAGCTATTTCTAATTTTTTTGTGGAACTGTCATACTGTTTTCAATAATGGCTGCACCATTTACATTCTTACCAGCAGTGCACAAGAATTCCAGTTTCTCCACATTTTTACCAACATTTGTGATTTTCTGGGTTGTCTGTTTTTTGAAAGTAGCCATCCTAACAGATAGATATGAGGCAATAATTCCTACTGTGGGTTGCTTTGAATTTCTTTCATTATTATTGATGTTGAGCATCTTTTCATATGCTTGTTTGCTGTTAGGATAGCATCTTTGGAGAAGAGTCTATTCAAGTTTTTGCCCATTTTTAAAATCAAATTATTTTTGTTGTTGTTGTTAAGGATTTATTTATATATTCTGGTTATTAATCACTTGATGTATTTGCAAATATTTTCTCCCATTTCATAGGTTGCCTTTTCACTAGGTTGATTGTGTCCTTTGATGCACAAATTGCTTTTTTATTTTGATGTAGTACAATTACTTTTTTTCTTTGTGTTTTGGTTATGATATCCAGGAAATTGTTGACTAATCCAATGCTATGAAACTTTATTCCTATATTTTCTTTTAAGAGTTTTGCAGTTTTAGCTAGTACCTTAGGTCCTTAACCCATTCTAAGTTGGATGATGGATGCATATGTATATGATGTGAGCAAAGGTCTAACTTCAAATTTTTTCGTGTGGATACCCAGTTTCCCTATACCATTTGTTGTAGATACTATCCTTCCACCATTAAATGGTCTTGGCACCCTTGTAAAAAATCATCTGTGTGTCGTTTTATTTCTTGGCCCTCTATCCTATTTCATTGATGTATATGCCCATTTTTATGCCAATGTCACAAGCTTTTGATTACTGTAGGTATGAAATATATTTTGAAAAAGGAGTATGAGACCGCCAACTTTGCTTTTCTTTTTCAAGATTGTTTTGGCTTTTTAGAGCCCCTTGAGATTCCATATGAATATTAGGATAGATTTTTCTATTTCTGCAAAAAAATGCCAGTGGGATTTTGATAGGGATTGCATTAAATTTATAGATCACTTAGGATAGTATTGACATCTTAAACATATTAAGTTTTCCAGTCCATGAGAACTAGATGTCTTTTCATTTATTTGTGTATTCTTTAATTGCTTGCAGCAATGTTTTGTAGTTTTAGTGTACAATTCTTTTGCGTCCTTGGTTAAGTTTATTTCTCATTATTTTATTCTTCTAGAGGTTATTGTAAATGGAGTTATTTTCTTAATTTCCTTTTTTGGATTGTTCATTCTTGGTAGATAGAAAAGTAACTCATTCTGTGTATGTATTTTGTATTCTGCCACTTTTCTGAATTATTAGTTCTAACAGAGAGTGTGTGTGTGTGTGTGTGTGTGTGTGTAAAATCCTTAGGGTTTTCTACATATAAGATCATGTCATTTGCAAACCAAGACAATTTTACTTCTTCATTTCCAATTTGAGGGTTTTTATCTACTTTTTTGCCTAACTGCTCTGGCTATCATTTCCAGTAATATGTTGAACAGAAATGGTGAAAGCAGGCATCCTAGTCTTGTTTCTAATTTTAGGGGAAAAAAATCCTGGTCTTTCACCACTGATTATGATGTTAGATGTGGGTTGTTCACGTATGGTCTTTATAACATAGAGGTAGTTTGCTTCTGTCCCTAGTTTTTTGAATGGTCTTATCTTGAAAGTGTGTTAAAATTTTTCAAATTTTTTTTTGTGTCAATTGAAATAATCGTGTGGGGCTTTGTCCCCTTCATTCTTTTAATGCAGTATATTACATTGACTGATTTTTATATGTTGAATCACCTTTGCATTCCAGTAATTAATCTCTCTTGGTCATAGTATTATGGTATATAATCTTTTTAATTTGGATTCTGTTACCACTATTTTCTTGAGGATTTCTGCATCAATATTCATCAGCGATATTGGGCTGTAGAGTTCTTTTCTTATGGTGTTATTATCTGGCTTTGGTAACAATGAAGCTGGCCTCATATAATGAGTTTGGAAGTTTCCTTTTTAATTTTTTGGGAATAGTTTGAGAAGAATTGGTGTGAATTCATTGTTAATTGTTTGATAAAATTCATCTATGAAGCCATCTGGTCCCAGAATTTCACTGTTGAGAGGTTTAAATTACTGATTCAATCTCTAGATTTTAGGTCTGTTCATACTTTCTGTTTCTTCATGATTCATTCATAGTAGATTTCATGTTTCTAGGAACTTATCCATTTCTTGTAGGTTATTGAATTTGTTAGCATGTACTTGTTCATAGTATTCTATTATCCTTTTGACTTCTGTATAATCAGTTGGAATATGCTCTTCTTCACTACTGATTTAGTTATTTGAATTTCTTCTCCTTTTATTCTTAACCTAGCTAAAGGTTTGTCAATTTTGTTGATCTTTTCAAAAAACAAACTCTAGATTTTGCTGATTTTCACTATTGTATTTCCATTCTATATGTCACTTGTCTCTAATCTTTATTATTTCCTTCCTTCTGCTAGCTTTAGGTTTATTTTGTTCTTTTTTTTAATTCCTCAAGTTATAAGGTGAGGCTGTTGATTTGAGATTTTTCATTTTGAATGTAAACATTTAAAGCTATACATTTCCCTCCTAGCGCTTCTTTCATAATATCCCATAAGTTTTGGTATGGTGTGTTTTTGTTTTCATTTGTCTTAAGATATTTTCTAATATCTCTTTTGCTTTTTTCTTTGACCCCTGCTTGTTTAGGAGTGTGATGTTTATTATCCACACACTTGTGGATTTTCCAGAGTTCTTTCTATTATTGATTTCTAGTTCCATTCCATTTTGATCAGAAAAGGTAGTTGGTTTGATTTTGTTAATGAAACTGCAAGGGGGTTTTGGCCTAAGTCTGGCTACTTGCCACACACGTAGCCAATTATTGAGACAAAGAGAATTGCCAAGGTATCCCTGACTGGGGAGAGTAGGGGACTTTTAAGGAGGGGAAATTAACAAGGCACTATTTGCATTGGGGAAGACTGTGGTGAAATTGACAAGAGGCTACATTGGGGCACATCGAGGTGAAATTGATAAGGGGCAAAGTGCATTGGGGCAGGTTATGGTTAAAAGGTGATTCTTGGTGTCAGGAAGCTGGTGCAGGGGCCTTTGGAATCTCAATTCCTTTGTCTTGCAGAAATTTCACCATTTCAGGGAAATAACTCAAAATGTCAAGTAGTTAGTTAAAAATTACAGGGTTCTGGTCATCAAGCCCTACTGGCCTGAGAATCTAAACCATGAGAGGGAGAGGATTATAAAAATAAATACATTACATTGAAATTTGTTCACAGAGCTGTTTACGATTTCAATTTTATTAAATTTATTAAAACTTGTTTTGTGTTCTAACACATGACCTTTCCTGGAGAATATTCCATGTTCACTTGAGAAAAACGTGTCTTCTGCTTTTGTTTGGAGGGTTATTCCGTAAATGTCTGTTAGATCCAATTGGTCTATGTTGTTCAGTCTTCAATTTCCTTATTATCATTCTGTCTGGTTAGCTTATTCATTACTGAAGTGCAATATTAAAGTCTCCTATTACTTTTGTAGGTCTATTTTTCCCTTTAATTCTGTCAATGTTGGATCCATATACTTAGGAGCTCTGATGCTTGATTCATGTATATTTATAACTATTAGTTCTTCTTGGTTAATTAACCCTTGTATCATTATATAATGCTTTTCTTTGTTTCTTGTGACAGTTTTTAATTTAAAGTTGAATTTGTCTGATATTAGTATAGCCACTCTTGCCCTCTTATAGTTAATACTTACATAATTATTTTCATCATTTCACTTTCTCTCTGTAAGTATCCTGAGAACTAAAGTGAGTGTCTTGTAGATAGCATTTACTTTGATACATTTTGTTTTATTAATTCAGCCAATATATGTCTTTTGATTGAGAAGTTTAATCCATTTCCATTTAAAGTAATTACTGACAGTTATGAACCTACTGTTGACATTTTAATTGTTTCCTGTATGTCATGTAGCTTCTTAGTTCCTCATATCCTCCTTTATTGCCTTCTTTTGTTTAGTTTATTTTGTAGTACCATGTTTTGATTTCCTTCTCATTTCCTTTTGTGTATATTCTATAAATATTTATTTGTGATTACCATGAGATAATATCTTAAAGTTATAAAAATCTATTTTAAAATGATAACTTAAGGTCAGGCACCATGGCTCATACCTGTAATCTCAGCACTTTGGAAGGCTGAGGTGGGGGGATTGCTTGACTCCAGGAGTTTGAGGCTGTAGTGAGCTATGATCATGCCACTGAACTCTACCCTGGGTGATAGAGTGAGACCCCTTTCTAAAAATACATAAATGAATAAATAAATAAGATAATTTAATTTCAGTTGTATACAAAAATTCCTGTACAACTTGCATCCCCCTCCTTATACTATTGATGCCATTGATTACTTCTATTTATATTATACACCCATCAACATACATTTATAGCTATTTTTATGCTTTTGTTTTAAAAATCATGTAAAAGAATTAAATGTGGAATTACAAACCAATGTTACAATAATATTTATTTTTACAATTAGCCATGTATTTATTTTTTACTGCAAAACTTTATATTTCATATTTTTATGAATTACTATCTAACACTTTTTTGTTTCAACTTGAAAGACATCCTTTAGCATTTCTTCTAGGAAAAGGATGGCAATAAATGCCTTCATCTTCTATTTTTTCTAATGAGGTACTAATTTCTCCTTCATTTTTGAAGGACACTTTTGCCAGATAGAGTGTTATTAATTGACTTTTATATTTCTTTTAGCACTTTGAATATATTATTCCACTGCCTTCACGCCTATAGGGTTTTTGATAAAAAATCCACTCACAATCTTACAGAATCTCCCTCTTATGTAGCAAGTTGCTTTTCTCTTGCTGCTTTCAAGATTCTCTCTTGGTTTTTGACTTTTGACAATTTGATTAAAATGTATTTGTGTGGATCTCTTTGCCTTTCTTCTATTTGGAGTTCAGTGAGTTTCTTGTATTTGTACGTCCATTTCTTTCTTCAAATTTGAGTTGCTTTGGGCCATTATTTTTCCGAATGAGCTCTTTGGCCCTTTCTCTCTCTCTTCTCTCTCTGGTTCTTCTATAATGTGTATGTTAGTATGATTAATGAAGTCCCATAAGTCCTGTAGATTTTGTTCACTTTTTTAAGTTATTCTAACTTGATAATGACCTACGTTCAAGTTCACTGATTTTTTCTTCTGCCAGAGTGAGTCTTCTATTGAATTCCTCCACTGAATTCTTCTATTTGGTTATTTTATTTTCTGCTCCAGAATTTCAGTCCTTTTTTTTTATAGTTTCTATCTTCTGTTGATATCCTCATTTTGTTCTTGCATTGTTTTCTGGATTCTGTTTAATTGTCTAGCTGCGTCCCCTTTTAACTCATTGAGCATGATTGAGGTAATCATTTTATATGATTTGTCAAGTAACTCAAAGGCCTGAATTTTTTACTTCAATTTTATTAAGATATGATTGACAACAATTGTATATATTTCAGGTGTACAACGTGAGGTTTTTAGATATATTATACATTGTGAAATAGTTAACACAATCAAGCTAATTAACATATCAATCGCCACCGATAATTAACTTTTTTTGTATTAAGAATACTTGAGATCTACTGTCTTAGCAAATTTCAAGTATGCAATGCATTTTTATTAAATGTAGTCAACATGCTGTATATTAAGTCTTTAGAACTTTTTTGTTACAACTGAAAATTTGCACACTTTGACCAACATCTCTACATGGCCCCCCACTTGTAGGATGCAGTCCCATTTGTCTATTTTTATTTTGTTGCCTTAGCTTTTAGTGTGACATCCAGAAAAAAGTATTACAAAGACCAATGTCAAGAAACTTCTCCCCCATGTTTTCTTCTAGGATATTCCAGTGTCAGGTCTTACTTTTAAATCTTTAATCTGTTTTGAGTTGATTTTTTTGTATGATGTAAGACAAGGGTCCAATTTCATTCTTTTGCACATGGATATCTAGTTTTATCAATAAAATTCATTAAAAAGACTGCCCTTTCCCCACTGTGTATTCTTGGCAACTTTGTGAAAGGTTAGTTGACTTAGGCTTTCATTTCTTTTGAATTGATTTGTGGGCATTTATTTTTTTCCTTTCAATGGGCATTTCCACCCATTCTTTGTACACTTTGTGATTTTTGTTGAGATTTGGACATTTGATTTTTCCAGTATTCATAGTGTGGTTTCATGCTTCAGGGAGAGATCTTTACTAACTAGCCCAGTGTAAATGCTCTGCAGTCTCTCAAACCATTTCTGGGGCTGTATCTTCCCTGGTGTGTATGCTTCTATTTCAGTTTCTGATAAAAACAACTGTTTTAAATGTCTAATTTACCTCAGAGTCTCACCTGAGAGTGTTATATCTCAGAAGCCTTGAATTTATATCCTATCCCTCAACCCATAATCTCTTTTGCCATGGCACCTGTGAGACTGCAGATTCCTTACAGCAGTAAAGTTCCATGGCACAAGCCTCTGCTTTCAGTGACATATTTGAAAGGATATGTTCACTGGATGCATATCCATTTTTTTTTTCTATTGCTGTTGTCTTTTCTCCTCAATACTTTAAAAATGTTGTTTCACAATTTTCTGGTCTCCGTACTTTCTGATGTGGAGTTCATAGTCATTCAAATATTTGTTGTACTGTTTTGTTTTTGCATGGCTACTTTTAATATTTTACCTTTACTTTTGTCTTTCAGCAGTTTGGATATGATGTCCCTGAACACATTTTCTTTTGCATTTATCTCATTTGTTGTGAATATGTAAATATTGTACTTAACCAAATTTCATAATGTTTAGCCATTATTTTTCAAATATATTTTCTGCTCTAGTCTATCTCCCTTCCTTCTGTGAATTCAATGGTGTAATATTGGCCCTCTTAAAATTTTCCCTAACTTCTGAAAGCCTACCAGTTATTTATTAATTTAAATATTATAATTTTTAGTTCTAAAATTTGGATTTGATTCCTTTTTGTATTTTGTATCACTTTGAAAAAATTTCTTATCTTTTTATCCTTCATACATATTTTTTTCTTTTTTGTATTTCAGAAGATTATGGGGGTAGAAACACTTTGGTTACATATATTGCCTATGCACTGCCTAAGTCAGTGCTACAATTGTGAATATCCCCCAGACAGTGTGCTCCACACTCATTAAGGGTGAATTTTCCAATCCCCTCCACCCCCTCCCACCCACCAACCCCTGATGAATATTATTTCCATGTGTGCACATCAGTTAAAACCAATATGATAGTGAGTACCAGTGGTGCTTCTTTTTCCATTCTTGTCATACTTCACTTCAAAGAATGGGCTCTAGCTCCATCCAGGATAATACCAGATGTGTTAATTCACTGTTGTTTTTTATGGCCGAGCAGAATTCCATGGTATACATACACCACATTATATTGATCCACTCATGGATTGATGGGCACTTGGGTTGTTTCCACATCTTTGCAATTGTGAATTGTGATGCTATAATCATTTGAGTGCAGATGTCTTTATTATAGAATGTATTTTTTCCCTTTGGGTAAATATCCAGTAGTGGGATTGCTGGATGAAATGGTAGTTCTACATTTAGTTCTTTGAGGTATCTCCATATTACTTTCCATAGAGGTTGTAGTAATTTGCAGTCCTACCAGTAGTGTATGAATGTTCCTATCTGTCCACATCCCCACCAATGTTTGTTGTTTTGGGACTTTTTGATATAAGCCAATCTCACTGGAGTCAAGTGATATCTCCTTGTGGTTTTGATTTGCATTTCCTTGATGATTAGAGAAGTTGAACAATTTTCTACATATTTGTTGACTATTATTCTGTCTTCTTTTGAAAAGTTTCTGTTCATGTCCTTTGCCCACTTTTTAATGGGATTGTTTGATATTTTCTTGTTGATTTTCCTAAGATCTATATAGATTGTGGTTGTCAGCCCTTTATCAGATGTGTAGCATGCAAATATTTTCTCCCATTCTGTAGGTTGTCTGTTCACTCTAGTGATAGTTTCCTTGGCTGTGCAGAAGCTTTTTAATTTGATCAGGTCCCATTTATTTATTTTTGTTGCTGCTGTGATTGCTTTGGGGGACTTCTTCATAAATTCTTTGCACAGGACAATGTCTGTAAGAGTTTTTCAATATTTTCTTCTAGAATTCTTATGGTTTCATGTCTTAAGTTTAATCCTGTTATCCATCGTGAGTTGATTTTTGTGAGAGGTGAGAGGGCTGGATCTAGTTTCAGTCTTTTACATGTGGCTATCCAATTTTCCCAGCACCATTTATTGAGTAGGGATTCTTACCCCAGTGTATGTTTTTATTTATTTTGTCAAAGATCGGATGACAGCATGAGGATGGTTTTAAATCTGGATTCTCAGTCCTGTTCCATTGATCTATGTCTCTGTTCTTGTGCCAGTACCATGCTGCTTTGGTTACTATAGCCTTGTAGTATAGTTTGAAATCTGGTAGATTGATACCTCCCAATTTGTTCTTTTTGCTTAAGATTGCTTTGGGTAGCCAAGGTCTTCTCTGGTTCCATATGAAGCATAGAATTATTTTTTCTAGATCAGCAAAAAATGATGTTGGTATTTTGATAGGGACTGCATTGATTCTGTGAATCACTTTAGGTAGCAAAGACATTTTTACAATGTTGATTCTACCTATCCAAGAGTATGGTAGGGTTTTCCATCTGTTTACATCCTCTGCAATTTCTTTTCTCAGTGTTTCGTAGTTCTCTCTATGTAGGTCTCTCACCTCCTTAGTTAAATATGTTCCTAAATATTTAATTTTCTTTGGTGCTATTGTGAAAGGTATTTTGTGTTTGATTTGTTTCTTGGCTCTACTGTTATTGGCATATATGAAGTCTACTGATTTGTGTGCATTGATTTTGTATCCTGAGACTTTGCTGAATTCATTTATCAATTCCAGGAGTCTGTTTGTTAAAGCTTTGGGGTTTTCTAGATATAATATCATATCATCAGCAAAGAGTGAAAGTTTGATCTCTTTTGCCCCATGTGGACAGCCCCAATTCCTCTCCCTTGTCTAGTTGCTCTGGCAAGCATTTCTATCACTATGTTGAATAGAAGTGGAGATAGTGGGTAACCTTGTCTGGTTCCAGTTTTAAGCAGGAATGCTTTCAATTTTTCCCCATTCAGTATGATATTGGGTGTGGGTTTATCTTATATGACTTTAATAATTTTGAGGTATGAGCCATCTATGCCTATATTTGTTAAGAGTTCTTATCATATAAGGGTGCTGAATTTTGTCAAAAGCCTTTTCTGCATGTATTGAGAGGATCATATAGTCTTTGTTTTTGCTTTTATTTATAGGGTGAATTACATTTGTGTATGTTGAACCATCCGTGCCTCTCAACCAAGTCTACCTGAAAACCTAACTCAAGAGAAGGAAGTTTCTCAATAGTCCTTTAATCTATGAAGTTACTCAATTTATTCCTCTGCCTGATGTATTTTTAATACTCTGTTACTAATTTCAATGCCTTAACCAGTTAAAAAAATTGTAATATGTATATATTACAATTAATACTCAAGAGCCACAGCCTGAGAGTAGAAGTGGTGGGGAGAAAAATGTGGTTACTAAAACAGACTAATCATAGGAAATGATTAATTTATTGCTGATTGAAATATTTCCATAATTCAGCTGCCACTATAATTCAGAGACTATCCACCATTTTTTTGGTACAGAAGTTTGTTTCTAAACCAAAACCCTTAACCATGTGTTAGGGGATTTTCAATCTCTTGAAGCAATGATTACAAGACAGAGAATATGCCAGAGTGTTTTATTTAGTACAAATAGATAGCAGTAAACAACAAGCTTTTGTTGGGCTCAAGGTTGCGTGGAAATTTTTGAGGGATCATATCAACCTCATCACTAGAACTAATAAATTATTTTAAATATGTTAAAGGAATTGTTTAGTTCCTTTATATTATAATTTAGGTAAATAACTGTTGCAAGTAGTAACCAAAAAATTATTAGTTTGGCAATGGTACAAAACAAAACAGTTAATATACCAAAATATTTACTAGAATAAATAAATATGAATGGGAAAAGTAGTGATCAAGATGAAAAGCACCTACAAAAAGAAAAGTACTTTTGAATTATATTATATATAAAAAATCCCAATAAATAAAATTTATTTTATTTTGGTATTTAGAAGAAGCCAAAAGAAAATTAATCAACAGGTAGGGAGTCATATCAAAAACAAAGACAATTCCTGATGTGATGAGAAATGTGTGGGCTTAGAATAATTGTGATGTGTAAATATTTGGAGTAAGGACAAAACAGAGAGTGCAGCCCTACGTTGTTCAACTGGCCATATAATCAGTGTACCAACAGTATATTGTTGTCTACTGGAAATAAGTGCAACCTTCTTTGAAACAAACTAATATTATCCACATATGTGAGTATAAACCAGAGTCTATAGATTTTCTTTCAAAATATCTGCATATATGTTCCTTATTATTAATTTTTGTGTAAAAAATATCCATTTCAACATACATTTTTGCACTTGTCTAGCTAGGCTACAAGTAATTTTTCCTTTGCTTGGAGCTTTAAATATATTTCATGCCAATGCAGCAAGATATCAGGGAGAAAATGTAAATTATACTGCCATTTTAAAATTATTATTGATAATATTGTAATAAATAATATTAAATATTTGATTATTTTATAATCAATAATCATTTTAATTATTTGCCAATTATTGAATACTTTTATCGCAGTAAAATATATGTAACATAAAATTTAGCATTTTAACCATTATAAGTGCACAATTAACTGGCATTAATTATATTCACAATGTTGTCCAATTATCACATCCATTTTCAAAACATTATTATACGAAAATTTAAATTAGTTGTAACAATACATTTAATCTTTATAAAACTCTTCCAGGACACAGTGAGCTTTGACAAAGTAACAAAAAATCATTAATATCATTGTCTTCTTTTTTTCCCAACAGTTCCAGAAATTGGTGACAATTCATAGCATTTTGTTCATAAATATGGGAAACTTTTAAAAACTACATGGTACTTTTCCAAGCTTCACAAATATTTTCATTATGCACCACACAGTGGAACACATCAATAAGGAAATTATGATTTTCTTGTTTTAAAATTGCAATTAGCCCTGATTTTTTAACATAATGTAGCTAGAGGACTGCATCTCACTATAGAAGCTAATGTATTCATATCTAACTGAAATTCTTCATTGACAGATGTAAATGATTCTAAAATATTCATGATGTGAATTTGATTAGATAGGAATTTGAAGTAATATGAAACAAAACATACACAGAGTATTACTTAGAGAATGTCTTATAATAAATGACTCATTAAAAGCTAAAGAAAATTATAATTTTCAGATTTTTACTCAATTGACACTGAATAGTTTTAGAATGATTTATGTTCAACAAGTAAATGCTTCATGCTTAATTAAAAATCATTCACCTTTTGTAAATTATCTTTATTAGTCTTTTTCTTAGAATTTTCTAACAAAGTTTGCATAATTAAAATAATCTACTTTACCATATCTCTATCTAAAGTTAAAGTTGTTTTTTTTTTCTACACAGAGATCTAAGTCATTCTATAGCTAACAAAATTTACAACCTGAGATCCTGTTAAAATTATTTAAATGTTATTGAACACTTAATTCCAATTTTAGCTCACTGATTTCATGAATTCCTATTTGACTATTGAAAGGAAATTTCTTATCAAATTCATTATGTATTTGGTGAAAAAAATTCTTAATATCGTTCACATTAGTATCTCCAAAAATGTTTACACAAAAAACAACTTTTTTGGGGTTATGTCACAGCAAATTGCTGCTGCCTTTTAATGACAATTTTTGCATCTCTTTTTCCAGTCTTTATTTTCCTTTACAGTTCTGGTCTTTATACTAGCTTCTGAATTTCTGGTCAATTCAGAAATAGTAGTATGCCTTCATTATAAATTTACAAACATGTTCATGTGTACATTTTTAGCCATAAAAATAATTTACTATATTATAATTTAAATAATTATTATTGTTAAAATTTAATTGCCATTGATAATTTCCAGAGGTATCATTGTAATTCATGCTGTCTCAATAAAATATTCAAATCATCATATGACAATTTTACTTCAATGTATAGAAAATATCACTTAAATCAATCCCATTGACACAAAGTGGTTAAATGTTCTTATTCTGTGCATCACTGTAAGTAAAGTATCCATCTGACAGGCATGCTATAACACAGCAATATTCTATGTAATGCAGTAGTTAAAGTGAAATATGGTTCCACCAGAAAAATCTTATAAGTTTTAATAAAAGATTATGTTTTACTGCTTTATTTTGTAAATTTGAGTTTATATTTATTAAAATAAAATGAAAAATCCAGTTTATTTGTTACACTAGCCTACTAAGTTTAAGTATAATGTTACAAGTTGTTTCTTGTTGAACTTGGGGAAAAATGTATTTTCACTCAAGGCACATGAATTGACTTTTTGATATTGTGGCAAAATAAACACAACATAAAATTCACAATTTTAATCATTTTAAAATGTACCATTCAATGGCATTTTGTGCAGTCTCATTTTCTTGTGCTAGAGAAGTAACTAAAATCTTTCAAGATAGAAAAGTATGAAAATAAATTATTATATGCAGTTCTCTGTTCCCTTCTTTAGATGCTGGATATTCAGTAAAAATTCACGCACCTAATTCTTATCTAAAAACGTAATGAAAAATATATAACAAAATTTTTTTTTGAATATAAACTGCTTTCTCATCAGTAAATTTCTCAAGTCGGAAAAATATTTTCTTTTCACTTCAAATAGTAAAATGCAACATATAATATCATGTTTAATGCTACTTTATATTTAGTTTTTTTGTTGTTTTTAACTAAAATCTTTTTCATGGTTGACATATGACTTTCTTACTATGTGCTGTCAGTTCTCTTCTTGAATTGTTGTCACCAAGAGTTTCCTATGTGTTCCCTTTGGACAGAAAATGTGTCCATGCTTTACAAAAAATCAATTTCCTCTTGTATTATTTTTTTGTATCCTCTCATTAATGTTGGAAGCTGGAATTTTATTTAAAAGTTTATGGTACAATATCTAAAAACTATCTTAACAGACAATCATTGAAAACATCTAAAATATGTATTTTATGTCTTTGAGAATGTAATCATTTTGCAATGACCTGACACTAGACTCAGACTATTTCAAAGTTTATATGGCACTATTTGTTTTATTTATAATCCATGGCCTTGGTGAAATATATTTCCTACCAATTGGAATAAAGCTTGAAGATATAGTGAACCATAAAAGATAAAAGATATTCCAGAAGAGAAGTGTCAAATGCACTGATCATCAAGATAAATGAGCAAGCCCTACAGGGGAATTATTAAATTAAATTGTATTGAAATCCACTTGGGAAAAGTATACACTTAATGTACTGTCCCCTTTGTTCTTGCCAGGTGTAGAGAAGTCAAATTTTTGTAAGCATTTTCCAGAAATTACATTTAAGAAACAAAATATGTTGTACTTATTGAACAACAAAACATTCCACAAAGAAGTGAATGATAGATGTAATATGTAATGAACACATGTTACTGAAGAAGCAATAGAAACTTACCTGTTTCAAAAGGGTTGTTGCCATCTATTCTCTTCTACAAAAGAGAGTGACACTTGATATTGATAATTCAGCCATATTGCCGCAAAGGAATGCAAACGTCATGAAGTGGGTGTAAGTGCCTTATTTTTTACTGTCTATTTTTAAGCTAAGTATTTTCTATGAGAAATAATATATTTATTTGTCTTTTTCAAAAGTTTCATGCTTATCCATATAAAATGTTTCACTGTACCAACATTGTTTTAACCATCTGTTTCATTGTATTATACATTTCCATCCACTCATTTCGTTTATACTATGGAAACAGCAGGATAATAAAAACTATTAAACTTATAAATATCAGCCATAAAAGTACATATTAATAACATCAGAGTAAATATTTTTACAATGACTGACTAGCCAATGAGTAATAAATTTAGAAGTGCTACTAAAAAATCTTTCCTAGAATGTTGGACCTGTGGAACTCAGTTGTTAATAATAGAGCAGGTTTTCCTTTGGTTTCCATCCATTTAAAACCAAGTCTCATCATGAGGAATATATTCAGCTTACTCTTTAATTATTCTCATTATGCAGTTTTAGGGCTTATTCTGCTGAATAGTTATAAATAAGTTGAATAAGGAAGTGGAGAAAACTTTCCTTTTTTATATCTTTTGACTCATTCTCTTTATATCTTGTTTTAAATGATCAGTTTTATCCTACTTTTCAAGACAAGACTTATGTATTAGTAGGCTGAACAATAACATTTCTGACAATTTATAATATCTACTTCATTGTGTATAAGAATTTTTCTAAATGAAAAAATATATATATTCTGCAGTACTGTAGCTATCTAATATATTTTTAAAAACTGTTAAAAGTATAACACATGATGCTATGGTTTGATTTGTTTGTCTGCTCTCAAACTCATGGTGAAATTTAATTGCCATTGGGACAGTATTAAAAGATGGGACATTTAATAGGTTATTAGCCTGTTATCACAGAAGGGTTCCTATTGCAGGAGTAGGTTCTTTATAAAAGAACAAGTTTGACCCCCGTTTGCTCTCTTTTTTGCCATTTCTTGCCCTTTCTTGCCCTTTCACCTTCTGCCTTCCACCATGGAAAAGCATAGCACAAACGCTGTCACCAGATGCAACTCTACAATCGGGGACTTTGCAGCCTCCGGAACTCTGAGCCAAGTAAATTTCTGTTCATTATAAATTGCTCCATCTGTGGTATTCTTTTATAGCAGCAGAAATGGACTAAGACACATGACAATTTAGAAATAATTTTAATTAATAAGTAAGAGTCAGGCTATGCACGCATTCTGTCAAAAGAGTAACATACTAATTCAATTTAGTGAAACAATAAAGAATATCCTGGGGGGATACATGAAATACTTTATTGCCTTGCTTAGTTTTCATATTTTAGGGAAAATATGCAAACGTACTAGAGTAAACCATATGAAATTGCTCTTTCGGTAGATAAAAAATGAATTGATTATCAGTGTATTAGTTTTCTTTTGCTTCATAACAAATTGCCACAAACTCATTGACTTCAACCACACCCAATTATTATTTGCTAATGTATTTATTAATTATTATTATTATATAGATCAGAGGTCTGGATTCTCTGCTCAGGGTCTCATAAGGCTAAATTCAGGTTCTGTTCAGGCTAAACTCTCATCTGGAGACTAGGGGAAAACCTGATTCCAAGCTCATTCGGTTTATTCAGAGAATCTAATTCTTTGCAGTTGTAGGTCTAACATCCTCATTTCATGGCTCCTCCTCAGCAAAGGGCTGCTTTTCAATTCTAGAGGCCTCTCAAATTTCTTCTGCTGTGCTCCCTTTCATCTTTTAAATTAGCATAAGTGCATCCAGTCTTTCTCTGTCTCTGAATTTTTGTAATTTCTTTTACTGTTACCAGCTAGAGAAAACTGTATTTTTAAAGGTGTCCATGTGATTAGATTAAATACACACAGATAATCTCCCCATCTTAAAGTCAGCTGTGCTATATAGAACATAATACATTACAATAATAGGAGTGATAGCATACTTATAAGTTCTGGTAATTATGGTAGGATATTTTGTGGGGGCCCTTATAGGAATGCTGCTTATTATCATTGGTAATTTTACATACATTGTTCAAGCCAATCTAATTTACCGGGAGGTTGAAATGTTAGAAGCAGCCCTCATATTTTAGTCCACTTTAGCAAAGTAAAAGTCAAGTAGAGACACTTGCCATGGGAGAGGAAATTAAACACAAATATATAGACAATACAAATTTAGCATTATGTTGAATATAGTGGAGTTACAATCTGTATTTCAGACACAGATTTGGGTTTCTTTGAGTCTATATGTGGTCAGAGCTGGACACAATTTGTCAGGTGTCCCATGTTCAAAAAGCAGAAACCAAATATAGTTAAAAGTACTACAATATAAAGCTTTTTTTCCTTCTTCTGTGTTCTCTCCCTCAATTTGCCATGGTCTTTTGTATTTGTTATTTAATGTTATTTGAAGTATGGAAAAATTAAAATGTTAAATTATTAGCATGAGTTTTACTCTTTACCTGTATATTGAGCAATGCCAATATCAAATGCAAATAAATGCAAATATAGAAAAATTTATCTCATATGTCAAGTCACTTAAATTACACCAAAATAAACTCATATTTAATAACTAATTACAAGCATATGTACATTTTTATACTAGAACAGCAGACCTACTATACAAAACTAACCCAGCTGTTCTTATTTTACTTCTTGATCTGTATGTATTCTATTAAGAAGAAAGAACTCAGATTTCACCATTTAATATCATATTAGTAGTGTAATTTTTGTTGAAATTTTATCAAGTTGAGGAAATTTTCCTTCGATTTTAGTCTTTTTAAGTTTTTTTAAACCAAAAATGAGTGTTATCAATTGCTTTTTCTACATCAATTGTCATAATAATGTGATTTTTCTTCTTTAGCCTGTTAGCATGGTGGATAACATTACATTGTGTGATTTTACAATATTGAATAAGCTTTTCACACTTGAGATAAGCCATACTTGGTCATGATATAGGTCTTTCTTTATATTATTTATTTCTACTTTCTAATATTTTTTGAGAATTATTTTTACATCTATATTCATGAGGGATATTTGTCTATAGTGTGTGTGTGCTTGTGTGTTTGTGCTTGGGTGGTGTCTTTGTTTTGACAGAAGGATATTACTGCTCACATAAACTAGTTGGGAAGTGTTTCTTCTGTTTCCTGGAAGAGATTATATAGAATTGGTGATAATTCTTCTTTAATGATAGGAGAATTCTGTAATGACACCATGTGGGTCTGAATACTTCTTTTTTTTTGGTCTTTTTAAATTAAAAAATAATTTATTTAATAGTTATAGGAGTATTTAGACCATCTATTTCATATTGAATGGATTGTGGTCATTTGCCCTTTATAAATAATCAAATGGTTAATTTGATCTAAGTTGCCAAATTCATGTGTGTAGTATTATATGTAGTTTTCCATTATCTTTTGTTGTCAGCAGGACCACTTGGCAAAAGGATGTGACATTTTACATTTCTTTTAGTAATATAAAAGGGTTTATAATTCACTGTTATTTTTCATCCTCTTAATCTTTCTCACTTTGAAGTATTTGAAGTTCAGTTCCTCTATGTTCTTGTTTAGTGTCGTTAAATGAGTCTTTCCTGTTGGAAGACTTAGGATATACTCCCCAAATTCTTGTATGTTCAGAATGTCTATCTTCCACACTTAAAATGAAAATATATCTTCCCTGGGTGTAGAATTATTGTGTTCTACTTCTCAGATTTCTCTCAATAGAGTGTAGATAATATTCCAATGTCTTCTAACTTCCCATGTTTCAATATGTCTGGCGGTGACATTCCAAGATCCTGTTCCTCCTTTTTATCTTATTCTTTTATTCAGCAAATGTGATATTTTCTTTTCACCCTTGGAATCATTCTTTTTAGCAATTCCATGAAGCTTTCAAACTTAGACATGAATCTTTTTTTGAATAAAAATATTTTTTAATTAAATATTTTTATATATTATTTTTATTTTTTAAACTTTTATGCACATGTTAGGCCTCCTGTATTTTTCTGTTGTGTTCCTTAAATTTTCCTTCATATATTCCTTCTCTTTCTATTTTTGCTCTGTATTTCACCAAAATTCATCCAGGTAGTATTCTACTCCACTATTTCAAGTCATTAATTGCAATATAGTATTGAATGCCATAGCCTTAAATATCACATCAGTTTATTAATTCAGTTGTTTTCTTGAGAAATCATGCAGTCAGCAGTCTCCCTGTAGCAGCACTACTTTATGGATTTTGTACATCTCTTTCCCTGTATGATCTTTCTCTGTGGTTCTTCAGGGCCCTGTGAGAGGGCTTTTGTTTATTTATTTGCTTGTTTGTTTAATTATTCCTGTATTCATTTATACATTGGGGCTCAGGTCTTTATGCTGGATCATCTTTGGTGTTTGTAGTCCTGCAAATGGAGATTAGTTTTCTCCACCATAAACCAATGGTACAGAGCAAAAAGCCTCCAATCTCTTGCTCAAACTTCTTGTAGTAAACTTCATTCTTTTCTAGACATCATATTATCAAACATTCAGTGACAAGAATGACTCAGTACATCTAATCAGCAGTTCTTGTCATGTGTGGTTTTGAGGAGATCAAAGGCAGTTAGTTATTTGTGATAGTCAAAGCAAAAATCGCACCAGACAAAATTAAATATGTAAGAAGACTTTACTCAAGATTATTGCAATAGGAGAGAAAGACCAAAACACAGCCTGAACTGAACTCCATTGAAGCAAAGGGCCGAAGAGTTTTTAAGTGCGAGGGTGGGGAGTAATAGGTCATCTGTTTGCCAGGTGGCTTTACCCAAAGGAAGTGTAAACTTTCTCATATTTTTAAGACAGGTGGTACTTTTACAATGTGGAGCAAGGTGTCCCCCTAAGTTAAGCTCCTACCCTCCCACAAAGACTGGAAGATAGGGACACTACCTTCATAGATGATTATATTTCAAAGGGATGACTCCCAGGTTCTTGAGAAAGCATCCTGGATTGTAAAATTGACAAGAGGCCTTTAGATAGGTTTACATCTTAAAGTGGCAGAGAAAGAATGTTCAATTACAAGTTTTCTAACGTAAATGTCCTACTAAAAGGGAAAGGAAGAACCTCTGTGGTTAGATTGTCTTGATTCTGTAAGGGCCTGGGTGAGAGGGAGGTCAGGGTTCTAGAGGAAAGACAAAGCTTATCTAAAATTTAGCAAGGTAAGGGAAATGTTGAGGACACCTTGGCCAGTACTAAATTCTTACCTAATATCAAACAAGCATCTGAAGAGAGGCAAATATTTGTAGTTAATAATAATGAAAGTAGAAGCCAGACTCAGAGTGTTATTTGCTAAAAATCCTGAGTATTCACTTAGCCACCAGCCTTATCAACTGTTTTTCTTTTTTTTGAAAAACCAAAGGAAATCTTTATATATATGACTTTATTAGGTGCTAAATGTAAAGTATTCTTAAAACAAGAGGAACATTTATATTCCCAGTGGCCACAGATCTAAATTGAATGGCAAAATAATCTTAAATGGTAGATGGTTAAACTAAACCAGTATGACTTTCTATAAAAATGTCATTATAGTTGACTCAATATATTCTTGACAATTTATTGTATTTACCTACATATTTAGAAGGTAGAACTTCTAATTTCTATGGCTAATATATTTGATTGCAAAACAGTAGCTTAATTAAGGACATATTTCACTTCTATTAATTACCTAATGTAACAGAGTGATTATGTATGTTTGATAATGTCCTACTCTTTACTATCTTATAAGTGAATATCTTACTATGCACATAATTTAAATATACAATATAAGAAAATGACATCCTTAGATCTACGCTACACTATACAATGATTAAATTATGCAAATGCTATTAGTCAGAATAATACAGGAATCTTGTTACACTAAAATTGCTGATTACTTAAAAATGCTAATGTCCAATTGTTAAGAGCTTCCTCTGAGAATAACTTTCAAGTAAAATTAACTGTTCTAACAAGATTTGGCATAAATGAAATCTGCAAATGAATGAATAATTTATAGGCACATTATTGAATGCTACAAGATTCCTGGATAGATTTGTTTATTGTGAAATGCCAAAATATGTTTCCTAAAGGAAAATTAATCTTTAATTCCCAACAAAGAGCTTGTTACCCCTACTTAATGAGTACATTTAACATAGTTTTTTGTTCACCCCTTCTTAACTTTATATTCATAGCCAAATTTTAAGGAGGGTACAATTCACTTTTGAAACCATTGAATTATCATTCTTTTGGGTTAATTGGAAGTTTGGGTCAAAACAGATGAAGGATCATGAATGATCAGGACTGCTGAAAATAAAATGGTTTTAACAGTGTTTAAAGGGGTTAACTTTTTGGTGAAATATTTAGTGACCCACTACAGAAGAAAATATGCAGATAGTTTTTACGCTTCTTGTTTGCTCTATTAAAATCTGGAGAGAACAGGCAATAAACATTAATAAATAAAACATCCTACTTTAAAAATTTTTTCTAGTTAAAAGTTAATTTGATTCTTTAAAAACTTTTGGAAAATATAGAAAATAAGAGGTGAATGAAGAAAATGTAACATTTTAGCAGTAAACAATAAAAATCAAGATAAGAAAAGGAAAGGAAATGAATATGAGGCCTTATTTTATGCAGTCTTTTATTTCTAAGATGAAAAATGTGTATTCTGTGTTTCTAAATGAGGAGCAATCAACTCTCTTTGTGAAGAGAATTTTTATAAATTCATGTAAAGACATGGAATTGATAGAGAATTGAGTATAACTTGCCATATCATATGGATATTTTTATTTTAGCCATTTCATAGGAGAGGAACCTTTGCCAGGACCTTCTCACCAAACCTAGTGGTAAACTAGACAATGCTATTGTCAGTGACTCATCAAAGCCACTGACAATTTTCATATACATTATACCCCCTAAATTCTAGTATTTACACTTAAAGAAAGTTCTATTCAAATAAACTTTGGATTTCTTTTCAAAATACATTCTTGGGAGATTAAATATTTTATGTATAAGATGATCATTAGAGACAGCAGTACTTATTTCTAAATTGCCAGGGACTGCACATGAATTAATAGCATTACATATTTATAAACCAATTATAATATTTACATGGGACAAGCAGATTTCTATTCATTTGATCATAATTTGATAACTCTTTTGAATAAACTTAGCAACGGTGGCAAACCCCAATAGACTGTATTAGCATTTTACGAATGAATTACAAGTAATAAAAAAGAAAATTATTTTTTGTGACTTTAGGGTCATAATCAAAATCCCATGTGCCTGAAAATAGGAATAACTGGGATGTCTTACTTGTTGTCATGTACATGGGTAAAATTAATTATTTTATAAGCCATGCTTCATACTATTATTATGCTATGTCCCAATTAAGTTGCCATCACATTGTTTATTTGGATGCATTTTAAATATTAATATCTAGTAAATGGAAAAGCCTTACTTCATTTGAGAGTTGACACATTTGAATGTTTATTCATATCATGATCTTTAAATATTTACCTTTTTTGAAAATTTATAAGAAATTAATAATCCATCAAAGCCACCTAATTATGGAGTAAGCAAATACATGATATAATCACATGGCAGTTTGAATACAGTTGACCCTTGAACAACTCGGGGATTAGGGGCACCAACTCCTTGTGTGGTCAAAAATCCATATATAACTTTTGACTCCCTGAAAGCTTAGCTACTAATAGTCTACTATTACCTGGAAGCCTTAACAATAACATAAACAGTCAATTAACAAATATTTTGTATGTTGTATGTATTATACACTATATTCTTACAATAAAGTCAGCTGGAGAAAAGAAAATGTTATTAAGAAAATCATAACGAAGAGGAAATATATTTACTATTCATTAAGTGGAAGTGGATCATCATAAAGGTCTTCATCTTTATTGTAGGTTGATGATGATGAGGAGGAGGAGGAGGAAGAGGAGGAAGAGAGGTTGGACTTGCTGCTCCTGGGTGGCAGAGGCAGAAGAGGTAGAGGAGTTGGAAAGGGAGGTAGGAGATGCAGGCACACTTAGTGTAATTTTATGGAAATAACACTGTCTGACTTTTTGCATTTTCATTTATTTAAATATTTCTACATGGTACCAATCCTTCCTTCATTATTGCTTTAGTTTTAGTGCCCACATCATAGAAGAGTCCTTGTTGTAAAAGAAATCAAAGCAGACTTGAATAATCAAAACCATTCTGCAATATTGTCTAATGTCAATTTTTTTTCTGGCACTTTTTTGTCTACATCTTCTTCCTCTTTGTTTGGCACTGGTTCTTAAGTGCTCATTTCCATCAAGTCATCTTCTATTAATGCCTCTGTTGTGGTGTCTATTAGCTTTTGAATTTCTCCAAGATCTATATCTTGAAACCCTTCATCTCTCACCTTTTTTACCATATAAATAACCTCTTTCATGATTTCCTTGATTGGCTCTGTCATAAATTCTGTGAAGTCATGCACACATCTGGACACAGTTTTCTCCAACAAGAATTTATTGTTTCAGGCTTGATGGCTTTCATGGCTTTTTCTATAACAATGATGGTTTCTTCAATGATGTAATCCTTCAAGCCTTCCATCATATTTTCTCTATCAGGGTTCTCTTCCATAGCATTGCAATTCTTTTCCTACAGTACAGTAAGTGATGAGCCTTAAAAGTCGTTATGACCCCCTGATCTAGAGGCTGAATTACAGATGTTATGTTTGGGGGCAAGTAGACCATTTTGACATCTTTGTTGATGAGCTCATAGGGCTCTGGGTGGCCAGGGGCATTGTCTAATGTCAAAAGAACTTGAAAAGGCAATCCCTTACTGGCAAGGCCTTTCCTGACTTCAGGGACAAACCATCAATGGAACCGGTCTAGAAAAGGGGTTCTCATTGCCCAGGCCTTCTTGTTGTACAACCAAAAAAACTGGAAGTTGGTGTTTATCTTTTCCCTTCAAGGCTCAAGGGTTAGCAACTTTATAGATAAGGCTAGTCCTGATAAAAAACTCAAATGTATTTGCACGAAACAGTAGAGGTAGCCTATCCCTGCCTGCCTTAAATCTTGGTGCTTGTTTCTCTTTATTACTAATAAATGTCCTTTGTCCCATTTTTTTAAAGAATAGGGCACTTTTATCTGCATTAAAAATCTGCTCAGGTATATATCCTTTCTCTCCAGTGATTTTCTAATGGCATCTGGGAACTTGTCTGTTGCCTCTTGGTTGGAAGATGTTGCTTCTCTTGTTATTTTGAAATTTTTTAAGCCAAATTTCTTTCTAAAATTATCAAACCATCCTTTGCTGGCATTAAATTCTCCAGCTTTTGATCTTTCACTTTCCTTTTGCTTTAAGTTGCCATATAATTACTTCAATTTTTCTTGAATCATATTAAAGTCTATAGGTATGCCTTTCTTATAGACATCCTCCACCCACATAAAGGCTGCATTCTCGATATGAGATATAGAGAATATATTCTATTTTGCAAAAAGTAGGTTTTAATGCCTGCTGGTATAGCTACAGCAACAGCTTCACAAATTTCCTTTTTTTTTTTTATACAATGGTTCTTACAATGGACTCATTTATCTTGAAACGGTGGGCACCACAGCTGCAGACCTCAATCTACAGTACATATCAAGCAATTCAACTTTTCCTTGTAATGTCATGACTATTCTCTGCTCCTTGGGTGCACTTCCTGCATCACTGTGGCACTTCATATGGGTACCATGGTGTTATTCAAGGTGTACAGCATTGCACAAAACACGATGAAAAATATGAAAGAACTGTGAGAGATCACTTTTTACTGCACTATGTAATTTACTACAGAGATGAATTGCTCATGTGGAGATGATTGATGATTATGGCTTTTTAAGCAGATAGTCTCAAAATTTGAGCTCATCACAATAGCAACAGAAGTGGCTACAAAATTAGTACAGTAATATAGTATGTATTATAGTTAATTTTATGCAGTTATGAATTAATACTGCCTCTTTACATTTGTTTACATTTCTCGCAACTGTGAACAGTGCCATGTATGTCAGTAGGTATTTGAGTAACTTTTGTAAATTTAAAATTTTTATAATAGATTTGTGTATATATTATGGTAGTAAACAATAAAATAGACTAGTATCTACATATATTTTAGATTTTCATGACATACCTAACTTTTCTTAATTTTTTCAATATTTCTAGGCTATACAGTTTGAGAGTTTTTTCAACTGTCACAAATTTCCAAAAATTTTCCAACATATTTCTTAAAAATAAACTGGATATAAATGTTGTTCAATGGTCAATTGTATATCATTTTATATTCTGCAGATGTAAATCAAATAATTTATTAAGGCCTTATAAGAAAGTTCTGATTGGAAAAAAGCTTGGTATGTAGTTATTTTATCCCACTTGACTTTTTAAAAATGTATCCCTGTGTTTTTGTTACTATTAGGAGCCTTTAAAAAGTGTTAGTATACTTTATATTTCTCAATCCCTTTGTTTTTAACCTATCTATGTCTTTATATTTGTAGTAGGGTTCTTAGAGACAACATATAGAGGCATAGTTTACATTACCTCTCTGTTCTTGCATGTTGTTAACTTTTCCATTGTTACCTTTTCCATTAGAGCCCTTGACATATTAACCATAGTTATTTTAAATCCTCTGTCTGTCAATTCCAAAATCTGTACCATAATTTAATATAGTTCTGATGCTTGCTTTTTCTTTTTAGACTATGCCTTGTTGTTTTTGCCTTTAGCACACCTTGTAACATTTTGTTGAAAGCCATGCTATAAGGTATAACTTTTTTCCTTAGTTATTTCATCATAACAACTAAGGAAAATTGGCCTTTAGGGTGAGGTTTGAAGTTAATTTGTCTAGTAATTAAGTTGTGTTAAATGTTTGTTGTACCTAAAGGTGTCAGAGACTCCAATTCCTTGTGATTTTTGTTTTCATCTCCCCTGTTATCTTGTGGTTTCTTTAATATCTCCTTATTAAATAGATTCTGTGCCTTGTAGCTCTTTTAACAGTAATTGGCTGTTACTATACTTGAGCCCTGCTGATGTGGTAAAAAATTGGGATAGGGGAAATGTTCTATAATCCAATGATAATTCTCAATATTTTAGTGGGCTTGTTTTCCCAGGCTGTGTCCTTCACAAGTGTTTTATACCTTTCTAACCTCCACCTTAGATGACATAGGAAGGCTAGAGGGGGCTGTAGTTTGATAATTTTGCTTCCCCAATGGTTGGATAAGGCTTTTTTAGTAAAGATAGTTCCTATTTTAAGCAGGTCTTTGTTATGAAGAATGCTATGGGCATATTTGAAAATGGTTACTTTTCTTTTAAGGATTACTTTCGACTCTTCGCTTTGAGAACCTATTCTCGAAAGCCTGCCAGACAGGCACTGGGATTCACCTGCCCCTGGAGCATAGACTCCTCTTTCACCTTCTAAGTCACTTGTGAATGTCTTGTGATGGCAAATTCTAACCCAAGACCACATGTGAAAGGGGATTTTGCAAAATTAAACCCTGCATTGTTTTCTGTGAGGTAGAGGAGAACTTAGAAGGGGATATATTGACAAAAGAAAAGTCAGCACAATCTATACCATTTCCAACTCTGTATTTATATACAACTCTTTAACATATAGTTAGCTTAAATGAAAAGAAAAACAAGATCATGCCTGTGCCTGATATGAAGGCATTGTTCTTTGTACAACAAAAGACACGCTTACTTTCTCCCTAAAAGAAGTAACGTTTTCTATCTCTGGTCCATTCACCATCCTCTTTTATATACTGTAACTTAAATGCTGAATTACAGACTTGAACATTATTAACACAACTTATATCTATTATCTTATAGAGTGGAATAGAGAGGGAAAATAATTAATGCAGGTATATATAAAAGCAAGGGAAAATAAGCATAGTTACTATAGTCCTCATATCTTCAACTGATTATGTGGCTGCAGCTGGGATTCTTAACTTCCTTTTTCCAGTGCCAATTAGAATTTTTTGCCCTCATATAGCATCTGATCATTGGGCAGCTTATCATGGTGGTTATCTGTCAGAAAGATCTAAACTTTCACTTCTAAGAAGGCTGTGCCATTAATGGTCTTTCTTATTTTCAATTGTTATAGTTTTCCTTTTACTGCTAATTCTGAACAAATGATTCCTAAGTCCAGAAAATCCACTGGGTCCAGACATTCTCCTTCTTGTCCCATTGAGAGTCAGAATCAATTATCTAGCTTTTTTCCTTAGAGTAGCATCAACATATTAGATAGTACCATTTATAAACAAGTCCCAATTGTTTCTTATGTAAATGCGTCCATGCCTTTCTGAAGAAGCATCCTTCTGTGAGCTCTCTCTGCTCTCAGAGAGTATCGTCTCCCTACACTTTGCTGCTGTGCTTTCCTGCTACAGCAGAATACCTTATTAAAGATCATAGTTGACTCTGGAAGAAATGGAAAAGGAGGAATAAAATGATGTTGGTGGAAAATACTCACATTGTACTGATTGCTATGACTACAGATTGTTTTGTTTCTGAGCTCATTTGAGTTGACAACACTTATTAGTTCCTTTAGCAACATTTTAAAACTTTTACCATTCTCTAGTACTCTTATTTAAGCTATCATTTAAAACCACTTATTAGATAAACTCTCTTTTATTCATGAAGAACAATGCATCTCTTTAGTATGAACCAGAGCTTTCTACTCCATTGACAACTATTTTTACACCCACACACATCCATATCCACATCATGTTCTTTACCATGAAGGTATCAAGGATGTGGTGTCCCTCATCTGGTCAAAAATAAACCCTACAATGCTTATCATTATTACATTCTTTTCATCACCTTGATCTGCTACACCCTCATTATCACTAGCATTCAATATCCTTTACAAAGGTAGAGGGGGAATATGTGGTTCAGAAGACTGCCCTCATATCTGGTACCAACTACAGGTTCAGGAATAGGACATTCCCAAAACAACCCTCAGGTTTGTCAATTCACTAAAGGACTCACAGAACTCATTGAAGCTATTGTACTCACATACAGAAGAAATATGTATCTTTCTAAGATACATAGAAAGTACCAGAATCTAGGAAAGATGGAGCTTCCCTTGTCTTCTACCTGTAGAAAAGTATTATGTTCCTGATATCTATCTGTGACAACACACATGGAATATTGCCAGCCAGGGAAACTCACTTGAGCTTTGTTGTCCAAAATATTTATTAGGGCTACATGGTTGACTGCTTATGTGTCTGACATCGGTCTATAACACCTTTAGAGGTTGAGCTGATAATGTGTGACTCAGTGACCATACCTTCAATCACATTGATAGACTACGTGGCATGATACAAAGCCTGTAGGCAAACAAAGATACTCCTAGGCGTGATATTTCAAGGGATTAGATATTATCTCCTAGAAGCAGAGGGTAAAGGCCAGACCTCTCTTTGGGCAAGGTTGAATTTCTTACTACATACTTTTCTCTCAGTCAATAAGTATGTTCAAACCTGTCTTTCCTAAAAATAAATTTTCCTCTCCATCTCCCTCTAACTGATTTGTCTCTGCCTTTTCATTAAAAATTCTTGAAGCCTCCACTTACTCATCTTTCACTCACTTTTCAGTGTGCTATATTCTTGCTCTGTGTCTTTCCCATCATTGGAATTGTTCATTTTCTTATTTCTAGTGAACTTTTAAATTGCAAGATGTCAGGAAATGTCTTCAGATTTAAGTTTGTTTATATCTGTCATGAGCAAACTACTTGTATATCCAGAATATGACACAGTTTTATATCTTTGCTCTTTCTTCTGTCTTCAATATATCCTTCAAAACTAAACAATGGCAATATACTTATTCTAATTATTCTTCAACCTTTGCTAGTTGTACTCCCACTACTACGGGTTTATCATTTTCTCCTCTGTACTCTACATTTGCATATTACAAATACGTATTTCCTTAGATCATAAGTATGTTTATAATGGGCTTTCCAAACCTATTACATTGGAAATACATTGTCATTTATTGACTAATTTTTTTTTTTTTTTTACCTAGTGTCAGTACAGTGCGTAAGATATATATAATGCTCAATAAATATTTGTTGATTCAACTGCTCAGGAAAATTTCACAGAGAAAATTTAAGCCTGAACAGTGTCTCTAAGAATGAGCTACAGAGAGAGCAGATACTTAATTCAATATATCTAGGTAGTGCTATTTTCTGGTAGCAAAATGCAAAGTGACAGATCACAATACATTTAGGACATGAAAAATGAAAGTGGCAGGCTTGAAGTTACCTTGGGGTGTTGTAGCCTGGATATATGATATTCCTTAGCAAAATATTATTGATAACTACAAAAATATATTGAATATGTTTATGTACAAGAAAATTTAGCTACCATTCCAAGAGAATTAAAAATTGATCCTGCCCTCCAAAAGCACACAATCCAGTAGGAGATATTGGGCTTGAGGAGTCTAAAACTGACATTCCTTTTTTTCTCTAGGCAATTTCAAAATGAAAAGATTAGTCAATATTGGAGTAAGTAACTTAAGTAATACTTTCAGAAGACTGGGATTTTAGAGATGAATCACAAAATTAGACAGATTTACTAATCTAGTAAATACTTACTATATTTATAGTCACTAGGCTGTTCTGGAAAATCTCAGACCTCTCTTAGAATAGCCTGCTCTGAAGAAAAAAACAAATCACAGAATGGAGTATCACTGCACAATGCATCCAGATTCCATGTGGAAGAATGGGGGAGGAGCTATGTTACTCATGACTAGATTCTCCTCTGAAACTCACAAATTTGACAAGTCACTCCTCTTTTGTGAAGGGGTGCATGTGAATAGGTTTAGAAAGGTCAGAAGTTCTACTTTTTGGGTTTTTCTCTACTTGGTAGGAAAATCAGGTGTCAGAGGTTAGTATTTTCATATAATGGTAGGCATAAGATAGATAGCAATAACAGCTAATTCTTATTGAGCATCATAAAAAAGTACATTTATTGTAAATACAGTCATACAGTATTTATGGTATAAGTATACTTGCTTATTGTATAAGTATTGTCATTTTTAATGATGAGAAAACCAATGCTTAGAGGACTTAAGCTTAAGAGAACTTAAGCAGCTAGAATATGGCAGACCTAAGATTCTAACCCAGTCACCCTATACCTTGAGTCTTGTACTATACTTACTATGCCTAAAATTATTGGACTATAAGGTTGATGGTTGACTTTAATACTTTCCATAAAAATTTACAAGAATCCTGATAATAGCCTCATCTATAAGACACATGGTTTTGTTGTCATTGCCTAAGAGTGAACATCTGAACCTAATGCAGCCAACCTATAAACAAGCCAGCAGAGTCTCTGAGGGGAAAAAAAAATCTCTGTACATAGAGGACAAGAGTCATTACAATTAAACAAATATAATACTGTGACATGGAGATTCTGGATATGATGAAATGGGTTCCTTAGTTGTTTTGTAGAAACAAATTGAAAGTCCACAAAAACAAAACAAAACAAAACAAAAAACCCAGAAAGAGCAGACAGTTCAAAATGTTAGCTGGAAATAAAAAATTCTCTGCTGATTTTGAAAAGTAAGAGAATCTGATCATTAGAGAACACTTGTAATTTGAATAATCTCAATGTTTCTTTCTGTTGTCAGCAGCTGTGCTATTGTCCATTTGCTTCAGAAAACATTCATTCATGTTTTGGCCCTGGCATCTTGTAAGAGAAAAATATAATATCCAAGAGCCAGGTTTGCCTTATTTTCATGTGTTGTTATTTAAATAAACTTCCCAGTTGCTTCAGAAAGCACAGAAAGAAGCATGACACAATATCATGAGAGTTCAGAGAAGGAGCAGGAGGAGAGGTGAACTACAGTTTATTCTCAATACCATAATAAATAATTCACCAATGATGAAAAGTATTGAATTTTGGCAGGTGTGTCTTTTCCATTTCTAGGGTGGGTTTATTGACACTTAAGAAACAGAAGAATCTAAGAGTATTAAATAAAAATAGCTGTCATTCAGGGAACTTTTAGTTGCATCTGGGAATGTATTCTATCTTTAAATACATCATTTTATTTAACCTCAAAACAACCTTGAGGTAGTTATTATAATAATTCCCACCTTATAAGTTATAAAAAAATTTACAGAAAAACTAGTATACCTGAATTTATACAACTAGTAAGTCTTGAGGCTGGAATTCCAATCCAGGCATTCTAACTGCAGCCCAAACTTATCATTTGTGTCCTGTATTACTTTCCATGTACAAGTAAGCATTGATAATATTTGCACCATTATGATAGTTATAAGAAAATATCTTATTATGAATTCCTAAATTATGTTGTCTTGTTTTCTCCAAAGAAAATGAAGAATGAAGAGAAAGAGGAGGAACAGGAAGAAAGGAAGGAAGAGGAGGAGAAGAAGGAGGAAGAGGAAGATGAGGAGGAAAAGAAAGAGGAAGAGGAAGAGAGAAAGGGGGAGAGGAAGAAGAGGAAAGAGAGGGAGAATGAGGGAGGGGACTAACAGCCAACGATAAACAGAGTGTGGTATTCATTACTCATGAAAGAATAAGCAAATAGATCAACAGAATAGAATAAAGAATCTAGCAACAAATACATACATATATGTCCAATTGATTTTCAATGAAGTGAATCAATGAAATTAAATGATTAAAAGAATGTTTCTATGAGTTTTGCTGGGATAAGTGAATGAACGTATGGGGGGAAAAAAAACCCTTGACATCCACCTATATGAATCACAAAACTTAATTGATATTAAAACCAGATATCTTAATGTAAAAAGTAATTCTACAAAATTTCCAGTAAAAAATAAAGTAAAAAACAAAGGAGATTATCTTTGAAGCCTGGGCCCACCAAAGATTTCTAAAAGACAACAGAAAATTCCGTAACCTTAAAAAAAAAGTAATGATAATTTACACATCATCAAAATTTTAAAAAGTGCTGCTCATCAAAAGAAACTCTTACTAAAATAAAATGTCAGCATACAATTATTAACTGTTTTTTAGAAATGTGACTTGCAAAAAAATTGTCATAGATGTCCGGCTGCCAAATGAGAACAAGGTTAATTTACTAGGTGTGGAAAATCCAGGTCAATAATGTGGATTCATCACATTATTTGTCTTTTTAAAAGGGCATAAGGATCATTCTACTGTAATAATTGAAACCAGAGAAATTAAATTATAGACAGGAGGTGCAGAAATATCAATAATAAAAATTTGATTTATAATAGTGGCTAATATTTTGGTTCTTAAGATCTGACTTTCTCTCTAGTAATTTTTTTTTTCCTGGATGACAATCTGAAGCCATTACTACTTTTCAATTTGTTTTACTACTAAGAAAAGTAAGGCTTTAAAAAAAAATAGAAAATTTGTTAATAAACAAGTTATATATTTGATCAATAATAGGATCATCAGCTCACTTTTTAATGCTGACTAGGAAATAATCACTGTATCTGCTTTGAATTTGATACATATTTTTAAGTTCTCATTTTACTTAAAATTTTAAAAAATTATTTTATAATCACATTAAACTTGAGAAATGTCCTCCTGCAGAAAATTTTCCAAAATGAAAACATTTGCCTCTAATGATTATCTTTAAAACTTTGTCCATTAATACCTATCAGCATGGAATAGCTAGCAGGATCATTTTAATTTTTGATTGCTTCACAATTGAAATGACTGAGAAAATTTTGTGATGGAAAATCTATAAATTCAATGACTCCATTATAATTTTGTAAACCTGAGAGAGATATATTTTACACAAGATAAGGACTCTAGAGGAAAACTGAGGTAGTCAAGAATAATCTCTAGATTTGCCCAGAGCCGATATCACAATATTCTTTGCAGATACTTTACCCACTATAATTATGCAGAGTTAGAATATTCCCATTCATTCCAAAGGCCAAATCTGTACCTGCAGAGACATGCTTAGAGACAGTTTGACATAAACAAAGAGGTGCAACCTTAGTGAACATAAACGGTGTTTTATAAAATAATGTTTTACACTTTACATAAAGTTCGGTTTCTATAAAATGTTATTTTTATTAATTATGGCTCACTGTGCAAAATTAATTGATTAGTTATAAACATTTTGCCTAGTTAGGTAATTTTAATTAAGTCTTCAACACAAATCTCAAGTAAATTTTTTACTATCACCACTTTATGTACCTAGAAGTAGGATAAAAGAAAATAAATTTTAGCTAAATGTGGTATTGTTTAACATTCTTTATTTTATAACAATGAGAAACTTTTCAACATAAGTAAAGTATATAACTCCTTAGATTTATAAAAATATATATTTTAGCTGAATATCTTAACAGAAGACATGGTTCAAGACCACAAAGAAAATTGTTAATAACAGAGTTTATTACTAGGATACTCTTAACAAATTCTAACTTTCACGTAATGCAGAACTAAATAAAGCACAGGTCAATCTGAGATGGAAGAAGCGTTGCAAGGGAAAGAGTAAGAACTGCAGTGGAATTGGGGATGATCTACAACAGAGAGCAATAGTAGTTTCTAGTGGGGTTAAAATAAGGGAAGATACAACTAGAATAAACAACAACCAATAGTTTGAGAAAAATATAAACAGAGTTTACATACTCTAAGATCCTTGATTTCAGGGAGGGGATTAAACATATGGATTAACTGTAGATTCTATTTAAAAGATGTATAAATATTTTCCAACTGAATCTTCTTAGTAACCACTAAAGGGTGATAGGTAAGGTGATAACTCTTCTTGCCTCCTGATTCTTAGACACAAGAAGTCCAAAGTGCCTGGTTGGTAGCCCTAATTTATAGTTCAGTGGGATTTTGCTGTGGCTCCTAGTAAGAGGGTTTCTCCTATAGGGACCAGGATCTTCAATTCTGCACAACCCAAAGTTGTAGAAATGGCAACGCAAAATCACCTAGTATATCAGTGAGTGTGATGGGAAATGATATTACTGTTGCTTCCATGCCTTGGTTACCAGATTCATATAGTCTTCTAGTTGGTAACACAGCACCATAAAGAAGATTCCAAAATTTCAGACACACTTCACTCCATATTCACTGTGAAATTTGTCCCATGTTGAACTATATGGTATTTTATTCCTAGTGATATAGGAATTCTGTAATCCCCCAGATAGTGTGGCTTCCTGAAACATTCTGAGCAGAAAAACCAAACCCATACATGGTGAATAGAAATTGCTGGCCCTTCCAGCGTGAAAGAGGCCTGATGTAGTTGACTTGCCACCAAATAACTATATAAGTGGCTCAGTGTTGGGCTCTCTTAGTTTGCTAGGGCTGCCACAGCAAAGTCCCACAAATTAGGTGGCTTAAACAACAAAAATATATTTCCTCACAGTTCTGGAGGCTAGAAGTCCGAGATCAAGAGATGTGAGAGAGATATTCTCACATCTGAGAGATGTGAGAGAGAATCTATTCTGTGCCTCTCCCCTAGCTTCTGATGGTTTTCTGGCAATCTTTGGAATTCCTTGGCTTGTAGAAGCATTGTTCCAATCTTGCTTTCATCTTCATATGATATTCTCCCTATGTGTTTGTGTTTCCAAATATGCATTTTTAATAAGAACACCAGTCATATTGGATTAGAGCCCACCCTAATGAACTCATTTTAAGTTATTTACCTCTATAAAGACACTATCTCCAAATAAGGTCACATGTTGAGGTACTGGGGTTTAACCTTTAAACATATGAATTTGGGGAGAGTGCAATTCAGCTCATAACAGCCTCAGTTGCTGACAAGTTGGATTTTCAGAAGAGGCACTAGTTAGATCAGCTATGGTAAGTGGGAGCTCATGCTGTTGAACCATATCTAGCCTCCACCTCTGCCACAGTGGCCACTCTGTCTATGCATCCAAAGTGCCAGATCTGGGGTGGCCAATGGCAATGGCTAGCTAATATCCACTAGCCAAGGCATTTTCCTACTTGATTATTTAGAGCCCTGGTGGATACTTTCTGGTGGCCACAGATGTGTGATACAAATATCCTCACACTTTGTGCTTGCTCCCATGTGCTTATCTATATGTCTGCACCCTATACCTCCTTGACTAAGATCTTCAAGTTCTACTCTTTTTAGGCTTCTGACCTAATAGCTAGGCCATTGGCCACTGCACGTAAATATGTAAACATTCTTATATGAGGGCACATCCCCTTTCTCTCAGAGTGCATAATCAGGTGGGCCATTTGCAAAGCCAACCTTTGGGAAGATTTTCCTTCTTTGCTGTTTTCTAGGGCCATGACTGAATGTTGGTATAATGCAAATATCATTCATTTTGGCTTTTATATTATATATCTACTTATTTGAATATTGATAAACCCACCTTGGACTTTTTTTCCTCTTTAAGTTGGTCATATTAAACCTCCCCATTAGGCCATAAGAACAAGCAGGAAGAGGAACTGATACAATTGTGATGGTGGCATGGGGGGCTGGGCTACCTATATGCTCATGCAGCTTACACATGCCTTTTGGTCATACTTAGACTCAATACTGCATGTACCAATTCCATCTTGTGATGGATTCCAGATGGGCATGTTCATCTTTATGACTTGATGAAAACCCAGCTTATAATGAGCAGTTCAGGGCACATGGCCACTTGGTGTCCCATGATCAAATGTATTGTCTCTGCCAAGGCATTGACGTGCCAAGAATATTAACAGGACATATAAATTTCTGCTGAGGATGTCATGGCCTTGTGACAGACTCTCAGAAATTGAATATTTGTTTTTCCACTGGGGTTTTCCATAAGCTAATTATTAAATTCATTCCCCACCATTAAAACTTCCAATAACATAGCATTTACCAGACTATACATTCAGGTAGAACATTCTGTATTTCTTTCTTTTTCCTGGTAGGAGATGTGGATGAATGGCTTAATCTCAGTATAGTGTGACAGCTGCAAATATCAAAAGTTCAAAAAGGTTTATGAAAATAATAAATGATCAGGAAAATACAAGCTGAATATGACCTCAACTTGATTTTTTTCACTTTTACATTAATAGAAGGTCTGTTCTGTGTGAGATAACAGCACTTACCAATTCTGATTTAATAAAATTTAGAAATTCTAGTCAAGTGTTATTGTTTAACTAACTTGCTCAAATTTCACTGAAGTATTTTTACATCACTAAGGATGTTTATGCAAAGATGGAAAGTAACATAATAAGAGTATATTTATTAGACAGTCTTAAATATCAGATATCTCTAATGAATAATTGGCATACACTGGATTATAATCACTTCAAAAAGATCTTTAATAAGTTACTGAAGAAAATAACCCCATTGTTAATTTATTTATATTTACTTATATGTTATATATTTATTAAAATATATTTTCTTATTTAAAAATTATAATTTTTTTTATTTCAGAATATTATGGGGGTACAAACACTTTGGTCACATATATTGCCTTTGCACTGACCAAGTCAGAACTACAAGCATGTCCATCTCCTAGACAGTGTGCACCACACCCATTAGGTGTGAATTTACCCATCCCCTGCCCCCCCACCACCTGCCTGATACCCGATGAATGTTACTTCCATATGTGCACATTAGTACCAATTTGATGGTGAATACATGTGGTGCTTGTTTCTCCATTGTTGTGATACTTCACTTTGAAGAATGGGCTCCAGCTGTATCCAGGATAATACAGGAGGTATTAGTTCACCATTGTTTTTTATGGCTAAGTAGTACTCCATGGTATACATATACCACATTTTATTAATCCACTCATGTATTGATGGGCACTTGGGTTGTTTCCACATCTTTGCAATTGTGAATTGTGCTGTTATAAACATTCGAGGGCAGATTATTTTATAGAATGTCTTTTTTTCCTTTGGGTAGATACCCAGTAGTGGGATTGCTGGATCAAATGGTAGTTCCACTTTCAGTTCTTTGAGGCATCTACGTATTACTTGCCATAGAGGTTGTACTAATTTGCAGTTCCGCCAGCACTGTATGAGTGTTCCTATCTCTCAGCATCCATGCCAATATTTGCTGTTTTAGGACTTTTTGACATGAGCCAATCTCACTGTAGTTAAGTGATATCTCATTGTGGTCTTGATTTGCATTTCCTTGATGATTAGAGAAGTTGAGCAATTTTTCATATGTTTGTTGGCCATTATTCTCTCTTCTTTTGAAAAGTTTCTGTTCAAAGGACATAAAAATTATAATTTTTATGGCTAAAGAGCCTATATACATTATACCAATTAATAACAAATAAGCATCCATGCACCCACCAGTCATCTTTGGAAATAAAATATTACCAGTACCTTTCAAGCTGTCCCTGCACTTTGTGACAGAAACTGTGTCTCAAAATTAGAGGAAACCACAACATTGACTTTTGTATTAAATATTAGACCTTTTCAAATTTTAAACTATATATCTATGTATACATAAATAATATTTTGCTTTTTTGAATTTCATATAAATAGAATTGTGCTAGGTATATTTTTCTAATTTGCCTTTTTGCCTAACATCATTTGTGATATTCATACATGCTCATCCCTGTATCTCTATTACATTTATGTGCTCTGCTGTATAACATACATTCATAATATCGGATGAATACAATTAATTTACTCAACTCTTCTCCTATTTTATTGACATCTGGATTATTTCCAGTTTTAATTATTCTAATAAATGTGACAATGGCTATGCTTTTACATATCTCCTAGTGCACATGTACAATAGTTTCTCTAAGAGTAAAATTGCTGATCCTAAGTTTATGTATATCATTTCCTATATCATTAGAATTTTTAATTCATTTATTCCCTTAGTTGAATAAAATAGTGTTTCTGTGTGCTTTAAATTTGTATTTCTCTTTTTATATCATAGCTGTTTTATACACACACACACACACAAACACACATCCTATTGCCTATATATACATATATACACACACATATATAAAGTAATTGCTGGTAAATGTATATATATTATACTTATATTATATTTACGTATATTTATAAATATGTATTTACATATTTGCCATCAATTAATTTCTACTTCAGTGAATGCATATTCACTGAGTTGCCATTTTAATTTTTTTAATGCTGTTGTTGATTACAGGAATTCTTCTTCATTTAGTATTCTAACATATTTAAGTTATGAGCAAAGAAAATACATTTCTAAGTCTGTAATATGACTTTTGTGATCGACTGATGTTCTTATTTTAGAAAATTTCTCAATTTTATCTTAAGTTTAAAGCATACTCTAAAAAAATCTAATGCATACTGATATATATTTAGTTGAAATTGAAAAGAATAGTTTTAATTTTTCATTCCATCACTCCCAGAGACAAACACTATTAATCCTTTGGAGGATGTGTTTCTAAATTTTTATAATTAAAGCTATTTCTTATTTATAGATATTCCATCTTTTTGCGTATAATTGACAATATTAATTACGTTTTAAACGTATGCTATGGGTCCCAAATTATAACTGTACTGGGTGTCTGTTTAATACAGTCTACCTTTTGTGACCTGTTATTTCTTCTGTACCTAGAATGATTGTTGTTATTTATTCTTTTTGGCTAATATTTAACAAATAATTTTATTTATCATTTTTCCCCATATTTATCATTTATAGTTAAGATTAATCCATGTTTTAAGCTAGTAATAGTGTCAGTAACATTGCTTGGCTGCTTCATTTACCTGCCACGCCTATGTGAGAGAAATAAGTTGTTGCAAGATAATAGCTGGCTATGGATTGATGTTTTGCTTAGTCAAGTGAGTAGGCAGGAGTGGATGATCAAGTAAACGTCCCGAGAAGCGCAAGCTCACAGTAAGCCAACAGGCAAGATCTTCCTTCTGCTTGGTGAGCGTCTGTGTGGACCTTTACTAGACTGAAGTGGTTGCTAGATTCAACTAGAAAGTGAGCTTCTCTGCAATTATATCTATGCAAATATTTTGAAGAAAATCCAAGTAGAAGCACAGATGATTAAAGAATTTTGCATTGAGGATAGACAAGGGCTGGGGACAATTCCGAGGAGGTACCATTTGAGCTAATTCTAATAAAGCATTTTAGAAATTAAATCAGTGATGAAAGGGTGTGGTAGGATTATATCATATGATGACTGAGCATATAGAAGCAGACTTCTTTCTGAAGAAAACTTCATAAGGGGCTTTTTCATGAGTTGAGTAGTTTTGAAAGTATAAGTTATAAAGTCCTACAGATTAATAGTTGTGTCTCGGGATGCAATGATATTGAAGAAAAAGCTAAAATCAGATAGAGTCAGGTTTAGCAGTATCAACACTTTATCAAATGAAAATATAAAAAAGACCAAAAAAATCCTTCAGACTTAACAGGTCAGCAATGAGTGGGTTTTTGTTTCCTAATATTGAGTTATTTACTAAAGAGTTTTTGTTTTTTCGGTAAATTGGACACAATAAGTACCATTCAGTTATTCTACAAAATCCCATCATGTAATGTTATCATGTTGGAGATACAGATTCAATAAGAAAAATCTACATATTCAAAAGTGGTATAATATGAATGTATTCTAAAAATAAAACTCATATATTTGTCACTATGATAATAATTGGAGATATATTAGGGGAGATACAATATAAATATTACATATATAAATTACATTATTATATGTGAGTAGAAAATTATTATTTCTTAGCTAAACTCTCTAGCAAAAAAGCCATGTGCAAAATGTTTAATTTGGATTTATTTATTTATACTTTTTTCCTGAACATATCAATTTCCTTTTATTAACTTTAATCAATGATGATTAAAGTTAACAACCTTAATTATCCAAAAGTAAATAGAGATTTCTTTCACTCAGTAACTGACACATTTAGGAATGACACAATCTTAGGTATGTCATCTTAAAGTAGTAAAAATAAGAAAATTTTAAAAATATAATCCACACGGTAACTCTAATATGACAACATTATTTCTTACTGAGACTAATAAAATACAGCTAAACCTGAAGGTTCATTCTTAAAAGTTTCTAGGTAATGTAGCATGATTTTCTATTAAACAACATTACAAATTATTAAGCAACCTCTTTATCATAAACTTTGGCTTAAAGCAGAAAAAATAAAATCCTGAAGTATTTAATTTACTTGACTATTAAAAAATATTTTTAAATTATTTAAAAAGTTTATAATCATATAGCTAGACCTTTATTAATAATATTAACACAATACACTGAAAAAGTAAGCCACAATGGCTCAGCAATGATATCCATCCTAGGAGAAATATGAGACATTATCATAAATGTGCAGTGGCCAGGTATATCCCATAGACTTTAAATTTATTGTCATATGAATATTCCTCACAACATTCACTGTGAAAGTAATCTTTTATTATGGTGACAGTCCTTTCACCTTTTATGACACTATAAGGTTTATAAAGCAATCATCCTTATCAATGTCTTACCATGTTTGAATTGTTTCACTGTGACTACCTCTTTGTTGCATTTTAATTTTATAGTTAGTTTTTAACTCTTTACAGTTTTCTCTTTTCCCAGAAAATGCAAGCCACACGATGGCATAGTCTGAAGCATAATCTATTATTTGCTTGGCTCTTTAAGAAAAAGAAAGTCTTAAATTATCTTAATTTACTGATTTCAAGCTGATGTATCTCTTATTTTTAAAGTCTTATGTATTTTTATTCATACGAAATACATTTATCATATCAATTAATTCATTTATCATAACCACATATAGCAGAGTCACAATACATTTATATAATTTAAATGTAACTCATAATAAGTTATGATAGATCACTTACAAATAAGTTAATATTACAATGTTAAAACAATGATAACTATAATGCCTATGAGATGGCAAAACATCAAACATATGATGCTTTTACTTTTTTACAAGAAAATGAAAGTCTTTTGGATGAAATTTGTTTGTGTGTGTCTCTGAGGCTGGGGGTTAGTTAGTCAATAAATGATCTACCTTTACAAGATGATTCCTTTCACGGGCTTTCATTTTTTAAAACTGATATTATATGTATTGATTTCTCATCTATATTTTTATAGTGTATCTACTCAATAATGTTATTCTTCAGAGGTAATTACCTAAGTAGAGATAGTAAACACCAATATGAAAGACAAAAGTCACTATTTAGAACTATCCTTATTCTCTTCCATTGAACCAGGAGTTTCCTTTCTTTTTTCTCTAGTTATAGAAGATATAGTCCTCTAAAACTCTTAAAAATACTGAGTGGTCAGCTGATGATCTTGCTTTTCTGCCTTTATTTATTTATTTGTTTAGATTAGAGTGTTCTGGTGTAGCAAGAGATCTGTGCATTATCACCCAGTTATAGACTGAGATGTGCCCCCTGCCCCAAATTTATATAGAAGTCCTAACCTCCAGGATGTCACAATGTGACTGTGTTTGGAGATAGATCTTTACAGAAGTAGTTAAGATTAAATAAGGTAATTAGAATAGGTCCTAATCCAACATTACTGGTGTGCTTAAATGAAGAGGAGATTATGACACAGACATGAACAGAGGAAAGACCATATGAAGACAGGAGGAGAAGACGACCATCTACAAGCCAAGGACAGAAAACTCAGAAGAATCAACCATCCTGACTAAACTCCTACTATCCTGGACTGGCTCCTTTCACCAAATGTTTAAATCATTTTAACTTTCCACAAATTTTTTCATGTTTTGTATGTCCTTCTTCATTTCTATTTCAAGATAAAAGTACTCCACATTCTTCTACATTAGTCCAAATAGCATCTGTTTTAAGGCTTATGAAGTTCTCCAGTGAAAATTACTACTTGTTCTCTTTTTATAATTCACTAATACTTGTTATGCAAGTAGAAAGTCTCTCGAGTTAGCTCGTCTGAGATGGGTCTCCTTGGGTTTGAATGGTGGCTTTGGTACCTACAGTTGTACAATTTTGGCAAATTATTAGCCTCCTTGTCCTTCATCCCTCATATTTGCAGTGACAATGCTATCTATCTCAATAGGATCTTGTGTACCTAAATTAAATAAAACGCTGATGTACGTCAACACTAATAGACTGTGTTTCACAGTCATTATCTGATAAATTATCCTCTTCCAGATAAGTTTGAGCATTATGAGAACAGAGCCAATGTTTGTTTTCCATCTATAAATAACCCTATATGTCTTAGTTTATGTGACCTCTGTAGCAGACCCTGAGACAAATAGTAACTTGAAAGTAGGTTCTTTGCTAAGTTCTGAGACTGATAGTGGAGTAGACTTGTGATAATAGTGATAATAAGAGAAGACAACCAATGAGGAGCTACTACGGACCTAGCTACTACTGTGTTCTGATAATACTACTTGTGTCCTGCTGGAAAGAAGTAATTATGTGACTCACATATGAGAGGTGCATAGCTCCTTCACACGAAATATGGATAAATTCTCAGTGATCTCTAAAGACTGCTGACATCTCAAACAAGACATCATATGTAAAAAGGCTTCGTACAGGGAGATCTTAAATACCTGCATACATCTTAGGATGTAGGAAAGAAATTCCTAGAGGAAAAGATAAGCTGACCTTATGTGGAATAGCTAGCAATGTAAGGGTCGTTAGTGTGACCAAGTACTTCAGCATATGCTCGTCAGTGATTTCTGCTCTTATAGGATATTGAATGAGTTGTACAACAAACAGAGGGTTTACAGTCATTGTGTAAACTGGGTCAGTTGTTCAATATCTAGGAATCTAAATTTTTACTCTATAACAAAAATATAATAGTATTTCCCTACTTATTTGACAAAATATTGTGAGTCTCCAGTGAGATAATTATAATGCAATGAATTTCTATAAGTATATGTAGTTGAGAAGGATAACCATCATTAATGTGTTTACTTCTAATGTTAAAAGGTATTTATGTACTCTCTTTTGGCCCCAAGGTTATCTTATTTGGTTCCTATTAGAATAACCAAGGATTTATTTTGGATATTTTAATTTTTTTCCCCTTCTGCTCATCCCCTTTCATCACTGAAATAATTCCTGCCCAGCTTCCAGGCACCTTCATGCTACCACTGTATTTTATGAACCACCATACCAACAAGCTAAACAGCAACACCATCAAATCACCTCCAGTTTCCCTTGCCAACTTCTCATTCCCTTGGTGGTGCTCTCTCAGTTACCTAGCCTGGTGCTCTTCATCACATCTTACTATGTTAATATTATATCTAAACTTAATGTGTTTCTGTATCAGAGAATATTTACCAACATTACTGCTCAAAATATAATGGGTTAATATATAATGGTAAGCCTCTGTCAGTTCATGGAGGGCCAAATATTTTGATAGTGTAGTCTGTTGATACTCTTAAAATTACAACAAGTAAGTCAATACCCACTCTGAATAATTATGCAGTATCATTTCAGTCACCCATGAGATTACTCCAAGAGACCCTTGGGAGCAATAGGTTTAGGAGATGGACGTCCTAAATTGTTTATTATTTTGATAGAACTGGTTCTAGTTTCAAGGGGCAGAACTATATCATAAATAAATCTACAAGTCATTATTATGCACAATTAATTCCTACCTCCTTATGGTATTCACCATTAGCATCTAAAAACATATAATTTTTTACAACATTATATAAACTCAAAAAATAAATCCAGTAGCGTACAGTGGCTTATCGAAAATTTGAAAGGGTAGGAGATTTGTTTTGGTGTCTTTCAGTGCTTCAATTTAATTTCTGAACTTCTATCTTATGTCTTGATCATTTCATTTGGCTTTTCTGCATAATTCATTTAGCTCATACTTTTTAGCTCCACCTATATATCTGGAACCACTGAAGTTGCTGAGAATGCAAAAGAAGCAAGATAGACTATCTCCATGCTGTAATAGGGATTGCAATTTACTGGAAGAGAGACACATACTAAAAAGAATAAGTGATGAAGATAATGTCGGGTATGAATAAGTTATAAAAAGAAAATAAGAAATGATGATGACGTGTCCAACTGAAGTGGATGTTAGTTTGTAAGAAATCCTCTCTGAGGAAATACCATTTGAACTGAGATATCCACCACAGAAAGATCTGTGGAGCAGAGAGGGCAGTAAAGCAAAGACCCTAATCAGGGATACACAGAGAATGTCAAAGTAACAGAGAGCCTGGTGTGGCCGCATCGTAGGAAGCAAGATGGACAATGATAGGACCTGAGCATGGAGAATGAGGCAGATGTTGGACTTGCAGTGCCTTAAGAATTGGCAAAAAGAGTTTGGATTTCAATCCAAATTCAATATCAAGCCATAGGAGGCTTTTGGGTAATATATAAAAAGTGATGATTGCCACTTTTAAAAAATAACTCTGGCTGCCCTGTGGAGAATAAATTTAAGAGGCCAAGGAATGGAGATGGAGAGACTCGTGAGGGCAGAGGTTCACACCGGAGAGAACAGTTGCTTGAACTGTAAAGTTAGTAGAAGATATGGAAAAAGTGGATGGACTGCTGCTGTGGCGTTATCGTCCACAAACTTGATGCTAGGTCATGTGTGGGTGGTGAGAGAAATGGAGCAACACAAGTGCATTTTATTTTGGGCTTGGATGGGTGGGAGGATCGCAGTGCCATGACTGAGAGGGGGAAGATTTGGGGAAGGATGAGAATTTTGTTTTGTCACATTTGACCTCTTACTATTCAAATCTCATCTCGTGAATTTGCAAATGTTCCATTTTTCCATGATTCGATTCAATTCAGTGAACTGTATATTTATTAAGAAACTACTATACACCAGGTGCTAACTTGTTAAGAAATTTCCTCTCCCTTGCCTCCAGAATTAGAGTCTCAAGGAAACAGACATAAATGTTTACAATTATCATAAATGTTTTACATGTTTATACTGTACTACATGAAAATTTGTTGTTCACTCTCCTAGCACTTACCAGCAGTTTCTAATAGTAAAGAAGCTCCAAATAATTTTCCTCTCCTATTTTCTCCCTTCAGTCACATGTATTCTCCTTGAATCTGCTACCACCTGCATTTCCTGTACCTTTGTGATTTCACGTAAATCTTAATATGAAACTATCGAAATTTAATGTGGGCTACAACTAAAAACCACAGATGTAAGTTAAATTTTTGTGGCCACATTAAAAAGATAAATAGGTAAAATTAATTTAATAATATATTTCATTTAACACAGTATGAAATATTATATCAGCATGTAATTGATATAAAATATAAATAAGATATTTTACATTCTTTTTTATCTTTTCTAAGTTTTTGAACTGCATTGTGTATTTTACGTTTATAGCTATCTCAATTTGATTAACCACATTTCAAGTGTGCAATAGCCCATGTGTTTGGCTGCTACTGCATTAGACAGCAAAGCTCCAGCATTTTGGAATCATGGAAAGTTAATGAATAATAGTAACTCATATAGAAGATACTTTTCAAACATCCTTGTCATTTGGGTATCTTAGAGTAATGACTACCAGGATGATCAAATCAGATGTAAATCTCAAAGAAGTTATGGGTAGTGTGTCAATGACTCTGTTGAGATAATATGTGATATCAATTTAAAGGATCAATGATAAGAATAGACTTAAATATGACAGAGAAAGGAGAGATATCAGAGTCTAAGAGAAAAGCAACTAAAGACTAGCGAAATGATAATATTACAAAGGGGTTGAAGGTAAACATCATGATATACTTTCAGGACATAGCAATGTATATGAAAATCAATAGAGAAAGATTAGCATAAGAAATCAGGGCCATGATGCCCCAAAATGATAAAAAAATGCAGTGGGGTATGTCCTAAGCTTCAAGGTCATTGTGACCTTAGTAGGTAGGCAGAGCAGGGCTAGGGGGCTGAGAAAAGATACTGCAAAAAAGTAAATAGGCAGTGTGGTACTGAAAATAACATGGATTTTTAATTCAGGTGACCTGTCATTCACTATCATCAGGTTTTATATCAGAAAGAAAAGTAGAGGATTACTTCTACCTGAAAAGTCCTTGCTGGGATTATGGAAAATGATGTTAACTGATTATCAGTTTATCATAGTTTCTAGGACATAGCAGATGCTATGTAATTACATATTTCCTTCTCTCCTTCTCTCTCTCTCCCTTTTTTCCAACCTCTCTCTCTGCCAGTAGATGAGCTACGCACAAAAGGCAAATATTCAATCAGTGTTGTTACATATCACTAAAATAAACTCATTTTGTGAGCTGATAATTTTGACATAATAAATTTGTCATCTAACGTGCATTATTAGTAGGTTGTGTCATTTTAGAATATAAGAAAAGACAACACACTTTACTCAGGAGTCATATGACTACCAGGGATGTGAGTTATGAGCATTGTTGTCAACTTTAAGCAATCCACCCCACAATGTTCTTGTGTAGCATCTGATGCCAAATGTTGATAATAGAAAGACACATTTTTCACTGACCACTTAAATGCATGCATAATAGCAATTGGTACTAGTACACTGAGTTTCCATTCAGACATCCTCTGCATGGCAAGAACAAAGTCATTCATTATGGAAAACACCAGTGGATTATTGGAGGCTGTCTGCCTTTGGCTTTAACTCTAGAAAATGCAGACATCTGGGCAATAAGCACTTACTACCCTATAGGAAAGTGCAGAAGTAAACTATATTCATCAATTGTACTAGTTATTCTCCATGAAATATCCTTGTTCTGGAAAATAAAAGATGTGATGTAGGGGACAGAGCACCTCAGCTCTTTCTTGTAACCCCAAATGTCCCACATTCCCTTGGCTCTCAGCCCATTTACAGATGATCTAAGAAAAATTACCCTCCTAATTTTGTTCTCCTTGCAGATACCATGTTTTCATAGATCCTGACATCATTTTGTTGCCATTTCCTTAGTGAAAACGGCAATTTATTAAATGTTGGCCTAGTTTAATACACTTCATCGAAGTGAGTCAGTTGTTCCTTCTTTGCCAGAAGGATCAGATTGATTTTTGAAAATTGTACTAAAGTTAACTTTCATTCTTATTCAGTTGAGTTGTTGGCTATATGAAGACTTTGAATTATTTGTTAAAAATAAAAATCCACTTGTCAGAATTTGTTGGGAACAATGGGTCTGGGAGAAAGAGGAAATATGATGTTTCATCATTTCTCATTGATTTATTCCCTCTGGTTAGATATCACTTCAAGGTAAGTTTCCATATTATTTTTTTAAAAAGCTTTGTTGAGATAGCATACTGATAGATTTCATACAAAAATAATAAAAGTCTAAGTTGCGATTATGTTTACTCTTGCTGTTCCATAAGATGCATGACTTAATAACACAGAAAAATTTCAGGTTTAAGAAGAGTAGTACAATTGTAGGAAATAATACACTTTCAGGAACCAAGGTCTGGATATCAGTCCAACATATTGCATAGGAAAACAATATTGTTTTCAGTTTGGGCGAAGAGTCCTTTTTTATAAAGAAGAGTGAAACTAAGAGAAATCCTCTCAGAAATTAACTTGTAGGATGACATTCAACAAATACAGTTCAATAAAATCTGCTTATTATTAAAAACATTTTCTTTATATGTTCTGGAATTTTCATAAAAGTCTCATTTTTGTATTATCTATAAAGGCAATCACCTTCAATAGCTTTTTAATTTACATACACAGAACAATACTATGTTTGACAATAATAAAGTGAGTTTATTTTATCTGAGAAACCTAAAACACTTTACAGATACCAAAAATTTTAATTTGTTTTATTTTTCCAAGTCATATGGAGAATATCCTCAACTCTCAATTACCCAAAATTTTTTGTACACCATTTTTTAATGCCATTGTACTAATTAGGCCTGATTATACTTAATAAAAAATTCAAGATACATAGTATAGGGTAATTCCCTTAAATAGTTCTCTCTCATTTTTCATGAAGGCTATATTCAAAGCTCATCATGATCTAATTGATATTTTTATATAATTCATAGTAAACCACTGGATTGGTTATCTCCTCCTGTATAACAAACCACTCAGAAGTTAATAGCTTAAATCAATCACTTTACTGCTCATTATCCTGTGGGTAAGGCATTGAGCAGGCATGCTCAGATTTGGCTTGATTCTTGTGGTGTTAGCCAGGACAGCCTAGCTGGATGGGAGAAGCTGAGATGGCTTTACTTATGTGCAAAAATGGCTTTACTTTTAGTTTCCACTAAAAGTGGAGACTGGCTGGCCCTCTATCTTCTTGTAATCTTATATCCCTTCATGGCATACCCATGTGTCTTCCTTCTGTAGTGGTCAAACTTTTTTTACATGGTAACTCATAATTCTAAGGTAATGAAGACATTCCATTGCTTAAACGAAGTCACAAGGCTAACAAAGCAAGTGGGTGGCGGAGGGGTAATAGACTCCATCTCTCCAAGGGAAGAGCATCATGTAGACACCAGGAAGGAAGGAATTACTGGTAGCTGTCTTTGTAGACAATCTATCACAAACACCACATCCTATATTCTACTTCACACAAACTGTTCATTATTTCCTGTCCCTTTGCTTATGCATCTACATCAACTATCTGCTAAAAATCTTCTCTCTCAAGGCCCAGCTCAAACTGTTTCACACATAGAATTTTACATGATGACTCACACACACCTGAGAAGATTGCATCCTCACATTAAAAAGAGTAAGATTAAACGTCTCTCTTTTTAATTTTTTTTTGCTTTTATTAAATCTTTTTGGCAACTCTGATAAAACTAAAGCACTAAATCAGTGTTCACTAAATTGTAATCTAATCTAAGTAGCAGCATCATTTGACATGGAATATTACCCTGTTTCTCAAAATCCTTTTTTCATTTTGCTTCAGATTTAGCATATTATCCTGATTTTCTTGCTACCTCGCCGGTTTCCTGCTTTTCATTGTCATTTGCTAGATTTATCTCATCTTCTTGGTCTCAAATTATTGAAATACCCCAGGTTTCAGTGCTATGTTCCCTTTTTCTTTATCTATAATTTCCTTGCTCTCATCTACACCCATGGCTTTAATGCCATCTATAACTAGAAATCCAAATTTATACCTCTTTAACTCAAGAAGTATATATATCCAACTGATTGACATCTCGATTTGTATGTCTAATGAACACACGTTTTCAAAATCAATGTCTTTATTTTTAAAATTTATTTACTTATTTATTTGATAAAATTTAATGTATTTATCATGTGCAACATGAGTCGAGAGGAAGACACGCCAGCCTGGGGGCGTGGTAAAATGCCGTTTATTTTGAGCACCTGGGTGCAGCTGGGTGGAGGCTGAAAAGGGTGTCCACACAGAGGAGGGGAAGGTGGTGAGTTTTATAGAAAGTTTGAGGAGAGGGAGTTCTGCCAGTTTCTGCCGCCTCCATCCCAGCCTTTCTAATTCAGAGTTATCTTTGCAACCTTGGAGCCTGCAGCCTGTGGGGGTCCTTATCTGATGTCTTCATCTACCCCATTTCCAGCCAGACCCAACTGTTATGAAGTATATGTATATATAGTAGAATAATTAAATATAGCTAATTAAAATGTGCATTAGCTCACATGGTTATCATGAAATTAGTATGTCAAAGAGATATCTGCACTCCCTTGTCTATTCACAATAGACAATACATGGAATCAATATAAATGTCCATTAATGGAATGAATAGATAGAAAAAAATGTGAGATATATACACAGTGGAATACCATATAGCCATAAAAAATCAGACATTTTTGTCAATTGCAACAACATGGGTGAACCTGAAGGATATTATGTTAAGTGAAAAAAGCCAGACACTGAAAGACAAATGGCAATGATTTTATTTTTAAACTCCACTTCCATTCGCTGCTGTACCAGCTTCCCCATGTCAATGAATGGTACCTATTGCTCAACCTAAAAATCTTATAAACATTCTTAAATTCATTCTTTTTATCACATTCTACATCTCAAATATCATCAAGAATTTTCCTCTAGCTTTACTCTTGAAATGTGTACTGAATTTGATCATGTATCACCATGTCACTGCTAAGCCACCATCATTTAGAGCACTGCAGAAACCTCCCACCTATCCAAATTTCCATTCTTGTTACCCTATAACTTATTCTTCACAATCATTGGAATTATCCTGTAAAAAATTGTGCTGCTATTATTTTCTTCTCAGCTCAAAACCCTTACAAAGGCTTTTTATCACAGTGAGAATATTAGCCAATTTTCTTACAGTGACAGATATTGTTCCCATGTGTCATCACTTCTCACTGTTACAAATTTACTCCTTGTTTACTGTGCCCAGCCACACTGCTGCCTTGCTTTACTAAATTATATCTAGCATGTTCCGTGAATTCTCTTTCAGATATTTGTTAGACCTTGCTCCATTTCCACGCTCAGGTGTTGACTCTAATCGCATCTTAGGAAGATCTTTCCTAAACATTCTACCTAAAACAGCAAACTATTCTTGTCACTCTTTTTTACATTAACTAGTTTTATTTTCTATGTAGCATCTGTAACAATTTTTATTATATTTTATATGTGCTAAATTTTCAGGGAAAGACATAATTCTGAAACTCAGAGGAGAGTTCTGGGTTGAAAGATGAATTTTGGTATAATGATAAATTTATTTTCTCATTTTCAAGTTTAAAAATTTATTTTTAAATTAAGTTATTTTATTGAAAGTATATGTAACAAAATGCCTTATTAACGCCAGTCCTCTATCCTGCTTTCGGATACACACACACACAAACACCCACACGTATTAAAACTAAAATCATTAAAATAGTTGAAATAGTTGTCTGAATACTGATGCAACATCATTTTATTGGGGAAAGCTTCTAAACTTCTCTAAATATCAATTTACTGACGTTTTAAATGAAGATGAAAAGCAACTGTTGTGTGTTGTTTAGTTTGGTTTTTTAAAACACAGTTGTGAAGACAGATAATGTTTTGAATACAGTGCAAATGATACTACTGTTATTAATTATTGAGAACAAATCTATTTTATGTACTGTAATTGGATGTTGTCTCCATGCTTCTGGGATCCTGTTCCACAGGTGCAATGATAATGTTTGTGAGGATACTTGGAGCAAAATGGCGATTTTGTTTCTATCTTCCTTTAATTCACTTCTTAAAAATATTCTTTTCTATCTTTCTTTTTGGGGATAATACAACCCAATTTCAAAGAAAACAAATGAAAATATTATTTTAAAAGAAGATCATAACTGTAATTTTTGTATATCAAGTACATTAAATCAATTAGTATCTTGTGTTACAATTTTACCACATGAAAATGTTTTTAAACAGATTAATAGATGCATCAACTATCAAAAAACAAATTGGTAGAATAATGAATTTAAATCCTTACTCCTGCTTTTTCACATCTGTTTCCTCTAGAGACACTTTTCCTGTTAGGTTAAAATACAACCACAGCAAGCTTTAATCCTCACTTAGCATCTGACTCATTCATGTGGCTTGTTATTTAAACTTAAAATACATTTGCATTGACACAGCAACAATGGGACTATAAATGAATGAAAACCATTTTGAATGTTCCAAAAATCTTCTGAGATTTGTGTCTTTCAACTTTTCATGGAAAGGAAATAAATTGGTTGGCATTCAGCATCGTTTTAAAAAATAATTATGCATTTCAAAGACTTCTTTGGAGATTGAGCAATTAAATGACATTGAATGTAATGTGTATTATTTTCTTAGAACTTATAAAAAATTTAATTCTCTTAATGGGAAGATGTGAAATACACTGCATGTGGGCATCTGATATCTCAGATTGATGGAATTTAATTACATTATAATATTTTTGTAAAGAAGTTCAATTTAAATTTCTTTTTTCATAGTTATGGTATTTATCACTTTAACTGTAGAATATGCAATTTTTCAAATATTTTAAGTCAAGCAGTAAGATTTCTTTTATAAATTTCATCTGTCCCAACAAAAACTGAAAAGTGACTCAGTATAACTCAGTTAATGTGCCAACTGCATTCTTTCCCATAAACTTTAAATAATCACCTCCATAGACTGCAAAGTTTTCAGCGTTATCAGTGTGTTTTTAAAGAAACTCACTTCTAAAGCTTTTCAATTAAATGAGAGTATGGCCAATTATCTTTTGTAGCACTTCATCAGTAATAAAATCATTCGGGTTTTTTCTGCAATGCAGCCCAAATTTCACTTTCATTTTCACGTCCAACACTCCACCACTAGTGAGTTTAACATACATTTGAATTTAATAAGTATCTGGCATGCATACGTAGCAAATTCAGTTCATCTGATTTTGAGTTTTCTGATGACATTGTGTGATAGTGGGTGTTTTAACTGTGAAAGACAAGGCAAAAATAATACCACTGAAGAAAACTGAGAGTTTCAATGTAATTAGTCATGGCCAAGCTTAAATCTGGTTTGGCATCTTTCCATTAGAAAAATTAGGGGAAAATTCGATGGTATGTTTAAAATGAGCTTTTGAAGACAAAATTATTGTATATTTGTCATTTTCAATTGCCCCAGACCTAATTTGATTAATTATGTCCATTATAGTCTTAGTCCATTTGGGCAGCTATAACACAATACCATAACCTGGGTAGCTTATAAGCAACAAAAATTTATTTCTCACAGTTCTGAAAGCTGGGAAGTCCAAGATTAAGGCATAGGCAAATGAGTTATTTGGTGAGGGTCTGCTTTCTAGTTCTTAGATGGTGCCTTTTAGCCATATCCTCACATGGTGGAAAGGATAAGGGGTCTTTCTGAGGCCTCTTTTATAAGGCCACTAATACCATTCATGAGGGTTCTGTCTTGCTGACCTAATCAAATCCCATAGGCCCCATCTCCTAATATCATCATTTTGAGGGTTAGGTTTTCAACATATGAATTTGGGGGAGACACAAACACTCAGATCATAGCAATTATTAATATTATATTAAAAACTCAAAAAATTGGAGGAAAATTGCTGATTAAAATGCTTCAAACCTAAAGAAAGTTTTATATGTAAGATATTGCTATACTATTATACACATATATGGCATCTGTTTTCACAGGGTAAGAATGTATAGTATGTGTTGTTGTAATCACTTATAATAGTAATTTTAACCCTGTCATATTGATAATATAGGGCAAAACACTAAGATTTCCTAAAAAAGTGCATATGTATTTAGTGTAATTTTAACTTATAAAATAACATACCATTGTACAGGATAGAACTGATTTACAGCTTGACTGAAGAAACTCAATCCTTATCAATGGAGAGGTCTAAGTGTTGGACTTTGACTTGTTGGGGATCAGAAAACAATATTCCAAAATAAAGGCCACAGAAGCAGCTCTACAAGCAGAGTTTTTCTCTGACCTTCTTCTGCCCTCCTGTCTCTCAGTAGCATTCTCTCCTGTGGCTAGACATACAAAATGGAATCACTCCTCCCCAAGGTGAATCATAGAAAGCAAAACCCCTTTTCTCAAAATTCAGCCATAAAACCTAAAAATACTCTGTGTAAAAAACAGCCATACATAAAAGCTATATATGACAGACCCACGCCTAGTGTCATACTGAATGGGGAAAAGCTGAAAATCTTTCCTCTAATATCTGGAACAAGACGAAGATGCCCACTTTCACCACTGTTATTCAAAATGGTACTGGAAATTCTAGCTAGAAGAATCAGACACAAGAAAGAAATAAGGGGCATCCAAATTGGAAATGAAGAAGTAAAATTATCCTTGTTTGCAGATGATATGATCTTATACATAGAGAAACCTAAAAACTCTACAAAAAAAAACCTGATAAACAAATATAGTAACTTTCCAGGATACAAAATCAACATACAAAAATCAGTAGCATTTCTATATGCCAACAGTAAATGATCTAAAAAAGAAACCAAGAAAATAATCCCATTTACAATAGCAACAAACAAAATAAAATACCAAGGAATAAACTTAATCAAAGAAGTGAAAGATCTCTATAATGAAAACTATAATACATTGATGAAAGAAGTTGAAGAGGACACAAAAAAATGGAAAGATATTTCATGCTCATGGATTGGAAGAATCAATATTGTTAAAATGTTCATATTACCAAAGCAATCTACATATTCAATGCAATCCCCATCAAAATACCAGTGACATTCTTCGCAGAAATAGAAAAAATAATCCTAAAATTTATATGGAACTACAAAAGACCCAGAATAGCCAAAGCCATCCTGAGCAAAAAGAACAAAACTAGAAGAATCACACTACCTGACTTCAAATTATACTACAGAGCTGTAGTAACCAAAACAGCATGATACTGGCATACACAGACACATAGACCAATGGAACAGAAAAGAGAACCCAGAAATAAATCCACACATCTATAGTGAACTTATATTCAACAAAGATGCCAAGAACATACAGTGGGGAAAGGACAGTCTCTTCAATAAATGGTGCTTAGAAAACTGGATAGCCATATGCAGAAAAAACAAAACTAGACCCTTATCTCTCTCCATGTACAAAAATAAAATCAAAATGTATAAAGACTTAAATATAACACCTGAATCTATGAAACTACTAAAAGAAAACATTGGGGAAATGCTTCAGGACATTGGTCTGGGCAAGGACTTATTGAATAATACTCCCAAAGCACAGGAGACCAAAGCAAAATTGGACAGCAGATCACATCAAGCAAAAAAGCTCAGCACAGCACAGGAAACAATCAGGAAAGTAAAGAGACAATCCACAGAATGGGAGAAAATCTTTGCAAACTACCTATCTGACAAGGGATTAATAACTAATATATATAAGGAGCTCCAACAACTCAACAGGAAAAAAATCAAATAATCCAATTAAAAAATGGGCAAAAGATCTGAATAGACATTTCTCAAAAGAAGACATACACATGGCTAACAGGTATATGAAAAAATGCTCAACATCATCAGTCATCAGAGAAATGCAAATCAAAACTACAATGAGATGTCATCTTTCCCCAATTAAAATGGTTTTATGAAAAAGATAGGCAATAATGAATGTTGGTAAGGATGTGGAGAAAGGGGAACACTTGTTCCATTCACTGTTGGGGGGAATGTAAATTAGTGGAACCACTATGGAGAACAGTATGGAGGTTCCTCAAAATACTAAAAATAGAACTACCATATGACCCAGCAATCCCACTGCTGGGTATATACCCAAAGGAGAGGAATTCCATATATTGAAAAGATATCTGCACGTCCATGTTTGTTGCAGCACTATTTACAATAGCCATGATTTGGAATCAACATATGTGTCCATCAATGGATGAATGTACAAAGAAATTGTGGTACATATACACAATGGAATATTACATGACCACCAAAAGAATGAAATCCTGCCATTTGCAACAACGTGGATGAAACTGGAGAACATTACGTTAAGTGAAATAAGCCAGGCACAGAAAGACAAATCTCACATGTTCTCACTCATATGTGGGAGCTAAATACTAAAAACAATTTATTTCATGGAGACAGTATAATGATGATTACCAGGGGCTGGGAAGTGGGAGAGGGTGTGATAAAGTGGGGATGGTTAATGGGTGCCAAAAAAATAGGTAGATAGAATGAACAATATTTGAAAGCACAACAAAGTGACTATAATCAACAATAAGTTAAAATATACTTTAAAATAAATAAAAGAGTGGAATTGGAATGTTTCTAACACAGAGAAATGATAAATGCTTGCGGTGATGGACACCAATTACTCTGATTGGATTAATTCACATTGTATGCCTGTGACAAAACATCACATGTACCCTGTATAGATATACAACTATTATGTACCCATAATAATTAAAAATTTTTTAAAAAACTGGCCATAAAGATATTTTCTGACCTACCTTGTTTGATTGTAGATCATAAGACCTACATTTCAGAGAGGGTCCTGCCCCACACCTAGAAGGAAGGAATGCATTCTCAGAAAGGCCAAGAAGAATCTAAACAGACAAGCCTTGCTGGGTTTCCCCACTCAGTCTATAGCATTAGATTATACCCTTTTAGTCCAATCATACTACTAAAGGGCTGTCAATACTATATTGAACCTAAGCATAAAAACGGAAAATTTCCCCTGTACCCTTAGGTCTTCATTCTGAAGGCTCCCATGTATACATGTTAAATGAATTTGTATGCCTTTTTTCCCAATTAATCTGCCTCTTGGGAGTTAATTATTCAAGGAAACTTCAAAGAGCCAAGGGCATCCTTGGCCTCTACAGACTCTTGGCAAAGATAAGGTCAGTGGGATTTATGATGTGCTGTTTGAAATCTGAAATTCCCCTGGCAACCCTCAGGATCACTTTGATTATTAGTGGTTTTCATCTGGCATAACAGGTTAGATAGCCTGGCTTGACTATGTAATTAGAAGGGCATAAAATCCCTGCTGGGAATTTCTGCTTTTAGCTCTCCTGAAGCCAAGATTCCCAGCATAGGCCTTTGTGGTTTAATCCAGAAACAAAGTGAGTTCCCCAAGCAAGGAAGAGCCCTGGGGAATTTGTCCCTGGATAGAACAAATTTTGCAAATTCAATGACACAATTCACCAAAGTTACATAAGAAAAGAAACTGGAGCAGCTGGATTTATATATTTAGCTGCAAAGAAGTCTACACAACAGGTTTAATTAAGAACTAAAGGTAAATCGCACTTTGAAATTGATTAAAACCTGGGGAAACAGGTAATAAGGGACACCTGGGCTTGAATGCCTCTTTCTTCCCCAAGTGAGAATGTGCACTTACTGATTCTGGTTTGGTTAAAACAAGAAAACCTTTTTCCTTATCGAGAAGGCTCACAGCTGTTCATGAAAAGTCTTTCCAACCGGCAGGTTAAACCTTGAATATAAAAAGGTTGTCAGCCTACAAACACTGAGCTTTTTCTGAACTTGCTTAACCCTACCCTAAAAGGACAGGTTAACTTGCAGCTGGGCATCTATCATTGATCCAGGAGACAGGGAAAGCTTTGCAAAGATAGGTTCTATCTTCTCTACCCTTGTTTAAGTTTAACTGCATCCTTGGGTCAACCGCAACATACACTGTGTGCGGGTGGGGCCTTTTCTCACCTTTTTGTAGTAGGCATGAAAAGCTGCAGTAACATTTGAAATGTTATGCCATATAACATATTTCTTAAACTTGGCTTATGACATAATAAAAGAACTGGGGAAGGAAATGGGCAGCATGGGAGAAAGGGATGGGTGAAATTATTTTTCTTCATATTTTTTCCCCTCCTTTTAGTTTATTTACATGGATGTAATACTTTTCCTAGAGGGCACACTTCAGAAGAGAAGCTGGATGGAATTAGGTCACATGGGACTCCAGCCAAAATCATCTCAAAGGTAACTGATGTTTAGCTATCAACTTCCTAAGAGATTCTGGGGACAGTCATAGGACTCGTATTCTTTATCCATCTTGGCATTCAACAGAGATCTTACTTGTTCCAGAAATTCTTGTCCTCTATTCACTGCTGATACAAAATTAAAAACTGTCGGTTTTATGGTCTCTTCAGCTACTTAGAAGCAACAAAATGTATATGAAAAGTTACTGCTATCAGTTTTCATGTATTGTAACTGTAATATAAACAGTCTTAAGATGCAACTGAATAAAAAGAATAGAAGAAATAATTTCTTCAATAACACAAAGTTATTATAAAATATACCAAGTAATCTTCAGTAAGTGTATGCTAAGTTACATTATTGAGAAAATTCTAGGAGAAAAACAGTTCAATATGACAATTCCTAGCACCAAAAGAGAAATATTTTTTAAATAGGGAATAAAATTAGAAGCTTTTATTTAATATATCCATGTTATTAAGCAAAATGGAAAAATGCTATGAACCATATAAGAAATTTAGTAACCAGATTATTAAATCTAGTTTAAAACATACTTTTGCTCCATCATATCTGCCAGAAGCAATATTTCCATGCTGAATATTTTTGTGTTGAAACAGTCTTTTGGCCTTAGGGAGCTCATTTGTTGTGATTTATACTGTACTTGTTTGCATTTTTTTAATCAAATGCATTATACATTTTCTTGTACTTTTATAAATAACAAGCAAGTAGAATATTTCAGTAAAATATGATTAGTATAAATTATTTCTTATTTTCAAAATGTGACTAATACATTAATATACCAAATTAAAGACCAAAATACTTTCTTAAATTTGGCATTTTAGTTTATATTTATTCCTGTTGTTTCCTTAGAGAAAATCTGTTTGGAATATAGGGCTAAAATTTACACTGACTTTATTCACTGCATGCTAATTGCTGTGTGTTGGAGATGAAATCCTTCTTTACTGCTGTCCTGCCCAGTGAGTGGGATACAAGAAAGGCCACTGCCAGGACAGTACTCTCAATTTGACCAGTGGGACATTTAGGGTATTATTCTTTGTTCCAACCAAACATACAGGGAATTAAAAGCCAGATATTAAATTTTTCCTTAATCTTTTTTCTCCAATAATCTAGGTACTTCTCAATTCAGTGCATTGGCCATGAAAATTATTTAACCGTCCCCTTAAGTGTTAATATTAATATAAGCATGTGGTAATGGTAATGTCTCAGTTCTCTACCATATCTGAGCACTACAGTCATGTGGACTTATGGGAATGCCTAGGCACTCAGGATCCATAAGAAGTTCATGTTTAATTCAGCTTTATTGCTTTGTGTACCAAAATTTCTGCCTAATCTCTACAACCTAATTTTGCTAGTCTGTCACATTCTAGTGACTTTTCTGTTACTAGGATTAGTATATCTCTTCCCTATCCTTCCTTCTTTTGGCAGGTATTTGTTTTGTCTTTGTTCTATTTTTTTTTTCTTTTAGTCATTGAGTACATACTCCTTCTTTTTCCCTATAAAGTATTTTGTTTCAGTCCTGTTCAATCCTTATTAAAAATATCTTCCTGAAATGAGCTATATATCTTAGATATATATCTTATATCTATATATAAGATATGTATCTTTTTAAATTTGATGATATATGCACACATAATGACCCAATCTATTTGTAATTTCAAATGCCACAAGAGAAATTATGCATACTAAGTAATTGTCTGGTAATGGCAATGTTTGCTTTCTAAAATCATACTTGTCAACTGTCTTTGAATTGTGTTCATGTACAACTTCTTCTACTTCAAAGAAGAAATAAAGAAAATAATGGCTATTTTCTAAAAGGCATATTTTGGTCTGTCAGTAAATAGTAGACTATCACAAGATCACCTTTGTCTCCAGCTATCACACAGACCTGCACAGCTTGTTCCAACAGATAAATTGTGTTTTCCAAGATCATTGGCGTATTTTGAAAAGGGGCTTTGGAACCTGCCATTTCACATGCTATAAAAGTACTATTAAATAGATAGCAAATTAAAATGTAAGCAATCATTTAAAAAGCATTGTTTATTGCTTTTCAAATAATTTTAGATTTTCATAAGAATAGCATAGATAATACTGAGAATTCCCATATATCCTTCAATTAGCTTCCCCTAACCTTAAAAATCTTATATAACCATGGTATACTTTTCAGAACCAAGAACTTAACTTTGATACAGTAATAGCTAAACTACAGACTTGATGTGATTACACCAGGTGTTTCAACTAATGCTCTTTTTCTATTCCATGACAAAATTCATGGTATCATGTTGCATTTAATCATGTCTCCTAGATCCTCTCTAATCTGTGACTTTTATAAGTCTTTCTTTGTTCACCATGATTTTTTTGTTTTGAAAAGTATTGGTTAGTTGTTTTATAGAATGTCCCTCTCCATTTTGGTTTGTCCTATCTTTTTTCAAAATTAGTAAATGTATTTTTAAAGATAAGTTTGTAAATACATTTTGCTTCCTTACTAATGTATCCATTTATTTTTTCCTTTCATATAAATATTCTATATCCAGAGCCACCACATATTTGTACAGCTTGTGTACTGAATAATATTGGAGGACTCCATATACATATACCATACAGGGCTATATTTATTTATTCATATGGTCCATAGAATGAAGAAATGGTTGCTTTGTGGAAGTATGATTTACTTTTGTTACTAATAAACCTGGGGAAAATTCTCACTTGAAAATGTAAATGTTTTAACAAATTAATTATTTCTATGGTGAAGATATATTTATCAATAATTTTTTGTCAGAATAACTCAGAATATGACTACACCCTGTACCAACTTCGTGTCCATGTATATCACAGCTGCCCAAATAAAAAGATACAGGAATGCAATCCCAAAATTCAATATTAATTTTTATAAATTTCTTTATCTTTCCAGGGCTTCATGGCAGATATTTTTCATCATACCTAGGTTTCCATTTTGAATCTTTTTGTTTCTCTAGCTAGTTCCAATCTCCTTCTTTACAAAACACACAAAGAGGAAATATTTTCTTCATTGTCTTACTCACCAAAAATTGAAAATTTCAAAGCTATGATAAAGATATAGAAAAAGTAATTCTCATATAAAAATAGTGCATAAAATAATTACAGATTTGGGGAAGGATTAAAGTATTTCATAGGTTCCCCAGAAGCCTATCAGACAGAGATGTTTATGGTAAAAATGCATTAAAGAAAAATGTTGTTTATGCTACTTTCTATCTTTGGTGTATGTACATTAAAATATTAAATAGATTATAAAAATAATCCTTAATAAAGTCTCTCCTATGCTGCTTCTTTTACCAATGGAAATTTACTTTAATCAATTTTAGATGTAAGTATTAGTATTAAAATTCTGCAAGAATATGACATAATAAAAGCTATCCACCACCTTTAATATTCTACTATTAGAAAAAATTTTGTAAATCACTAATTGACCTAGACGGTGGTAAAAATAAAGTCTATTTACAGTCAATGTTACATTTATGGATGAGTGAAACATTACATACATATTAAAAGACTTTGAAAAATTTTAAGTACTTATGTATATTGGCTTTCCAAAGCAACAAGATATAACTTCTTTCCACTAGTTTTCCAAAGTAATGAAGATTTAAATGAATAATTTGATTCTTCCTGGCATTCTATTAAAATATAATCCATGGTAAATAGAGCTGCAATAGAAATTACCTAACATGTCTTCAGCAAAATTGCAGTTACCCTTATTCACTACCTCTTGAGCATTTGATTTTTCAATACATTGTAAAAGTATTATCAATAAATTCTTTGGGTACAAATCTTCTGAAACTTATTTTCATACAGTCAGCCATTTATACATGTTCTTCTCATTGTAAAACTTAAATCCTTAATCCTTATATAATGTCTAATATAACCTTGGAATTTATGGTATGTTTTCTAAAATAGAATGGTGTTATCACTTTGACAATTTAAAAGTGTTTGTAAATCTAGAGTCTTGATCAAAATCAAAATGTTTCAAAAATAGTCACATTCTCATCAGTGGTTTTCACAAAAAGAAAAAGTAACTTTATCCTGCAAGAAGTTAGTATACTTGTGTGCTCAGGCAAAATCGTGAAGTAGGACGATTTATTTTTAACTTGATCTTTTCTTTTTTTCTGTGTCCTTCTTAATTACCACTCTGTCCTGTGTTGAGTATCCATATGTTTCTACATCAGAAAATATATCTGTCCAATTTCAATAATTATCATCTGAAATTACTCTTTCTTGCCACACATTAAGCCCTAGGAACTCTGACCCACCCCAGATATTTTTCCCAGCTGCTCAGATTTTTCACTCAGACCATATTCAATGTATTTACCTGCTCAAACTTACAAAAATCAGATTTTAATGCAAAAAAAATTACAAATCCTCCTAATGCGGAAGGTATTTTGGGTCAAATATATTTACAAATGATTTTTAAATTAAATAACATATTGAAATCCCTATAATCAGAGATGTAATGGTAAGGTAATAAAAGCCCTTGTAGTTTATATTAGCATAACGGCTTCAAAAATATTTATTGCTTATATAATTTTAGTTCAATTTACATATTAACTAAACTATTTTTAAATTTCATTTTTAATAAAATTTATTCTGTATGCTAATTTAGTGTTCAGCATTTTCCCACATTGACTTTAATTCTATTAGCTTTTCTTATTTATGTCATGTACTCATTTAATTTTATTCACTTTGGTCAATCTAGTAGTTTCTATTTTTTTAAATATTTAAAAATATCAGTTAAAGAGCCAAATTCTGATATTATAATACTTTATTTCATAGTTCCTTCTGTTTGTAATATGGATTCAGCTACTAATACATTAGAGTGCTTATAATGCAGTTGCCTAAGTGAGGATGAAATTTATTTTACTCAGCTTTTTCCCTTGATAAGTTCAAACATCTTTTGATATTTTAGAAGCTACTTATTTAGCTAGAAAGAACAGTAAAACAATGAAAATAAACCTACTCTTTCAGTCTGGTGGTGAAAAATCTTAATATAGTCAATTAAAATGAACAGTTTTTGTAAACAAAAGTATACATAAGTCATTTAGAAAGATGTGAGAATGAACAATAACTTAAAACTCCATGAAAGATTTTATGACCAAAAGAAGAAAAATGTTAAAGTTGTTTTAGATTTCAATTCAAAGATGATATTTGGAAAAGAATAGTGATGTATGTGTTCTTTTAAAATTGCAAATCATAACAAATATTTATTTATATGTGTACATGCATATATTTTTACTTAATTTTTAAAGTTCAACATGAATAGAAACAATATGTATATTTTCAAAGTGCCTGAACCAGTTGATTGGTAAATAATTTTATCTAGGGGAAGTTATTAATTTTGTAAAAATTCTGGTAATTCTAAAACTGAAAAAAATCTTTGAATATCTAAAAATAAAGTAATCTGTGTTAAAGCAGAGTAACTCTTCTTGAATATTAAATTTAGTACCCTAACATCATTCCTGCACATTCTTCTAAACCCAAAGAATATTCAAACAGGTAATACTTTCTGTTTGGCAATTTTCATCATATTATTCAAGTAAGCTCAAAATTAACACAGAAACTAAAATATATTAAAAAGGATACTATATCTAAAGAAAAACATAGCAGAGTTTCTTTTTTTCTGTCTTTTTTTTCTTTTTAGAAAAAGTATTAATGGCCAATGTACTCTTTTGCCTGGGGGCAAAAATGGCACTTAACTTAGGTAAAAATGTTAGAAGTATATATTTTTAAAAGTCTACATGAATGAGGCTTATATAATTGTCCATCACTTGAGGCATGAATGCAGATTATGTTATTTTAATACTATTAAATTATATATATCATGATAAAACTTTGATAATAATCTAATTGAATGTATTAATCCTGATGATTACCTTTATTTATAGCCACAAATATGATTATCAGAAGAAAGAACCCTATTATTTATATATCTTTTCATTTTTAAAATGTATTTTTTAAAACTGTAATAAGTGCTCAAATTACAAATGCAACTACTTTCAAGAAGGCAGTAATAGAAGGTTTCTTATATCCTTGACTTTCTGTTCCTCTGTGACCTTGTATTTCCTTCTCATTAGAATAAATATTTTCCTCAAAACAGTTGTTTATGCTTGCTGTTTCTAATTCTCTAGTCTCATTGCTCCTGAACCCACATTAGTCAAGTCTGACATCCACTAAAACTTTTTTTGTGATTCACTCCTCCTAAAATATCTATTTCCATACACATACCTTAAAACTGGTCATGACAGATGTCAACCTTTCCTTAATCTTCTTTCCATTCCCTGACATGCACTGAACACAACTGGACATCAATAGGACCTTAAATTCTTTTGATCCTGTGACATTTTGTGTACTGTACTAGACTCCACTTACCTAATATCCTCATTTTCCTTCAATCCATGTTAAATAACATGATCAATTATTGCAATTATTCCTTTTAATATATTTCCAACTTCCTATTGTTTCTCCATGACTTCCTCGTAGCTGATTGAAAAGAATCACAAACCTTAACTCTCCTCTAATTATGCACGGTATCACTGCAGCTGAATAAGGCCGAAGAAAAACACGAGGTTATGGTGACTGATCTCACTTTAAAATTCTGACTGTGATCATGAAGTAGTAATGCTGCCTAGCCATCACATTATGATTCACCTAATCCACGTATTCTTCTACTGTCCTTGATGGCTATGTCAAAGTTACCTAAACTTTCTCAGTTCATGGTGCCCTTAGTGTCTCAATAATTTTTACCTGGCACCCATAAATCAAAAGGAATACTGAACAGTTCTGTTTATTAAGTAATTAGGTTAAGCAATGTAATAAGTTATATCAAAGTACTATAGCATACATTTGAAAAAATATATATATGTATTGAAAGAAAACATTTTTATTCAATTTTAAATGAGCACAATTACTTACTAAAGAGATGTGTGCACCTGTTGAACATTGTACAATTTCTCAAACCTTGGAATTATATTGAACATTACAACCTTTATTTCCTGTTCTACATTGATTTTCATACACTAGATTGATTTTCGTATGTTTTGATAAAAATATTTGATTTTTATCAAAACAACAACCAAAATCCCAGCTTTGTAAAGAAATGACATCATCCAAAGTAATGCAGTGTGATCTTATGTTGAAATGATGAACTACCACAATATAATAGTTTGTATAGCATGTTTTAGATTTCAAGTATCACCATGATGCCCTCATAAATATTTTTAAAAATCTGTTGTTTCCCTTTGGGTTCATCGTATTGGCTGCGTGTTCTCAGGCATAGTGTTAGAACAGTAGGACTACTTTATATGTATTTCTGTTCTTAAACTTCTAGTAAAATTCTTACCCTATCCTCATTAAGCTAGTGACTTTGATGCTTATTTCACTTCGAAAAGGGCAAATTCAGAGGAAAATTTTCACAAGCTTCCACAAAATCTACTACCCTGTCTCCTGAATTTATGCTAAAATGCTTTCCCTCATTTTCCTATTATGATGAATGGAACCTCTGCATTCTTAGCAAAGGCCAAACTGTCATTTGTATCTAGATGCACTCTGTGTATTTCTGCCCTCTCACAATCAACTACTTTCTCCAATTTACTGACTACCCAATATTGCCAGACATATAAGCTGTTATTTCTTTCACTGATTAAAAACAATAGATTTTTTTTAGTTGCCATCCATGCCATTCCTTTTTGTAGAGCTAAACTCCTCCTCAAAACACTTGCACATGGCTGTCAAGTGCTCTCTTCCCACACCTTTTGAACCTACTCCAGGCAAAGTTCACTCTCATCACTGCACTAAAACCACTGTTGTCAAACTCATCAATGATCTGTCCTCATCTGACTTGACCTACTAACAGTTTACAACACTGTTAAGTATTCCCTTTATGACACACTTTCTCTTCTTGATATCCTGGACATGAAATGCTTCTCCTTTACTGCCAGCACTGACTCCTTCTCAGTTTACTGCTTTGCTAATTCATCAGTATCTTCTGATCCCTGAACTTTAGAGCGTCCCAGGGATGGGTCCTTGCACTGTTTTCCCCCTCCCTATTTCCAGTCATTTCCCTAGGTTCTCAAACAGTCCCATGACTTTGAATGCCATCTCTGCACTGATATCTTTCAATTGTGTATCGTTAGCTCACTTTTGCCCTAACCTCCAGATTTATATATCCTATTTCTTATTTAACTTGGGTGGCAATGGAGCTTTCCTATTTACTTTCCTTGAAATCTGTTTCTACCAGTTTCCCCTCTACCAATTGACACCAATCTCATCCTCCCATTTTCAGACCCAAACCTTTTTTCTCTCTACTAGCATATCCATTTCATCAACAAATCTTGCTATTCCTGTTTTCAAGATATATTCCTAACCCAATCTGTTCCCATCATCTCTACTGGTAACTGCTTTTTGTGAGCCACTACCATCTTTCACGAAATTAAAGCAAGAGCTTACAGCCGGATTCCACGTAATCTTCCTTCACTCACTTTCAATGCTCAACACAGTACACAGTGCGTTTCAGGTAGAACTAAATCTGATTATATTAATATTATGCTCTGCTTACTCAATACCTTCAAATGGTTTCCCTTCTGACTGTGAGTGAAAACCAATATGGTCGAATGTAATAAATAGTTTGACTCTATTTTTGATGTTTGACTGATGACAGATTTCAATGCCCACCCTCCTTCTTACCCACTCGTTCCCCATCTAAGCAAATGGATAAGACACATGCTCTCTTGCGCTCTCTCTCTCTCTCTCTCTCTCTGGCACATGAAGGAAATTCAAACCACGCAAGCCGTGCCTTCATGCATAGGAACTCTTGCCCAGCCCTTCCCCTTAACCACTATAAAACCTAAGCCAGTTGCCCTTTCCTGCTCCTTCAAGCCATTTTCTGACCCGCTTGGCAGTATTCCCTGCTCTCCCCAGAAAACTACACTATGTGAGTAATGAATTCATACCTGCTTGGTGTATGTGTGTGGTCGTTAGTTTGACATCTGCACCAAATTTTGAGTAGGGCATCTATCCCACTTAGATGTGGTAACTACAACATCTAGTCATCCATTATTTCTCTGATCTCATTCCCTAATGCTCTACATTTCATTCATGTCTGCTCAAATTCATTAGAATCTTTGCTCCCCATTTTTTACACTAAGTGTTAATATAATCCTTCCCAAGGTTCTCTGCACATGCTCTCCTCTCTGTCTAGAGCTTTCTTTCCCTAGCTATCTGCACGGGTCACTCGCTTATACTAGAAAACACCTTCTGAGACAGGCTTTACTTAACAAATTTTTATATTTCATAGTACTTATTAACATCTATCATAACACACTCTGCTCATTTAGTTTTTTATTATTTATAAGTTCTATGTGGGCATACATTTTCATCTATTTTGTTTGCTGCTTTATTTACTGCTCCTAGAATAATAGTGCCTTGTACACACAATAGATGCTAATCAAAATTGGTTGGATGAATAAACTCATAAATTTGTACTAGTGGGGGGTATATTGATTCAAACTGAGTAAACTTTATACATATAAATTGTCACAAAAATAAGGACAAAATACCAAAACTTCATGGGGATATTTTTAACTTCCCTAGTAATCAAATAAACATGAAAAATAGTTGTTTTTTTTTAAAAAAATCTTGGTCACCAAAGAAGAAAAACCAGAGGTAACAAAAATACAAAATCCCATTAAAATTCAATGCACTAAATGCTCTTGTACGTTATAGGTGGGAGATAATATTAACATGCTTTTTGTGGAAAGCAATTTAGAATATATCAATAAATTTAAAAATTCTTTATGTACTTTGAAAAATAATTTTAATTCACAGTGTCTTTTAGGTGATAAAGCAAAATTATTAAAATTAAAAAAACTTATGTAGGAGAAAAAATTCTATCATACTGTTGTTTAAATAGAAAACAGGGTAAAAACACAGCTTCAGAAACAGAAAATCACAAGTTCCTTAAGGTGATATTATGGCAAATGTTGAAAAGAAGATTCAAAGATTTGTCTTAATACAAAAAATAAGCAGAAAATAATGATTCATAGCCACGGATAGTGTTTATTATATAAAATTTTTTTAAAATATAAAACTTTAAAATGGTATATTTGCTTTACTTTAATGAAGTAATTTTAAGAGTCAGTTTACATTATATCCTCTTTTTACCAAAGTGACTATTTTGAGCAAAAAAAAATAGATATTAAAATTTTAGAAATGGCATATTGTCCTAACAACAATAAAACATATTAAGTGCTTACTATGTCAGGTACAGTGCTAAAAATTTTTAATGAATTATTTAACTGTATTCTCAGTGTGCTTGGCAAAATATAAAAGCTTCAACTTTGTCTTTCTTATTACCCTGCTCTTCATTGTCATCAATATTGTTATCATAATCACTCATAATCCATTACAAAACTTTATAAATATATTTAAAGAGCCCAGAAAAGTCATTGATAATAAACAGGGGATTTAAAATTAGTTATCAGATAAATCCAAAATGTTTGGAATGAAAAATAATCTTTCCCTTGTAATAATATTGATCAAACTCCTAATGTTATTTTAAATGGATTTGTGCTTCCATTTACTTCAGAATAACAAAATAAAATGTTCTAAACCTAGGTAATAAAAAATGACTTAAAATTAATTTTTATAAAAATCACAAAACAGTTTAGGTATAATTTTGTCATAGGGGCCAAAATATTAGAAAAATAAACTTTGGAAATCTGCAACATCCAGTATATTTCTAATGGATGGGTAGGGTATGGCTTTCTCTGGAACAGATATTCAACTCAATTTTTCCTTTGAAATCTATCTACTTGTGTGATTCTGTTCTGATTTTTTTCCCCGGAAGTCTATAAATGTTCCTGACTCAGTAATAGTTTTTTTTCTATATTGAACTATGTTATTTCCTGCTATTGATATTCATATTGACAATCCTTACTCTTGAAATCAATAATATACTAATGATTTTGCCATAAAAATACCCATATCTACATTTAATCTTTCACAAAGACACTATCAAAGAGATTCAAAATATGTATCTCACAGTGAGTATTAAAATAAGGTGTCATGTCACTTGCTCCTCTATTTAGCTTTTACATTTTAATAAGATTTATTGGAGTAAGTAGAAAGTTTCTGATACATCCCCATAATACTAAGCTTTGCTGGAAGTCCTTTGTATTGATTGTTGAATTACTGTCAAATTTCAAATTGTATGGGCTATGTTTTACTAATAATAGTACTCATATAGCCAATAGTTTATTTTATTACTCAGAATTGCCATCCGTTCTGAGTTCTCTAGGGCAAACATTTATCATTGAGAGTCATTAAAGGTATTTAAGTATTGAAAGGAAATCGACCAAAGACACAATTATTTCCAAAATAGACTTCTCAAGTATAATCTAAAAGTCATTGTGTAAATATAAACGTTTTGCCTATAAAAATAAATGAAGCTTTTTTAAAGCAGGACAGTAATCATTACTGTATTTTATAAACAATAACAAAAATAACGATATGGCATTCTTATTTGTTCAAGGGCCAAATTACATGTACTTGGATACAGTGTTTTTTAAATAATGAAATAAAGTGTACAAAGATATCATCATTATGCCAATTCAGTGTTAAAAATTACAACAAAACTTTTCTTATTTTAATTCAATATCTACAGAATGACCAAATGCTAAGTCCTGGGAACATATACATTAAATTATATATCACTTCCCAAAAGACATTACAAAAACGTAGCGTGGCAGATATGATCCGATACATTGCCTTATAAGTTTCAGAATACAGGGATAAGAAAGAAAATTACATTTGAATGAAGCCTTGGATATGTTGTATATTAACATGTGTCAGATCACTCATTTTCAATTCTGCTATTTTTAATTTGTTTTCAAATGTATTTATTAAATGAATGATTTCAGCTCTTAAGAATGTTTCAATATAAGTATGCTTCATTCAAATGAATGCAGAAAAATCAGTTCAATTTTACATCCTATAGAGCTTTTATTTAGTCAATTTTTTAAATGAAATAAAAAACACATTCTTACATTGAATTTTTTATTTGACTTTCAGTGTGAACAGATAGAACAGTAAAGGGAAGATTAAACATATATTTATAATTCCTTTTGTATATGCATGTGCATAGTTTTATTAAAATAAGGTTATATCAGAATAATTTTCAACTATTATTTTTTTTCAATTTTTACTCATTCATATGAGTTTTCTGGAAGTTCACTCATATAGTAAGACTCCTAAACACCAACCCTATCATGTTATTCCATTTCAACAATGTAGGACTTTTCTCTTTCCATGTATTTCCATGCTGAAATAATCTGTAAATTTTATTCACAAATGTGTTGTTTGGAATTGCCTGATTCAAATCAGATTGATTTTTCTAGTATTGTTAGAGAGACAGATCAAAAAACATAAAGTATTTTTGTTTTAAGAAAACACAAAAGAAACCTTGCTCTCTCTTTGGTAATGTGAAACAGTCTCTGTGATTCAGATGACAATTCAGAAGCAGCAATTTTTAATCTTCTTGTGTTTAAATGTAGATACAGTTCTAGTCAATGAAAATTACTGAAAAGTAAAGACAAAGACTATCTTAAAACCATCCAGAGGAAAAGATATCTTCTCTTCAGAGGAGGAAAATAAGACTTAGAGTGATTTTTAAGCATATCTAATCCAGAAAACCATGGATGAATATATTTAAAATGCAGAAGAAAAATAAGTACCATATAAAATTATACATGTAGAGCAAATACCTTTCAAAGATAAAGGAGAAAGAAAAGACAATGGTAAAATATAATAAGTATTGAGAAAATCTATTGTAGAGAGAACTACATCAAAAATCCACCAAAAAGAGGTTTTTTTTAGAGTGAATAATGATACCAGGTGGAAGCAGAGTAATTCCGTAGTAAATTCAGAGCACAAAACGAGTGTGTATCAAATTAAATCTTAAACAATATTGATTGTTTAAAATAATTATTGTGAGATATAAAATATATGAACAATTTTTGCATGACATGAAAAATGGCATGCCAGATTTAAAATATATAAAACTAAGTTTTAAGATAACTTCACAAAAGGCAGAAAAGAGTAAATGTGTGCACAAGTTTCTTGTACATTGCAAGAAGTCTTTGGTCAATGTTAGTAATTTAAGTATCAATCTTGTAATTAATATATAATAATAAAGATGAGTATTATATTTACTATAGCAAATAATAAACACATGTATTGCAAATATGCTTCAAAGGTGAAACACTGAATTATCAAGTATTATTTAACTAAAAATAAGGAACAAGGGACAGATAATACAAATGAAAAACAAATCAAAGAGGTTCAATTTAAATAAAAATATCTCAATAATTACATGAAATGTAAAGTAGACTAAATATTCTAGGAAAACAAAAGTATTGATGCAATAATTAAACAGCACAACACTCTGAACCACTTATAAGATGTATCTTACACATAAGAACACATAAATGTTAATTATTAAAAGATGAAAATCTTATAGCATGCGAAAACCTAAAGAAAGCCAATGTAGGCTTACTAGTGTCAGATAATTGGACTTTAATGATATTATTAACATTGAATTAATTGTTAACATTGACCTAGAACTTTTAAACTCTCTGAAATGTACAAGAAACTTACATATACATTTACCCTTTTCTGCCTTTTGTGCAGTTATCATAAAATTTAGTTTTATATATTTTAAATGATAGAAATAGCATTAAAGCAGGCTAGGCAGGTGTTCCATGGCTTGAGGCCCAGAGTTCAAGACCAGCCTGGGCAATATAATGAGACCCTGTCTCTACAAAAAATAATTTTTTACATTAGCCATATGTGGTGGTTCAGGCCTGTAGTCCTAACTACTTGGGAGGACTTGAGCCCAGGAGTTGGAGGTTGCAGTTAGCTATGATCATGCCACTACACTGCAGCATGGGCAAGAATGTGACACTCTATCTCAAGACAAAAAAAAAAATAGAAATAATGCTAAAGCAAAGAAGGCTATTCCATTCCATAAAGTTAAAATGTCAGTCCAATAGTAAAATATAACATAGTCTCATAATATATAAAGTAAAATATGACATAACTAAAGCTGGGATAGACAAATACATATCATAATGAAAGATTTTAATACAACTCTTACAGTAACTGAAGAACACACATTAAAAATTAGTAAATTATAGATTTGAAATATTTATGTAAATAAATATACACATACATTACATCATCATCTATAAAAATATACATTTTTTCAAGTACACATGTGACACCAAATGATGTCATATGATGGGTTATGCATCAAGTTTCAACAAAGTTCAAAGAACTGATTATATATGGTATGTTCTAGGAATACAGTGAAAATAAATAACAAAGATAATTAGAAATCAATAAATATTTTGAAGTGAAGAGATCCACTTTTAAATTTTAAATAATTTATGAGTTGTTTTTAGAGAAATAAACATGTGTATTATAAATCAAAATGGACATTAGAAAATATTTTAAATTTACTACTAATAAAAATATCATATCAAAATACAAAAGCTATTAACTTAGGAAGTCTACTGCTATGTCTACAGCCAGAGAAATGGCATATCAAAGTAGCACCACAGCAATATTATTGACAATCCCAATCTAGAAACAACCAAAATGGCCATCAATGGTAATAAAGTTGTAGAATAAATAAGTTGTAGGATATTGGTAAAAAGGAATAGTACGAACCAATAAAAAATAATGAACCATATACTACATACAAAACATGGATGAACTTCACAAAAAAACTTGTTGAATGGATGAAGACAGACATTAAAGAGTACATACTGTATGATTTCATTTATATAACTTTTAAGAGCAAAAAACCCAATCCATAATCAAAGTGCTCAAAGTCATAAAAACAGTTACATTTGAGGAAATTAATGAATAGGAGGGGGAAGGAGGAAGCTTTCTTAGGCCCCAAACACACTCTACAACTCAATCTGAGTTCTGCTTTCTTAGATGTGTTTGTAAAATGTCATCAGGCTTTATACTTGTAATTGGAATACTTATACTTCAAAAAAGTATATTTCAATTAAAATGTAAAATAAATAAATAAGTAACCGCAGTAATTTACATTTCTACCTGCAACAGCTATAGAATACTTTTTTTTAACCTTCATTCTTGATGAAAATTCCTGTAGGTAAAGACTTCTAGATTGACAGTTGTTTTCTCTCAGCACTTGGATAAAAGAATGAAATAATTCTATTGTCTTTAGTTTTTCATCATTTCTGTTAACACATCAGCTGTCAGCCTAATTATTGTGCCTCTGATTTCTAATCAAATTTATTTAAAATTTCTCTCAATACTCTTTTAAAAAGTAATAATAATAACTACAACCCTTCTCTTCTCTTAAAAAAAAAAACAATATCCTGCCGTTCTAAGTGATGTGTTCAACTTAGACAATTCATAAAATCCTAAGGTAATGATTTCATAGGCTGCTTTCAAATGTTGCCAACTCTGATGTTTAATAGCTGCAGTAATACTTAGCTCCTACACAAAATATCTAATTTTCAAAGCATCATGCAAACATTAAATAATTAAACTTTATAAGTTCTTAGCACCCTAGATAGTAAACATTCATGGTGAAGTCTGTTAAATAAAAAATAAACACTATTAATACATGTGAGTGGATTCAAAGAGAGAAAAAACTATCCATTCTTAGAAACTACTTGGAGCATGTAGGCAAATAAGTATGTGTTTGTTTGGAAATCAGCCTTTTTAAAATACAAATATGTGAAGGGAAATTTTTAAAGTTCTGATTATTTTTATTTGCACACACTTAGAGCATGTTTTCTCAAAATGCTGTCTGAGTGGCCTATCTATATCATAATTACTGAGTGTGCTTGATAAAAACATAAATTCTTTGACCAAATTAACTCTAGACCTTCTAAAATCAGAATCTCTAGAAGTAGTATGAGGGAATTGCAATTTATATTACCTTGCAATTTTTATGCAAAGTAAAATTTAAAATGACTGTTTTAGAGTTTATATATATAAATAATATTTATTAAAATTGATTTAAAATTAGTCAAGAGGAATGATCTTAAGTGTATATGCTGTGGCACAAACACATAAATTGAACTGGGTAATTACAAATGAATACTTTCCTATAAGCAGCTGAGAAATATATTGAATAGAGTAGCATCTGTTTCTACCAATTATATGTGATGCTGTTCAAACTCTCCTTCCCTGTCTGTCTTTACAGATAAGAGAATGATGCTTTTTAAAAGACTTCTCCTTGTTTTGATCTCCTTTTCTTCTTTTATCCAAGAGTCTTGACATTCATAAATAAGTTGTCTGAAAACCCCAACTAATTTTTTTTTGCCTGAACTTATGTATAAAGACTTTATAAAGCTTCAAAACATTTTAAATAAGTGGATTTATTTTGACATAGTCTTCTAGTCTTCTGTAAGCACCTGCAAAATCATAGCCTTAATTGGGATACAGCTGTTGCTGATTGCTGTGAAGAGAGGGTGTCTGTGTTGACTGATTGGCCATTTTTATTTGATAGTACATTGAATTTTCTTTCTTTTTTTTCAAGTTTTAGCTTTCTTAGGAAATGGTTTAAATGATTAAAGACCTAAAATGGAGTGTCACTTTGCCAACTATCAACAGCAGAAAATGAACTGCTTTCAGTGAATAAACATTGCCAGACACCTGTGTATGTATGGCATGACTTCTTCCTTTTGGGATCAAGAATATTGATCTCAAGAACCAATTTGCTCAATGGTTCGGTGGTCACAGAAGTAAATGTTTTAAACTGATGAGACATGCAAAGTGGTAAAAATGTCAAGGCCGCAGGGACAATTAGGTTTGCTCCAAAAAGTACAAGAAGAAATAAGAATGGTTCTAATGAGTGTTAAATAAATGTGTATTCTGATTCTTTTTCTACTAAGGTCAGTGAGGTATTTGCAGTTCTTGGTGATTCCAGTTTATTATTTAACATTTAAAGCAAACAGATTTTTAAGTGCTTATGTGATATGTGGATTTCTACCTATATGGAAAAGTTAACGATATAATTATGATTAGCATTTACCATTGTTTCTTAAACAATTTTTGATGGCTTTTATGATCCACCTCTCAAACAAGAGATAAAGATTCAAATTATTCTTCCTTAGCACCTTTAAATATGTAAAAATATCTGTTACAGATACCCTGGGCTCAACAAAAATAGACAAAAACAAACCAACAAGAACAAAAACAAACAAAATAACCCACACTGTGTCAAGACTAAATACCTCTTATATCTGCAATCATTTTGTTTGTCACATGATTTCAAATCCATTCATCATCAAATTTATACTTCTAGACATTCAATACTTTGTAATTTCCTCTTAGGGCATATTACTCAGGAATTAATACAATCCTCCAGAAAATATTGTTTGGGAGTCTGTACTTCAAATGATACAGTCTAAAAACTTGAACTTTTTGTTTAGAAGCTTGGAGTGAATTAAAAACTTACTGCTCTTAAATTATCAAAACCTCCACTTTTTATTAATAGTATAAAAACATGTATTTATTTGTAACTCACTAGATTTACCTATTAAGCATCAACTTCTATACCTTGAAAGCACTTCACTCTATTTGGATCTTATTATTTAGCATATTAATTTTTTCCTTGAAAACTGAGACAAATTTCTGTAGGGAATAGAGGATTTAATTAGAAGGCAGATAGGGAGCATGGCACATTTTGATGTACTAGGACAGACATAAATCAAATTTCCCAGTGGTGGGCCTAAGGAGATATATGAAAAAAGTGGTGAAAAGTCTCCATATATCATTTTATGAAGTTTATCTATGCCTCATTATAACTAAGAAGAAGAGAAATCTGATCCTCAGCGAAGGCATAAATGCCATGGCACACAAACACAGAAACACACACACACACACAAAAGCAGAGACTCAAGAGAAATGCAAATGGTTTTCTAGTTCCTTTGTGAAATGCTGATGCATATTTCTCCTTGAGATCTTTAAGCCTTATATCCTTAAAATAACTCTATATGTTGTGGTTATGGTGGCTTGAGTTATGTTCTGTCTCTTGTAAACTTTGTAATCTAATGAGTATATTCTAAATAATGAATTAAATGTTGACTGCGAGTGACTCTGCTCTCAGACTAGCATAGGGAACTTAATTTTTCCCCTGCCTTCTCCTCTACTTTCATCTTTATGATCCTATCCTTTTATTCTTCCTATTTAGGTTAATAATACTAATATTATAGTTTAGTTGTATAATGCATATTAGCAGGAGGCATTGGTGAAAGTGGGAGATTGGAAACTGAAGCAATAAGTTTCAGAGATAATGGTGGCTTGAATCAGAATGATAGCAGCTGAGATGAAGAGAAGTGAATTGATTACAAAAACAGGTAGAAATTAAACTCACAAGAATTCATATGAGAAAAGGGGAATTAACTCAAGGATGATTTCTAAATTCTGACTTGAGAGAAAGTGTTGGGATTTCAAATAGGCAGTTGGATATATGATTCTGTGCCTAGAGGAGAGCTCTAGAATTGAAGATATAAATTTGTGCACCATCTTTTAGAGATGTTATACAGGTTGAGCATCCCTAATCCAAAAATCTGAAATCTGAAATGATCCAAAATCCAAAACTTTCTGAGAAATTTGTGACATGATGCCACAAGTGGGAAATTCTACACCTGACCTCATGTAGATATGTATGTCATATTTTTTACTGTTAAGTACTTATGTGTGAATAAGTGTAAGAAAATGATTGCTTATCTGTAGCATATAAATTCAGAGTCAAGTATGATGGTGATGCCAGATAACCACAGATTATCCGCATGGGTGGCTGAGATAGTGACACTTTTGCTTTCTGATGGTGAAATGTACACAAACTTATTTCATTCAATAAATTATTTGAAATAATGTATAACATTACCTCAGGCTATGTATATAAGGTGGATATGAAACATAGATGAATTTTGTGTTTAGACTTGGGTCCCATCACCAACATATCTCATTATGTATATGCAAATATTCCAAAATCCTGAATAATTCAAAATCCAAAACACTTATTGTCCCAAGCATATAAGATAAGGGATACTCAACCTGTACTAAGCCATATGACTATATAAGAACTTCTAATGCAAAAGTACAGAACCAGAAAAGATCCCCAAATAGAGCACTCCGTGATTTAGAAATTGAACAGAGGAAACTGGGTTAATATTGGAGATAAAGAGAGAAAAAATCAGATTTTTGCATCATAAACATTGAGAGAACAAAGCCAGAGTTGTTGATGAACTAACAAAATTCCAGGAAATTAAATAAAATTTGCTGATAAGGTAATAAAAATTATTTTTCATGCAATTATATAATAATAGTATAAACATACTATTATAAATAGGGAACTACCTATATTCATAGTCATAAAAACAACAAAGTTATTCATTTTTTCACTTCACTATTTCTTTTCATATTTATGATAATATAAAAGTAACAAGAAGTGACATTTGTGTCATAAATGAACATATATAAGATATGAAAGGATCAGATGGGATATCAGGATCTCTTTGATCACAATAATGTTCACAATCTGGATAGTGTTTGAAATTTTAATATTGAAAATTAATTTTCACATTCTACAGATATTAAATAATATAATTTTAGCTGTCTTAAGTGATAAATCCATCAGAATTACCTTTTAACTAAAAATAATGGCTTATTATTTATGCCTTTTTAAAATAAAATTACCATTTGATTCAGCAGTCCCACTACTGGGTATTTACCCAAAGGAAAAGAAGACATTTTTCAAAAAATACACCTGCACACGAATGTTTATTGCAGCACGATTCACAATTGCAAAGATGTGGAATCAACCTAAGTGCCCATCAAGTCATCAGTGGATAAACAATGGTATATGTATACCATGGAGTACTACTCGGCCATAAAAAAGGGTGAATTAATGCCTTTTGCAGCAATTTGGACATAACTGGAGACCATTATTCTAAGTGAAGTATCTAAAGAATGGAAAAACAAACACCACATGTACTTGCTATTAAATTAGAACTAACAAATGAGCATACATGTGCACAGAGGGAAGTAAATCTCAACGGCAATCAACATGGGGGGAGAAGAGAGGTGGCGTGGACAGGCAAAAACCTACCTAATGGGTACAATGAACAATATCTGGGTGATGGGTACTCTTATAACCATGACTCAAGCATTATAAAAGCAATTAATATAACCAAAATACCAAAACTATTTGTACCCCATAATACTTTGAAATTAAAAAAAAAAGAAAAGCTGGAATTAAAAAAACTATAAAAATAAAATAAAATAAAATAACTTTAATAAAACGTTACTTCAATATTTGCGTTAGAGAATGGCTTAATATGATTTCAGCATTCTCATAAAGAAAAGGATGCATTTACACTTCTGATGTATATAAAATAATGCTTTTCATGGGCTTGGCTTGTCACTTTTAATTTATATGGAAACTGAATTATAGGAAGTTCTTTAATATCTAAACACTTATGATTACAATTTCAAAATTATAGAAATGCATTTGGTGTCAGAAAGTTTCAAATGAATTTTACTGTGGATGAAAAAAGTGAGGAAAATATTATTTTCTAGAATAAATTTTATAATAAATTCAACTAGTCCAAAAGTATATATAACTAATTGTAAATAGAAGGTAATAAATATTCTAAAAGATATCGTTTTCTATACCAAAAGGGTGTGGAGATCCACCCCATGTACATATGTGATATGTGCACATACATACATATATACACAAACACATACACATACACAAACATATATACACACACAAACTTATATATATTAGTCTCTCTTTCCCTGTATGTGTGTGAGAGTACACGTGCATGCATGTACAAGTTCTTCCCATTCTGTCTATATGTGTGTTTCTTTTCCCTTTGAAAGAATTTAATTCTCCATCCCATTAATTCCATCTTAGCCATCCATGTGACTTATTTTGGACCAAAATAATGTAAGTAAAATTAATATATACTTATTCTTTGCAGAAGCTTTTAGAGCCATCACATCTGTCATCTTTTTTCTCTATATGAACAGTAATGTCTCAGTTAAGAATTATTTCTTCATTCTAGATCTTAGTAGAAAAGTATGCAAAGTAGAGCTTCAATCAATATGTAATTTGTGCCAGAAATATATTTCCTGTAAGCCAAAGAAATTTCTTTTGTTGTTATCTCAGCCTAATCAAGCATCAGCTTACTGATATATGTGTATACATATCTATATTTGTATATGTGTGAATGTATATGTATATATATGTACATGTATTAATATGTGTATATCCATATATATTATCAGCCACGCATACACACATTCATGTCTGTGTAAACACACATATATACATGTTTTCTTATATTGAAGTATATTGTATTGGGGTATGTGTGTATATATATTCACATATGGTGTATAAATATATATGTATACACACATCCATTATATATGCTTATCTTATAATTCCACTTCATGCATATAACACAATTAAAATTAATCTTTCCTTATTAATAGCCATTTATATTTCCTTTAAAATGTTTTTATATCAACAACATTGCCATGAATATCTTTAATGCACTTTGCATTTCTATGAAATAAAATTTTAAAAGGAAGATTGTTAGGCATAAGATATGTACTTCATATGACATATATGTATACACAAAAAGTATATGTGTGACACATAATCTTAATCTGTATTTTAGGAATGATGTGTAAACACATTTAGAAAATGAATCTTAGTCTCCTGCAATAAGCAATTTTATAACATCAATCGGCCCATTGAAAAATACAGGTAAATGATGTCAGTATGTGGCGGAAGTCAGATTGTTTTACGTGGAAATTTCCAACAAACTGATAATATTAATATATGCTACCAGGTAATGGCGGCTGAAACCAAAATGCACTAACATAGCTGAATACAGGAAGCTACAGAAAAACAGAGTATTGGTACGTGAACATTCTTCTTGATATTGCTTATTACCTCTTTTTATGATCTTCTTTTTTACATTTTTCACATGTTCCCTTTAAAGGCGGCCTCAATACTCTTCTACATCCATCCACCAAGCTTATATTCACCTTTTAAGGTAAGGTTTTAAAGTGCCATAGGTTGTTAATGGGTTACTATTTAATGTACAGGGTGTTAGATCATTCCATTGTCAACTTGTTTATTCTTAGAATTGTTTCTAGTTAGAGTTGGCCAAAGGAGGGACTTACGTGAAATTTGGGAGATGGAAATAAACTAGTGGCCATCACTTTCTGAATTCCTGTGGTTAGAAGGTCAGGCAGGTGCCAGGAGTATTGGAAAAATTCCATAGTGACTTCACTCTCCACCCCATTTCTAGTTTCCTCAACTGTTTCACTGCTGACAGTGACTCAAATTCTTATAGCAGATGCTCGACTCTGGATCCCCACAGGGTTCTGCTGGATCCAAGTCAGGTACCAATTCAAGTATCATCAAGGTTCAATCTTGAAGCAGACATAAAGAATGGGAATCTGAGACTGATTCTCAGATGTGATTAGATTTAATCAAAATAATCAGATTGCCATAAGGGTATGCTATTATTGATCTTAAAGAAGTGGGTACATTTATTCCTCTTCACTAGGAAGTTCCATGCCCACTTAAAATTATCTGTAAATATAAATAACATGCATCATTGTTTAAAGTCCACCTAAAAAGACATGTTACCAGTGGTAAGGAGGACACTGATAATGTATAGCATAAAATGGTAAAAGAGTGATTAAATTAATAATGATAATAAAAACCCTAGAGAAACCTAGGTTTCACATGATAAGGTAGGTGCTCCTGTAAAAGAGTTTAATTATAATAAGGAATATAATAGAGTTGATTGGTTGTTTCAACTTTCACTGGAGACCTTGGAGCTCAAGTTAAATTCTCAGTCTGTTTGAGTTGAGTTTAATAACTTGACACCCTCTAATCCTGCACTGATACAAGTGAGTATTAAAAGATGAAACCAACTGTATGGATATTCTGTCAATTGCCATGAGGTTATTCAATAAAAAAGGTAAAATAATTTTAGCAATTAAAATTTTATTCCAACTTTTCAAAACTAGATGAATATAGAAAATACAACTAGATTATAGTTTTGGAAATAAATAGTATACATCTATCCAATCTCTGATACAATAAAATGTTTTTTTCATGGTACTGCTTTAGTTCAAAAAATTGAGTATCCATTTGATGGATTAATTTTTCTTAAAGATATTTTCCAATAGCTTTAAAAAGTGGCTAAGGACAACTAATATATACACATTAAATTCAGGAAGAGAAAATGCTTCCTGTATTTAATCTAAGGTTTCTAACATGGTACCTTAGCAGAATTTATCAGTAAATGGAAAAGGATAATAATAGTGACAGGCTGATGGAATTCCATTGTATTCAGTGATGCAAATTGTCATTTCCTAGCTGTTAGCCTAATATTCCAATTTTGGTCTTATAATAAAATCTGTATTACATTGACAAAAATAATTCATTTTCAAAATCTCAGTCTCTTCATGCATGCATATTATGATTCTAAAATTGAGTAAAATTGTTTCAGTTGTGAAGTTTTCTTCTTTACCTTTTAAAAAAATTCTGGATTCCTATTATGATTCAAGGTCAACCTAAGAAAAAAGCAAGCTAACAGTTATTTTATCAATGCTCTATGTTAATTTAAAGTTTCCTAATTTACACACTGGAAAATCATGTGTAAATTTGTATCATTTTATATTTTGATTCAGTATAAATCTTTACTGTATCAATCTAGATTCAGGATATCTAACATATTTCCATCATAATGCCTTATCTCAGAAGTCCCGAACCTTTTTGGCACCAGGGACTGGTTACAACGTTTCCATGGACTAGGGGTAGGGGGATGGTTTCAGGATGATTCAAGTGCATTACATTTATTGTGCAGTCAAATCTCTCTGCTAATGATAATCTGTATTTGCAATCGCTCCCCAGCGGTAGCATTACCACCTCAGCTCCACCTCAGATCATCAGGCATTAGATTCTCATAAGGAGTGCCCAACCTAGATCCCTCACATGCGCAGCTTACACTAAGGTTTGAGCTCCTATGAGAATCTAATGCTGCCGCTGATCTGACAGGAGGCAGAGCTTAAGCAGTGATGCTAGTGATGGGGAGTGGCTGTAAAAACAGATGAAGCTTTGCTCATTTGCCCTTTGCTCACCTCCTGCTGTGCGGCCCAGTTCCTAACAGGCCATGGACTGGTACCAGTCTGCAGCCCAGGGGGCTTGGGGACCACAGCCTTATAAGGATTAACTCTTTTAAACTTCACAGTAACCTAATGCGGCAAGTGCTATTATTACCCCTCTGTGTTATTCTATATTTTACATATAATATCTAATTTATTCTCCCACAAAATCTTGTCCAACTTGTTTTAGAATCTTGAAATTTAAGCTAATTTGGGCTCATGGATTTTAATTAATATTATATATCCAGTCATAGCTGGATTTAGATTTCAAATATAGGTTCAAACTAAATTTCATTTTTTTACTGCTATGTCACCCTACCTTCTTGCTCTTTAATTACTGAGTAAGATTCTATCCCAACATTTGCTTCTGAGAATGAGAATACAAATTCATAAAAACAATTATTTTTAGTATAAGGAAAAAATAAAGAAATACCTTCATTTGAGACTAATCTTCACCATGAAAAATTTTTGTTTCACTTAATAGTAGTCTTTTTAAGAAATCATTTCTATCACATGAAGACAGTTACTCCAAAAGTTGCTAAGTTATAGTAAAAAAGAATAAAAATTTTATCCTCATTGGAGAAACATTCAAAATCTTATAGAATGATTAAACCCATGACACTCCAAGATAAAAGCGCAATTTAAACATTGGATAAATCAAAAACAAGTAGAAATAGAAAGATAAAAAAATGTGGACTATTAAAGCAAAGTCCTACATTAGAGATTTTTCTCAAAAGTGAAAAGATTTTTCTAGAGTAAGCTAATATTAACATTTTGATTTCTATGATACCCTATAACTCTCAAATCACTTTCATACACAGTCCATACTTTCATATAATGTATTACTTATAACTAGACCCTAGCAAAATAAAAATTATTTGTTTTTCATCTATTATGGATTTTAATGTGCCCCCCAATTCATATGTTGAAGACCAATTTACCAATATGACTATATTTGAACATTGGGCCTTTAGGGAGGTAATTTGGGTAAAATAAGGTAATCAGAGTGGGGTCCTAGTCTGTAAGACTGGTGTACTTTTAAAAAGTAGAAGAGAGATCAGAGTTGTTTTCTCTCCTAGTGTGCATGTATACAGTAAAGGCCAAGTGAAGCCACAGTGAGAAGGCAGCTGTCTGCAAGTCAGAAAGAGAGCCATTACTAGAAACTGAATTTTCTGGCACCTTAGTCAAGGACCTGACCTCCAGAACTGTGAGAAAATAAATGTTCAGTGTTTAAGCCACCAGTCGGGTATTTTGTTATGGTAGCCCAAGCAGACTAATACACCTTCCTATAGAAGAGGAGCTAAAGTTTCAGCAGTATTAAATAATTTGCTCAATTTTACAATTTTCAAGTTAAATATCTAGCCCAAACTATCAATGTCGAACACTAAGTTTCAACTAAGTTCAATATCAAACAATAACTAAGTTCAATGTCAAATAATAATAACTAAAATTAAATGTAAGAGTACTTCTCCTTCAGTTAGAAAGCAGAACATATAACACTATAATATCCATGATAACAACACAAAAAATACATAAAATTAAACATGCAATTCTACTTAAAGATATTAAAGAATGTTGAATGCAAAGAAGCCTTAATTGAACTTAATTCTAGGGAGAAGAAAACCCTTTATAGGGGAGTAAAGAGCAAGAGTTGCTTTCATATAAGATGATAAGTGCCTAGTCTGGATATAAGAGGGACAAGAAGCAGACCTATCTATGATAGAGAGACTTTGCAGGGATGAGGATAAAGTAGATTATCCATTAATGACACTGTGAGCTGGTATTATGGATTGCAATCTGAAAGACCCACATATGCAAAAGAATCTAACAGTTTTGCACCTCACTAAATCTGGGAAATTTACAGTAAAGTGCCTGAAGAAGCAGGACTGAAAAACAGAGAACACTCACAATTTCATGCAATTTTCTCATACTTTTATTAGACAACCATTCTGCAGTTGAAATTAAATGAAAAATATAACTAATAAAAATTTCAAACCAACCCCTAAATCCAGACAATATTAATAGGGTTTGCCAATAAAATGCTTAATGGAAAGTTGGGGGTTTTCCAAAGTGGCACAGAGTTTAAATTTAACACAGAGATTAAATTAAAATATATTTAAAACCAGAGAAGTCAATATAATGAAAGTATAGCTTTAGCCCCAATTGTGTTCCACTAGTGAAAGACTAGTGAAAGTACAACCCTATGGTCTCACTTCCTAACAGAAGAAAGTGTTTCACTCTATAGGAAAAAAATAAATAAAACAAAACAAAATAAATATTGTGCTTCATTCAGTATTGTTTTTTTATGAACAATACCTCATATATTATTTAAAAAAATATATATAAAGTATGAGAAGTACTGGAGAAAAGTGAATAAGAATCAAGAGAAGAAATAGTCAGTAGAAAGAGGCAGGCAGATGACACAGATATTGAAATTATCATACAAGGCCATTAAAATAGCTGTTTTAAATAAAGAAAGAATTTATAGTAAATAAAAAGAATTTATAGTAAAAGCTGGATTAAAATGATGCACAGACAGGAAGAAAAAAAACAAAGAACATCATTAACTTGTGGGATTATATCAAATGCAAATGGTCTGATCTATATGTAGTTGTGGTGCCAGAAGAAAAGGTAATAGAAAGAGGCAGAAAAAACCTGAAAATGTAGTAGATATACCTGCTATATGGTGTCCTAAGAATAGCACTTTGCCTCTGTGGTCTTCCTCACAAAAATCCATAACTTCAGCCTAATTATGAGAAAAAACATAAGGCAAATCCCAATGAGGAATGTTCTAGAAAATCTCTGAGCAGTACTCTCAAAAACTGTGAATGTCATCAAAAACAAGGAAGTTTGAGAAACTGTCACACCCAAAAGAAGCCTAAAGAGATGTAATGACTAAAGGCAATAATGATAACCTTGATAAGATCCTAGAACAGAAAATGACACAGTCAAAAACTAAGGAAATATGACTAAAATATAAACTTTAGTTAACAATAATGTAGCACTATTGGTTCATTCATTGTAACAAATGTACTTCACAAATATAAAATTTGAATAATAGGGGTTACTGGGTGAGGGGTATATGGGGTACAACAAGGCTAGAGGTTGATAATTTTCCATTCAGATGTTTAAATTTTCTAATACCATATGCCCCTCACCCAGTAACCCCTATTATTCACATTTCATATTTGTGAAGTACATTTGTTACAATGAATGAACCAATTGTGCTACATTATTGTTAACTAAAGTTTATATTTTAGTCATATTTCCTTAGTTTTTGACTATAGGGGTTACTGGGTGAGGGGCATATGGGAGTGCTTTGTATTATCTTCATAAATAGATCAATGAAACAGAATAAATAGTCCAAAATTGACATACATATACAAAATGACTTTTAACAACTTTACTAAGGCAATTAAACAGAGAAAGGATAAATTTTTCAATAAAGGGTATTAGAAAATTTAAACATCTGAATGGAAAATTATCAACCTATATCCTTGTTGTACCCCACACATAAAAATTAATTCAAGAGGGACAATAGGCCTAAATATAAAATATAAAGTTATAAAATCATCAGAAGAAAATGCAGGAGGTTATACAACCATAATATTGGCAAAGTTTTGGTAAACAGGAAACAAGCATCCATTATAAAAGAAAGAAAATTTTTCAATTGACTATCATCAAAAAGAGTCTGTCCTTCCAAAGATAATATTAAGTAAATGAAAAATTAAGCCACAGCCTGAGAGAAAGTTTTTATTAACCATATTTCTGATAAGGAGTTTATACCAGAATTTATTAGAAATCTTATACAAAGACAACTGATCAAGATTTAAAAAGCCCAAAAGACTTAAATTGTTATTTCACAAAAGAATATGGAAGCACATTGACCAAGCAGTATATGAAAAATCACTTACCATCATTAGTCATCAATCCAAATGCAAATCAAATCTACAATGAGGTTTATTTTTATGTCTGTTAGGAGGAGGAAACTTAAAGAGTGAAAAATATGAAATATTAGTAAGGAAGGAGAGCAACTGGAAGTCTCTTACATTACAGATATAAGTGTAAAATGACAAAATTACTTTGGACATCTGGCAGTTTATGGTAAAAGTAAAATATACCTAATGAACTAAATCTACTTCCAAGTGTATACCAAGTGAGAAAATATATAAATATATAAATACATGCACATACATGTACAAATGCATATGTAAAAATTAATTTATGTAAACGTATGTCTATACAATTCATTTGTACACAAATTTTCATTGCAGCTTTATTTGTAAAATCAAAAATAGAATCAATGAAGAAATTATACCCAGATGTGTTAAACATATTGTGATACAGTCCAACAATGCAATAGACTAAGGAAAAAATCCTAACTACTGATATATTCAACAACATGGAAAAATCTCAAAAATAAGTTGACAAAATTTTAAGGACAAAGCAGTATATACTGTATGGATTCTATTTAACAGAAGTTCAAGAACAGACAAAATTAACCTATGGGAAGAGGAATCAGAAGTTATTGCCTGTTAGAAAAGGACAATTGTTTGTAAAGGGGCATATAAATATTTTTGTGGGTGGTGGATATGTTTATATCTTGATTTGTGTATATACATCTATATGTACACTTTTTTTTTTGAGACAGGATCTTGCTCTGCTGCCCAAGCTAGAGTATAGTGGCATCATCATAGCTTACTACAACCGCAAAGCCCTGGACTCAAGAGATCCTCCTGCCTCAGCCTCCCCAGTAGCTGGGACTATAGGCTGTGCCACAAGGCTCAGCTGATTTTTATTTTTTTGTAGAGATGGGGGTCTCCCTATGTTGCTCAGGCTGATCTTGAACTCCTGGCCTCAAGCGATTCTCCTACTTCGGCCCCTGAAAGTGCTAGGATCACAACATTTCTTAAACTCATCTAAAATAAGTGAATTTTATTGTATTTAAATTATACCTCAATAAAGAAAAAGTTTAAGACAGAATCAAGAGCTTAAAATGAGATTCAAATTTGAACTTATTTTATGCTCAACGATTTACCATAGAAAACTGGCTTGAATAAACATTCTTTTATTTAAATAAATTACTCACTTTATGGTACATCATTTAAAAAATCTGTACTTAAGGATTCTGTCTTTTGTATTAATTCTTAAATTTTTAAGAAAAAATATGACAAGTCTAAACTCTTTGTGTTTCTACTAATTAATAAACTTATATTCTAAAATATCTTTCTTACTAAATTATAACTACTATATGTTATAAACCATTCTAAGTATTAGGGGATATAGCAGTAAAAAGATATATATTGTTCCTTCTTACTGGAGCTTACATTATATTAGAAAATAAATAAGTAACCAAATAAATAAAAATATAATTACAGAAACTGATAAATAAAACAAAGAAGAAAAATATGATAGAGTGGAGGGAACCACATAAAAGTATCACCTGTGGAAGATCTGGAGGAATGACATTAGAGGGAGAAACAAGAGCTGTTCCAAAGACCCTGATGTCCGGGTGAGCTTGTTGTACTCGAGGGACATGAAGAAGGCCATCTGAAGGCCATTGTGTCTGCAGAGGTAGTTGGTTAGCAGGTACCAGATAATGCAGGAATTTACAGGCCATGGTATTGCCTCTGTACTTATGTATATATACAATGAATGCTATTGAAAAAAATCTTAACATGGGGAAACAGGACTGCATTCAATTTTATAAAGGTTATTCTGCTGTTTTGTGGAATATAAATTGAAGGCAGGAGTGATTGATTTAGACATGGGTGGAAGGAGAAAAAATTATTGAGAACTATTTTTAAATTGAAGCAGAATATAATAATGGTTTGGACTACAATCGCAAAATGGAAAATAATAATACATTGACAAATTCTGGTTATATTTTGACATTGGAATTGATACAACTTGATATTTGGGTGTGAGGGAAGTTAAGGGAAGAGAAGAGCTGATGTTGATATGTAGATTTCTAGCCTGGTGGTAAACGGGTGTCATTGTGTAAGATGAGGAAGGTGGGAGAAGGCAGTGGCTTGTGATGTTGGGCAGAATTTCATGTTTATTTTGAGATGACAATTGATATCTAAGTAGGTAAATCAAATAGACAGTTTTATATGAGTCTGAAATTTAGTGAAGAGAATTCTCCTGGTGATATAAATTTAGGAGGCATTAGCATATAGATGATATTTAAAGCAGAGGAATAGATGAATCACCTATTTAATGAAAATGTAAGTACTGAGGAAAATAAGGTCAATGATTAATCCCTGAAGCACTCTTACCTTTTGAAATTGAGCAGAGAAAATAATCCAGCAAAGACTGAGAAGAATCCAGTGAAGGTGGAAGAAAACCAAAGAGATTTGGTGTCACTGAAACTAAGAAAGAATTTTTTTTTATGAAGAATTTGTTGTTTACAAAAGACTGTTAAATTACTCTAAAATGTTAAGTAACTTGAAAAAAAAATTTAAAGTGACCTCTTAGAATTTCCAAAATAATAAGTATTATTGATAAAAGCAAACATGTCAGAAGGATGGAGACAGAAGTAAGGTTGGATGAGTTTAAGAGAGAATAGTTGAGAACATGGAGACCACAAGTAGAGACAACTTCTTTGATAAATTTTGTTTTAAAATGAAAACAAAGAGATACATGGATTGTAGAATTGGAAGAGGCAGAATTATAATTTCATATGAGAGTAACTATAGGTTGGTTAAACATAGATAAGATATCACCAAATAATAATAATAATGATAATAATAAATAAACAGGCTGGGAGGAAACTCTTGGAAGGAATGGATATGTTTATGGCGTATTTTGTGGTGATGGCTTCACAGGTGTATACTTATTTCCAAATGGATTAAATGTATATATTAAATATATACAGATTTGTATATGTCAGTTATACCTTAATAAAGTGGTTTAAAAAACACAAAGATAGGAATAATCTAGCTGAGAGGGAAACATTGTTATAAGAGAGAGAAAAGTTATTTTCTGAGAGTTGAATAATTTGATCACAAAGGCAAATAGGCTGACAGGGATGTGAAAAAATGCTCAACATTATTAGTCTTCAGAAAAATGCAAATCAAAACTACAATGGGATATCATCTCACCCCAGTTAAAATAGCCTTAATCAAAAAGACAAACAATAACAAATGCTGGTGAGGATGTGGAGAAATGGGAACCCTCATACATTGTTGGTGGGAATACAAATTAGTGCAACTACTGTGGAGAACAGCGTGGAAGTTCCTCAAAAACTAAAAATATAAAAATATGACCACTACTACCAGTACTACCATATGACCCAGCAGTCTCACTGCTAGGTATATATTCAAAAGACTGTAATTCAGTATATTGAAAAGACATCTGCACCCCCATATTTATTGCAGCACTATTCACAATAGCCAAGATTTGGAATTAACCTACATGTCCACCAATCAATGAATGGATAAGGAAATTGTGGTACATATACACAATGGAATATTATATAACCACAAAAAGAATGAAATTCTGCTATTTGCAACAACATGGATGGAACCGGAGAACATTATGTTAAGTGAATTAAGCTAAGCACAGAAAGACAAATCTCGCATGTTCTCACTCATATGTGGGACCTAAATATTAAAAACAATTTATTTCATGGAGACAGTAGAATGATGATTACCAGGGGCTGGGAAGTGGATGAGGGAGGATAAAGTGGGGATCATTAATGGGTGCAAAAATATATTTAGATAGTTAGACAAAATGAAAAATATTTGATAGCACAACAAGGTGACTATAATCAACAATGTTAAAGTATACTTTAAAATAACTAAAAGAGTGGAATTGGTATGTTCCTAACACAATGAAATGATAAATGCTTGAGGTGATAGATACCCCAATTACACTGATTTAATTAATTCACATTGTATGTCTGTATCAAGACATCACATGTACTCTAAATATGTACAATTAGGTACCCATAACAATTAAAATTGTTAAAAAGTAATATAGGAAAAAGAGCTTGATAGTAGTATATTTGGAAATCCATTTGTAAGTTTAGCTCATGTTGGATTTTTATTTCCTCAAATCATTTTAATATTTTTAATGATCTCTTTTAAAAAACAATTATTTTAACCCTGCTTACCTAAGATATTGATACTTATACTAAACTTACCTCTGGTCCTCACCCCCAAATTGAGAATCATTTACATCTGTAGTTCCCACAATCAAGATAATTTCATCTTGCAATCATGGATACACAAACACACACACACACACACACACATACAAACAACTACACACATAGGTTAATCTCTGTGAATACCATAACTCACATACTGTCAGTTAAAATAACAAGTTGCAGAAAGTATATAGAGTATACTATCTCTGCGTAAAGGGGAATGATAATATACACACTTTTGCTAATTATTTGGAAAAAAGAATAAAGGAAACATGACACTTACTAAGATGTCTCTAAAGCCTAATTCATCCTTTTGTGTTCTAATCTTGGAATGCTAGAACTGGAAATCTGCAAATCAATATTTCTCCTTTGTTGTTAACTCTATGATAGGATCTGCCAATAGGGCATGCTAAAGAGAGATTTAAAGGTATAAAGCAGAAGAAGGGCCTTAATCTCTCTGGTCTGCTTCCTGTGGGTTTCCTGAGGGTTTTGAGTTGGCTTGAGTGTCACCCCAGTAATGCCACAGCAGTCCTTTCCTGTAGCCACAGCTAAATCAAGTTTGCAGTTTTTACAACACTTAAAGAGCCAGCTTCAGCATGTACCCTTCCATTCCATATAGAAAACCCCACCATCTACATTGCATTCCTATTCCAGAGATCCGGGTCCCAGAATACTCCTCCTCCACGCTCAGAGACATCAGTACCAGGCTAATGGTACATCCTTATTAGAGGTCTGGACCTCAGCTCTGTTGGGTCCTTTCTCTATGCTTCTAAATTTTAATAATTCTAATTTCTTTCATTGATTTCCTCTGCTCTAGGGATGCTATCTCCTTCCTTCAGTAGCTATATCTGTGACATACTTTCAGTTTCCTAGTTAAAATTAGCTTTCTATTAAATTCTATTCTATTCAAATAACTGTGTGGTTTCTTTCTCCTGTGTGGGCTATGACTAACATGTACAGGAGGGATAAATCAGAAAATAATTAGAATAGTTGACTATAGGGAATAGGTGGAAACAGGAGGAGATAGAGTGCTTTTCTGAATATAATATATGCATATGGTTTTGAATTTTTCACCATATAAAATTTTGATATTTTAAAAATAAGTCAATTTTTAAAACCCCAAATCTTAAAATTGAGTACAAACTGAAACAAATGTGCCTGTGAAACAAGTTGATAGCATAATGATCCAGGGAAACATTCTATGCTATGGAACAGCTTTAAGATAGAAATTATTTATTTGTTCCTTGACTACTTGTTAGAACCCATCCATAAAATCATCTTGTATTTTAATGATTTCAGTGATATAACTTTTAAAAATTATTTTGTTTATTAGTTCATTAATTATTTCTTTCTCAGTGCAATTAGAGCAATTTATGTATTCTCAGAAAAGTATTTATATTCTTTAGATTTAGAATCTTTTCTCATAAAATTAAAATTTCAAAGTTTCTCTTTTTCTTATCAGAATTGTCATATATGCACAAGAAGTGGTTTTTGGTTTATTAATAGAGACTGTAGGATTTACTTATTTAATTAATCAATATTTTCTTTGTTTCTGTTATTTCCCTCCATTATAATATTTTGGGACTATTTAATAACTTCATTTTTTTCTTGGTTTTACATTTTTTTAATTTTCAATGTTTCTATTTTTTAATATATTGTTTTAATTTATGAACATTCCTTATCACTGCTTTGTATTTGCTCCATGACATTGATATGATCTACTTTTATTTCATTCACTCATATAATATTCATTTGCAGTTTAGATTTTCTCTTTAGTCCAAGGGCATAGTTTATAACAGCTTTTACATATCAGAGTTGATAGTTCACTTTTTTACTATGTATAGTGATATTTTTGAGTTGTGATCAGAATATGTGGGCTACAGGATTTCTTTTTTGGGCATTTTCTTGGTACATTCACTGAAGCCTAGCAAATTGTTATATGTTTGCACTGTAATGGTTTTACTAAAATCCCATATATCATTTTTATCTACTGATCTACTAAATTCTGAAAGCTCTATATTAAAGTCTTCTGTATGATTTTGGATTTGAATTTATCTCCATACATTTATCAGTTTTTGCTTTATAAATTGAGAGAGTGTGGTTTGGTACATAGTAATGGATATAAACAAACTATGAAATAGTGCCTTTCAAATTTTAGTATGTATACATTTCATCTAGGATTTTGTTAAAGTGCAGGCTCTAACTAAGCATATCTCAGATTGTGGTATATGGTCTGAAATTAGGATTCAATTATAAGCCCTTCCTTTACATTGGTAAAATCAGAAGGGCGTTCCCTTCCTGATGATCTCCCCTCCCAATTTTGGAATTATCTAGACATTTCCTACAACTATATAAGCCATCTTTGTGCATAAATCCTTCTGTTTCTCTCTCTCTACCTCCCTGCCCCTTCTATCTCCTATTTTTTCTGTTTCTCTGTGGAAACTTGACTGATAAAAAATGTTAGTAGAGTGATTCTAGAGGAACAGAATTTGAAGTGGTACCTCCTGAATTGCTTCTATGTTTTGTGGAATTATTTTTCAAATATGATTAGATTTAAAGGCGCTATTAACTCCATTTCCAGTGGTAAAGAGATTTCTGATAGTCCGTGGAGTAATATGATAGAAGTATGCAAAAATGCACTTAATATTCCTAATGGAGTACTAATAAATGGAAAAATTCTGGATGATCATGTATTTGATACCTTAGAATATTTTGATCAAGCTAAGGAGTATTGGTTGCTCCTTACTAAACTAGAGAAAGGTGAAGGGAAAAGATAAGATCAGAGCTTCATTCTTAGCTCAAGTTCCACATACGTTACCTGGAAGCTTCTATATCTACTCTGAAATAAACCCTTATCTCCTTTAGCTGCAGAGTTGAGATTATATGTACTAAACCCAGTCATGTTCTGTGAGAAGTTGAATTACCCGCCTAATTGAATCCCTATCTTAGTCTGCTTTGTGTTGCTCTAACAGAATACCAATACCACAGACTGGGTAATTTATAAAGAAAATAAATTTATTTCTCACACTTCTGCAGACTGGAAAGTGTAAGATAAGGTACCAGAAACAGATGAGTGCCTTTCTGCTGCATCCTTTCATGGCAGAAGGCAGAAGGGACAGAGAGGGCAAGAGGGCAAGACAGCAAGATAGCAAGAGATGGCTGAATTCACTTTTATGCCAAGCCCACCCTCAGGATAACTAACCCACTCCAGCAATAATGACATTAATCCATTCATGAGGGCAGAGCCTTCATGACCTAATTGCCTATTAATAGGCCCCACCTTTCAACTGTTGCACTGGGGATTAAGTTTCCAACACATGAACTTTAGGAGACACATTCACGCCATAGCAATCTATATATAACCTCACTAGGTGTCTGAAAGGAATGTATAGAATAGGACCTGAGAATTGGAGTGAGGACATCTTAAAAGATGTCAATGACACTAGGGACACTGAAGTACATTCTCCTGTGGCTTCTTAGCCAGTAGAAGCAACCATTCCACCAATATCTGAGGAGATTTATCCTGCTTTGACTGAGGAAACTGTAATGGCCTTCCCTGACGCAGTGACAAAATATTAGCATATACTCACCAAAGGCAAGGTGGGTATGAATACATTAATGGACAGATTTAAAGCAATAATTATAATAGTCTGACTCACACAGGCCTATGACATTGACAAGTTAATCATGGTATCCCTTGAAAAGAAATCATCAGTCTACCTAACTCATACTTGATCTGTTTAAGCAGAAGAGTTCTAGGTGAAATGAACAGAAGTCTAACTTAAACCTACAAAACAATGTGTCAGGAACACACAATTAATTCTCAGATAAGAGATACTTTACATACCCAGATCCCTTTGAATAAGGGAAGGCCAGGTCCCCTTGAGAAAGGGCTCTGTAACATTCCCCAAAATTTATACTCTTAATCTTTCTCCCAGCCTTCCCCAGATGGATCTATTGCCATTTACCAGGGTGAATGAGCATTAAGAAAAGGAAAGCAATCTGGATTTTCAGAGATTACTGGACACTATCTCAGAACTGAGTCTAATTTTAGAATAACAAAATTCAGTTTCCAGACCCTACTGTGGTCCACCAATCATATTATGTGCTTATGAAGGTCAGGTGATCAATGGAGTTTTAGTTCAGGTCCATCTCACAGTGAGTCTTATGTGTCCCCAAACCCACCCTATGGTTATTTCCTCAGACCTGGAATGCATAATTGGAATAGACATACTGAACAATTAAAAGAATACCTACACTGGTCCCCTGACTTGTGGACTTAGGGCAATTATGGTCTGTCGGTGGAAGCCACAAGAACTGCCTCTAACTATTACAGAAAAATAGTAAATTAAATGTACTAGTAATAATGGATTCCAGGAGGGATTGCAAAGATTATCATCACCATCAAGGACTTCAAATGTGCAGGTGTTGTGATTCCGACCAAATCCCTATTCAACTCTATTTGCCATGTGCAGAAAACAGATGGATTCTGGAGAATGACAGTGGACAATCATAGAGTTAGCCAGGTAGTGACTCCAATTGCAACTGTTGTATCTGATGTGGTTTCATTAATTAAGAAAATTAATACATCCCTTCAATTGTAGTGTACAGCTATTGATCTGGCAAATGTTTTTCCTCAATACCTGTTAGTAAAAATTACCAGAAGCAGCAAATTTTCAGCTGTATAGAACAGCAATACACCTTTACTTACTAACTCATGCATATCAACTCTCTAGTCATATGTAATGATTTAGTCTGAGGGACCTTGATCACCATTCTAGTCCACAAACCATCTCACTGATTGCTTACATTGATGATGTTATGCTGATTGCAAGTTGTGAACAAGAAATAGTAATTATTCCAGACATATTGGTAAGATATTTGAATATAAGAAGGAGGAAAATAAATTAGACAAAAACTCAGAGATCTCCCATTTCAGGAAAATTTCTAGGGGTACAGTGGTGTGAACCAGGTAAATGAAACATTCTTCTAAAGTGAAAGATAAGTTGTTGCATCTGGCCCCTCCTATGACTAAAAATGAGACACAACACATAGTGGTCCTATTTGGAATTTAGAGGCAACATATTCCTCATTTAGATGTGTTACTCCATTCTATTTACCAAACAACCCAAAGATCTGCTAGTTTTGAGTGGGGCCCAGAATAAGAAAAGGCTCTGCAACAGTTCCAGATGGACATGCAAGGTGCTGTACCACTTGAGCCATATCATCTACCAGATCCGATGGTGCCTGAAGTGTCAGTGGCAGAATGAAATGCTGTTTGGAACCTTTGGAAGGTCCCTGTAGGTAAATCACAGTCCAGACCCTTAAGGTTTTGGAACAAAGATTTTCTATCCTCTGAGAATAACTACTCTCTTTTTGGAGAGCAGCTGCTAGCTAGCTAGCCTAACCATAGGCTACCAAGTTACCATGTCATATGAGATGCCCATCATATACTAAGTGTTATGTGACCCATGAAGTCATACAGTTGGGCTTGAACAGCAGCACTCACTGTCAGATATCAGCCTTAAGAAGCACTGAAGGTGCAAGTATGTTGTAAAAATCACCAGAAGCAGTAAGCAGTCAACTGTATAGATCAGCAGTACACCTTGCACATGGTGTCTACTTCTGCTATGCTACTTCTCTCTCCCTGTAACACCTATGACCTCATGGATGATTTCTTATGACCAGTCGACTAAGGAAGAGAAATCTTAGGCCTCTTTTACAAATGGTTCTGCATGATATGCTCGCATCACCCAAAAGTGGACAGTGGCAGCACTACAACACCTTTCTTGGATATTCTTGAAGAAAATGGTGAAGGGAAATCCACCCAGTGGGCAGAACTTTAAGTAATGTACCTGATTGTTTATTTTGCTTGAAAAGAGAAATAGCTAGCCAAAGGTACGAGTCTATATTAATTCATGTTCTGTAGCCAACAGTTTGGTTGGATTGTCAGAAGTGGAAGGTACATGATTGGAAAACTGGTGACAAGAAAGTCTGGAAAGGGTCATGTGGTTAGAACTCATTGAATGGGCAGTGTACATGAAGATATCTGTGTCCCACGCAAATGCTTACCAAGGAGAAATTTAATAATCCAAGTGGATAGGATGACCTATTCTCTGTATACCAGTGAGTTTCTCTTGTCAGCTACAGTATCATTGAAAAATGACCTCATAAAGAATGTGGCCATGATAGCAAGGAGGGAGCTAATACATGGGCTCAGCAACATGGACTTCCACTCCTCAAGACCAACATGGCTTTGGCCACTACTGAGTGCCCAATCTGCCAGCAGCAGAGACTAACACTGAGTTCCCAATGTGGCACCATTCCTTGGAGTGATCAACCTGATAATCAACCTGGTTGATTATCAATCCAACCTTGGACCGTTTCTATCATGGAAGGGGCAGTGCTTTGTTCTTACTGGAATTGTCACTCTGAATATGGATTTGCTTTCCTTGCACACAATGCTTAAGCAAACTAGAATCTGTGGACTTACAGAAAGTCTTATCTGCTGTCACTATATTCCACACGGTCTTGCTTCTGATCAAGGAACTCACTTCACAGAAAACAAAATGTGGCAATAGACTGATGCTCATGAAATTCATTGATCTTATCAGGTTCACCATCATCTTTAAGCAGGTGGATTGATAAGCTTATGAAATGGCCTTTTGAAGACTCATTTACAATGCTAACCATATCTTAATACCTTGCAGGGCTAGTACAATGGCTTTCAGAGGCTGTATATGTTCTAAATCAGCATCTAATATATGGTACTGTTCCTCCCATAATTAGAATTCACTATTCACTAGCCAAGAAGTCAAGAAGTAGAATAGTACCACTATCACCTCTACTGATCTACAGGCACATTTTTTGATTCCCGTCCCCCTCAAACTTATCTTGGGCTGATCTAGAGGTCTTAACCTCAAAGGGAGAAATGCTTCCACTAGGAGACACAACATTGTTTCTGTTGAACTGAAGTTATTATGGCCTTCTTGTCACATAGGACTTTTCATCCTTCTGAATGAAAAGGCAAAAAAAGGAGAGAAGAAGAAGTTATATTACTGAATGTGGTGATTGATCCTGTTTATCAAGGGGAAGTTGGACTGCCACCACACTATGCAGGTAAGTAAGTGTACATCTAAAACACAGGAGATCCTCTAAGGCCTCTCTTAATGATATCATGTCCTGTGATTAAAGTCAGTGGAAAATTATAACTCAATTCAGACAAAACTGCTAATGGCTTAGACCCTTTAGGAATGAAGGTTGAGGTCACACTACCAGGCAAAGAACCATACCAGCTCAGGTATGGTTCTACATACCCTTACCAAGGGCAAAGGGTATGTAGAATGAGTAGTGGACCAAAAATAGTTATAAATACCAACTATGCAATATGACCAGTTGCAGAAATAAGAACTGTAAGTGTGTGTGTATGCATGTGCACTGTATGTATGTATAATATTTTTGTTTGTTTCCTTTTTTCCTTTATTGTCTAACATAGATATATTAATAATTGTTTATATTACAGTATTTAAGTTGTGTGATGCTAAGGAGAAGAGTGAATATCACCCAAGGAATTTGAATATTTTTCTGGGAAAAAGTTTAGCATGTTTTTGGTTATATGTGGGGCACTAATGTCATGTTCAATGGAAATGTGACCTTGCTATTGTCTTTCTTCAGAGATTAAGTGTAGAGGTGTGCATGGGTGTCAAGTTGACAAGAAAGAACTATGATGGTCAGTTTTATGTGTCGACTTGGCTAGGATATATTATATAGTACCCAGTTATTCAATCAAACATTGATCTAAGTGTTTCTGTGAGAGCGTTTTGTAATGTAATATCTACTATCAAATGACTTTATGTAATAGAGATTAATCTAGGTGGATCTGATCCAACCAGTTGAAAGGTTATAAGAGCAGATTGTGATTTCCCCAAGGAAAAAGAAATCCCACATGTGTACTGCAGCATCAACTCCTGCCCAAAAGGTTCCAGCCTAAGAATTTCAGACTTGCCTATCCAGCCCTCTAATCACATAGGTCAATTCCTTGCAACAAATCTCTCTCTCTCTCCCCTTCTTTGTCTCTCTTTCTCTCTCTCAGTGTGTGTTTGTGTCCTGTTTCTCTATTTGTTCTGTTTCTATTGTGAAGTCCTTATCAATACAGAGATAAGCCAGTGTTCATACTTCATAACCCAGTGTTCAGAGTCCTTTCTTTTGTGTGTCAGGAGTATAAAAATAAAATGTCATTAAAATATGTTCACCTCAATTAAGAATCAGATATTTGCATTTAGCCCTCCTTGGCCTGTCTCCTAGTAATACTGATTAATACACCATTCCTTGAATTCTATAATAGCGTGCATTTTCACATGCAAGGACATTATTATTAGATATTTGATCATCTGTCTTTACTTATATGTTACAATACTAGTAATAGTGGAGCTGAGCCTTTTCCTATTTCTAGCTTTTAAGATTTATGTTATGGTGTTTAATACATTTATGGATGCTGGCATGGGTATACATTGATATAATCAAAATCAATGGGATAAAATTTTGGGAGTAACTAAATGTTATATTTTTCTTCAGTCTGGGGGGATATGACTTATACTGAATTTATTTGTATTAATTTAAAATATGATGCATTTGTGTACCATGTATATAATATATTGGATATAATTTAAGATACTAAATATGTACAAGGAAAAATTAGGGTTATTGAATAAATATCAGGGAAAAATGTCTCTGATATATCTTTGAGGCTATCTACACCTAATTCCTGTGATAATGTTTATAAAGCATTTATATTGGTGTGGATTTTTAGGATCATAGGAGGGAGGTAGACAAAGGGGAATATTGTTCAGTATGTTGTAACTTCCATAAATCTTTGTATATTTATTGATTTGAGTTGTGCTAGAGATACAGTATTTCCTAGTCTCATAATGCCAGTAGACACAAAAGGTAGAAGAACTAATCCATCAAACATGCTTTTTTTTTTCCCATTATCCAGTAAAGGAGGGTGGGTGAAAGGTAAGGTGGAGTTCTAATAGCAATAATGCTCAGTATATGTTTACTTCTACTATTGCCTGCCCTGATGAAGCAACACTATTGTATATTTGAAAGAATATTGATTTTTCAGGTAAGAAGATCTGAATAATCAGCCCTTTGAAACCTTTTTCAAATTACTTATATATCCTGAGCATTATATTCTTCTTCCATGAAGAAATGGAATAACACTACCTTTCAGAAATTGTGTATGTAAAGTGACTGACAGTTTTGGAGCACAGTAAATGGTAGTTGTTTTTTAAAATTAATGATTCCCTATTATTTTCTTAAACAGGTTCTTCAAATATCTGGTCATTGGCAATGCAATTGACAGGACATAAAAAATAAGTAAACCCAAAGGAAAAATTTGGCACAGTTTGAACAGCTTCATTGGCCAACATAGAAACTCTCAGTCAAATTTTAACCATAGCTTTACTTAATAAAGAAGTAAGATTTCCTAAGTCCTCAAAGAGCCATAGTCACCCAGTGATCATTATGGTTATGTTTATGTATGACCCTGTACAGCAGTAATAATTTACATTCTGCCTCTACTGGAGTATATTTTGGAGAATATTTCAATGGTAAAAGGTGCTGTAGTGAAACAGTAAGCAAGGTCTAATTTGACAATCTTTAGGATCAGATTATTTATTGTAAGCTATGGAAATTTGAAGGAAAGCATACTAGCAGGTTCTAAAAACAACTGGTAATAGCTCTTTAAAACATTTAAGACTGATAGCCAAGAAAATTTAAGAATTGTCCCACCATGGTAGTTAGTAGGGAAAACATTGGAAGCAAATAGAAATGCAACCCATTGACTATGACTCTCTAAAATTACATTAAAAATGAGGAAAATTATACATGTCTCTTAATATATCTATAAGAAATTAAAATTATACACGCTATATAAGACATCAATTACAGTAGTAGTCATGTAATAGATCGTAAACAAGCCATAACTATAAAAAATATGTTTATCAAGTAAAGATCACAGAGAATAAGAAAAATAGGCTGTAGTCTACCACTAAATTTCATTTTGATTTTGGATAAGCCACTTATTCACATGAGCCATAAGATTTAATTTTTATAGTGAAATGAGTGTTCTCTTGAGATCTAAATCTTTTCTTATAATCTAAAGTTCACATCAGTTTAATAATATTGATTAATTCATTCAAAACTATTTATTGTGCTTATAATTTACGCCAGGCATTGTTTTACAGTCTAGAATCTAGTCATCTGGAAAAGTGTAGTCAATAAAGCAGACTAAATTCCTTTCTTAAGGAACTTAAATTTTAATAGGAGATATAAAAATAATTAATTAATTAGTTGAGCAATAAAATAGAGCACCTCAGATGATAATGAAGCAGATTAGAGAAAGAATTAGAAAGGGACAGGGCTTATAAGTATAAATAAGGAGATCAGAATGTTTCACTGAGAGGTAGCAATTGAGCAAATACCTGGAAATATTGAGACAATAAAAACACTAATAATAGTAAAATGTGTTTAGCTGTATTTTAGCAATTTATTGAGTGGCTTCTATGTACTAGGTGCCGTGGTAAGCGTTACATGCAGCTCCTTAGTTAATGTTTACAGTAATCTCATTTTTATAACTTCTGAAACTGAGACATAAAAGAGTTAATTAACTTGCCCAAAGTCACAGACCTTCTAGTCTGTTGTGCAGTTTGACCCTAAGATTAATGAACCAGATTCTGTGCTCTTAATAACTACAGTGCCTTTATTATGTAAGTGGGTAAGACTTGAACATCATAAACTTCCTCAACATCTCCAAAAATGGAGATCTTTGTTGAAAACTCTGGAAGATAAAAAAGCAGTCTTCAAATATTTCCAGTGGATGTACATTCTCTATTTGAGAAACATACATACTTTACTCAGGTCTGCCTTGCATTTTCTCTGGCTTTATTCTCTTTATAAGGTACTGTAGTTTCTCATAAAAACAAACAACAGGCAAGCAAACAGCTCCTGAAAGGCTCTACATATTTGCCTTCTTTCTAGTTCCCATTATAATGTCCTTTGCTTTTTTACCTGTAACTTTTAGGTGCAAAAGCCAAAATTATAAAATGAGACTATTCATCCTTTCCTAAAATTTGATTCACATCTTGTGAACTGCTTAGTTTGAAAGTTGTAGAATCTTTTTATTTTATATTTCTGGACTGTCAGGACCTAGTTAATTATTGGTTGAAAAATTTTAGTTTAAGTCATAGTGTTGCATTGTTGATATTTACCCCCAGGCCTATTTCCAAAGTAATCATTTTAAAATGCAAATTTTCCATCAGTATGTTAGGAAGATGACTAAATATCTGTTAATGAATGGACAAAATATGTTCCAGTCTGAGACAGGTTACAAAATTATATTATAATTTAATGTTGGTGGTTAATTACATTTAATAATAATGACAATTGAGAACGAGGATATAATTACACATGATGAAAATAAGATGACCCCTTATAAATAAATTTTATATTTAAACATTTGTATTAAAGACATGGGATCTTTGTGATATTGTCACTGTAAATGTTTCCTTATAAATCTTGTAGTGATCATATCATTGGATAATAAATTATTCTGAGATTTGGCATTACTAATTTTTGTTTGTAAAATAATGCTATTTCCCAGTAAGGGAAATAAATTCTTAGTGAGTTTAAAATATGATGATTTTTTATCTCAGCATCAATAAGAACTTTAGGAGACATTAAATTTTGTGCCATACATCAAATATGGCATATCTTGGAATAAACATCTTAGACTATAAAATAATGAGAATGCATGATAGGGACTATAATATTGTACATGTTTTGTTATTGTCATTGATTTTTAAAAAATTCCTCACTGAAATGATATGAGAATGCAATTAATTAAGGTTTGATAAAAGATAGATGATGTGGGTGAAATCAATATTTTTATCCAGAAGTGTCTTCATTTGTCAGGTGTAGTGGGTTGAATGGTGGCCCTCCAAAATGGTTAGTTCACATCAAATCCCTGGAACCTGTGAATGCTACCTTATTTGTGAAAAAGGTATTTGTAGACGGGAATAAATTAAGGATGTTGAGATGAGGAGATCATTCTGGATTATCTAGTTTGGCTTGGATACAATGACAATTGGCTTTTGAAAGACACACAGAGGCGAGACACATAGAAGCAGAGAAAAAGGCCTTGTGAAGACAGAAATTCAAGTGATGCAGCCACAAACCAAGGAAGACAAGGAATGGCAACAGCCACCAGAAGCTAGAGGAGGCAAGGATGGATCCTTCCTTTGATTGGCCTACAAAAATGTTAGATAATAAATTTCCATTGTTTTAAACCACCAACTTCATGGTAATTTATTACAGCCACCACAAGAAACTAATGCAGTTTTTCAAAAGTCAGGTAGACATATTGCGTTTTTTGGATGGAAGGAGAACTCTCTCCTCAGCTTCCCAGTGTTGGCAAAATGGGCTAACAGTGATGCTATCTGTGGAACTAAAAATATGGACTACTTATCAACAATGCTGAACACTTGCTGATATATGGTGCTAGAATACTGGCTGCCCCACCACTGTTGCCATTGACACATTTCTGGAATTTATGCTTCTCAATTCCACAACCTTAGACTCTATTAGCTTGAGTTGATGATTTCCACAAACTAAAACATTCTTTCTAAGGCTGAATAATTATTACACTAAACTTGAAGGTGCAATTGTCTACTGGATACATTGACCTTTTAATCCCATCTGACAAAGAGAATACTATGCTAACCAACAAGAGGGACTATTCTTGAACCCAGAGATTAGTGGATATGGCTCCTGATATTTCCATGCACAATGATAATGGTAAATAGGCAATTGCAAAAATTGTTGCTTAAGGAGGGCAAAGAATCTAAGAGTTAAGGTCATCCATGAGTGAACTCATGTCTCACTATAAGACAAACAGCTGAGGCCAGCCAAACTGCTGATCAAGGATGAGAAAAACTAGACAGAGAAGTGGAGGAATAAGTGAAAAGTATCAGTTACAAGCTTGGGACCAGATACAGCAGCATGATTTATAGCAACCAATCTCCTGTCTCAAGGTTGTTTGTTTTTTTTTTAAAACAAATTCAGACAGACTAATACTTCGAAGATAATTACTTGTGCTTTTACGTTCCTCTTGGGCAGGAAGTGGGCATCTTGTTTTCTTTCTTTTTTTTTTTTTGGTTTTTTTTTAATTTCAGAATATTATGGGGGTACACCACTTTGGCTATATATATTGCCCATGCACTGCCCGTGTCAGAGCTACAATCATGGACATCCTCCAAACTGTGCTCCCCACATTCATTCAGTGAGAGTTTTCCCATCCCCTCCACCCCCCTCCCGCCTGCCCGCCCCCTGATGAATATTATTGCCATGTGTGATGTAAGTGTTGATCAGAGAGTACCAATTTGATGGTGAGTACCAGTGGTGCTTGTTCTTCCATTCCTGTGACACTTCGCTTTGAAGAATGGGCTCTAGCTCCAACCAGGATAATACCAGATGTGTTAATTCACCATTGTTCCTTATTGCTGAGTAATACTCCATGGTATACATATACCACATTTTATTGATGCACTCGTGTATTGATGGGCACCTGGGTTGTTTCCACATCTTTGCAATTGTGAATTGTGCTGCTATAAACATTCGCATGCAGATGTCTTTATTATACAATGTCTTTTTTTCCTTTGGGTAAATACCCAGTAGTGGGATTACTGGATCAAATGGTAGTTCTACTTTTAATTCTTTGAGGTATCTCCATATTCTTTTCCATAGAGGTTGTACTAATTTGCAGTCCCACCAGCAGTGTATGAGTGTTCCTATCTGTCCGCATCCCTGCCAACATTTGTTGTTTGGGGATTTTTTGATATAACCCAATCTCACTGGAGTTAAGTGATATCTCATTGTGGTTTTGATTTGCATTTCCCTGATGATTAGAGAAGTTGAGCAATTTTTTATATGTTTGCTGGCCACTATTCTGTCTTCTTTGGAAAAGTTTCTGTTCATGTCCTTTGCCCATTTTTTAATAGGGTTGTTTGATTTTTTCTTGTTGATTTTCCTAAGTTCTGTATAGATTCTGGTTATCAGCCCTTTATCAGATGTGTAGCATGCAAATATTTTCTCCCATTCTGTAGGTTGTCTGTTCACTCTAGTGATAGTTTCCTTGGCTGTGCAGAAGCTTTTTAATTTGATCAGGTCCCATTTATTTATTTTTGTTGCTGCTGTGATTGCTTTGGGGGTCTTCTTCATAAATTCATTGCCTAGGGCAATGTCTGTGAGAGTTTTTCCAACGTTTTCTTCTACAATTCTTATGGTTTCATGTCTTAGGTTTAAATCTGTTATCCATCGTGAGTTGATTTTTGTGAGAGGTGAGAGGTGTGGGTCCAGTTTCAGTCTTCTACATGTGGCCATCCAATTTTCCCAGCACCATTTATTGAATAGGGAATCTTTTCTCCAGTGTATGTTTTTCTGGGATTTGTCAAAGATCAGGTGACTGTATGAGGTAGGTTCTATGTTTGGGTTCTCAGTCCTGTTCCATTGGTCTACGTCTCTGTTCTTGTGCCAATACCATGCAGTTTTGGTTACTATAGCCTTGTAGTATAGTTTGAAGTCTGGTAGATAGATGCCTCCCAATTTGTTCTTTTTGCTTAAGATTGCTTTGGCTAGACAGGATCTTCCCTGGTTCCACACAAAGCGTCTTGTTTTCATTAACACAGAGGCACCCGATTGTAGTATGAGAGCTGGATGTAATGGAAGGACAGATATAAATGTGTGTGATGCAAGAAGTGAACTGTATCAGAAGTTTCTTTCTTCTTATCATCTTGCCCTCACTTTTCACTGAGGTCTTGGTGATATTTTCTGGCCTTGGTGACTGCCTCTCTCTGTTACTAAGTCAGTCTAGGTAACTTCATGTAGGCACAACCAGGGAATATCTTACCTTTAGCCTACAATTCTAGAATTTTTTTACTGACTTCAAAGAACCCAGTGATACTGATCATAATTAAATACAGCCAGACAGTACAATTAACATGCATGGGGGAAAATTTCAACCAAGAAGACACAAGAGGTGGCAAGTTTCTCCCCCATGAAACACAATTTTTGTACACCTCTTGGGACAAAATATCATGAGATCAATCTCAGGTTGCCTTGATAACAGGTAGTGACTCACTTACTGTATTTTTGCATTTATTTTTTCTATTTCCATGTCTATCATACCAACATAATATTAAACATTGTAAGAAAATAAAATGACATTTAAAATAATGAAGACAAAACACTTCATAGTCAAATTTTTAAATGGTCAAAGCTATAACAAGAAAAATTTTAAAACACCTTTGAAACACAAAAAGCAAAAGACATTCCTTAATCCTGGATAAAATAAAATAAAATTGTGACGATGTCAATTTTTCCCAAGTAAAGTGAATGTGTTTCACAATCACAATAAGCAGTAAGTTTTATTCAGGAGGGAAATAGATATATCCCTATATTTCTACCAAAACATACACATTGCAAGAATAGGTAGAAAAATCTTAAAATAACAAGTGAAGCTATTTCTGCCAGATGTCAAAATGTACTTCAAATTCTCTATAATTAAAATACTGTATTTCTGATGTACACTTAGATAGACTAAAGAAACAGAATCAAAAGTCCAGAAATAGAAATGAATGTATGAGAAAGTTTTGTGTCTGATAAAACTGGTATATCAAATCACTGGGTAAATAATAGACATTTTATGAAATGGTATTAGAACAGCTGGATAAGTTTTGGAAAAGCAGATAAAATTTAGTCTATACATGCAAATATATAAGAACATGAACTCAAAATGTGGATGAAGAAGGAAGGAAAGAAGTATTTATTATGCAAGTGCTACAAAGAAACACTGACAAATCCCTTTATAACTGCAAAATGTTTTCTATGAGGTAAAATCCAATACAATAAAAAACAATATATTCAACTACATAAAAAACATGAAGAAGAAGAAGAAGAAGAGAGGAGGAGGAGAAGAACACTGGAAAACTTCAGTAAAAACACAATAAAGTAGAAAAATATTTGAAATATATAATACAGAAGTCATTCCAAAAACACAAGTGTATCTATTTAAAAGATATACATATTATACTTATATCTATGTCTATACACACACATATACATACAAGAAAGAAGAAAAGAAGAAGTATGCATATTGATGTGTGTGTGTATATATACATATATGTGAATATGAGAGAAGAGGAAGGAGGAATATGCAGACATATATGTAAGCTTACATTTTTTTAAAAAATTCAGTATAATTATTCAAAATTATTATATTGCTTACCAACTGGAGTTAAATGGATAGTGAAAAGGATAAGGTCAGAAGTGAGACTTCTTTCAACATACCCTTTATATAATTTTTACTAGGAAAATATGTTAATGTTTTGTATGATCAAAAAAAATCTAAAGAATAGAGAAATACTATACAGTGAAACATGAATAAAAATTAATGGATCTAATTATATATGATATTATCAACTTAATATCCCTCAATAAAAGACATTAATAAAAGAAAATTATTAAAACATTTATTGCAACAATTTTCATACAGTAAAGTGTACTCATCTTAATTGTATAACTCTATAAATTTTTAAACATATGCATCTCTATACACATCAACCCATTTAAGTATCATATTTTTAAAATTTTATTTGGTAGATGTGTTATCAGAAAGGTATTTGTGTAGTAATTCAAAATACTTTTATGTGTTTTGTAGCATAGGGCAAATGAGTTAACCTATTGTGTTAGGAACACAGTTTTTAGTGTAAAAGAAGGATGATACAGATCTGAAATGTGGGAAGAAAAGGGACAAGTCAGTGGTGCTGGATTTAATATGCCGTATCAGTGTGAACTTACAATGCTTTATAAAAATATTTTTTTCTTAGTTTTATCCTCTGAATTGTGCTATGTAGTGACATCTCATTAGGAATTAACATATCTAGTGTCCAGAATTGGTGTCGAAATATTATTCCCCACCTAAATGAATCAGGATTCTTTAGAGAAATGGTTTATTCCAAGTCTAAGGCATGGGAAGTACAGGGGAGCCTGGAACATGTTTTGACAGAAAGTAAGAAAGTGTGCAAAGGAGGATAGGACCGTGTCAAAAGGAAAAGATATGCGGATCAATAGGGCTGCTATCATCCATATTTGGAACAACCATTAGAGAATGTTCTTTATCCAATATTCTAAAATAAAGAATGTTAGCAACAGATTAAAATCCAACGAATAAAATTAGAATCCATGAGTCCACAACAATATAAACAAGAGAGAAAGAAAAGACATTCCCTAAAATATTAATAGAATACAAGCTAATAAATATAGAAGGAATGGTGCAATTGGATAATTACCAATTGTCAACAAAAACAGAAATAATTAATTCAGGCAATATTCTAGCAATAATCACGAAATGACACTAAAATTAGTAAATGAAAATTGTTAGGGAACAAGTATATCTTCATATTTGTAGTATTTATTATAATATTTACAAGGGAAATTTAGAAACTTTACATTCTAAAAAAATGCCAGACAGTCCTTAACTATGTGATCCAAGTCACTACTTATAGAAAGAATCAGTACTAATTTCCTAATAGAAATGGTTATTCTGTAGGACAGTTTCTTTATTTTTATGATATACACACTGAAGTATTAGTGATAGTGAGGCATTGTGTCTGAAACTTACTCACAAATAGTTTCCCCACAAAATATAGAGGGAGGAGGAGAGAAGACTGGGGTGGGGGAAGAAAAAGAGAGAAAAAGTAAATTTACTAAAATGTTAAATAGTGGAGAATTTGGTGGAAGGATATATTGAAAATTATTTTACTCCATGCTTCTATGTGATCATGAAGGAAGTACATAGGATAGATATAGAAAAAACCTCATCTTTGCATCACCTTTCATTCCTATCATTAAGAAAATGAAGGGATACTTAATTACTTCTATTTCAAACATTAATAATATACTTTTCCAAAGGTCTGGGTAGAATTAGAATGCAGCTTTGTTGTATGCCTCGTGCCATGTGAAGCACATATTGAGAATGTCTAAGGTTATAGAAATAACTTATATTTTTATGAGGTATTTTTGTCTAGATCGTTATATACAAGTTTGTTAATAAACAATACATTTTTGGAAGTGTCCAATTCTGTTTTAAATCATCTTGTATAGATTGTTATTATTAATTATAATTATGATAATAATGATAATAAACTTAGGACACAGGGGTAATTTTCTTGACAATTAAAATGATGTTGATGTTATATTTATAGTTAAGTTGCTTACTTAAAAACTGCCTTTTTGTCCAAAACTCTTAAGTTAATAAATCCACAGAGAGAATAAGCACAAGGCCTTTAACATTGTGTAAGGACATTTTAGGTATTTTTAGTACCTTGTGATTTAACGCTATTGATATGGAAACCTATGGAAATAATAAAAATGTGAATTTGAGATAGGATAATTATTTACTGATAGATTAAATTTAATTTGTGGTTGAGAAGGAATTATTTTTACCACCTTTTAATGTGTATACACTATCTCCTGAAAATTATAACATTAAAATATCACATAAAAAGCGAGCTGGTGAGGGCATGATCTTCACCCAAAGGTAAGACTGTCATGATCTTCACTTTGTTTTTATTTTGCTCAACTCAAGGATGCTGTTGAAAATATCTTGTCAAAGCAAGTAAGCTGTCCTGCAGCCATCATTAAATGCATAGAATGAGGCAGAGCCATTGGTAGGGATCACCCAGAATCTCTTACCTCTCCGTGATGCTATTCCTCATTTAGAGAAAGCATCTCTATTATAAAGAGACAGGATTATAATAGCATTACCTAGCTGAAAGGGGTAGGATCCAAGATGGATCACTTTACTTCTATTCCTCTTTTACGAAATATTCTCATAATATCTATAGTGCCACACTTGACATTTTTTAAACTAGGCTGGGATTGCTCCATTGAGTAAATTTCACTAAAAGTATTAAAAGATACATCATTTAAAACACAATTCTAACATAGTTAAAACAAAATTCAAGACATATTTTGATGTCAAAATTATTTTGCCCTTCAGTAATTCCACTTTGTGGGTGTAAATTAGTGTGCCCTTTAAAATGGAAAGATCTTTTCTTCTAAAATAAATATCTAAAATATGTTGTCATTATTCCTCCTAACTAGCCCCTTATTTCACGTATCATGTGCTATTAAATATAATCTTGCTATGGTTACATAAGAGGGATTGAATAAATATTACCAATTTAATATTCAGATTAACTTCTCCTGACAGAAGTAGATCAAGGTTTTGTGAAGCCTGATGCTTACCCAATTTTGGGCAAGTTGTTTAAGAAAAACAATGCAAAATTATAATATAACACATGCTTAGTACATATTAAACTTTTTAGCTTAGAGAATATTCTATGGTAGAAAGAACAATATGTATAAATGCATAAAAGAATATAACTTATGTGGGCAAAGGATTAGTCTGGTACTTATGAAAGGAGGAAGCATGGCTGGAAAGCTCATTTAGAGCCAACACAATATAGTGCAATTTACATGGATATTGCTGCAAGATTTGCACTGTAGCTATAACAAATGTCAGTGGCTTGACCTGAGGCAAATTATGTAAGCTTCCTGAGACTCAGATTTCTCATTTTTAAATGATAAAATTATAGCTAACTCATTGGACTGTGATGAGGATAATTAATATATTGAATGTTAACACACTCATTTTCCTGAAAATAATACCTTGTAGAGGCTTAGGATGTAGAAAGTCAAAGAGACTTTACTCTCACAATGAGAAAAAGCTATGTAATCCCAAAATCATAAATATTTTTGAGCTCATCAGACAGCTGAGGTTTCAAGGTAACCAGGTGAAACTCATTTTCAAAGGGCTAAATAAGCTCTTTCTAGGAGGGATTATTTTACCTTTAGAAGAGCATGCGAGAAAGAGGTGGCAGCAAGAAAAGTGGGTATGAAAAAAAGCAAGTAAAATTTTAATCAACTTTTAAAGGCTGAATGTGGCCTGGAGTAACAGTGCAGAATCACTCGTTGTCCCTGGCATAACTGAAGTCCTCACTTACCAACTCTTTGTGAGCCTCCACCCGGTGCTCAATGAAAGGGTGGACAAAAGATGTGAAAGAGCAGCCACAAAACCCTACCTACTTTCTGAACTTTTTCCAACCTATCATAAGAAGCAAAAACCTTATGCCCCTGAAGCTGGGGCATAAAACCCACTACAACTACAAAAACAACTAGTCTCCACTTCCAGATAACATAAATGACTGCATTTATCAATGAAAACTCTAACCCTGCGGCACTTACCTCCTAGACTAAAAATTACCAGGATATGTTGTCTCTTAATTGCTTCCTTATTCCACACCACTCACTCTAAATCAGTCTCTCATATCCCTAATCCTGCCCAGAATCACCTAGTATACCCCCAAATCCTATAGTGAGCACCTCCCAACTCCCTCTTTCTAAGATGCCAACAGTCTTACAGCTCTACCTCACTGCAACAATTAAAAATTAAATAAACCTAAATTTATTTCTTACAGGTATGTTTTTGTGCTTTGGACAGTGGGTTTTGACAGTGTAAAAACCAATGCAGTTTTGAAGGAGATAGACCACTGTAAGAGCCTTATTTATTCCCACCCTGCTCATGGCCTCATGGTAGGCAGAGGGTACTTCCTCACCCTCTGGTTTCAGGCTTGGCTATGTGACTTGCTTTGGCTGATATGATGTTAGTGATGTAAGGAGAAACTTGGAAGGTGCTTTGGTCTTTCTTTTGGAGCTTCTGGTAGTTCCATGAGAAGAGCATACCCTGAGCAATTGTTGCCTATTCAGGGTGGACCGCAGAGGCCAATGAGGCACATGGAGCAGATCCTGAAGGTGGAGCCAAGCCTAACCAAACTGCATCCTGGAGCAGAGTCACACCAGCTGAACTTAAGACCCACAACCAAAAACTGAGCCTTTCCACTTGACTTGCAAACCTATAGTAGGAAAAATAGAACATTGTATGTACATGTCACTGAATTTGGGGTAGCTTGTTATACAGCATGATTATGGATTTCAATATACAGAAATTGGTACCAGAAATGGGACACTGCCAAAGTAAAAGAGAAACCTGGTATTGTGGAGCCAGGCAGTGGGTAGCAAGAAAACTGTTATAAAAGTTGGAAAAGTGGTGCCAGATATTGTATAGTGATTTTAAAAAATGGGTAAAATGTCATCTGCAGTAACTAAGAGGACAAAAGTATCTAATAAATATTCAGCATGTCAAACCAAAAATTGCATCAAAGTTAATTGTTAGGTTGGAGCCCAAGAGGAAGACACTCAAGCCTGGGACGTGGTAAAATGCCATTTATTTTGAACACCTGGGTGCAGGTGGGAGGAGGCCAAAAAAGGCGTCCACCCAGAGGAGGGGAAGAGCAGAGAGTTTTGTAGAAAGTTTGGGGAGGGGAGTTCGGCCAGTTTCTGCCAAAGCCTTTGTAATTCGGAGTTATCTTTTTTTTTTTTTTTTTTTTTTTTAATTGCAGAATATCATGGGGGTACAACATTTTGGCCATACACATTGCCCCTGTTCTGCCCGTGTCAGAGCCACAATCGTGGTCGTCTCCCAAACTGTGCTCCCCACATCCATTCAGTGAGAGTTTTTCCCATCCCTTCCACCCCCCTCCCGCCCGCCCGCCCCCTGATGAATGTTATTGCCCTATGTGATGTAAGTGTTCATCAGTTAGTACCAGTTTGATGGTGAGTACCAGTGATGCTTGTTTTTCCAATCCTGTGACACTTCGCTTCGAAGAATGGGTTCTAGCTCCGACCAGGATAATACCAGATGTGTTAATTCACTATTGTTCCTTATTGCTGAGTAATACTCCATGGTATACATATACCACATTTTATTGATCCACTCGTGTATTGATGGGCACCTGGGTTGTTTCCACAACTTTGCAATTGTGAATTGTGCTGCTATGAACATTCGAGAGCAGATGTCTTTATTATAAAATGTCTTTTTTTCTTTTGGATAAATACCCAGTAGTGGGATTGCTGGGTCAAATGGTAATTCTACTTTTAATTCTTTGAGATATCTCCATATTCTTTTCCATAGAGGTTGTACTAATTTGCAGTCCCACCAGCAGTGTATGAGTGTTCCTACCTGTCCACATCCCCGCCAACATTTGTTATTTGGGGATTTTTTGATATGAGCCAATCTCACTGGAGTTAAGTGATATCTCATTGTGGTTTTGATTTGCATTTCCCTGATGATTAGAGAAGTTGAGCACTTTTTTATATGTTTGCTGGCCATCATTCTGTCTTCTTTGGAAAAGTTTTTGTTCATGTCCTTTGCCCATTTTTAATAGGGTTGTTTGATTTTTTCTTGTTGATTTTCCTAAGTTCTGTATAGATTCTGGTTATCAGCCCTTTATCAGAGGTGTAGCATGCAAATATTTTCTCCCATTCTGTAGGTTGTCTGTTCACTCTAGTGATAGTTTCCTTGGCTGTGCAGAAGCTTTTCAATTTGATCAGGTCCCATGTATTTATTTTTGTTGCTGCTGTGATTGCTTTGGGGGTCTTCTTCATAAATTCTTTGCCTAGGCCAATGTCCATAAGAGTTTTTCCAACATTTTCTTCGAGAATTCTTATGGTTTCATGTCTTAGGTTTAGATCTGTTATCCATTGTGAATTGATTTTTGTGAGAGGTTGAGAGGTGTGGGTCCACTTTCAGTCTTCTACATATGGCCATCCAATTTTCCCAGCACCATTTGTTGAATAGGGAATCTTTTAAGGAAGAGCAAAGCAATCCTAAAACCAGCAGAAGAAAAGAAATAACCAAAATTAGAGCAGAATTAAATGAAATCGAGAACAAAAGAACAATACAGAAGATCAATGAAACGAAAAGCTGGTTCTTTGAAAAGATAAACAAAATAGACAGGCCACTTGCCAGGTTGACCAGAAGCAGAAAGGAAAGGACTCTAATAAGCTCAATTAGAAATGAAAAAGGAGAAGTCACAACTGATACCATGGAAATACAAAACATCATCTTTGAATACTACAAAAATCTCTATGCCCACAAACACGAAAACGTGGAGGAAATGGACAAATTCTTAGAAACACACTACCTCCCTAGGCTCAACCAGGAAGAAGCTGAATTTCTAAACAGACCAATATCAAGCACCGAAATTGAAGCAGTAATTAAAAATCTACCCACAAAAAAAAGTCCCGGACCAGATGGGTTCACACCTGAATTCTACCAAGCCTACAAAGAAGAACTGGTGCCTATACTGCAGAAATTACTTGAAAATATCCAGAAGGATGGAATCCTCCCAAACTCATTCTATGAAGCCAATATCACCTTGATACCAAAGCCAGGAAAGGACACAACAAAAAAAGAAAACTACAGACCAATATCCCTTATGAATATAGATGCAAAAATTCTCAATAAAATCCTTGCAAACCGAATTCAAATGTACATCAAAAAAATAATCCATCATGATCAGGTGGGCTTCATTCCCGAGATGCAGGGATGGTTCAACGTACGCAAATCTATAAATGTAATTCACCATATAAATAAAAGCAAGAACAAAGATTATATGATCCTTTCAATAGATGCAGAAAAGGCTTTTGACAAAATCCAACACCCTTTTATGATAAGAACTCTTAACAATATAGGCATAGATGGCTCATTCCTAGAAACTATTAAAGCCATATACGATAAACCCACAGCCAATATCATACTGAATGGGGAAAAATTGAAGGCATTCCCCCTTAAAACTGGCACCAGACAAGGGTGTCCACTATCTCCACTTCTTTTCAACATAGTGCTGGAAGTCCTGGCCACAGCAATTAGACAAGACAGAGGAATCAGGGGCGTCCAGATAGGGGCAGAAGAGGTCAAACTTTCACTATTCGCAGACGATATGATATTATACATAGAAAACCCCAAAGATTCAACCAAGAGATTACTGGAATTGATAAATGAATTCAGCAAAGTCTCAGGATACAAAATTAATACACACAAATCCATAGCCTTCATATATGCTAATAACAATCAAGCCGAGAAACAAATTAAAGATGCTATACCTTTTGCAATAGCAACAAAGAAAATTAAATATTTAGGAATATATCTAACTAAGGAGATCAAAGACCTATATAGAGAGAATTATGAAACACTGAGAAAGGAAATTGCAGAGGATGTAAATAGATGGAAAACCTTACCATGCTCTTGGATAGGCAGAGTCAACATAGTAAAAATGGCTTTGCTACCTAAATTAATTTACAGAATCAATGCAATCCCTATCAAAATACCAACATCATTTTTTGCCGATCTAGAAAAAATAATTCTAGCTTCGTGTGGAACCAGAGAAGACCCCGTCTAGCCAAAGCAATCTTAAGCAAAAAGAACAAATTGGGAGGCATCTGTCTACCAGACTTCAAACTATACTACAAGGCTATAGTAACCAAAACTGCATGGTATTGGCACAAGAACAGACATGTAGATCAATGGAACAGGACTGAGAACCCAAATATAAAACCAACTTCATACAGTCACCTGATCTTTGACAAATTCCGGAGTTATCTTTACAACCTCTGCAGTCTCTGGAGCCTGCAGCCTGCGGTGGGGCGGGGGGGGGGGGAGTCCTTATCTGACTTATCTATGGTATTCCGGGGCAGACCCAACATTAATCAGGCAAGGAAGATTTTATTCAAGACTATAACAATAGGAGAGAACCCATTTCTGCTGAAACAACAGAAGAGAGGGTTTTCAAACTCTGAAGTAAGCTCCTGGAAAAGTACTGGAGGACGTTTGAGGGTTGAGGGAGGGTTGATGAATGAATGTGTCCACCACATAGAGTTTTTCCTGAGTTTGCAAATGTTTTTTCTCTTTGATTAGGCCATCTGTGTCTGCTGATTTATGCCAGTCAAAGTCAGGCTCCTTCCCTCCCACAGAAATACGGAGATTGGGGTGCTGTCTGCTTCCATGTTTACACTTCAAAGAAATGGTTCCCAGGTCATTGAGAAAGACTTTTCATAGGTTGTAAAACTGGAAACAGGCTGGGAGAAGATTTATACACATTTCAAAGTAGAAGAGAAAAAAATGTATAATTGCAAGTCTTGTCAAGTAAATGCTAGAAAAGAAAATGCTAAGTTCTAGGAAAAGGATTCAGGGGCCTATAGTGAAGAAGAAAATTGAAGTTTAGTCAAGCAGAGGAAATGTTAATGCCATCTTGATTATGCACTAGGTAAGAAACTTCTGGACAAGATGTTGAAAGTAAAAGGAGGTAGCTGGAAGCTTCATTTGATAAGGTACCAACTCCCACACCTTCTTTTAGCTAAAAACCCTCCTCTCATTAGAAAACAGATGAATGTACACAAATGCTTAAAGAAAAATCAGATCACTAGTAGGAAATATAAAAGCTATATATATTTTTGCCCTTCTCATGGTAGTATATGGAAATATCTACTGACTACATTTGACATAATGATGACACCATGGGCTTGAAATTATATTACATAAATTTGAATTATTTAGTCTGAAACTTCCTAGCTAACCAATCTTTGGCAGATGAGTTAATTTTCTCACACTTGTAAAATAAAAAAAAATATATTAACAATTCCATCATTGAGTTTCTGTGATAATTTAGTTAGAAAATACTCTTAAAGAATTTAAATCACTATTTGGTAAACTACATAGTTTATTTCAAAAATTTAATAAAAATAAAATGAGCTGGGCATAGTGGCTCATGCCTTTAATCTCATCACTTTGGGAGGCTGAGGCAGGAGGATTGCATGAGGCCAGGAGTTTGAGATCAGCCTGGGCAATAAAGCTAGATCTTGTCTTTATAAAATAATAAAAAATTAAAAAATTAAATAAAAGAAACTAAGACATGGTCTGATAGAAATGGCTTAAATTATACTTAGCTGATTTAAATTCTTTCTAGAATACCTACAAGTTTAGGTAAAATTAAGCATTCTTGAAAACCAGGCAACAAAAGAGTTCTATATTTTATTTTCTGTTGAATCAGTTTGTTTGGGGCTGGGAGAAAACTTCCCTTTTGCCCTCTGAAAGTTCACTGAAAATCACTGACAAAAGGCAGATTAATAGGAGAAAAGGCGTACAAATTTATTAACAGGTACACGGGAATCTTCAGAATGAAGACCCAAAGATACAGGGGAAATTGTCCGTTTTTATGCTTAGGTTCAACAAAGTATGGACAACTATGTAGAAATATGATTGGACTAAAAGGGTCTGATCTAATGCTAATAGACTGAGTAGGGAAACCCAGAAATGCCTGTCTAGATTTTTCTTGGCTTCTCTGAGCCTGCTCTTCTTCCTTCTGGGTATGGGGTGGGATTTCCCCTGGAGTGGGGCTCTTATGACCTGCAATCAGACAAGGTAGATACGATAGTTTCTTCATGACCAGTTTTTACACAGAAAGGCAGGAGGGTAGTTAGAGTAATATTTGTAGGTTTTATGGCTAGCTTTGGGGAAAAGCGCGTCTGGTTTTTATAACCTACCTTGGAGAAAAGGATTTCTAGTTTCTATGGCTAGTGTGGGGGAGGATGGGACTGAGAGAGGAGGGAAAGAGAGAAACTTTTGCTTCTGAAGCTGCTTATGAGGTCTTCGTCTTAGAGAACTGTTTTCTGAGCCCCCCAAAATTCGATTTTATTATCTTTACGTAATGCAATTTCTTCAGTTGAAACTACTATCATCTCTCACCTGCACTGTTGTAATAATTTTTTTTCTTTTTGAGACAGGGTCTTGCTCTGTTGCCCAGGCTAGAGTGCAATGACTTCATCATAGCTGACTGCATCCTCAACTCCTGGGCTCAAGCGATCCTCCTGCCTCAGCCTCTCGAGTAGCTGGGACTACAGGCGCACCACCACACTCAGCTAATTTTTCTGTTTCATAGAGATGGGGTCTTGGTTTTGCTCAGGCTGGCTTTGAGGCAATCCTCCTGCCTCGGCCTCCCAAAGTGCTAGGATTACAGGCGTGAGCCACTGCACCCGGCCTATAATAATTTTCTTATTGATTTTGCACCATTTCTTTCAGTTCTGAGTTATTCTCAATTTTAAAAATTAAAAGAAAACTCTACAATTTTTTATAAAACTTGCCAGTTATGTCTGCACTTACTTCTCTAGCTTCATACTATATCACTGTCGTCATTGATTTGGGGTCTCTACATTCCAACTATACAAGTCTTCTTTGGGGATTTGTGGAAACTGTGCCTTCTGCCTGGAGCTGTACCCACATCCACCTTCCTCTTGTAATCAGTGTCTATATATGCTTCTAAACTCACTTCAGAAACCATGTCCTTAGAAATAAACGCTGAATCCCCATATTGGTTAGGGCCCCCTTTTGTAAATTTTATAGAACTAAAAAACTTTATTCATACGAATTATTTTTGTTTTTATTTTACATTCATTTGTATGGTCTTCTTTTATTATTTGTCTTGCCCTCTTCTGTAAGATCCATGAGGGCTGAGACAATGCTTGATTTTGCAAACATTGTATTCTCAGAACCCCCTGTGTTAACAGGAATGTAGTAGGCATTAGATAATAATATGTTGACTCAACTGGTTTAACCATAAAAGAAACTGCAAAATGTTACTACTTGCCCAATACGCTAACCATCCCATCCTCTATCTCAAAAAAGGAGAGTCTTAATGTATGGCATTCTTCACAGGATGGATATGGATGGCATTAGGAAGGCTCCTTATTGTTGATTACTTCCGTTTTAAGTGGATAGAAGAGAGAGATTTAACTCAGTCTTGAATTATCATTTAAATTTATGTGTGCACCACAGCAGTCCAAGCGTCTCTCTGGGACTCAGGCCTCTCATATTACTGTCTGTCCAGCTCTTGTCTATCAAAGCAGAACCAACTCACAAGAGATCTCACCACCACAGAGCTGTAATATTAGAAGTGTGCACATACTTTCCAGACACATATTTCTTTTTTAGGATTTAATTACTATGGGTTCATTTTTTAAAATCAGAGTTAAATTCGATAAATTTAACATTAGTAAAAGTAAAAATATATCTCTTGGACAGTGTTGGACTGGAAAATGCATAATTATCACATGTATTTTAAAGCAAAATGTTTATATTTTCTGAGCTTTAAACAAGACAGCATGGCCTCCTCTTTTTTAAGGGTATTGAAAATTATAACTGTTTTTCATGAGAACTGTAAGACTAGTTGAGAGGAGTCCTATACTGAGTCACCCAGAGTCAGCACACACTGCTCTAACAGACCTGTTCTGTAAACCCACACAATGACCAGCTTAGCTTCACTTTGAGCCAATCAAAGTACTGATACATTTAAATTTAAACTAAACTCTTCACCTGTTCCTCTGGGAGTACTACCAAGTGCACCCGTACTGTTGTCACTGCAATTATTAAAGACTCACCAATTCTCATGTTCATGAACAATCAAGCCAATTAACATTCTACATTAATCTTTGTTCACTATTCATTTGGTGTGGATGGTGTTTTCAGAAGATAAATCCTAGATCATATTTTAGGTACCCCTGGGTTGGGGATAACAGTTCAGATCTATTAGTCCACCCCCCAACTCTGGATTAATGCCTTTATACACAAATTGTTCTCTTATTTTTTTGAATACATTTTGAATATTTTAAATTTATTTTAAATTTACAATATTGCAATGCTACATTTATGGTGATGTCTAACATGATTTATAACATCCTGAGTAGTGTAAGTATGCTTCAGTTAGGTTTCCGCAAATATATTTTATCTCATGTATGCTTATCAGCAAACATATTGATCTCCTTCATTTCCATGAAACTGACAAAAATTCCTTGATTACACAGATTGCACTAGATAATGTATTAAAGAAATGTTTACTACACCAAGAATCTAAGGCTACTAACTAAAATTAACTAATTAAATACAGTAAACCAAACATCAAATAAACACTTACTCTACCAAACATCTATCCTTCTCAGCAAAAAGGTTTCTACCACATTTTCTATACGTTTAAATAAACAGTAATAGACATAAAAATCCATTAATGATTAAATATTGTAAATATTATACAATGAGTCCGGGGGGGTGGGTTACAGCAATATTGCAGTTACCAAAAAAAAGTTTCACCAGTATTGGTTTCCAAGTTTCCAAATATACTTGTATAGCTCTGGAATGACAGGGTTCATGTCTTCTGTATGTTCTACTCCACTGATTGTACCATTGGGGTAATTAGCTCCATGGTCCAACTATAAGGAAAGAACAGTGAAGAACACATTTTCCAGTGCTGTACTATAAGTACATGGACAGTTCTTACTGTTCCCTTAGGAATGCTACTCTGCCTTGTCTTTCTGTTCAGTTAATAATTGTCCTAGGAACAGATCTTAGTTAGTCTACCAGTGACCATCACTGAAGAGAAATAACTCAGAAACAAATGTTCTTCCCTTGTTTTGAGAAGCTCTTGATAGATGCGATAAACAGTGCTGTCTCTCACATTTTGAACCCCTTACTTTCAGCAGCTGCTTCCCCGTTTCTCAAATTATCCACCAATTAATCCATACTCTCCCTTTTCGGATAGAATGTAGAGATTCACCCATAAAACTGGCAGAGGAATACGGATGTTTCTCAACTTATGCTGGGTTTATCTGAGGTTGGCCCCATCTTAAGTGGTTTGCCTTAATACTGGAACTTTGACAATCACGTAACAGATAAACTCTTGTCATCTTGAAATGATTGCAATGCCAATCATCAGAATTAGTTTTAATAGAAGCAAGGAGAATCTATTTTTTAAAAAAGTATGAAGTTTCTAAGAATCCTTCATTATAAAGATCATAGTAAAATTGGATTATTTTCTTAGTACTGAGAATAGCATGTGTTTATGATTTCAATATTTTTAAAGATTTTAATTTGAAACATAAAGAATACCTAGGTTCAATTAGTATTTTAGATGATTTTCTAAGGATTGATATTTTGCATTCTAACATTAAAATTAAATATACTTAATAGATTATTTACCTCTACCTGTACATTAAGTTTATATAACTTGGAAAGATTTTTTAAAAAATCAGGTAATTTAGTGTACTGAAGATTTCAGGGTAAATTATTTGGCCAACTAAAATTTACTTGTTTGATCACAATTTTACAGACATATTCCTTGTCAGTGTGAAGAATATTAATTTAAGCTTTGAATAAATATTACACTATTTTTTCTAAAATGGTTATTAACAATAGAAACATTTCTGTGAGTTAACCGCAAAACACACTGTTTTGAGCAAATTTACTTTAACTTACCAAAAGTAGATGTCTTTGTTTCAAACACTATACTGATTATAACATAATAAATTCATAACATTTAAACATAAAAAATGATTAGATAGAAGAAACAAAGATGCCCAAAACTCCTCAAATAGCAAATAATGAATATTTTTATCACTTTTTCTGTATGCCATTTTTTTTTTTTCACATTGTTAACAATTGCTTTAAATTCTGTTTTTTCCCACCATTACACCCTGAGCTCTTTCCAATGACAGTGAAAGTTCTTCTGAAACATAGTTATTAATATCTGCATGTTACTTAGATACACAAATATACCATAATTTACTTAATCCAATATATATTTTTGAAAATAATCTTAAAACATATTTTCCCCTAAGTATACATGACCTTTTTTCCAGTACTCTGGTGGTTTCTGATTTGCTGCAATATTTCCTTCATAGTGTTTGTGATCACAGGATTGCATGTGGCTAGGATAAACATACTTTAAAAAGGAAACTATATGTTTCTTTATATAAATGAGGTACGGAAAGATGGTTAGTTAAGAAAAGGTGGCACTGTATTTTCAAATTAGATTGAACCTCATTCTTTGAAAGGCTAAAGCTTACTTTGCTCTTTAAAATAATATTTTACCTATTCAATAGATAGGCCTAGTCACGAGAAGCATATAGGATTCTCTAGAAAGGTTATTTCTGAAATACTGAAGAAGGGCACTTAGCCCATCATTCCTTCAAATGGGGACCAGGATGAATTATTAACTACCACAGATGTCAAGGGAAGAGATGAATCTGTTTTGAAAAGGTGATGCACAAAAGTCCAAATATCCTTAAGTCAAGGGACACAAGGAATATTTGAAAAGTGTGTTCAGACATCTGAGAGCTTTGTATAGCAATTTAACTTTAGCAAATATTCACACCAGGCCTGTGCTATATAATTTAATGAAGGAATTAAAATCAAGAAGACCAATTTCATAAAATGTTACAATTTCCTATCATTATGAAATTGTCCAGCCAATTCAGCAAAAGAGAATTTGAATCCGTAAGAGGATATCTTTAATATAGTAACCATTCTTGCATACATAGACCATATGACCCAGGATGGAAAAATTATATAATGTTTTCCTTAAAATTTGTAAATATACTTTAATTATTTCTTACTAAATTTTCTTGTCACAAATACTGATGGTCTTCACTAAGTATTTACTTAAATTAGTTTCCTTCTTTGTGTTAGTGTAGTCTAGGCTGCATTAACAGATCCTTAAAATTGTAAAGGCTAAAACACAAAGTTTTTGTTTTGTTTCATTTTTTAGTTTATAGAACAGAAAAAAATAGCTGGTGGCAGGAACCTAAGCCGTCTTTAATACATGCCTTACAAGTTAGTTCTGGAAATTTTCATTCTGGTCAGCCAGAAAAGGAAAAGAGCGTGAAGCAGCATGGCGGTGTTTTGAAAATCCTGGCCTGGAAATATTAAACGTCCCTTCCTCTTCTATTTCATTAGTTAGAACTCAGTTTCAAGATCACATCAATTACAAAGAGAGGTTAGCAAATGTGGTCTAGCTGGTGCCCAGAAGAAAAGGAAAGAAATCTTTAAAAATAATTAGCAGCCTTTGTTACAAAGCTCAAAAACTATCAAAACATCACATGTACCCCATAAATATTTACAACTATTATGTACTCATAATATTTATAATTTTTTAAAATGCAAAAAAACCACAAAGAAAGCATGGCTATGTTACTTCTTAAATATTTTCCATTGAAAATATTGATATAGGCAAATGAAGGATCTATATCTATTAGAATTTTCAAAAGTCATTGGGTCATTTTAGAAAAAAAAAGTTTAAGAAGATTCATCTGACAGCTTGAGGCTCAACCTTAGCTCCCTAGAATTTGTATCATTTTGGAGACATCATCGGGATTTTCTAAATCATTTTTTCATCTGGAAAAAATTTAAAATTATACATATTCATAGTTCAGAGTTGTGGCAAAAACATTTCATTCTAATCTAATGCAAAAGAGTGATGCTATCTTCCTGTATTCACACAGCATATGTCTTCATCAATTTTCTAGTACTGCCAGTTGTTCTCAAACTTTAATGTACGTTTGAATTACCTGTGATTTGAGGAAACAATATAAATCCCATGTTTTTGCTCTCTGAAATCCTAATCCTTTGGAGCAAGAGCCTCTATTTTTCACAAGCATACAGGTTAAGTCTGATACAAATGACCCAGAAGCAAATTTACAGAGAATTAGACATCAGTGACTTTGAGTGTTGGCATCCTTCCTTATATTATTTTGTATTTCTCAAATCTAGGGCAATGCTTTCCCCATACTACGTACTTGATTAATGATTATTAAAAAAACAAATAATTGTTTGGTTTAATTTAAACATAAAATATTGAAAATTAAATTAATGGGATTTGAGAAAAGACAACTCTGCTACTTACTAAGTTTCTCATGTAATCAAGTTATGTAATGCTCTGTACTTCACTATCCACATCTGCCAGATAAGAATTATATTATCTCTTTGAATGGTGTTGAAAAGATTGGAAAAATATGTATATGTAATATTTTGCACAAGCTAAATACTAAATTCATAATAGATTTTATAACTATTCCATTTTTAGATATATTAGCTATAAATTATATAGTGCATTTATGTTTCATCTAGCTAGTTGAAAACCTAGTAATCAAAATGTATGTTTTCTACATTTACACAATTTATAAAGGGAATTTAATCAATATTTTTTAAATAGAAGTAACAATTCTTTAACAATGTTTAAAGTGTACAAAAATGTAGTGATTGGGCTAAAGATTGGTGATGTAAGGGAGAAAAGATTTCTTTTCTCACCTAAAAGATCAATTAACAAGAGAAAAACATACAAATGTATTTAATATACGTTTTACAAGACATGAGCGCCTCCATAAATAAAAACCCCAAATAACAGAGAGACCTGTGTATTTTAATGCTAAGTTTGATGAAGTGAATAGTTGTGGAGAAATATGATTGGAGGGCAAAAGTGTATTATCTAACAGTAATAAACTGGGGGAATTTAGCAAGGCCTGTTTGTCTAGATTCTTCTCTGTGTTCTTGTGTCTTCAGAGATAAGGACATTCCTTTCCTTTTGGGATAGGACGGGCACCTCTGGAATGAAGTTCTTATGACCTACATCAGGAGAAAGTCAGCTAGGTTTTACGGCCAGCCTCAGGAGAGAAGGGTGGAGGGGAAGGTGGGAGTGAACTTCCTGCTTCTGCTGTTTTCTCAAATGTCAAGTTGCTATATTTTGGGGTGCCATATCCTGAACCCCATCAGGAGATTGGGTTTGATGGTAACTTTGCAAACTTACACAGTCAACTTTGTTTATCTGGGATTCCCTTTTCTTACCTTATACAATGAAATAGTAAGTATAGATAAAGAGTAAAGTCCCTTCAATTCTAAATTCTAGAATTGTATGACCTTTCTAAAAAAATCATGTTAAATGAAATAGTATTAGATGTCAGGCAATGAAATCCTTTTTTTCTTACAAAGTAACAAAATTTAAGAATTTAATAGAAAATAAATTAAATTAAATATGCCTAATTGAATTTAGTTGAAGCTATAATTCAAGGTAAAACAAAGTTATTCTTTTTTATTTTATCTTTATAAAGTGTTATTTCTAAAGTCCCCCAAATGTCTTTGGATGAATACCATATGTTACAAATAAAAATATTTCTCTCAACAATTTCTAGATTTATGAAAGCATTTCAAAAACTAAAATTATACTCAATATAATTTGCTGGGATTATATTAAAATAACAATGTACAAGTCATTCTCAATATAGTCACTGACCCCAAAGCTATCTGGTAGTTGAATTTCCCTCAGAGGTCAATACCTAGTGTTCTCTTGATCTTTGATTTTATCACTTACAGGAAATATTGCTGGGAGGAGAATAGGGATAGTTCACTTTGGAGCTGTGAAAACATAATGATGTTCTTTTTACCTCCTTCTTATACTCAGCATGACTCATTCCAATATTTCACTGATGCTCTATTTTGTTTAATATCCAAGCAGTTTACAAACCCACATCATATACGTTATTCCTCCTCTTAATATAGTTATTTATTTTTATTACACGTAGAGAACATTCACAATTACCTCTATGTTCTGTAACGCAATTGATATTTCACTAAGCTTTCTATGATATAGTGCCATTCACTATGTAATAATTATTATAATATGTATTACTGTAAATCACAATATACATCCATGAATTTGGTAACTACATATTTACCTTTTAAAATCTACCATTTGACACCACATTGATAATTTTTAAAATTTTCATATAATTTATTTTCATATATTGACTTTTACAACGAGTCCTTTTATATTAACTTGTAACCAGATCATTTATTAAGTTAAATGCGTACTTCAAGTAGACTGAGAACCACGGAAAATTATGAATTGAATATAAATTATAAAATATAGCTCAAGCCTTTATGGAAAACATATATCATGTAGAATTTAGAAATAAATTCATATGAAACATAAAAGATAACATAGTGCATTATTTAATAAAGCAGTGAAGTATAAGTAGCATTACCTAAAACCAGGACAGTATTTCAAACTATGCAGTATATGAGCCAGGTTGGGTATGGGCAGGGATTTTTGTTTTCTTTTCATTATTTTAAAGTTTTAATATGTCTAATCCACAATACTTTAGCGTTCTCTAGTGACACTTACTGTCCCAGTATTATTTTAAAAATATAAATTACTCTTTTATTGCTAAAAAAAGTAATTTCTTAACTGCTCAAAGATAGGTGTAGACATTCTCTTTCCTACTACTTCCCCTTAACATTTGTTCCTTATTTTACTCCTCTCCTCATTATTAAATACTGCAATGTCAATATTGACATTTTAGCACAGTGACAGGTGCAGGAAAGTCATGCAATGAATATTTGTTGCATGAATAAAATAAAGCCTAATTTCCACTCAAACCATATTATTCTATTTTAGTATAATTTGAAATATAATAACTCGCTTTATACTTGATTTCCCATTACTCTTCATTATTTTTCTTTCATTTCTACTTTCAACATGTGCAATAGCCAAGAATTTTTTTTGTAAAATTTTTGTATATTTCCATTTCTTTGCATCCCCTTTGCCAGCCCTGATATATAAGCTCATGGCTCTCTGTACGTTCATTACTACATGCTGCCTGAATGCGCTTCCTGTCTGTACTCATTCTCCACGAGGTTTCCAAACATTGATAACTCTTCTCTATCTACTATCCCAAACATATGAACTTTGTCATGCAGCTGTCAGTCAGAAAACCAACAAACTAAATTTGAATAACTGTGTTATAGATTCAGGGCCACATCCTTATCCTAATATTCAAGATGCCCACAGATTCCAACATAAATTTAAAATTCTTTGGGGTATCCATTTATTTTCTCCCTAATATGACTATGCTTTATTAGGTATGTCCATGTGGTGAGGCCCACTCATCTGCCACTTGACTCTGCCTCTCATTGTGATCATTGCATCCACTTGCCATCTGGTGGTTAAGCACTGCCATTTGGCCTCTGTTGTTTCAGGATTTTATCTTATCTTTTGCTACACTTAAGCCAAGTGCTGTGACACCTTTCCAATGCCATCAGCCTTTACCTACAAAGGAGAACATCCCCTGATCTTTTTAGTAATATGAGTGCTCCTTTCCTCAGTGAAAACCTTATGGTTTTAAAAATAACATGTCCCTGAGGCCTCTGGTGACATATTATCTTTTACTGCATCTTCCAGCTGTAGATAGTAAATCCATTCCAGCATGGCCAATTCCTTGAGCCTTTTATTTCCTTCGTTCACCATTTCTTACTACAACTTTGGCATTTCAACTTTAATCAAAATTGTTTATTACATTTTACATTCTTTTAGAAGCCATACTAGTAGCAAATTCACTCCATTTCCTTCCTAGGGCATTAAATTGTGTATATTGGGCTGGGCACGGTGGCACGACCTGTAGTCCCAGCTACTCAGAAGGCTGAGGTGGGAGGATTGCTTGAGTTCGGGAGTTCTGGTCTGTAGTGCGCTGTGCCTATCGGGTGTCTGCACTAAGTTTGGTATCAATATGGTGACCTCCCAGGAGCGGGAGACCACAAGGTTGCCTAAGGAGATGTGAACTGGCCTAGGTCTGAAATGAAACAGGTCAAAACTCTTATGCTGATCAGTAGCAGGATCGCGCCTGTGAATAGCCCCTGCACTCCAGCCGGAGCAACATAGCGAGACCCTGTCTAAATAAATAAATAAATAAAAATAAAATAAAATAAAATTCCTGCATCTTGGGAGAGTGCTTGAAGTCAATCAACTCTTCCCTTTTCAGTTTTACACGCTGATGTCACTGATCCAGCACCCTTAGATCTACTCACATACATATTCCCCCTACCTCTACTGGTACATGCTGTTTAAGTTTCCTAACTCCTTTGGAGTAGAGTCTTTTCCTCTTTGTCAGACCTTTCACATCCATCTATATTATACTGTGAATTAACCCTCCTTATAGGCCTAAGGAGGGCACTCCAGACTTGTGGGAAAATGTTTCTGCGTTTTTTTCCCAGCAAATGGTGAGTTCTAGTTCTTGTAAGGAAGGATGGGTTATTTTTCCAGGCTCAGAAGTTTTAGAGAAGTCTGGGGAATCAAAATCTTTGAGGACATCTCCTAGATATGTTCATTTCATGTATCAAAATCACACGTTTTCCCAGCGAGGGCCATTTGTAAAGCTCAACCACATAGCTGTTATTATGTCTTCACCTTAGACTTCAGATTTCTTTGCCCTTCTGCTGCAGGAGAGAAGGGCTTCATTTACCTTGCAAGGAAACCCTCTGGTCTTCACTGTTGGTTTTCAATCATTTATTAATTTTATTCAGTATTTCATTATTTTCTGTTAAGTATTAGTGCAGTTCAGCAAAAAGCATCCAATTCCATTGTCTTTTCAGCTATTATTTCGCCCAATAAGTTTTAAATGCCTGGTATACAACACTTGTCCTGTTTTGTAGCCACTGCTACTGTCCCAATTCACCAGCAATGATTGTTGTCACAGCTGGACTTCTACCTTGTGCCAGAGACTGTTGATACTGAGGTTCTCAATGCCAGCTGGGTCATGTTTGATCCAGCTCCAAAGTCTCATCTTATAACCTTCTCCAGGGACCACTCTCAGTATCACCTGCTGCAGTTGTGTTTTCTAGAAGCAGATGCTGAGATGGAACTTGTGGTGCACCATTGACTAGGGATCAATATATGTGAAAGAAGGGGGAAGAAATAGGGTTGAGCAGAAGGAGAAGGTGAAATTTAATGTAGGCACAACATAGCCACAGCTAACCTGGCAGAGGTCTCTCCTATACGAATTGCTCACCTGCATTGTCTCATATTAAACTGGAACAACTGGGCATTTATACCTTTGTCTTCTTCAGTCATCAGAAGTAACCTCCTTCTGAGAAAAGCATGCCCTCTTCACAGGTAGCTCTCTGAGCCTGATGCATACACTAAAGGAGCTGAGAGCTGAAGGGTGTCTGCTGACCTCATTCCCTGATACATTTCTATGTCAAGCACAAGGTTAACTCAGCCTTGAGAAGAGCCAACAATTATTGCATGGGGAGAGAAGTATAATTAGGTAAGCAGAATTCCTATGAGGGTGCAAGTTCACAGAACCAAGGGATAATTTGGTTTTAACAATAAGGAATTAGTCAAAAGTATGAGCTTCTAGAAGACATTGGTCTTAATTTAAACATGGGCTGTAAAATCTCAACAGCAGGAATTTTAAATTTTGAGAAATAAATGTGAGTGATAGTTCATGAAAAAAGCAATAAAAGATATAATCCAAAAGGAGGGATTCACTACATTTGAATCTAAACCCATAATTTCTCACAACACAAGCTCACCTTTTCCCGTCTCCACCAAAAAAAGAGCTTGTCATTTTTTATTTCATTAAATGGGATCCCTGTCCATCAGTTTCTCAGGCTTGGTAACCCTGGGTCATCCTTAAATCTTTCTTTCTTTCGTAATGAATCAACAAAAAATTCCTGTTTCATGTGTGTCTAAATACCACTGAGTCTGTCCACTTCCCTTCCTTATCAATGTCACTAGTTTAAACCCCCACTGTGCCTCACCTCCTAACTTCTTTCCCTGCCTCTTTAATTGAATCCCTATAAACTGTTCTTTATCATCTAGTATAACAATTCTCAACCTTTTAGGACTTATGATCCCCTTGAACTCTTAAAAGCCAAAAAGCTTTTGTAGAAATAAGTTATATGTGCTGTTATTTACCATATTTAATATTAAAACTGAGCAATTAGAAAACATGTGTTTATTAATTCATTTATATCTAAATTTAATAACCCCTTCCATGTTAGTAACATTTTATGAAAAATAACTACATTTTCCAAAACACAAAAAGATAGTGTGAAGAATGGCATTGTTTTATAATTTTGCAAATTTCTTAAATGTCTGCCTTAATAGAAGACAGCTGGATTTTCACATATGTTTCTACATTCAAACTGTCGTAAAATTTTGTTTTGTTTAAAATATATAAAGAAAACTCAGGCTCAACAGATATATAGGCAGGAAGGGGAGGGGTATTTCAGTAATTGTTTTAGATAACTATGGATATTCTTTTCTATATCAAAACTTGACAAGTGATAATTTTTTAAAGGTTAATTTTAGCATGAAATCTGAAGACACATACATAAAATTTCCCTACTATATCACATTAAAATCCATTGATCTACCTTGTACACGGAATGAGTTATTTTCCCATGCATGGTTTTGTAATATAATGCATTGCTCATTTGAAATATATTGGTTCACTGAGTTATAGAAATCTTCCAAAAGTTGAAAATTTCCCTTATACAATTTTAGGAGATCAAATTCGTTAATATCACTACTGATATCATCAGAAATATTCTAATTATTAGGGAGCTGTCATGCTCATAGAATTGGATAGAAGTTTATCAAAAATTTTATTTTTGTTTAGAAGTTCAACTTTTATCACAAACAATAAATAATCTCCTTTGTTTTCCTCAAAGAGATAGATATAGTTCATTTATTTTCAAAAATGTCTGCAACATACCCAGACCTTAATAGCTGTTATTTGTCTGTCCATCCTTCTTTCAAGTAAAATTTGAATTGCGTGAAAAGAAGTGGCTAGGGCAGCTTGGAACCTAAACACTTGTGTGTTCTCTTGAGAGAACCATCATTCTTCAATATGCACCAAATATTCTCTATGTGGACATCCCATTTCATCACAGACAATATTAAAATAACATACAGATTGAGATTTAAATAAAATTTAATTTTACCACTTCACCAAGGACATTCTTAGGTGAAACCGGTATTTTGTTTGCTCTTGTTTGTTCATTCATTTGTTTTGTTTTTCTGCAAGTGCATAGTAGTAAAGGATATAATAATACAGGTACAATTTTTTGCCCCTGCTTTGATTTATACTGAGAAACTAGGGGTTTTACCTACCATTACCTTATCAGTGTAACTATCACCAAAGTAAAAATTTAAATAATGCCTGAGAATTGCTAGGAAACTAGCTTTGACATCAAAGTTCCCTCTAAGGTTTCATGGACCACACTTTGAATATCAATATCCTAGTAGATAATTTTCAGATATGTAAAATTTTCACTTCTCTTTGTTTAAAGCCATTTGTATTGCTATTACAAGACAAATGACTTTATTTATACAATAGGATATTATTAATTAATACTTTTTCAGAATAAAAGAGAAAATATATAGACCTATCACAATGCCTGGTTAAGAGTAAGCAACTCCCAGTGTTCAGAATTAATTATTATTAACCAATGTTTACAACACTGATATAGAGGGAATGGCACCAGAAGTCTGAGTGCTTTACTTTTACTGCCATGACTCAAAACATCACTTCTGCTCCAACCCTGCTTAACAAACACTTCTGCCCACCTTGGGAATCCAATCCATTGGATATATTTTTTTTATCTGAGGCCTTTTTGGACAGGAATATAATCAAAAAAACAAAAATGTTATTTTTTAAAATGTCTGATTTTATCTTCCTGAGAATAAAACTTACTCAAATTAAAATAACAAAATTCTTACTTCAGTTATCAACTGTTTATTTCGTGAATACTTTGCTTTCAGAACTCATAATTGTGTTAGGAATTTATAGAGAAAGAAAGTATGCTCAAAAACAATATCATATCTTCAGATTATAAAATCTAATAAAATGAAGCATGCACTAATAATTATTTCATAAACCATAGTAAAACATCGATAAGATATGTTATTTAAAAGGATCATATTAGTCTCATTTATAAGTATTAATTCTCTAAGGAAATGACATTAAGTATCCATGTAGGCTCTATAGAAACTGAGGCACAAAGGGGTCACTTGACTTGCCAAAGGTAACTAGATAGGGAGGGGTAGAGGTAAACATCGAAATTGGTTCACTAACTGTAACTTATTTGCTCTTTCTTCTAAACTATACTGCCAGACCAATTGATTTGATTTATTGCTCTTCTCTAATATTATTAGAATAAATTAAAGTTTACTTGAATATACTACAGTATTTTCCACACTTATTTATTTATTTTAATAGCTTTTTTAGACTGAAAATTCATTTTTTAACATATCTTACTTCTATTTGTCCAGATTATTTGGCATTTTTAACTTTAATAATACTATGATGATAATGTGTAGAAAAAGTTAATATTTAATAAAATCATTTTATAATTTTAAATAGACTTCCATAATTTTAATTTGCTTTTAAATAAGTCTCTGTAATGGTGCTTATTGATTTAAACAAATAGAAGTATGTTTTTACAAACATATATTAGAATTTTTCAGTCAATTATTTAAGAAAATTCAATTCAATTTAATTAGTAATTTTTTCCAAATAGAAATAACATAAAATCAAATAATAACTATATTGCATTAAAGTCATTTTAAAATCCATACTGTACAATACTTTCTAACTGACATAGTCTCATGAAAAACCAAGCAAAATTATCATTATAAAAAAAATCATTTACTTACAAGTTTATGAAACATTAACCCACTTGGGTAATTTGGTCAAGATTTTTTTTTTAAAGTAATTAAAATAGAAAGTTCCTGCATTATGAAATAAAACAGCAATATTAGTTTGACTTTCTCAGTAATTTATCTTGGTTATTATTATAAGCAATTGAGAATGACAAACAACTTAGTCTGAAATATGTGGTGTTTAAAAGTTATAATAATAAGGTGTCATTCTGAGAGTTAGTTAAAAAAAATAAAATCCTCACGTAAATTTATGTGATTAGGAAAATAAATCAAGGAATTGTGGACCGGATATCACTAAACAGTTTAGGAAATTCCAAAATTGCAATCATGATATTATGAGTATAATATCAACAATATAAAAAAACACATATTTTTAATATGCAAAGCAGAAATCTAATTCATCACCTTCTACCTTGTTGATAGAAAAATCATGTGAAGGAAGAAAGTTCAACCTAATGGAAAAGTGAAAATAGTTGTCAAAATCCATCCAAAAACTCTCCACAGATTAAAGTTCTTTTATCCACATGGCAGATGTGTCCAAAATATGAATGATATAACAACACTCATTCTTGCTTTTGGCACATGGACACTTTTTTTTATTGTTATGCTGGTTAACTGTAAGCTTGTCTCTTAGAAGAATATGTATTGATTTGCCAGTCAAAGAAATTGATTCTCTCGACAGTTTCTTCCCTTTTATGAAAGAATATACTGATAAATTTGTATAGATCAAGTTTATAAGAAGACATCAAACACCAATTATTGCATCTGGAAAAAATCAGTTTCTGAGATGGCAGGCCGAATGGCCAATCTGGGACTGAGTTAGGTTTATCATGGGGAAAACTGTGCCACAGGAGTTGTTAAAGGAAGTCAGCTGGGTTGACACACCATACCTCATAACTTCTCTCAAATGCAGTTTTTATTGTAATTGAACAAAGGCAAATAGCAAAATACTAGACAGAATTTAAGTACAGTACCTAAAATTTTGTATTTAAAAATGAATGGAAGGCCGATAATGAAACTAGATGAAATAAACTTGTTTTGAGTGTCTAAGGTGTACCAGAGTGGTTATATTCATTATTTCATCAACCCTTCAAGACTACCCTAGAACATTTGGTATTATTTGTTAACTCCATTTTACAGAAAAGAAAACCGAAATACAAAGACTGGAGTAATTTTGCCAAATCATCCAAAAAGTGAACAGTAGCTATGTAGATGATTCCCTTGTCTGTCTTGTTCCAAAACTCATGCCATTTCCACTGTACTAGGGGTTTCTCAGAATGAATTGCTAAGATTAATATATTAATGACAACTATTTCTAAAACTGGAGATAAAACAGGTACTAGTTTTACAAAATCAAATTGGTATCATAAACTCACTGTGTTACAGATTCAAGATTTACTCACTTGATTTAGGATGAAGCTTTCAAAGTCTTACCATTTATTATAATTATTTAGTGATGTAAGAAGCCCTTCCAGACATTTCTTCTGACTACTAAAATTAAACATTCCTGAAAACATGGTACTCTAGAAATGTCAATTGAACTGTAGTTTTGAACAGGTGACAGGAAAATGTCTAGATGAATAATAAGGAGGACTTTTGGGGGGAGGTAAGTAATTAATGTTAATTTGATGATAAATTTCATGTAATATGAGTTAAATAAATGGAAACTAATGAGGCAGTTGAAAAAATGAGTAAAATAAACTAACTTCAAGATCTAATTCAGCCACAGTTTAAGAAGACAGATTTCTATTTTTAACATTCAAATGAGATGTTCAGCAAAGAAGATAATCACTTGACATGTCATTACTAGATGAGAAAGACAGACAATTGATGACACTGTTTCGGTGTTTAACATTACACTACATTTTTTCTCCACCAGCAATAACCATTATACATGTATGGACTATACATAAACTGAAAACTGTTGTGAATTAGAAAAAGTAACTTATGGAATATCTCTATATTTTATTTATACAAAGCAAGGAAAAAATAGAAAGTAGACACTTAAGTAATTCAAATACTAATATTAACACATTTAAACTATGGTATGAGTGTGGAGAGTTGCATAATTATCCCTCAATATGTCCACATCATAATCTTTAGAACCTGTGAATGTTACTTTATATGGCAAAGGATTTGAGAATGTGATTAAGTTAAGGATCTTGAGATGAGGAAATTATCTTGGATTATCTGGGTGTCCTCTAAATGTAATCACAAGGGTCTTTATAAGAAGGCCAAAAGAATGAGGTCAAAGGAAGATGCAAAAAATGGGACAATAGAAGTCAGAAGCTGGAATGATGTAAGGAAGGGGGCTTGAGCCATGGAATGCCAGCAGCCCCCCAGAAGGTTCAAAAGGCAAAACCACCATGAACTGATAAATATATGAGGTGATGTGTACACTAACTACCCTGGCTAGATTGTTATACAACATAGATATGTATAGAACAATCAAATTGTGTCCCACAAATATGTATAATTGCAATGTGTCAAATAATAAATGAATATTTTTGAAAATAAAAAAAAATAAAAGACAAGGCAATGGATTGTCTCCTAGAGCCTTCAAAAGGAACCAGTCCTATAAACAACTTGACTTTAGCCCAGTGAAATTAACTTCAGACTTCTGGCTTTCATAACTATAGGAGAATAAATTTGTCTTGTTTTAAGCCAATAAATTAGTGATAATTTGTTACAGCAGCAATGGGAAACTAATGCACATGTATGTGAAATGTAACATTCAAAAATACAAATAAAAATCTGTTTTTTTTTTTTTCCAGAATGGAATTTGGAATTACATGATGCAAAGAAAGAAAGAGAGGCAATTCTTGGGCTGGGTGCAGTGGCTCATGTCTGTAATCTTAACACTTTAGGAGGCCGAGGAGGGAGGATTGTTTGAGCAAAGAAGTTTGAGATCAGCCTGGGAAACATAGTGAGACCCCATCTCTATAAAAAATAGAAAAATTAGCCAGGCGTGGTGGCATGCACCTGTAGTCCCAGCTACTCAGGAGGCTAAGGCAGGAGGGTTGTTTGAATCCAGGAGTTTGAAGTTTCAGTGAGCTAGCATGATGACACACACACACACACACACACACACACACAGAGATAATTCTATATTATGGATTTGTCTAAAACAACTTAAGTCTTTACTCAGCAGGTACTAGAATTTTCTGGAACAGAAACAGCATTCCACCAGAACATTCCATTGCTTTGTGATGTGATGTTGAGAAAGCCCAGGAGATTTAATCCTGAATTATAAGGAAGGAGGGTAGAAGAACTTGTTATAAAAAGAACTAAAATAGAAGGCACTAGATAACCACTGTAATTTTTCAAAAACATAAGGCTCATGAGGAAGTTTACTTCGTCTTTCTCAGAAAGGGTAAAGAAGAGTAATAAGAATATTCAAAAGTGTTTCATAGAAGGAAACAACATTTAGCCTTCATTAATTTGAGTCATCACAGTGTGATTCCCTATAAAGGGAAAATGGGAGATTTTACATAAAACCAATGTGGACTGTCAGCTTTTTAATGGAAATGTGTATTAAAGAGTTGAATCTATTGAACTTTATTAAAACTACTAATTACTACTGCATATTTAATGATTCAGAAGGGTTGACTGACAGAGTCAGAAGACAGCAAGGAGACAGCTTTTGGGAAATTAAATACCTACTAAGAAACTTAAGGATTTAGTCATAGGGAAGATATTTCCCTTCCTTCCCGTATAGAAAAATATATCTAAGAGATATGGCTGATTTCAAACATAAAGTTGGTAAATGTCACTTGCATTTCTGTAAGACATTTTTATATACAGCATTGTATATCCCTAAAAGAACTGGAGAATAGCTATTAAGGACATAGAAGAGGATATTTGCTTAGGGGAACGTTAAGGATAATTCTTTTTAGCGAAAGTTTAAGGGAAATAAGAGTTAATAAGCACCCAGTAAATGTCAAGCTCTCTTCCATTTCATAGCATATTTTACTATTCACTAGATCTCCAAAATATGATTATTGAAAGAGTGACCCACAGTGACAATGGTAAATTAAGAGATTTTGAAAATCCTCTCCTCCATAAAAGTAATGAGAACACTGGCAAAAATTGTCAGAATCAACTTTTTCAGAATTCTGGAAAAAAAAGGCTTACAGCATTCTGGTATTATTTATTCAAGAAATACAACTGAATCTCCATAATAATAGCAAGCTTGTGGTATTTTAACTTGCCTTATTTCCAGCCTTTCCTCCGACCCGGTGTCTGTGGTAGCCTTGAAAGCCAACAGCCTCCAATTGCTGTAAAAACCAGCAACATAACAGCCACTGGAGGGGGGATAATGAGTTGGAGCTCCTTCAAAGCCCATTTGCCCAAAATTGTTATTTATTGACCTTTCTGATGATTTTCATTCACAAGGTTGTCTTCATTTGACCTGACTGGGAGCTCACCCAGGGCAAAGAGCCTTTTTTTCATGGGGCATTTTTAAAACAGGAAGAGTTTGACAGTGAGGATTCCCGAAGTAGTAAATAACATTTGGGGCAAATAATAGGTTAACTGAAAAACTTTTTAAAAAAGATTTGAAATGAGATGTTCATAGGAGGCTTTGAAAAATCTCCAACATATTCCCTGGAGTCTGGAAGGATATATGCATTCATAGACTGTTTTCATGCCCAGGGCTGGGCACATGCACAGAATAGTCCTGAAAAAGCCCTAAGCATTCACCTCTTGCTAACTTTTAGACTCTGTGCAAGCAGGAAGTGAAGGCTAATACAGAATTGTAAACTGCCTGCCAGATCATTGAAAGCATGCCCAACACACACACAAACACACATACATGCGCACACACACACCCCTTGGCAAAGACTGGAAGATTTATTGATTCCTCTAGTCTAAACATGAAGTACATTTGTTTCATATACACATTATACACATAGTCTGAATTTAATTTTATACAACATTTTAAATAATTTTGTGCGTGAAACAAAATTTTGACTGCAGTTTGACTGTTACCTATCACATAAAGTCAAGTGTGGAATTTTCAACCTGTAGTATCATGTCGATGCTCATAAATTTCCAGATTTTGGAGCATTTTGGAAATTGGATTTTTGGATTGGGATGCTCAGCCTGCATTATTTGTACTCTGTGATAAACCTGTGCCAAACTATTTATCATGGAAATTAGCTGATCCTTAGTTAAATCCAGTTATTTCTTAGGTTAGTCATTTTCCATAAGTATTATATTTTTAGGAGGCTTTAAATCTTCCAATACCCTTGATCATCAATATCATTTTCACCATGACTTATTTACATAAAGTAGTTTAATCTTATCAACAATTCCAGTGTTACCCCATATAACAGTATGATCATGATACAGTTTAGTTTTAATATATTGCAAATCGGGAAGAATTACACAGGTATTCACTATGACTTCCCAACAGAATCAGCCTGTGCCTGTATGCTAAGTCCTTAAAATTGGTGATGATTTGGCTATTTCTGGGTTTCAAGTCATTTTGAGACAAAGATAGTCACCTGTCACATCTTACAGGATTGTACTGAAATTGATTTCCATTGTGTGCTGTTATATAGTAGGGCCTACCTCCCTCATATGAGAACACAGGTGTTTAGAACAATTCCTATCCCTGCTAACTGCACTGCTTGGATATGTCTTATTTTGATATAGTCTTGGGGCAAGAGCAGTCATCGTTCATTGATATAAGTTTCCAGTGCCCCAAGAGAGTTTTATGTTTGGAGGTCCACAAGATGCCTTTTAATGTGCCCTTTGAGCTTCATTAGCTGGGAAGGAGGGCCAGTGTCCCATGGTTAATTCAGCCTCCACCTCTATTAAAATAGTCAAGAGGCCCTATTGGGTCAGAGTACAGGCTCTTTCCCAACATGGAGTCCTAACATTATCCAGCATTATTTGTCGAGTCTGTCTGACTCGCTTCATTATCTCATTATCACCTCATTATCTTTTCAGGCTAATTTCTATCCCTTGCCCTCCTCTTAGAAAATAATTCTCTCAAATCTCCTTGTTCTGGTAAACAAATTATTTTCCACTACCTACCACTCCTTATTAAAATTAAGTTCAGATTTTCCCATGATGTCTAGACCAACACCTATATTCCCCAAATCCAATTTTCATCCAAACTTTCATCTTAATCCCATCAACTCTCATATAAACATATTCCTCCAATTTGATCGTAGCCCTGTTAGGCCTTCACCAACAGATTTGAAATTATAGTTCACTGGGCTGTCATCTCAAGAAGTCTCAAAGAGATTTTTTCTCCATCCCTGGCCATTTTATTTGCACATGTGCTATGGCTTTGGGTACCCAGCTAGAGGTCAGGCCAAGGCACCCTGGTCCCTTTACCAATGCTCATCCTGATTAATTTGCTCCTGGTGATTCTAGTTTAGATTTCTTATCTCATCTTTTCCTTCGGGCTTTTGAAATTTCTCCAAACTGTGTTAAATAGAGTGTATTTGTTTAGGCCCTTAAAGGACCAGCAAGGTCTCCTACCAGTCTACCTAACCTCTAATAGTGCTGCATTAAGACATTCATTTCAACTCCATCAATGTCCACCTTATTTCAATCCATTTCTAAATAACCCTTTAAATATTTCTAACCCCAGTCTTTTTCCATTCTTTTGTGAATCACTCTAATTTTCTTAGTATCTGTAAAATCTATAAGGGGAAGCTGAAACAACACCTCGGATATGGCTTTTGAACTGTTGCTTGATTTTACAGCAGTAAGTTTACATGGGGTGCTCATGCAGAAGATGCCCACTTAATCACTACATTTACCATGACCTGAGTAGGCGGCATAATAAGTGGATGAACACTTGATCATCATAAAGCCAATTCAGCATGGCTTGTATTGCAGCAAATGAGCCACTCTTTCTGGGGACTTTCATTTGGCATTTAAAGGAGGGGAAGGACAATTCCCCTTCTCAGGGTTAAAGAACTTTACGGCAGACTTTATCTAGTCCACTAAGCTAGGTGTCTTCTTAAGGACAACCTACTTCATTTGGACCATGTATAGCTGTCTGTGATTGTTCAGTAGTCAGCTCTGAGTATGGCATCAACTCAAATATCCTTCTCCATTTTGCAACATTCAAAACCAACGAGTTTGTTCCTTTTCTAACTAGATGCTCTGGCAGTTTTTAATTTTAGTCTCATTTTTATTATTATTATTTTATAAATTAAGATTTTTCCTCTTCAATATTTTGAGCCTAGAGATGTTCCATGGTTCATCACTTTTCATAATTAAATTTCCCTTCAATCTTTTACACCCTGGCAATATCTGATTTGGATTGGACTATTTTGATTGACTATTTCCCGCTGCTGGATGATTATGAGTGAGTAAGAAACCATCATCTTTTTTAAAAAATTCTTAATTTTTTGAAGTTAAACACAAGACTAGCTGACTCAAGGAAAGAATTTAAGAATTTTTTGTAAGATGTAGATTTTTTTTGGCTTAAATTCTATCCTAGAAAAACACAAAATTATTTTTAGCTTTATACAGTAAATTAAATTGACATTATATAGATTCTGGTGATGGTAAAGTTCTATATAAAACCAGTCATGTAACTAAGTGATGGCTACCCCACCCGTATTACGTATTTTCAGTACCATAAAAAAACAACAAAAAACAACTCCAAAACACTAGTATTTAAAAAGTTGAAAATTAAAAATTTCTTATTTAAGAATAAGAAAATACATGAGCTACCCTATTTCCTCTAGGTTCAAAACGCTGCATCTACATATTCATATAAAAGCATGTAAAATCCTTCAAAACAGAAGCCAAAACTCTAATCCAAGTTTTTAGGTATGTGCTGCAAACTATTAATTTAAGAACAAAAGCATTATATAAATCCATGAATTTATTGGTTATTTGGAGGCATGTCTTAAAATATAATACATAAATTAAACAAAGAACAAGGTTTTATAAGAATAATACTAAATTCAGATTCATGAGAGTAAGCTCAACAATTTTAAAGCTATAGATATTATTTGTAGTAGAAAATAACAGAAAAATATATTTCCTTGAAAACGTTGCTGAGGAAGAATTATTATACACAAATTATATCACAGGGAAGTGAAAAAGCATTCCTACAAAACCGATGCTTTAAACAATATTTTCCCTTTATGAAAGTCCATCTTCTTGAAAAGGCTTCTGTGGCTGTGAAGAGTTAAATGATTGGCAACATGAATCAGGAAAATCACAACTCTGGGAATAAGGAACACACCAATTTTTTAGGACTTGTTTTCTATAGCCTCACCCAGATGGCAAAACAATTTACATTTCCCAGTAAATCAACAGACCAGAAGTGCCTTGTGTTTAGACACTAAATTTCTCCTTGTATCAAATGTTTGCAATATTTTGTGAGGTCAAAATGTTTCTTCAGATTAATCAGTTATAACAGAAATGTTAATTCTGTGCATTTTGTTCAATATACTCAACATGGCTATTAAGTAATTATGTACACGAGTTTAAGGAGATTAATGTACTTTTGCTACTCTAAAGATTTTAATATGCATTAAATGATAACTTTTAATTTCATTTGAACTATGAAAGGTAAGGTTAAAGTATAAATGTTCATTGCATTTCACTATTAATAAGTTGATTTGTAACCTAGTCCATCTGCATTTATCTCTATTGCCACCTTCCTTATTTTATTTGTAGCCACCACTAGATTATGAACTAATTTTGTTTCTAGATCCTGGCATAATGCTTGACATATGGTCAGAATGTTTACAGATATGTATATATTTATATATATACACATATGAATACATTTATAATATATAATAGCATATAATACATTAACATTATATATTAATAAGTATATAATTATTGTATAAATATTTTAATGTATATCATTAGTGTTATATACTATATAATATGGTAATATTACACAATAATTGTTAAATGCCTGAGAATAATGGTAATTATGACATTTTTGTGCTTTTTACTTCAAGGTTTATAATTGACAATTATGTGGACCAAGACTCTGTGATCCCTTATAGGGTCAATGTCATATCATTTCAGAAGGCCTAATTATCCCAATTAAAATGGAAATAAAATTGTAGCTGCTAATATTATGAATCCTTTCTGTGTCCAAAATATTGAGCTATTTCAGAAATCATTTCCAATGCCCAAATACAGCACCTAAGTTATCCTATTTAATTTTTGCTGAAACATTCATACATGCTTCCCCAAAATACATGCCTATTCTAGATAATATTGGAAAACTAACTTTGAGAAGCTATTAGGATTTATGGCAACACTTTTAACTTGGTATATAATATATATGATTTAGTCAGTGTTCTAATCATTACTAGTTTTCCCTGCTTTATAACGTGCAATGCCACTCACCTGTTTTCATACACGAAATCAGTAATTTGTGTAGGCTGCAAATCTTAACACCAAAGATTTGTGAATATAACAGAGCTATAAGAATGAGAAAAACAAAACTATTGACTGAAACTGCACAAAACATCACCAGATAATTTAGATAACACTGTTTATTTTTCAACACATAGTTATGAATGTTGAATATCACATGGTAAATTAGAAAAATAAATATCTAGTTATTCTATAGTTATTATAGTTTTATATAAAGAGAGTAGGGAACTAAAAGATTAAGAAATATATATTGAATCCTATGGATAGTTTAAAGACAGAGACACAACTAAAATATGTCTTTCCTCAAGTATAGTCAAGCACACTGTGTCATGGAAACTCACTATCACCTAAACTTACATATCTAATTTAAGTAAGAATATTTTTAAATTCAAAATAATATACACACATGGGGGTAAACATTCAAAATTATGAAAGGTTATGATGTAAAAACCAATAACTTCTTAATCTGCTCCCATTTTTAGCCCACGTCTTTGGCAGTAATCAATTTTGAATGTTTGTTTTATTCATTTCTAGGGAATAATATCTCAAACTAGATAGTATTCTTAAATCTCTGTTGATACTAATTCCCTATTCTTTAACTCACAGTGCTCTGTCTACCAACTTACATTGTCTTCTCCAAATTTTCTTAGTTTTAACTTCTGTTTTTAGTTATTTTGGTAAATTTTAAAATTATAAAAACACGTCTATGTTTTAACTTCTCCAGTAGGGTTTTAAGGTCCTACAATATGACAGGAGGAAGTAATTGCTCTAATACATCATCTCTCACCACTTCCACAACACAAATGGTTAGCCATATCATTAATGTTATATTGCTAAAATTTACAGCTATAAATTTTCTATTGTCTAAGTTTTGAAAGTTAAAAATTAGTAAACATAATTATCTTTCTATAATTTTTAAATTTCAAGAAAATGTAATCCTAGTTCACAAAACCATATGTATCGTTCAAAAGAGGACATTCCAAGCATCAACATCAAATGAATTTTTATTTAATTTTATCATACATTTCATAAGTATGTCCCATTTTAACTTACTACATAGTTTAAACACAAGTTTATTAAATGGCTTTTTATTTTCTACGTAATTTCTATTTGAAGTGCTTTCTGTTCTTGATGCTTTTTTGTTTTTGTTGTTCACAAAAGGATGTATGGCATCACTGTAACACTAAGATCGTCTAATATCCCAACAAAAATGTTGATTGAATTTATATAATTAGATTCCCTAGCCCTTTAGACTACTGTGTTGGCAGAATTCTAAGATACCCTCAAGATTTCTGCTCCTGGTATAATATTCTGGATAATACCCTTCCCTTAAGTGTGAGTGGAACTTATGATATAATGGGATATCACTTTTATGATTTTATATAAGGAAAAAGATTTTGAAAGTGTAATGAAGTTCTTCATCGGTTAAATTTAAATTAATCAAATGGAAGAGTATCCTGCATGGCCCCTTCAAAAGATCAGGGAGATTTTAATCAAGATAGATTATATTCTGCCAGTCTTAAAAGAGCAAAATGTCATGCAGAGTTGTCCATGTGGCAGGAAATAGCTGACAGCCTCTAGGAGTATAAGCATCACAGTTGCCAGCCAGCAAAAAAGCAGGGACATCAGTCCTATAACTGAAAAGAATTGAATTTTGCCAGGAACCTGAATGAGCTTGTAAGAAGACCCAAGATGGGAATCCAGTCCCTGTCAACACCTTAATATATCTGCATTATGAAACATTGAGCAAAGCATCCCCTCGGGCCCTAACTAGACATTTGACCTATAGAATTATGAAGTAATAATTTAATTTTTTAATTGCCTAAATTTGTGGTAAACTGTTACACAGCAATAATAAATTAATATAACTAAGTTTTGTGTAATCTGAATAAATAATCAAGATTATAAGTCTTTGTAGTGTCTTTATTTTGTTTTTTCTAATTGTACACGAATTTTGCCTGGGAGTAGGTTTTAGTTACAACATCATCTTCCAACAGTATTTCATCATTTTCATCTATCATCTAATGTTTTTGGTGTCAATATGTTTCTTGCTGTACAGCAAATGTTATCATTGCATAGACCCCCAGTCTACTATTTATCTGGGATTCAAGACTCTATATGGCAGTTCTTATTGATACGGTGAAAATTGGTGAAGCATTTTAGCCTTAAGACTTACTATATGTTTTCTTAAGTTTCTGGTACTTTTTTAAATCATGTCTTTATTTCTTAGTTTCTGTTTTCACTACACTTTCTTATTGGAACTATAAAAGGGATAGTGGCCTTTTGAATATATATTCCATGCAGTTATTTATTTTTTCTATATTTTCTCAAATTCTTAATTTTTGTTTGTTGGTTTGGTGTGTGTGTGTGTGTGTGCTTTGGTTCTACACTGTGGAAAATTCCCCTTCCAGGAGGAAATACTATTTTTCCAGCCTTTTAAAATTTTTTAAAAATTCCCCAAATTCAGTTTTTTTACTGAAATGCATGAATGTTATCTTCTGTGCTCTCTCTTTTTATATTAGCTTGTTCTTTTATACATAGAAAAACATTTTTTTAATCTCTGAGGATATTAGTTTCTATCATCATTGTCATCACCACCACCATCATCATCATCACTACAATCATTATCATTTTAAAGTTCTCTTCTCTGTCATAATTGTTTTCACAGCACCCATGTAGCAGTTTATTCTACTTCTCCATCTCTGTGACTTATTTTTATGCCAGAATTTTTGCCCAACATCTAGTTGTCCTCACTCGCCTATTTATAGTTACAAATGCATAAACACATGGGTTAAAATAGGTATCTTATATGAGTTTCTTCCATTTTTATTTCCTCTTCTAAGATGTAGTACACTGTGAAAATCATCGTTGCATGGGCCACTCGTGATAGGATTTGTCTTAAACTTATAAAGATGAATTAAACATACATAATAGCAAATACATATTTATCTTTTGATTTATTCACACTCTACTTTAGAAATCCTATAATTACCAGATACTGATTTCTTATACATGTGTATACAGATGTGTATATGTTATACAAATATGAATATCAAATATGCCTGGTCTGGTATATTTGAAGCAGTAAATCTGTTATATGGGCTACAGTGACAAAACTCTATCAAATACTTTGACATGGATTATCTTGTAAGACAGCTCTAGATTACCTGAATTTTAATTATTTCTACATTTTTATGTTCTGAAAGAATAATCAAAATGTTTTTATTTATTTCTTTGTAATGAAATTTTATTTTAAAATGGTTTTGGATTTACAGAAAAATTACAAATACAGTACAGGTAGATTCCACTATATTAACATTATTTTTAATATTTGCTTTAGTATACATTTTTCACATTTAATAATTCAATACTAATACATTATTATTATCCAAAGCCCCTATTTTTTAGAGTTCTTTAGGTTGCACATAATATCCCTTTTGAAATTTTTATCTGCATAGATATAGAAGGTACAAGTGGTTTTTTGTTATGTAGATAAATTGTGTAGTGAAGTCAGGGCTTTTAATGTACCCATGACCCGAATAGTGTATGTTGTACCCAACAGGTAATTTTTGATCCCTAAGCCCCCTCCCACTCTCCCTCCTTCTGGGTCACCAAAGTCCATTATACCACTCTGTAAAGCCATGTATACATATCATTTGGCTCCTAATTATGAGTGAGTACATGCAGTGTTTGTTTCTCCATTCCTGAGATACTTCACTAAGGATAATAGTCTCCAGTTCCATCCAAGTTGCTTCAAAAGACATTATTTCATTCTTTTTAATGGCTGAATAATATTCCATGGTATATTTATACTACATATTCTTTATCCACTCACCAGTTGATAGGCACTTATTTGATTCTATATCTTTGCTATTTCGATTGTGCTGTGATAAACATACCAGTGCATGTTTTCTTTTTTCTATTTGATATAATGACTTCTTTTCCTTTAGCTAGATAACCAGTAGTGGGATTGTGGGATTGAATGGTAGGTCTGCATTTAATTCTTTGAGAAACCTCCATACTGTTTTCAATAGAGATTGTACTAATTTACATTCCCACCAACAGTGTATAAGTGTCCCCTTTTCATTGCATCCAGGCCCAAATCTATTGTTTTCTGACTTTTTAATAATGGCCATTTTTGACAGGGGAAAGGTAGTATGTCATTGTGGTTTTAATTTGCATTTCTATGATGATTAGTGATGTTGAGCATTTTTTCATATGGTTATCAGCAATTTGTATATACTCTTTTGAAAAATGTCTGTTCATGTCTTTTGCCTACTTTTTAATGGAATTATTTGTTTTTATTCTTGCTGATTTGTTTGAGTTCCTTGTAGATTCTGGATATTAGGCCTTTGTCAGATGTAGAGTTTGTTAATATTTTCTCTCATTCTGTATGTTGTCTATTTGCTCTATTGATTATTTCCTTTACTGTGAAGAAACTTTTTAGTTTAAGCCACATTTATTTATTTTTGTAGTATTTGCTTTTGGGGTCTTAGTCATAAATTCTTTGCTTATGCCAATGTCCAGAAGAGTTTTTCCTAAGTTTTCTTCTAGAATTTTTATGGTGTCAAGTCTTACATTTAAATCTTTAGTCCATCTTGAGTTAATTTTTGTATATGATGAGAGATAGGGATTCAGGGTTATTCTTCTGCATGTGGCTATACCATTTTACCAGTACTGTTTATTGAACGGGGCATCATTTCCCCAGCGAATGTTTTTGTCTGCTGTATTAAAGATCAGTTGGTTGTAAGTATGTGGTTTTATTTCTGGGTTGTCTATTCTGTCCATTGAGCTATGTGTCCACTTTTATATCAGTACTATGCTGTTTGGATTACTATAACCTTATAGCATAATTTGTAGTCAGGTAGTGTGATTCCTCTAGATTTGTTCTTTTTGCTTAGAATTGCTTTGGCTATTTAGGCTGTTCATTGATCATTGATTCCATATTAAATTTAGGATTGTTTTTTCAAATTCTGTGAAAAATGACATTGATATTTGTATGGGAAGTGCACTGAATCTGTAAATCACTTTGGGCAGTATGGGCATTTAAACAATATTTATTTTTCCAACCCAGGAGTGTGGGATGGTTTTCTGTTTATTTGTGTTATCAACAATTTCTTTCATCAGTGTTTTGTAGTTCTCCTTATAAAGATCTTTTACCTTCTTGGCTAAGTATATTCCTAGGTGTTTTTTTGTTTGTTTGTTCATTTGTTTGCTTGTTTTGCAGCTATTGTAAATGGTATTGAGTTCTTGATTTGATTCTAAGCATGGCTGTTATTAGCATATAAAAATGCTATTGATTTGTGTACATTAATTTTGTAACCTGAGACCTTAGTGAATTTATCTACCAATTCTAGGAGTCTTTTGGATGCATCTTTCAGGTCTTCTACATAAGATTACATCATTGGCAAACAGGGATAGTTTCACCTTCTCTTTTCTAATTTGGATACCCTTGATTTCTTTGTCTAGGACTTCGAGTAAAATGCTGAATAGAAGTGGTGACAATGGGCATCCTTGTCATATTATAGATCTTAGGGGGAATGCTTTCAACTTTTCCACACTCTGCAGGATGTTGGCTGTGGGCTTGTCATATATGGCTTTTATTATTTTGAGGTATATTCCTTCTATGCCTATTTTCCTGAGTATTTTTATAATAAAGGGGTGCTGGATTTTATTGAATACTTTTTCTCTATTTATTGAGATGATCGTATAGTTTTTGTTTTTAATTCATTTTATACGGTGAATCACATTTATTGATTGTATATGTTGAACAATCTTTGCATCGTTGGGGTGCATCCCTCTTCATCGCGGTGAATTGTTTTTTTGATGTGGTGTTAGATTCGCTTTGCTAGTATTTTGCTGAGGATTTTTGCATCTATGTTCACGACAGTGATTAGTCTGTAGTTTTCTCTTTTTGTTGTGTCCTTTCCTGGCTTTGGTATCAGAATGATACTGGATTTGTCAAATGAGTTAAGGAGGAATCCCTCCTTCTCAATGTTCTGGAACAGTTTCAGTAGAATAAGTATCAATTCTTCTTTGCAGGTCTGGTAGAATTCAGCTGCAAATTTGTCTTGTCCTGGGCTTTTCTTGTTGGGAGATTTTTTATTACTGATTTAATTTCACTATTCATTATTGGTCTGTTCAAGATTTCTATTTCTTCCTGATTCAATCTTAAGAGTTGTGTTTTTCCAAAAATGTATCCATTTCCTCTAGATTTTCTAGTTTGTGTCCATAGAGGTTTTCACAGTATTCTTGGATGATATGTTGTATTTTTGTAGTATCAGCTGTAATGTCTTTTTCATTTCTGATTGAGCTTATTTGAATCCTCTCTCTTCTTTTCTTGGTTAATTAGCTACTGGTCCATTGATTTTGTTTATCTTTTCAAAAATCCAACTTTTCATTTCACTGGTCCTTTGTATTATGTTTTTGCTTTCAATTTTGTTTAGTTTGCCCCTATCTTTTTTATTTCTTGTCTTCCGCTAGCTTTGAGTTTTGTTAGTTCTTGTTTTTAGGATTCTTTGAAGTATAATATTAGGTTGCTAATTTGTGAACTTTCTATCTTTTTGCTGTAGGCATTTAGTGCTATGAACTTCCGTCTCAGCACTGCTTTTGTTGTATCCCAGAGATTTTGGTAGCTTGTGTTGTGATTATCATTCAAATTGAAAAATGTTTTAATTTCCATCTTCATTTTGTCATTGACCCAACAATCCTTCAGTAGCAGATGATTTAATTTCCATGTATTTGTATAGTTTTGGGAGTTCCTCTTGGAATTGATTTCCAGTTTTATTCCGTGGTGGTCTGATAAGATACATGGCATTTAAAGTCTATTTTATCTGATGTCAGAATAGCTACTCCTGCTTGCTTTTGTTTTGTATTTATATGGAATATTTTTTTTCCATCCCTTTACTTTGGGTCTATGAGACTCTTTACGAGTTAAAGAGGTTTCTTGGAGACAGGAGATAATAATATTTGGGTTGTTTCTCCATTCCATCAATCTATATATTTTAGTGGGGCATTTAGACTGTTTACATTCAATGTTAATATTGGTAGGTAAGATACTGTTCTAGCCATCATGTTGATTGTTATCTAGTTTCTTTGTATTCTCCCTTTTGTTACTGTTTTATGTGAGTCATGAGTCTTTTGAGTGTTTTTACACTGGTGAGTTTTGAGGATTTTTTTCAGTGTTTAGAGCACTCTGAACATTTCTTGTAAAACAGGTCTACTGGTGACAAATTTCCTTAGTGTTTGCTTGTCTAGGAAAGATTTTATTTCTCCTTCATTTGTGAAACTTAGTTTTGTAGGATACACAATTCTTGGCTGACGGTTATTCTATTTAAGAATACTAAAGATGGGACCCTAATAACTTCTGGCTTGTAAGATTTCTGATGAGAAGTCTGCTGTCAGTCTAATGGGTTTTCCTTTGTAAGTAACTTGATACTTTCATCTCACAGCTTATGGGATTTTCTTCTTCACTTTGACTTTGGCCAGACTGATTACTATGTGCCTTGGTACATAGTACCAAGCATCCCTGAGTTCAGGCACTGGCTGTGATAGTGAGGGGTGGGGTGATGTCTTGCTCTAGAAGAAGGGTCAGGAATCTTCAAGGAGTTCAATGACTGTCTTGTATCTGTATGTCTAAATTTCTAGCAAGACAAGGGAAAATTTCCTCCATTATTCCCTCAAATAGATTTTCTATGACTTTTGTTTTTTCTTCTTCTCCCTCGGGGATAATTATGATTCATATGTTTGAGCATTTTTCATAATGCCATATTTCTTGGAGACTTTATTCATTTCTCTTGATTATTTTTTCTTTATTTTTGACTGATTGGTTTAATTCAAATGCTTTGTCTTCTAGCTTTGAAATTCTTTCTTATGCTTGGTCTAGTCTATTGCTAAAACTTTCCGCTATATATTGAAATTCTCTAAATGGCTCTTTCATTTCCAGAAGTTCTGTTAGTTTTTTTAAATGTCTATCCGTTTAGTGAATTTTTCCTTCATGGACTGAATTTTGTTTGTTTGTTTGTTTCTTTGTATTGGTTTTCAATTTTCTCATAGGTCCTATTAAGCTTACTTGTGATCCATATTTTGAATTTCATATCTGACATTTGAAACATTTTTTTTTTGGTTGGAGTCCATTGTTGGAGAGCTAGTGTGACCCTTTAGGGGTGTTGAAATAGCCTGCTTTTTCATACTGCCAGAATTTTTATGCTGGTTTCTTCTCATCTGGAACCTTTTCCCTCATCTCAAAACAGATAGCTTTGAGTTTCACCTATTCTGTTCTGCCAGGAGCCCTGCTGCTCAGTGTAGAGAGGAAGAGGTACACTGCCTTTCTGCTTATGCAAATAGGTACCCACTGTGATGTTGCTGGCAATTTGGGTCAGTTGGGCCTCAGATCCCTGAGATAGGGTTCTGATGGCAGCAGTGGTGGACTAGGTTAGGTAATCCCCAGTTCCCAGACCTCTGTATGGTATGCTTGAGTCCTGGGATGACCAGACCAAGACTAGGCTAGTAAACTTGCCTTCAAGCATCCCTGAGTTCAGGCACTGGTTGTGATAGTGAGGGGTGGGGTGATGTCTTGCTCTAGAAGAATGGTCAGGCAGGATAAGGGCAGATATACTGTGAGACTGCAACAGGAGGGGCAGGGCCCTCTTGACAAGATCAGCAGAGGCAGGTAGCTGTGGGGCACACAAGCCACTCACACCTCCCTCTCTCAGCAGTGACAGTGGTCTCTGTCCTTCAGGGGCACAAAAGCACCCAGATTTTCCCAGCTCCCACCCTGGCCCAGCTGCAGCAGAGTGGCAGAACCAGCTCAGCCCACTGTGTATAGGGCTATCAGACTGGCTGTGGGCTGTGGCTGAAATGCGCCAGCAGGGGAAGTGTAGCAGGGGAGGTGCCAGGTACTTGCCTTCAAGCTCCTCCCAGAAGAGACAGGTTCAGGGAGAGGTCTACTAGCCCCATCCTCTCTTAGTGGAGGTGGTAGTTTTTGCACACAAAGTGCTTGTTGCAACTTTTTAGAGGGGAAGTAGTAAGCCCCAAGCTCCATGGAAGCTTAGCTGTGACAGGTGCTCTGTCAGAGACAAGGCAGCCAGTCCCAAGTGCCCTGGCTTAATCATCTGCTGTGTAACCCTCACTGGTCCCTAGTAGAAATAGCCACAGCTGCCTTAGCAGCAGCAGGTAGGGGAGGGGAGAAGGAAAAGGCCCCAAATGGTGGACAGCTAGTGCCCTGATCTCCTTTGTCTTATGGGGCCCTCTGGCATGCTTCACTCTCCTCTCATCTGGAAGTGGCCTGCCCTGAATGTCCAAGCTTCTGGGAGACACATAGTTTCCCCAGAAGCTACCAGTACTCCAAGGCTGCTATGATCTCAGTATGTGCTGGGGAGATTTGGCTGTGGATCTAGTGATGTAGAGACCCAAGGGATGAGATTCCTGGGTTGGGACAGCTGCAAAAACCACTGCCTGTCCAGGAAAGTAGGGAAATGAGCCACACTCTCCATGCAGAACCCAGGCACAGTAAGCAGAGTATTATTGGGCAGTGTACCACCCCCACAAGCCTATAACTGTCCATTTCACAGCACACTCATGCCAAAAGCTTGTGCTTGGGAGCAGAGTCAGCTATGTCCACAGCTTTGAGTATATGGACGAGGGGTGGTCCTCATCCCCATATCCCTTCCCGGGTTCTGGTGCTGCTTCTGCTCTGGGGTGAGGACACGCTCCTACCCTATGGACTCCTCTCTGCACTCACTTCTCAACTTGGAGGAGTGCAGGACAACTTTGAATCTCTGGTGCAGGAGAGTGCACATTCCACATTCCTCTGTCCAATAGGTAAAGGAATTGCTACACTTCCTAGTCCCTTTGGGGCAGCCTGCCCTACAGGTCATAACTCCAGGAATACTGCTGTTTTCCTGTGTCTCCTTGTTCCTTTGTGGTTGTCATAGTCCAAGTAGATGCTAGGGAATGTTCGTGTGGGGTTCAATAACAGAGAAACTGAGGTGCTGGGACTTCCCTGGCAGGATACAGGCACCGAGCATGTGTTAATGCAATATGCCATCCACTGTCTGTTTGGGTCTGTGGTGGGGGAATCGACCCTAGACAGGCCCCCAGCCTCCAGTGCTCTGATCCCAAGAAGCTCTTCACTTGAAACTTTTTCTTCTTTTTGAGATCACCTGGTGACCAATGTTTCTAATCAGCCATCTTATCCCCTTTCCAGACTCTTTTTTTCCCCTGAGAATCCCATCCTGGATACTACATAGAATTTAATTATTATGTCTTCTTACGCTCCTCTTGGCAGTGACAGTTTCTCAGATTTTCATTATTTTTAATGACATTCACAGTTTTGAGGATGACTGATTGGGAATTTTGTAGAATGTACCTGAATTGGGATTTATCTGATGTTTTCTTTTGGGTTTTCAGAAGAAAGACTATGGAGGTGAAGTGACATTCTAATCTTGTATCACAGCTACACACTATCAACATGACTGTTGATGTCAACACTGTTGAGGATGACAGTAATTACCTAACTGAGGAAGAACATGGAGGTAAAGTTACATTCTCATCACATCTTATCAAGGTATCCTTGGTCACCTGGTTGAAGTAGAGTTTGTCAGGTTTCTTCACTTTAAAGTTTCTCTTTTACTTCTGAAAGTGTAACAATTTGGCTATGTAACAAATTACCACAAATTTAGTGGCTTAAAACAATAGAAATTTACTTACTCACAATTCTAGCAGCCAGAAGTCTGCTTAGACACATAGTTTCCCCAGAAGCTACCAGTACTCCAAGGCTGCTATGATCTCAGTGTGTGCTGGGGAGATTTGGCTGTGGATCTAGTAATGTAGAGACCCAAGGGATGAGATTTCTGGGTTGGGACAGCTGCAAAAACCACTGCCTGTTTTTTCTAGCAGCCAGAAGTCTGAAATCAGCATCACTCAACTGAAAGTAAAATTTTGACAGGCCTGTGCTCCTTCCAGAATCCAGAAGTTCTAAAGGTAAATCTGTCACTCACATCCTCCAGTTCCTAGTGGCTGCCAACTTGTAGCCAAATCACTCCAATCTTCAAGGCCAGCATCTTCAAATATCTCTCTGCTCCATCGTCACATTTTCTTTTCCTCTGTGTAGTCAAATCTTCCTCTGCCTCCCTTTTATGGGATATGTCTAATTACATTTAAGACCTACCTGGATAATTCAGGATAATTTTCTGATCTCAAAATTCTTAATCAATCTGGAAATACTTTACAATATAAGACAATATGCACAGGTTCCAGGACTTAGGACTTGCTATTTTGAAGGACATGATTCAGCCTACTACAGCCTCCTTTTCATACTGTACTCTTTGAAAGGAAGTCACTATTTTCAACTCACATTTAAGGAGTGGGGTGTTATGTTCCACCTACATGAGGTTGTAATAGTTACATCAATTATTTGGATATTTTTTGTATGAGATATTTCTTTTCTCCCTAATTTATTTATTTAATAATTTATTTAATAATCAGTATGGACTCATGGATATTTAATTTATATTGCAGTTAATAATCTAATACTTATATATTTTGTTGCCCAATAGTTACAGCTTTGACCATTAGTATTCTTTCAGTTCAGTTCTGTGTCCCTGTGGTTTTCTTCTTTGTAATTTTTTGTGCACTTCCTTTCCTTTCTGGCACAATAAGATGCCTAATACTTACCATGTATGTTTCCTGCTCTATCCTTAGAATAACCACGTGGTTAATTTTATCAGAGAATGGTATTAGAAACAAAGATGTGAGTGTAAAGTGTACTCATTGTTACAGGGATGCCATTGCTTTTAGGCCTTCTCAGCTGATAATAATAAGGAAATATATATCTGTATGCTATTCCACATATACACATTAATCTACAAATATTTCTGCCTGCAATCATTGATATCTGTATTGAACTAAATATGAATTTATACTGATGTTGTCTCCCAATAATCCATTACAACACAGATCATTCTTGCCTTCTCCCCTGGCTTATCTGTGACCTTCCACTTCAACAGTGAGCAACAAGGCTCTTGTCATTTGCCAGTCATTTACTTAATTGATCAAATCTAACAGTGCATATGTACAGTTCTTTTTGACAAGTCTTACTTTACTCATGTCCAAAATTACTTAGGTTAGTACTCCCTGTCCCAACATAATTAAAGGAGGTTGTTTCATACATTTGTAATACAGTTATTTTTTTCTCATGTCCTGCATTCCATTCTGGAATCCCCTAACCTCCTAAACGATTTTTTAAAGACATTGTATACATTAAAGTTCACTTTTTTTTGTTGTGGGTTTTGACAAATGCATAGGTTATGTATCCACGATTCTACTATAATGCAGAAGTTTTGCCTACCTAAAATGGCTCCTAGGCTTCATGTATCCAAGTTTTCAATACTATCCTGAAACACTAACAACTGTTGATATATTTACCATCTGCATAGTTTTGTCTTTTCCAGAATGTCATCAGAATGGAATATTATAGTCAGTAGCGTTTTCAAACTGGCTTCTTTCACTTAGCAATATGCATTTAAGATTCATACATACATTTGTGTGGCTTGATAGCCATTTCCTTTAAACAGTGAATGATATTGTATTGTATGGATGTACCATGGCTTGTTTATTCATTTATTTATTCACTGTACTTTCAACTATTCCAAGATCATATCAAATAACAGACAGCTTCATGTGTAGTATAGGTCACTATGACAGAGTATTTCCATTTCCTCCCTTGTATCACAATATTTTTGTCATTCATTGATAGTTTTATTGCTTTAAATGAAGTTATCTTTTAGACAAATTGATAATTAAAAAAAAAATTATTTGACCTTCATTTTTTTCCTTTTCTGACACCATTTCTTACTTTGTGTGGATGAATGTTTCTGACCTATATCAACATTAATCTGACTGGACAATTTCATTTAACATTTCTTGCATAGCATATCTGCTACCAATAAATTCTTTTTTTGTCTGAAAAAGTTTTTATTTTCCCAAACTTTTAAGTGATAAATTCACTTAATATAGAATTCAGTGTTGGGTTTTTTTTTTTTTTTTTTGCTTTCAACTCATTAAATATTTCACTTCACTTTTTTCTTATCCTATGGCTTGAATTTCTGCAGTTTAAATATGATATGTCTAGATGTGGGGGTTTTCGATATTTATCTTACATGGTGTTTTCTGACCTTCCTCAATCTATAGTTTAGTGTCTGCCATTAATTTTAAAAAATTATCAGCCATATCACTTCAAATATTTTATATGTTCTACCTTTTTTCTTCTCCTTCTGGTATTTCAATTGCATGTTTCTTATACCTTTTGAAATTATTCCACAGTCCTTATATGTCATGTAATTTTTTTTCACTCATTTTTTTTGGATTTCAGTTTGGAAAGTTGCTATTGATCTATCTTCAAGCTCACTGATCCTTTTCTTAGCCATATCCAGTATAATGATGGGCCCATCAAAAGCATTCTTTACTTCTGTTATAGTTTTCTTTTTAATTTTTAAACATTTTCTTTTGATTCTTTCTTAAGAGTTCCACTTCTCTGCTTACATTGTCCATCTGTGCTTGCATATTGTCTACTTTTTCCATTGGAGCCCTTAACATATTAATCATAGTTACTTTAAATTCTCTGTCCAATACTTTTCATATTGTCTCTTCATTTTTTTTTTTTTTTGATTTTTGACTTGCTTTGTTAATTTTTTGTTGAAAGTCAGACAAGTTGCCTTGAGTAATAGGAATTAAAATAAATGAGTATTTATTGTGGGAATTTATGTTAATCTAGATGGTATTTCAGCTGTTTAGTGTTGCTGTACCTACAGACACCAGAGACTTCAAATTCCTCTATTGTCCTTATTTTTTTCTCACCTGCTGCATTTGAGCTTTGCTAAATAGTGATCCTCATATAGATTCTGTATTCTCATATAGGTTCTAACTCATGGCCTATCCAACACTTAGTCTGCAACAATTCTTGCTGTACTTTTATGTGTAATACACAATTATTATACTGGGGCAATGCTGATATGATAGTTAGATGTGAGGGAGGGGGAGCATTCTGTAATTTTCTGATTAAATCTCACCCAATCTTTTGGGCCTGTGAATCACAAGTATGAAACTTTACAAGTGTTGCTCCAGTGAAATAGCTCATTTTCACTATGCCCCCTACTTCTGTTTCTTGTATCAGCTTTCCTAATATATTTTCTTGAAGGCCTAAACCCTTCTTTCTATGTTTTTTCTGTCATAGGTGAGGCAGGAAGGATAAAGGGGGCTTGAATGGGAGGAATGCTATTCTCCCAGCAGAGAGAAAGATCTATCAAAAATCTTTTCACCTGTAGACTTAGCCCCTTTAAATCTAAGGCTCTGGATATATTTCACAATAATTACTCATTCCCCCTGCCTGCCAGAGATATGAGAAGATCTTTATGGATCTTCACCATGAGAACCTGGTAGAATTTTCGGAAGAAAATTTGATGAAATTATGGTGGTTTGCTAATCCTGTAGAATCTGTTTCTCACTCTTTGGCTAGCCCACACTTAGTCAACAGCAATTATTCAAAATTTAAGTGCTTTTATTTTTCTAGTTATGGCTTCAGTAGCTTCTTCTCTAGAAATCATATCTTGGCTGTGGCTCCCTGTATGCAGATGTTTCTCCAGATTTTGGGGTAGTGGTTCCCCATGCAGCCTAAGTTTTCTGATGGGTCCAAAAAAAGTCATTGATTTTCAGGTTGTCCAACTTTTTCTTTGTCGTAAGTGTGGGAGTGACAACTACCAGGTTCTTTACAGATTGGTGCAAATTATAGAAGTTCAAATCATGTCTTCAGAAAAAATCATAATTGTATATACAAACACACATATATAATGTTTCTAAAGAACTAGATAATGTTGTAAACAATTTTGGAAATGTTTGCTATAGTCAAGCACTTTTAGAAGGGAAAGTTATATTAAATGTACATATTCTGTATGTTTATATGTATTAGATTAACAACAGTCATTAAATGTTATATAGAACAATTTTAGTTATAACAGCCTTCAAAAAGTAGATAAATCTGAAAATCAAAAGGTACTTTAGTATTTTTAACAAATAGTAAATGCTTCATAAAAATGTGGATTTGTAGGTTTTGAACCACATAAAGTCATAAACTTAAAAACAGCTCTTATGTATATTAAATTGATATCTATTTTATACAAAATATATGTTCTTTAGGCATGTGGATATGATTGAATCCAGTTTTCTAGATTACTCAAACATTTTGAAAAAATAAAGAGTAATTTTGGCTTATTTAGAATTTTCTCATGAAGAATATTTTATATCTAACTAAAAATATGATAATGAAACAAAAAAACTAATATTCACAAATTCCTTGCAAAAATATACTTTAAAGAAAATGTAGGAATTGTAAGCTATTATATAATTAATCACAATAAATATTAATGTTGACTAAAGTTCCATAAAATATTAAAATTTTGAATATTCAAGTTAGCTCATTTTTTAAATAATTATATTGCTAGGGAATGTTGGAATTTCCCAAACTTAAAACTCAATTTTTATTATTATGCTCTTACTTTGCTTGCTGTTCAGACTTGAAGTAGAGCACCATAATAACTTTTATAATGAAAAATAAAACATAATGAAATGCATAAATATTTAGTTCTATTTAAAATTATAAAATTAACAAAATATACTTTAAACTATTTATGTATATGTACAGACAATTCTTACTACATGTCAAATGTTAATAATCTTAAAAGCCATTTTGGATGAGTTAACATTGTCGAAGTTTGAGGTTAGAGCAGTTTTCATATTTAATGGGATCTGAAAGAATGTAGCTTATGATATGATAAATGTTAAGCTGTACCTTTGAAATTACACTTTAAAGCATTTGAGATTAATTTAATTTGTTATTCATGCTAAGTAAAACAGATGTTTCCACAGCATGCACAACAAAGAGGACTGGAATGCCCAAGGGTTATTTTTAATAAGATAACATTTGTTGACATTGAATGGAGCAAGTCATTGTTGGCTCTTTTTTAAAACTGAGATAATAATCACAGATTTTTAAGATGCTAAGTCTAATATTTAATAGTTTGAATTATGAAACTTTTGATGTTTCTTCTTTCACTTAAAAATACTAAAATTTTTTCATAGATATACTGGTGAGTGGGATTAAAGTAGATCCAAATCACGCTTTGATCAAATAAGAGCTAGAAACAAAAGGCATGAATGTAGACATGTGTGTCCGTGAAACATAAGAAAATCAAATTAAGAAAAAACGAATCTGAAATAAAAAATTAGCACAGGAGTGTAACAGGCAGTAGCAACTAACCAAGATAAATTTTATTTATCCGAACAGTCCATTGTAATTTGTGTTATCTTTATGAATGGAAATTCAAAAGTGTTTTAAATGTTGACACAATTTGACTTATTAGTTGCATGTTAAGGTAGTTAATTTCTGAAAATCACAGATGCAACAAATTTTATATGTATACATATGTATGTGTACGTAGGTGTTCATGTGTATGTACCCCACAGTTATTTATCACATTTATTATAGAGAAAATTAAAAACAACCTAAACATCCAGTAATCACTTACTATGTAAATCATGCAGTAAGATTGTCAAAGAATTTCTATTCTCATATACTAAATTTTATGCATCGTGGATATCTTAACTTCCACCTAAAAAAAGAAAATTTTAATAGCTGCATAGTATTTTACATAAATAATGGAAGATGAATTACTTACTGTTGTTTTGATTTTATTTTTAAAATACTGTAAGTGGTTCTCTACAGACGTATAGATAAAAATGTCCAGGCTCTACAGTAATTCATCAATAGAGATTATTAATAGATGTTTAAAAAATAGGAAGCTCTAATTCTCTTCTTTAGATTTCTACATAAAATGTATCAAGGAGATAATGATAACCCAGATGTTCTTGCTTTCTCATATTATATTGCCTTTGTCCAAGTCTGCTGCTTATTAAACTATGCAGGTGCTTTCTATGCCCAAGAACTCTCAGAAGAACACAAATGGATATAATAGGTGTTCTGTCCAAAATTCCTTAGCTTTCCAATCATCTGCATTTTAAGCAAAGGGTGTATTTGGAGCAAGATGTTATGTATCAACATTTGTTATTTTGTCAGTTTTGTGTCTGAGCGTATTCTTATTCTACCCAGAGTACGTAATATCTGTCTTAAATAGTTTCACTGGTTTATGACCCTTTTTCCAGAGGAGAATCAAACCATTTCAAGAGAACAGTGATGGAACAAAAAGTTTTAACCAATTTCTAACACTTTTTATTTGTACTTCAAATTCACTGCTCCCCAAATTTCCCTTGCATTTATTGGTAGGTAAATTTAATTATCAAACATTATATATACAGTCTTATGTCATGTAATGATAAGGATATGTTCTAAGTAATGCATGATTAGGTGATTTTGTCATTGTGCAAACATCATAGAGTGTACTTACACAAACCTAGATGGCATAGACCTCTACATACCTAGTCTATATGGTATAACTTATGGCTTCTAGGCTACAAACCTTTACAGTATGTTACCATACTGAATACTGTAGGCAATTGTAACACAATGGTAAGTATTTGTATATCTAAACATATCTAAATATAAGAAGGTCCAGTAAAAATATGGTATAATCTTATGGGACCACCAGTATGTATATGGTTCATCACTGACCGAAACATCGCTATGTGGTACATAAGTGTATATATACGAACACACACAATAACATATATATGCACACACACACATATATACATATATATTTCTGTGACTTCTTTAGTCTTTCATTTATCTTTTAATGTTGAGACAAGTACAACACTGCTTTAATTACGGCAGTTTCTTAATATATTGTACAACATATGACATATATTATGAACATATTTACATTGCAATGTTTAATTTTGTGTGTCAACTTACCTGGTTTATGTAGTGCCCAGACGTTAAGTCAAACATTATTCTAGCTGTGTCTGTGAGGTTGTTTTCGGATAAGATTAACATATAAATCAGTTTGAAGCCATTGTGAAAGGTATTGAATCTTTGATTTGATTCTCACCTTGACTGTGTATAGGAATGTTACTGATTTGTGTACTTTGACTTCGTAACCTGAGACTTTTCTGAATTTACTTATCAATTCCAGGAGTCTTTTGGCAGAATCTTTGCAGTTTTCTAGATATACGACATATTGTCAACAAAAAGTGATAGTTTGACCTCTTCTTTTCCCATTTGGATACACTTGATTTCCTTCCCATGCCTGATTGGTCTGGCTAGGACTTCCAGCACTATTTTGAATAGGAGTGATGACAGTGGACAACCTTGTCTGGTTTCAGTTCTAAGCGGAAATGCTTTCAATTTTTCCCTGTTCAGTATGACATTGGCTGTGGGTTTGTCATATGTGGCTTTTATAATATTGAGGTATGTTCCATCTATGCCTATTTTGTTGAGTTCTTATCATAAAAGGGTGATGAATTTTATCAAATGCTTTCTCCACGTCTATTGAGAGGACCATATGGTCTTTGCTTTTACTTCTATTTATGTAGTAAATCACATTTATAGATTAGGGTATGTTGAACCATACTTGTATCTCTGGGATGAAGCCCACTTGATCGTGGTGGATTATTTTTTCGATGTGCAGCTGAATTTGGTTTGCTAGGATTTTATTGAGATTTTTTGCATCTATATTCATAAGGATATTGGTATTTAGTATTCTTTTTTTGTTGTGTCCTTTCATGGCTTTGGTATCAAGGTGGTATTGGCTTCGTAGAACTAGTTGAGGAGGATTCCTTCCTTCTCTATGTTATGAAATAATTTCTGCAATATAGTATCAGTTCTTCTTTGTAGGTCTGGTAAAATTCGGCTGTGAAACCATCTGGTCCAGGACCATTTTTTGTTGGGAGAATTTTATTGCTGCTTCAATTTCATTACTTGATTTGGTATGTTCAGGAACTCTATTTCTTCCTGATTGAGTCTTGGGAGGTTGTGTGTTTCCAAGAATTTGTCCATTTCTTCAACGTTTTCAAGTTTATATACATAGATATTTTTATACTATTCAGAAATCATATTTTGTATTTCTGTGGTGTCTGTTGTAATATCACCTTTTTCATTTCTGATTCAGAAATTAGGGTCCTTTCTTTTCTGTTTATGGTTAATCTAGTGAGAGGCCTGTCGATTTCATTTATCTTTTCAAAGAACCAACTTTTTGTTTCATTAATCTTCTGTATAATTCTTTTATCATTGATTTCATTTAGTTCTGCTCTGCCCTTAGTTATTTCTTTTCTTCTGCTCAGTTTGTGATTGGTTTGCTCTTCCTGTTCCAGTTCCTTAAGATGATTCATTAGATTTTTGATTTGTGATCTTTCTGTCTTTGGATATAGGCATTTATGGTTATGAATTTTCCTCTTATGAGTGCTTTTGCTAGATCCCACAGATTTTGACAACTTGTGTCCCCTTTGTCATTTAGTTAGAAGAATCTTTTGATTTCCATCTTGATTTCCTCCTTGACCCAATAATCATTCTGCAGTAGGTGGTTTAATTTCCATGACTTTGTGTAGAGTTGATTGTTTCTGTTGGAATTGATTTCTAATTTTATTCTACTGTGGTCTGAGAAGATACGTGGTATCATTTCCATTTTACTTAAATTTGTTGAGACATGTTTTGTGGCCTAGGATATGATCAATCTTAGAGAATGTTCCATGAGGTGATGAGAAGAATGTATGTTCAGTGGTTTTTGAGTAGAATATTCTGTAAATGTCTGTTAGGCCCATTTGTTCTAGAGTTCCATTTAAGTCCATCATTTCTTTGCTTATTTTCTGCTTGGAGGATCTGCTGTGTTCCATCAGTGGGGTGTTGAAGTCCTCAGCTAATACAATGCTGCTGTATATCATTTTGTTTAGATCTAGTAGGGTTTGCTTTATGAATCTGGGTGCACCTGTGTTAGGTACATAAATATTTAGAATTATTATGTCTTCTTATTGAATTGTTCCCTTCAACATTATATAATAACCATCTTTGTCTTTCTTTTGCTGATTTGAAGTCTGTGATATCTGATATGAGAATGGCTATACCAGCTTTCTTTTTGTTCCCATTTGCATGGAATATTGTTTTCCATCTCTTCACCTTAAGTCTGAATGAGTCCTTGTGGGTTAGGTTTGTTTCCTGGAGACAGCAGATATTTGACTTGTATTTTTTTATCCATTCAGCCAGCCTATGTCTCTTGAGTGGGCAGTTGAAGTCATTCATATTTATTGAAAGAATTGATAAGTGGGGTGGATTTCATTTATCTTGTTGAGTAGAACTTTATTGCTTTGTTTTACCACTTGAGCCATTATGGTATATGGGCTCTGAGCTTTAGCTCTTGGGTGATTTTACACCATTGGGTGACTATTTTGCTGATCCATGTATAATGTAGTTCTGAATACTTCCTACAGGGCAGGTCTGGTCTTGACAAATTCCCTCAGTGTTTGGTTGTCTGGGAAAGTCTTTATTTCTCCCTCATATAAGAAAATTAGTTTTACAGGATACAAAATTCTAGGCTGGCCATTATTCTGTTTGAGAAGGCTGAGAATGGAGCTCCAGTCCCTTCTGACTTGTAAGGTCTCAGTTGAGAAGTCTGAAGTTACTCTGATGGGTTTTCATTTGTAAGTTACCTGATGCTTTCTTCTTACAACTTGTAGGAGGGCCTCTTTCCTGTTTACTTTGACCAGTCTGATACTATGTGTCATGGTGTTTGCCTCTTTGCAATGAATCTCCCAGGGGTCCTTTGAGCTTCTTGTACCCGGATATCTAGATTTATAGCAAGGCCAGGGAAATTTTCCTCAATCATTCCCTCAAATGGGTTTTCCAACCATTGTGAGTTTTCTTCTTCACCCTCAGGGATGCCTAAGATACTTATGCTAGGCCTCTTTACATAATCCCTTTACATAATTCATTGTTTTTTGTTTTGTTTTAGAGTTCCTTGATTACTTCTAGTGCTAAGTACCTTTTGCTATACTTATTGGCCATCTGACATTTTCTTTGCATTATCTATGTGTGTGTGTGTGTGGGGGGGATATATATATATCTATATATATATCTCCCTAGTCTATTCTTCTGTGGGCTTATGTTTCCCTTACTGGTATCTGTTTCTTCACATACTCTGTGTTACTGTAATTTGATTATATATAAATATATATATGTATGTGTGTATATGTGTGTATATATATATACACACACACAGATATATTTTAATATGATCATCCATTATGTAATTTTAAAAAATGTCTAGTATACATTTTATATAGATTTTTATTTGAATACAGTCAAACTTATACAACTTTTATTTATTATTTATGTACTTTATGCATATTTGAGAAATCTTCTGTAAGATACCACAAAGAATATTCTAAATAATTTAGAGTTTTGCTTTTCATTTTTAAATCTTTAATCATTTTGAAGATAACTTTGATAAAATACACTATAAGTATTTAAGCTTACCCTATTATTACATATGCATAGCCAATTGTACTGGAGTCATTAGTTAAACAGTCCAATTTTAACTCACTTATTTGTAATGACACCCAACGTGATATTACATAGTCAATTAAGGCATATAGTTACTGCATCCAAAAAGGATAAGAGACAAAGCTCAGGACATTTCCAAAAGGAAAGCCACTTCCAAGCTAAGTATTTTCTTTTTTCTATTTTAAAAAAAGAGTTTCTCAAAAGCCACTGGCCTGTATGTGCAGCTTCAAACTCATTTCTCGTTTTACTCCCTTCTCATCAACCAATATGCCTACAGTGAAACATTTAAATCTGGACTTTTATCTACATGACTAAGCACACATAAGAACCTTGCCTGTTGTGATGAGGAGTCCTAGGGGCCCAACAGCCAGAAGTAAGGCTGGGATTTCAAGGAGAATCTGAGTCAAGGCTTTTCTAAGTGAGGGTGGCACCTAGGCAGTAGTGGACCCTTGCAGGGAAAGGTTGCACCCATATTACTGTCAGTAACCTCTTTGGCTGGCACCAGACATCTTGAATAAGTATTTGGACAATAGGAATGGGTTGAATTTGTGTTACTCTATGTGGTATAAATAAAATGTCTCACCTTTAATTGAATCTTAGTGACATAAAACCTTATTTATCAGAGGTGCTGTTTCTTCCTTGACAGGAATTATTCAAGAGTCTCAGCTGGACCCAAGACTAGATTATATTTCTCAACTGAGGAGATTTTTGACTAAGTTCTGGCAAATGGAATCAGAGTAGATTTGATGTACACCATTTCAAAGTTTGGCTCATAAATACAGACTTTTTGTCTTTTCTTTTTTTCTTCCCATATGCTGCAAACAAAAAATTGCAAGTGCTCAGGGAATTTGATATATACAAGATGGGAGGAATCTAAATTCCTGAATCTCCATAAGGAAGGCAGCTTGCTAAGTAAGCATGTTACATTGTAAATGGTTGAAACTACATTTGCATTGTGTTACATCAGGGAAGTTTGGAACTGACATTACCCTAATTTTTTTATTTTCCATGCTTGGAAAATGCTCTTACATGAGTCAGCAAAGGAAAATTACATGGTATATGCCGGGATTCATTAACTTTAGTGAAAGAAGAAAATCTGAGAGCTGGCACGTATTAAAAGATCTTAAGTATTCTTATTACAAATGATAATAATAGTAAATAAGAAAGCAAAAGAATATTTTTGGAGGTGATGGATAAGTTAATGGCATAGATTATACTGATGATTTCACTGGTATACACTTATCTCCAAACTCAACCAATTGTATACATTAAATATGTACAACTTTTTGTATGTTTTAAAACCACTTCAATAAAGTGGTTTTAAAAAAAAACTTTGGGAAGAATTAAGATATTAGTGAAATTGCATCAGATTTTTAAAACTCTTCTGGAACTGAAGAAGTATAATTTCTAAAAGAAAAAAACAGAACCTAAAGTGAGAATGATCACTGATGGAATTGCCTCAATGTTCTGAAAGATCATATGAATGAAAAAGCTGACAGAATAAAGTTGGACAAAAACATGAGGAAGAGATAGGTCAAGTTATTTGTTGACACAAATAATAAGAATGCCAAGTGAAAGATAAACAGGGTACTAATAAGCGTATAAATGCTTGTATTCCACTGAATGTCAGTAGTTATTAAGATACATTATTATTTTATTATGTTTACCTCTCAGATATAAAAAAGTACAAATTTGTAGATAAAAGTAAAATGTCCTATATAATATAATAATACAGAAGTTCAAAACCAATATCCACCTTCTATCTGTGTTATATAGTAGAAGGTGTTTGTTCTGTAAAATATGGATACTAATATAATGTTAATATCTTTTAGGATTTTATAAGGTTTAAATAAAACAATATGTGTAAACTATTTAATCTAATGGTATGGAACATAAATTACATCCAAAATGTTAATTACTATTGTTATACACCCACACCTATACATATTATTTTATAAAGAATGGGAATTTAGCTAAGAACAGACTTATTTTCTGTCAAGAAGATAAGCCTTCCTGGAAGCCTTAAAGCAGTGGAATAACATTGGTGAGTTAAAAGAACTGGAATCCAAGAGGGCTTAAACACAGATAAGGTATCATGTTTCTGTATGGGTCATTAAAGTATATCATCAAAGATACGATCTCTTGGAAAATATATCATACATGTTCTTTATTTGAAAAACATAGTTGAAATAGAACTCTAAACAAATTAAGAAGGATTTGCCTTCTTAATTCACCTTGTATTCATCTTCAACTCTCTTTTCCTTCTAAACATCATTCGGGAAAACAAAACAAAACAAAAACAAAAACAAAAACAACGAAGCAAGAAGGAAACAAACAAATATAAAATTTTAATCATAGATTTACATTTTCACATCCTCTAAACTACACCACATTTTAAACACATGACCACCAATTCTCAAATTATTCAGTATTACATCATCATTAAACTGTATTTTCCCTGGAATTTTTCTTTCTCACTATCCTAGATGGTATTGCATATTCTGCAGTTGCTCCTTCATAATTTATTCTCCACTCACCAGAGTGATATTTTTATTTAAAAAAAATTACAGAGAGATTAGAGACAGACAATGCTTTTCCTCTGTTTCAAATCCCAATCTCTTCATTGTGTAATTGAAATCCCTATGCCTCACAATGGCCTGCAAAACCTGACTTTCCTCATTACCTACAAAGCCCCAATTGCACTGGTTTTCAAGCTGTTGCCTGACTTTCCAAGACTATGGGACATTTTGTTGATTTTCCATTCTATCTGAAAATCCTTCTTCCCAGCTCTTCACACATGTGACTAGATTTATAGTTTCTGTTCAAATGTTGTCTCAGCAGCCTACCAAATACTTCTCTCATGTGTCTGCTGCACTAATCACTTTATATTCCTTTACTCTGATTTTTTAAATAGAACTTAACAGTATCTAAATGTAAGAGTTTTCTCAGCTTTGTTACTTATTGTACTCTTTTTCACCAGTTTATTTTCTGAAAATAGTCTTTTTAAGGGCTTCAATAAATATTCATTGAATTAACTTTGAATGCATTAATGAAAATTGAGATATCAAGATGGAGTAATATGATAACAATACAATGGTGCATAATTATTTGGTAATATATAAAAATATAAATAGTTAAATAGTGATACTGGGATTTGTTTAGCCATGCATGGCCATTCTGCTTGTATTTACTATGTGTTTTACCATGAAAGTAAATTCTACTTTCAATCATTTTCTTAATTAACAAATATTTATTTACTGACTGCTATGTGCCAACCAGGATTCCAGGAGCTTGGATCAGTGAACACAATAGAAGAGGTCCCTACCCTATAGAACTCAAATTCTAGTCAAGTGAAGACACACAATAAGCAACAAACTTAATAAATGAGTAAATATGTTCTATTTCTATCTTTTGAAGTAGAAAAGTGTATATGACGAGAACTGAGGGCGATTCAGATGAATACAGAAAAAATTTAAACTGTAATAAGAATAGAAAGTACTGATCGGCACCAATGTCTCATATAATCATAAATAGAAAGTACAATAATTTATTGTAAAATGGTCAATTATGCAAAAGTCTTAAGACGAATGCTTTCTGTTCAGGTTTTATCTGCTGTCTCTTGGGAAGAAGTGTCTGGATTATCCTACCAATTATAATGAAAATCTAAAGGGGCATAAGAATAAAAGGGGGAAGAGGTGAAATATAATAATTTAAGGCATTTGGCAGTAGAGGAGTTGAAGGTTGGGAAGAAGAAGAAAGGATGAGTGGACTATATTTTATAATTTTGAGCACATCAACTTCCTTGATCTTCAGAGGTGCAAAGTTTAGAAGTAAGAATAAACTTAAAATAGTTCCTACTAAGTACTTTTAATTTTTTGATTAGGTTGCGTTTGATGCTACCATGTGTTGCCTCTTGTTCTCATGCTGCTTAGCTCACCATCACTGGCCAGGGATATATGAAAGACGCAACATCTTGCTGTTGCCAGAATTTAATATATATGTGCAAAGTCTACAAAGCTGTCAAGTAATAAGGCATAAATGACCATAGCTTTGTAAATATTGGAGGGTGTTTTCACTCTAAACTGATACAGATTATATCATTCAGCAATGATCAAATTAAATGGATATAAGAGAATCTAGCATATCCTTTGTTACTGACTTGAGTCACTAGACTGGGAAGGAAATATTTATAAACTTTACAGTTTTATAGTGTAAAGTGAATAACATTTGTATTTAATATAAAACATGTTATGAATATACTGCATTGTCTAATTTTAAATGCAAAATTATATGGCTTAAGGTAAGAAATCAGTAAAGGAAATAGATTTACTTCCTCTATTTTGACTATAAATCCTGTGTACTTAGACAATTTTCCTTAATCAAAATACTTTTTTTCCTAGTTTGAAAATAAGACAATTATGTGAGGTAAATATATAATAGGGAAAAGTAGCTTGCCTTTTCTAAGTCTTCTAGAGGTAATTCAAATCTTGAAAGTTCTTGTTTAAATCTTACATTAAGATAAACTTGGGCAAAAACAACTAATTCCATTTACCATATGTATATTAACAAGGTTGAGGGGCTGAGAGATTAAATGCATTCTTTACCTAACCAAAAGAATTAGAAAAGTAGTTTTCTTCTCCTTCAAAGAAAGTCATTTGTGTTAAAAGCCATTTCAAATAGAGTTTCAGGAGAAATCTTTAATAGGTTGAAGATGAAAAAGTATAAATTAAGTAATTCTTTATTGACTCTGATATAATTACATGGATTTTTTAGTCATAATAAGATAATCTAGACCACTTATATAATGTCAAATTACTCTTGTCAAGAAGTGTGAAAGTCAGTGATGTTGTAATTGTTCAGAATGTAACAATTTTAAGATTTATATGTAAATTTATCAACATCACAGTTTATTTTATGCCCCCCTCAAAAGCTTTCTTCACAGAGGTTTTGTATGATATTTACTTTTATGTATCTATCTCTCTATATAAAATTTTATATATACGTATAATGCTAGCTGAAAGGTAAAATAATCCTTTGGATATACATATATTATATAGGTTGTTAAAATACTGAATTAAAAAATGTCTTCACTCAACTTGGAGGCACATTTATGCTTTATTTATTCAGTGTCTTATATATCTCATAGCTTAAAAACAACTCTATTTTTGTCACCTTTGCTTCACTTCTTATTGGCATCGGTTTCCATAAACACCTTTTTTTTTTTTTTAACAAAGAGTATAAAGTTACAATAATTGAATCAGGTCAGAGTGCTTTGTGGTATTTTGGAGATAGGTAGGGTTTTTTAAAGTTATTTAAAGATTTAGACGTTTCTTTTATCTGTGGATACAAATTTCTTTAATCACTTCAGAAACATGGAGGTTGTATAAGTCTTAATTTTCATTCCTGCAACTTATTTGGCATCACATAAAGAAACGCTATTAAGAAACACTCTAGTCAGCCATTCCTGGGTTGTGAAAGTAACTACGTTTGTGCACTATCTTGCTGAGTTATTCCTGAAATTTCCATTTCTTATACCTGCAATATTAATTTTTATATCTGCCCTAGATGGAGATGCTAACTTTCCTATGTTACTACTATTACTCTATATTTGACAAATTGAAGACATTTTAATGATTGGTGATAACCCATTGCCCCAAACAAAAGTTGTCATTTTTGACATTTCTGCTAACTTGGTCTGCTTGTCATTTAACACTTCCAATCCTGAGTTAGCTTCAGATTTACATACTGGATTATGATATAAGGGGCAGTCAATTTAGCACCTACTGGAAATTCCTATTTTTTTTCCAAAGAAGTAATGTTCTTAAATTCAACTGTTGATGTGTAGCAAATTAAAAATGTTCCTGTGCCAAGTTTGACAAAGTTTGGTGATACCTGGGTAGCCAAATTAAAAAACCCTGAATAAACATTTGGTCCCTTAGAGAAAAGTTTAGAGAAGTTACTGGTATAGTTACTGGTATAATACTCATATTCTTCTCACTTGTGATTATGTATGATTATATGTACAGAGAGAAATTATAGATATGTGTGCATAGGTATATGCCTGTGTGTATGCATGTATATGTGCGCATGTGTGTGAACACCACATACATATTTATATTTAATAAAATATTATATTATGTTTTGCTTTTGTGCAATGGTGAAAGAAGAACTGAAAACAGGAATTCCTGAAACAGATTACTGCTTCTTCCCCACAAGCGACATTGGTTTCTTGAATCTTTCTTTAAGAAAAAGAGAAGAAACTGAGAAACTATTAGGAATTTGAAGTCATGTTGTTGCCCTGATATCAAAATATATTTTTTATTTAAACTATAAAACTTAATGTTCTATTCACGTAAAAAACTGAAATCATCCTCTCTAACTTTCAAGATTCTTTCCCATTTCATCTCCAATTTTTATCTTTTATTATTTATATATTCTCATGCTTTATATAATTTCCATTGTGTGATTTCATTGTTCACTCTTTAATTCAAATACACAAAAAATAGCTTTCCTTATTATTCATAACAGAGCTCAAATTGCTCACAAGAGAGCTCATGCCCATTGTTGATAGAATACAATTTTTTAATCTTGCCAATTAAAAGTAGATTAGCATTTTTTAATTTAACTCAGTTTTTTAAGCCTAGTTGTCATCAAACTTCCCTCTACCCCATTCAAAAGGGATTTCTCTGTTTTTCCCAGCCCAAGATAATTACTGGATGTAGTGAGAAGTTTATATAGTCTTAGAGTAGCAGTTGAATTGGTCTTTGGTTTTGTGTCTATCCTGCAGAACTTGGTTGAGCCTTGCTCATGGGCACCTGCTGGGATGCTTATAATAAATTCTCCTTGTTTTGATCTCAAATCTATTTTCTCCCCTCTTTTTCACAGGATGGGGCACCTGAATACTCAGCAATACACTCCACAAAATACTAGCTGATTTGTTTCTTGATGACTATACTCGGAAGGCTAGATACTTAGAGGAAATAAATAATAACATCAATGATAACCGTTATGTGCTATGGTAGACATTGATTCAACCTCAGTTGTTCCTGTGTTTGGAAGTGACAAAAATTACATGGTATATGTCCATCATAAGTTTACTTAATTTAAAAGATACAAAAGGCACTACAGAGGTATAATGTTAGAAAAAGTTGTATGATTCTATTGGGTAAGCTAAAAATATATGTGGATATGCCAACAAACAGAAACATATAATTTTATATAGGCTTATACAAGTTTGTATGAGCAAAGATGAAATTATGCAAGAATACTCTCTCAGAAAAATGGGTGAAATGACAACTTAATGATACTTTATACATTATTAGATAGCTTCTTACACAAAACATATAATGCTTTTATAATATGAAGAAAAAACTTTGTAAATGTGAAATATTTTAACACATATATGTATAATTTGTTTATTGACCAGGGGGATGGTAGCATTCATTCAGAGAGAAACTTTATATATTCTCACTGGTGTCTTTTCTTCCTAGACCATGAGGCCCACTTTTATTTCACAGCTTTCAAAGAAATACAGGTATATCTTGTTTTATTGTACTTCACTTTATTGCACTTTGCAGATATTATGTCTTTTACTAATTGAAGGTTTGTGGCAACCCTGCCTTGAGCAAGTCTATTGGTGCCATTTTCCAATAGCATGTGTTCACTTCGTGTCTCAGTGTCACATTTTGGTAATTCTTGCAATATTTCAAACTTTTTCATTATGATTGCATCTGCTATAGTGATCTGTGATGAGTGATCTACAATGTTACTATTGTAATTCTTTTAGGGCACCAAGAACTGCACTGATATAAGATGGCAAACTTAATTGATAAATATTGTGTGTGTGTTCTGACTGCTCCACTACTCAGACATTCCCTCATCTCTCTTTCCCTCTCTCTGGCCCTCCCTATACCCTGAGACACAACAATATTGAAACTAGGCCAATTAATAACCCTACAATGGCCTGTAAGTACTCAAATAAAGGGGAAAATAGCACATCACTCACTTTAAATCAAAAGCTAAAAATGGCTAAGCTTAGTTTAAAACATGTCAAAAGCTGAGATAGGCCGAAAGCTAAGCCACTTGGACCAGACCATTAACCAAGTTGTGTGAATGCAGAAGAAAAGTTCTCGAGGGAAATTAAAAGTGCTACCTCAGTGAACACATTAATCGTTAAAAAAAAGTGCAACAGCCTTATTGGTGATATGGAGAATGTTTTAGTGGTCTGGGTAGATCAAACCACCCACAACATTCTTTTAAGCCAAAGCCTGATACAGAGCAAAGCCTTAACTCTCTTCAATTCTATGAAGGCTGAGAGAGGTAAAAAGCAGCAGTAGAAATGTTTGAAGCCAGTTCATGAGGTTTAAGGAAAGAAGCCATCTTTAACAGAAAGGTGCATGGTGCAGCAAGTGTGGATGAAGAAACTGCAGCAATTTACCAAAAGATCTAGGTAAGATCATTGATGAAGGTGGGTACACAAAACAACAGATCTTCAATGTAGACAAAATAACCTTCTATTAGAAGAAGATGCAATCTAGGACTGCTTTCATAGCTAGAGATAAGAAATCAATGCTTGGTTTCAAAGTTTCAGAGGACAGGCTGACTCTCTTGTTAGGGGCTAATGCAGCTGGTGACTTTAAGTTGAATTTAAGTTATGTCAATGTTCATTTACCATTCTGAAAATTATAGAACCCTAGAGAATGATGACACATCTACTCTGCCTATTCTCTACAAATAGAACAACAATGCCTACATGACAGTATAACTGTGTGATTTACTGAATATTTTAAGCCCACTGTTGAGAACTAGTACTTACAAAAAAAGATATCTTTCAGAATACTGCAGCTCATTGACAGTGCACCTGGTCACTCAAGAGTGGTAAAAGAGATGTACAAGGAGATTAATGTTGTTCTAATACCTTCTAACATAACATCCACTCTGCAGCCCATGCATCAAAAAGTAATTCCAACTTTCCTTTTTATTTTTAATTTTAATATATTAAGGGGGTACAAATGTTTTTGTTACATGGATAGGTTTTATAAGTCAGGGCTATTAGTACGCCCATCACTTGAATAGTGTTCATTGTACCTGTTAGTTAGGTTTTTACCCCTTCCTTCCTCGCCTCTCCCTCTTCTAAATTTCCAATGATTTTAACTTCTCTCTGTGCCCATGTGTGCCCATCGATTAGTTCCAAATTATTAGAGAGTACATGTGGTGTTTGTTTTTCCATTCCTGAGATACTTTGCTTGTAATAATGATCTCCAATCCCACCCAAATTGCTGCAAAAAATATTAATTCATTCTTTTTATGGCTGAGTAGTATCCCATGGTATATATACTCCCCATATATATACTCCATTTTGTTAATCTACTCATAAATTGATGGGCTCTTAGGTTGGCTCCATACCTTTGTGATTGTGAATTGTGCTGCAATAAACATCTGAGTGCAGGTGTCTTCTTGATAAAATGACTTCCTTTTCTTTGGGTAGATACACAGGAGTGGGATTGCTGGATCTAATGGTAGGTCTACTTTTAGTTCTTTGAGGAATCTCCACACTGTTTTCCATAGTGGTTGTACTAAGTTGCAGTCCCACCAAGAGTGTATAAGCAGTCCTTTCTCTTTGCATACACACTAGCATCTACTGTTTATTGAATTTTTAATAATAGCCATTCTGGCAGGGGTAAGATGATATCTCATTGTTGTTTTAATTTGCATTTCCCTGATGATTAGTGACATTGAGCATTTTTTCATATATTTATTGGCCACTTTTCTATCTTCTTTTGAAAAACTTCTGTTCATGTCTTTTGCCCACTTTTTAATGGGATTGTTTTTTTCTTGCTGATTTGAGTTTTTTGTAGATTCTGTATATTAGCCCTTTATTAGATGTACAGTTTGAGAATATTTTCTCTCATTCTGTAGTTTGTCTATTTGCTCTGTTGATTGTTTCCTTAGCTGTGCTTTTTAATTTAATCAAGTCCCATTTGTTTATTTTTGTTGTTGCTGTAATTGCCTTTGGGGTCTTAGTCCTAAATTCTTTGCCTAGGCCGATATCCGATATCTAGGAGAGTTTTTCCCACATTTTCTTCTGGAATTTTTATGGTTTCATGCCCTACATTTAAGTCTTTTATCATATTGAATTAATTTTTGTGAGTGGTGAATAGGGGTCCTGTTTCATTCTTCTGCATGTGGATATCTAATTTTCTAAGAACCATTTATTGAATAGGGCTTTTTTTCCGCCAGTGTGCATTGTTGTCTGCTTTGTCAAAGATCAGTGTATTGTAGGTAGATGGATTTATATCTGGGTTCTCTGATAGGTTCTTTGGTCTATGTCTCTAGTTTTGTAACAATATCATGCTGTTTTGGTTACTGTAGCCTTGTGCTAAAATTTGAAGTCTGGTAATGTAATGCATCCAGATTTGTTCTTTTTGCTTAAGATTACTTTGGCTATTTGGGCTCTTTTCTGGTTCCAAATGAAGCATAAAATTATTTTTTTCTAGATCTGTGAAGTACAATGTTGGTGCTTTGATGGAAATTGTACTGAATCTGTAAATCACTTTGGGCATTAGGGATGTTTTAACAATGTTTATTCTACTGATCCATGAGCATGATAGGTTTTTCCATTTGTTTGTGTCACCTGTGATTTCCTTCATTAGTGTTTTCCATTTCTCCTTGTAGAGATCTTTCACATCTTTGGTTAAGTACTAATATATTCCTTCATGTTTTAGTTGCTACATAGTTATTGTGAATGCTATTGAGTCTTTCATTTGACTCTCAGCTTGACTGTTATTGGTGTATAGAAATGCTACTTTTTCGTGTACATTGATTTTGCAACACAAAACTTTGCTGAATTTATTTATCAATTCCAGAAGTCTTCTGGTGGAGTTATTGGGATTTTGTAGATATAAGAACATACCATAAGCAAAAAGCAATATTTTGACTTCCTCTTTCCCAGTTTGGATACATTTATCATTTTCTCTTGCCTGATTGCTCTGGCTGGGACAAACAGTATTATGTTAAACAGAGTGATGATGATGGGCACCCTTGTCTTGTTCCAGTTCTTATGGGGACTGTTTTCAAATTTTCCCCATTCAGTATGCTTTTGGCAGTTGGTTTTTCATATATGGCTTTTATAATTTTAAGATATGTTCTTTCTATGCCGAGTTTGTTGGGGGATTTTTTTTAATTATTATTATTATGAAAGAGTGCTGGATTTTGTTGAATGTTTTTCCTACATCTACTGAGATGGTCATATAATCTTTGTTTTTGCTTCTGTTTATGTGGTGAATCACATTTATTGATATGTTTACATATGTTGAACTATCCTTGCATCCTTCATGATGAAGCTCACTTCGTCATGGTGGATTATTTTTTTGATGTGCTGTTGAACATGTTTTGCTAGTATTTTGTCAAGGATTTTTGCATCTATATTCCTAAGGCATATTGTTCTGTAGTTTTCTTTTTTGTTGTTGTTGTTGTGCCCTTTGCTGGCTTTGGTATCAAAGTGATACTGGCTTTATAGAATTAGTTGGGGAGGATTTCCTCATTCTCCATGTTATGGAATAATTTCTACAGTATGGGTACCAGCTCTTCTTTGTATGTCTGGCAAATTCGGCTGTGAATCCATCTGGGCCAGGGCTTTTTTGTTGTTGTTCTTGGGAGATTTTTTATTATTGCTTTGATCTTGCTGCCTGTTTTTGGTCTGTTCAGCAGTTCTGTTTTTTCCTGATTGAGTCTTGGGAAGTTGTGTGTTTCCAGGATTTGTCCATTTCCCCTATGTTTTTTTGTTTATATGCAAAAAGATTTTCCTAGTATTCACAGATAATATTTTGTATTTCTATGGTATCAGTTGTAATGTCTCCTTTTTCATTTCTGATTGAGCTTATTTGGGTCCTTTTTCTTCTATTCCTGGTTAATCTAGCAAGAAGCCTATCGAGTTTGTTTATCTTTTCAAAGAACCAACTTTTTTTTCTGGTTGATCCTTTGTTTTTTTTTTTTTTTTTTTTTTTTGGTCTCCAATTCATCAGTTCTATTCTGAGCTTTGTTATTTCTTTTCTTTTGCTGGCTTTGGGTTTGGTTTGGGTTTGGGTTTGGGTTCTTCCTTTTTTAGTTCCTTGAAATGTGTTATTAGGTTGTTAATCTGTGATCTTTTTGTCTTTTTGATGTAGGCATTTAAGGCATGAATTTTCCTCTGAGGAATGCTTTTGCCGAATCCCGTAGATTTTGATAGATTGTGTCCTCTTTGTTGTTCAGTTCAAGGAATCTTTTGATTTCCATGTTAATTTCATCATTGACCCAGTAGTTTTTCAGCAGCAGGTTGTTTAATTTCCATAACTTTGTGTAGATTTGAGTGTTTTTCTTGGAATTGATTTCTAGTTTTGTTTCACTATGGTCTGAGAAGATACATGGTATGATTTAGTTTTTTTGAAATGTTGAGACACGTTTTGTCACCTAACATATGATCAATCTTGGAGAATGTCCCATGTGGTGATGATAAGAATGTATATTCAATAGTTTCTAGGTAGAATGTTCTGTAAATGTCTAAATTACATTTGAGTCCAGTGTTTCTTTATTAATTTTCTGCTTCACTGATCTATCCAGCTCTGTCAGTGGAGTATTGAAATCCCTGGCAATTATGATGCTGCTATTTATCTCTTTGCTTTGATCTAGTAGAGTTTGTTTTATGAATCTGGGAGCTCCTGTGTTAGGTGCATATATATTTAGGATTGTTGTGTCTTGTTGAATTGCTCCCTTTACCATTATATAGTGACTATCTTTGTCTTCCATTACCATTGTTGATTTAAAGTCAATTTTATCTGATATGAGAATGGCTAAACCTATTCTCTTTTAGTTTCCATTTGCATGAAATATTTTTTTCCATCCCTTCACCTCTGTGTGAGTCCTTGTAGGTTGGATGTATTTCCTGGAGACAGCAGATACTTGTGTTTTGTTTTTTCATCCAGTCAGCCAGCCTGTGTCTATTGAGTGGAGCATTCAGACCATTAATGTTGAGGGATAGTATTGATATATGTGGATGCTGTTCTGTTCATCATGTTGGGTAGTGCCTTATTGCTTTGTTTCCTCTCTTTTGCTATTGTGTTGTATGAACTGTGAGCTTTAGCTTTTGGATGATTTTACACTGATGTGTATCTATTGTGCTGATCCATGTGTAATGCAGTTCTGGATATTTCCTGTAGGGCAGGTCTAATCATGACAAATTCCCTCACTGTTCACTTGTGTGGAAAAGTCTTTAGTTCCCTGTCAATTATTAAATTTAGTTTTTCAAGATGCAAAATTCTAGTCTGACAGTTGTTCTGTTTAAGAAGACCGAAGATGGGGCCCCACTCCCTTCTGGCTTGTAAGGTCTCCACTGAGAAGTCTGCAGTTAGCCTGATGGGCTTTCCTTTGTAGGTTAGTTGTTGTTTTCGTGTTGTTGTTTGTAGAATTTTCTTCTTCATTTTGACTTTTGTCAATTTGGTTACTATGTGTCTTGAAGATGTCCAATTTTCTAGGAATCTTTGCAGTGTTCAGAGACCATCTTGTATCTGCATATCTGAATTTCTGCTGATACCAGGGAAGTTTTCCTCAATAACTCCCTCAAATAGATTTTCCATGCTTTTTGCACTTTTTTATTCTCCCTCAGAGATATCTATAATTCGTATATTAGTTCACTTCATATAGTCCCATATTTCTATGAGTGATTGTTGAGTCCTTTTTATTCTCTTTTCTGTGTCTTTGAATGGCTGTAATAGCTCAAGAACCTCATCTTCAATCTCTGAGATTCTTTCTTCTGCTCAGTTTAGCCTGTTCTTGAAGCTTTCTGCTGTGTTTTGAAATTCTCTAAATGACTGTTACATTTCTTTAATTTCTTTTAAATCTTTTTTTATGTTTTCTAGCTTTTTAGTCACATTTTCATTTTTTTCATTGATTTCCTGCAATTTTTTTTGGCTTCTTTTTTTGGTTTTCAACTTTCTCTTCAATTCCATTCATCTTATTTGCCATCTATATTCTGAATTCCCTTTCTGTCATTTCAATAATTTTCTTTTGGTTGGAGTCCACTACTGTAGCTCCATTGTGATCCCTTGGTGGTGTTGAACTGTTTTGTTTTGTTTTGTTTTTCATGTTTATCTGGTTTCTTCTCATCTGGATCCTCTTGTCTTTGCTCAGGGTTAGTAGGTTTGCAAGGCATCTGTTCTCTTTTGCTGGGATCTCTCTTACTTAGTGAGAAAAAGGAGAGGTCCCTAGATGGTGCTTTTGTGTCCTACTCTGGGCTTTTGACCCAGCAAGGGAAGGGCAAGTGCACTGAGAGCCTCTAGTGCAGCTGTACTGTTTTGGCCTGTTCCTCTGTGATTGTCACAGTTCAAGCCAGTGCTGGATATTGTTCATGTGAGGTGTTGGGTTCTTTCCCAGATCATTGGAATTTCCAAGTTGGGGGCTGGGTGAGACCCTCTCCACAAAGACTTGCATTATGGGGTATTGCTCCACCCATGTTCTCCCCATGGATGTGACAGGGGCAGCTGGGAAAGGCTATATAGACAGTGGTTGGGGGTATCTGGGCTGGGGGTGTTTGCTTAAACCAGGTCTGTGTGTAATGGTGGCTTGAGGCTGGGTAGTCTTTGGCAGAGCATTGGACCTTGAGGCTGTTCCATGGGGCCAGCAGCAGTTGTGGAAACTTGGGGTTTGGTTCTTGGGGTCCAAGCACAATGCTGGAATCTTAGCACAGGAATTCTGGAGCCAGAGGGGTGGAGCCTCAGGCCTAGGAGCAACAACAGCCTCAAAGCTGGAACTGGGAACTGCAGAGACAGAGCTTCACAGGTGTGGGGGATCTTCCAGTGGCATGAGAGCTACAGATGCTGAGCTGTATTGGGCAGGGATTGGTTCCAGCATCCCAGGTACCACAGAGGCAAGCCAAGGCCATTGGACAGCAGGGGTTCTCCTCCCCCCAAACAAGGTCCCACTGAGGGATTTGCCCAAGGTTTCCTAGGTGGTTCCTGTGGTACCAGAGGCCCTCCTCTGCTCAGATCCTGCACTGGGGGAGAAGTAATCAGCTCCCAGTCAGAGGGCACAGCACATAGGAGCATCAGCTATGCCTGGTGTAGGCAATCCAAAGGTTGTTGCTTCAAAGCTGAGTCCTGTGCAGACCTGGCACCATGCACCTGAGAGCTAGGATGGCATCAGCTGCAGAAACCTGGGATTGGCAGCCACCAGATCTTTGCTGCACCTACTCTCCAGTGCAATGTCTTTGAACAGACTCTAAGCAGTTCCTCAATCAGTCCAGAGGTCTGTGGTGGTGGAGGGAACCCTCTCACAGCTCAGCCTGCAGTGCATGCAAGGTGAACGTGGAGTCCCAGTGCACTCTCCTCCTGACCTTCCCCATGTGTATGTGCCTCCCCACAGATCCCTTCAATCTTGCCAAAAGAATTGCTCTATCACCTCCTGCACTCTGAATGATCCCCATCACATCTCTGGAGTTTTACAATGTTCTTTTCAAGAAGAGCCATTCATAGGTAGGCATCTGCCTGCAACTTTCAATCATCTCCTTGAGAGTGGTGCATGCATGGGCTGCATCTAGTCTGCCATCTTCCCCAGTCTTCCCACTTTCAAGTCTTCTTATTTTAAGAAACATATTTTGTAAGGCTATAGCTGTCATATATAGTGATTCTTGGCATGAATTTGGGCAAAGTCAATTGAAAACCTTCTGGAAAGGATTCACCATTCTATATGCCATTAAGAACATTTGTGGTTCATGGTAGGAGGTCAAAAGACCAACATTAACAGGAGTTTAGAAGAAGTTAATTCCAACCCTCATGGATGATTTTTATTGGTTTAAGACTTCAATGGAGGAAGTCACTGCAGACGTGGTGGAAATAGCAACAGAACTAGTATGAGAAGTAGAGCTCAAAGATGGGACTGAATTGCTGCAATCTCATGATAAAACATGAACAGATGAGAAGTCGCTTCTTATGGATGAGCATAGAAAGTGGTTTCTTGAGATGGAATCTATTCCTGGTAAACATGTTGTGACCATTGCTGAAATGACAACAAAAAACTTAGAATATACATAAACTTAATTGATAAAACAGCATCAGGGCTTGAGGGGATTGATTCCAAACTTGAAAGAAGTTCCACTGTGGGCAAAATACTGTCAAATAGCATCATGTGCTACAGAGAAATCTTTCCAGAAAGAAGAGTCAATCTGTGTGGCAAACTTTATTGTTCTTTTATTTTAAGAAATTAACACAGCCACCTAACATTCAGCAACCATTACCCTGATCAGTCAACAATTGATAATAAAGTATTTGCAATTAAAATATGCACTTTTTTAGTCATAATGCTATTGCACACTTAATGGACTATAGTATAGTGTAAGCATAACATTTTATATGCACTGGGAAACCAGAAAATTTGCATGACTTAATTTATTGAGATATTCACTTTATTGCAGTGGTCTGGAACTGTATCTGCAATATCTCCAAAGTATTCCTGCATTTAGACAACAAAATTCCAGTTCACTCTAATGACAAAACCTTAATTTGTCATCCAGTTAGGCCTTATTCCTCCCTCCCATTTTTAATGCATGTTTTGGCTGTATAAACCCTGAATTTGGAAGATAGGGGAGAAGTATGGCTCCTTTTTAAAAACCTTAGTGTGATTTTACAGGCCCTACCATAGACAATTATAAAGCCTTTAGTGATAAGGCTAACAGGGAGACCACCCTGCCCACACCAGCACTGGTCCAGACCCAGTGCATTGTAGTTTTTAAAGAAATTGCAGATAGAGACTCTCTGACCCCTCTGGTCATTCATTCTCTCCACATATTTACATTTGCAGTCTGGTACCTTCATTCCTTGGTCTCTTTATCTGAAGCTTTAGGCAAAGGCCTTCTTCCAGCACCTTTACTGAGACTCCCTTATTGTAATATCAGAGGGAAACTGTGAAGATCCTTTGCCCCACTGACTCTCTACCCAGTACTTTTACCACTCCTAGTTCTTCCCCTTCATCTTCCTCTCAAGCCCAGAATCCATAAAACTGCTAGAGCATTTTTTCTTAGGTCTTCCTCAACAGTTGGGACAACCATCCCTATGTCTGTGCTGATCCAACTGACCCTCCACTGGTGCGCTGTTCCATGCAGGAAGATAAGACATGGGGGAGTGGTGCTTTCTCATGTTTTTAGACTTTTGCTTATACCTTCTCAGTAAATGATTAAAGGTTTATTTCTTTCATTTTGGCTTATTACTTCAGTTGGCTACTCTAAGGCCTGGCTGGTCAGCTCTGTCTCTCTCCAAGGTTAGCTGAGCTCTTGAGAGGAGGAATAGAAGGAGTTTTTCTCTTTTACCAACAACACTTCCTTCCTATTACAAGGCATTATTTTGAAATTGTGCAAAGTCTGTGTCAATGGAGAGAGGAATTAGAGAAAAATGGCTAAATTGTTATAGTTTTTGTGGGTGTAATCTAATATTAGGTCACTCTGGGTTTAGCAGAAATACAAAAGCTACTTTCTTTTTTTTTTTTGGTTTCCTCTCTGGAAGTACCAAGAACAATCCCTTGCAACACACACCAAAACACATGTGCATGTGCACGCACACACACACACACACACACATACATACACATATACTGTAGTAAGCCCCTTTGATGAAGTCCCTTTGATCATGGCTGAACTCTGGCTCTATTCCACAGATCTATTTGGCTCATTGGAAAATGCACCAATGCATGCATCTCACCATCCCAATACCTTGTAAACTACCTCTTTCCACCACAGGTCATTCCAATCTGTGTTTTATCTTTAAGATATGTGTTTGTTTATTTTTGTCATCACTAGGGACCTGGGTATCAGGCCCTGTGTTTTCATCTTCCCTCAAGTTCCAGTGACCACATACTAGGATCTCTAAATAAGAATCTTCAAAAGACTTTCACATAACTTGAGGTATAAAGGGGGAAAAAAAGCACAATACCCAAAGCTAGTGCTATACAAGGAATTTCCTGTCACTAAGTCCATGATCAATCCCTTAAACTCCCTTCAAATTTTCTTGAGATTTGCCATAGCTTTGAGTCAATCCGTTTTGAGGTGATTTCTTGTCTAGCTTTACATAAATCCCTTAGCAATTATGAATCCCATTTTTTTGTTTTTGTAAGTTTTCATGCCTCAGCAGAAATAGAAAACAAGAAAAATCCAAATTTTATATTGAACATATTATAACCTCACACTTAAACATAAAACTGTGACATTATAGAAATTATAGTCCTCATTACATATCCCCAATAATTTAGGTAAATAGGTCTATACGAACTGGGGAGTGATTTCATTCTCCTTTAAAGTAAGAAAGCAATAAATTTTAAAATCTTAAAATTCTACCATTGTGATGACTGAGCTCATGAAAAAATTATTGTGCCATGAGACACTGAAGATCTTAGAAATATATTAAATAATTCAAAACCATTTTAAAAGCTAACAGAGAATTCATTCTAAGATACTTATTTCTCAGGCTCATATTAAGATGAATATTTTAACATTTTTATATCTATTTAAGAATACATTTTTAAAGAAAACACCAAAGGATTATTTCCAGATGGTTTAAAATTAAAAATTATTTTTCAAGATAAACAAGAAAAGCTTATAAATATGCCATGCGTTTATAGATTTGCTCATGTTCTTATCGCATGTCTATTGTAGTTATAATCCTACCATTTAAATATAATAGCAGAGTGGTAGCCTGGTCTAAATCTTAAATATCTAGTATTGATAGTGCCAGTGTTCTTTACAAGTTGGCTTAAATTAATATTTTTAATTATATCAACTTATCTAGGTATGTATTGTTTACATGCAACCACATTTTGTAGTAAAAACAAGAATTTGTGTGAACACATTCACACACACACAGTTGTGTATAATATTTCTGGTATTATCTTTATATCATTAAACTTATAAAATATACAATTCATTAGTCAATTAAATCAGACATACAGGAGTGTAATACTCTCTAATAATCCCTCATAGTAAGTTAGTAAAATTAAGATTACATGACATTATCAATCTTAAAATGAATATTATAATAAATACTAGCAAACCAAAAGATGAAAGCAAGTATGTATCTATCTAGTATACTCAATAAGGTTTATATCACTTTCTTTATTACCTTTGACAACAAAGGATAGATCAAGCTAAGTGGTGAATGTGACTTCTGTCTTAAATGAGAATTCCAATGTTAAAGATGAAATTTTGTTAACATAATAATGTAATGATAGTCTATTGTAGTAATAAAGAAAATTAACTCTGAAAATAATATATAAGAAATGGCATAAGTGTATCTGAAAATGATTAAATGTATGACATTGGATGATTTTTATTTTCTTTAAGCCTATGATCCCTTGTATTTAAGTGGGAATGATAATAGAAATATGTACACGCTTATGTGTGCATGCACACCCACACATATGCACATATATTTTACATCCCTTATGAAGCTAAGACCTGCCTTAGGTTCATGTTTATGTTCTCTCATCACAGCTTAGCTGCCATGAAAGGTTTGCAAACTTAGTTGACATTTGTTTAGATCCAATCGTCTATAAAATTAAATTCATTGGATCTAAATTTTACTACCTTAGAATTTCTAAGCTCTGAAACTGACACTCAAAGGATCCATGTTTTACTAATATATCTGTATTCTCCAATACAGTGATTGGTACTAGCCACATGTCACTATTGAATACTTCAAATGAGGCTAATCCAAATTGAGATGTGCTGTAATTGTAAAATGCACACTAGGTTTTAAAGACTTTATTAAAATTAAATCTCAATAATACTTTTATATTGATTAAAAGTGGAAATGAAAATATTTGGGGTATGATTTGTTAAATAAAATATAATATTAAAATAAATTTCACCTTAAAATTTTTCAAAAACTGTGGTTACTATAAAACTTATGTCTACAAATCTGATTTGCATTATATTTCTATTGGACAGTACAGTTACATATGCTACAATAATTTTTCACTTTGGTTTTATTGTGTTTTTTAATTCAATACTATTTTGAAATACTATTTTACATACTTGTCAAATTTTATCAACTAATAAGCAACACATTTGACAAAAATAAGTAGTGTTTTAAGATTATTTGTAGTGTTCAGCTATTAATTTTAAATTTTGTGTAAAAGTTGATAATCGCATCAGTTTTTATTGTAATAATAATTGATATATAAAGTTAGTTAAAATATGTTCTCATGAGTATTGTATCACAATTTTTATTATGCTTTTACTTAAGTTGATACATGTTATGGCAAATCATAAAATATAAATTATGACTCATGGTCAAATCATGTTTCCAAGGCAGCTGTAAAACTTTGATTTTAAACAAAGTTTTAAATGGATGTCAATTACTTTCACAAAAATTGTCTAGATTAGATCTAATTATTGACTCATCAACACTTAATTCAATCTTTATAATGAATAAAAAAATCATAAACAGTAATTTAAATAAGGAATTAGAGAAGAAAAAGTTTAATAAACTTGAAAATTTATCATGGAAGAACTCTGAAAATAAATTACATAAAGTTATAAACTCAGAAATACACATAAATATAAATTATTTTAAAATAATGTGCATATCAGGCAAAACCTAAATCTCTATCATTTGGCCTTTTATTGTGTATGTGTTATGACCACTAAATATTCATTTATTAAAAAAGAACAGCAGGAAAATAATTTGTTTTAATTTTTATTTCTTGTATCCTATCACATGATAGTCTAAATACAAAGCCATTGAAATCGAAAATAAAATTCAAGTGAAAACTGTGTTAAATTTTGTATAAGAAAATGTAAGTTGTCATAGATTTTTTATAACTCTTGCCAAATATCAAGAGTATATTTGCAGTTAGAGTAGCCAAATGAAATAAATCTTTTAAGATAGATCAGATATTAAAAGTCAGTTCTGATAATTCAAAAAACCTGTGAAAATTCAACTCAAGGTCATCAATTATGTTATTTATTTTATAGATGGCTAGGAATATCTGCAAGGTTTTTTCCTAAAAAAGATTTCTTTTGTTATTTTGAGCAAGAAGAATATTGTAAAAAATGTATAATTGACATCAAATTGTGCTATAAATTTGTGTTTTTATTTGAATACTGTCTCTCTGCCACACCAGAATGCAAGCACCAATGACGACAGGGAATGTGTCTCTTTTGTTCATCACCATATCCTCAGAACCTAGAATAGTACCTTGCACAGGGTAGTGATCAATAAATATTCATTGAATAAATGAATGAGTAAATCAATGAGATTGAAATGATGAATAGAGCCACATTACCAAACATGTTCATGCATTTATAAGAAAGACAAAATTTATTCCTTAGGTAGTAAAGAGTCACACACAGATTTTAATCAATAGATATAATGATTATCGTTTTATAATATGTCAGGGTAATTGTTGTGCAGCACCGTGGAATATATCTCATTGCAAAGGGGATCCCAAACTTTGAGACACCAATTAAGAAACTACTGCCACAGGGCAGTAATTAGATCATAAGATATTAAATCACAAGAATGGAAAAACAAACACCACATGTACTCACCTTAAATTGGCACTAATTGATCAACACTTACGTGCACATATGGAAGTAACATTCATCAGGTGTCGGGCAGGTGGGACGGGGGAGAAGGGGATGGATAAAGTCACACCTAATGGGTGCGGTGTGCACTTTCTGGGGGATGGGCACACTTGCAGCTCTGACTTGGGCGGTGCAAAGGCAATATATGTAACCAAAGTGTTTGTACCCCCGTAATATTCTGTAATTTAAAAAAAAAAGGATTTAGCCAAAAGGATATAAAAGAGAAGATTAATTTAATTAATAACAAGTATGTAATGACCAATTGGATGTAGCAAAGAAAGAAAGGGCAGTGTCTAGCTTGCCCATCGAGTTTCCAGTGTGGTTGACTGTAGGCATAGTATATCTTTTGAAGAGAAAAGGGAAAACACTCATAGGAAGATTTTGTTTGCTTATCTGCTAATTGCTTATTTTTATTTTAAATTTTAATAAGGGTAAGTGATTGAAGATGAAGAAATAATTAAAGAAAATGTTTGTATTATTATCCGCAAAAATGGTATAATTGACAGGCTTAGTACATGTGAAATTTTTAGCATAACACATCACATGAAAGGAGTGGTCAAATTGATTTGCAGAGATGTACAGAACGCCACAGCAAAGGAACCATAGACTGATACCAAGTTCAAACGAAGGTGTAAGAAATAAAAAAGCACTGAGATTTTCAAGATTTTGATTGTTTAGGACTTTTTTCCTTACGTAAAATAAGATAAGCTCCTAAGGCCGATATAATTGTGTTATTTGACAAATAGGATTTTTTTTTAAGGAATTTGAATGTTTTATTTTTCATAGAAGTATACTACTTTTAGGTGTGATACCATTTTCCTGCAGTTACGTGATATGTCATTCTTCACTATCATGAAAGATTTATTTGCTACTCTAAAAAGAAATAATAGATATATAGGATCAATGGTTTTAGGAATGAGTAGCATAAGATGTTAACCCTTCTGTTTTAGAGGGTATAGATCAAGTAGATCCAACTTTTAAAATTAATTTATAAGTAAAATTTTCATTTACATATGTATTTTTAAATATTTGCAATAACTTTCATTTGTCATTCCAAAAATTCCTGGTGATTGTTTAAATAATTTGAGTTTCTTTGTCCAAATAGTCACATGTTAATTTCACATACAGCTGTGTTTGTATGACATATGACCTTTCTCAATCAAGCATATGAACAGCAATAATTCAAAATTTCAACAAATTTGTGAGCATCTTTTGAAATATTTTTATTAATTTTACATAACTGGTCATATTTATGGAATGTAGAGTGATATTTCAATACATGTATACAATGTGTAATGATCACTTCAGGTATTAATACTCACCTAAAATTTATTACATATCTTTTGTAAGCATCTAAATCTAGCATTGAAAATATACTAAGTATTGAATTAATTAAAGTCACCTACATGTTAAAGACACTAGATACTCTTCCTAACCGGCTTAATTTGTTCCCTTAACCTATTTATTCCTACCTCCTCTCTACCCTCCAGCCTCTAAACCCCAACTTACTATGCTCTACTTCTATGAACTCGACTCTTTTGGCTCCCACAAGTAGTATTTATCTTTTTGTGCCTGACATTTCATTTAACATAATGTTCTCCAGGTTCATTCATGTTGCTGTGAATGAAATGATTTCATTCTTTTTAAAGGCTAAATAGTATTCTATACATATATACCACATTTTTTTAATCCATTCATGTGTTGATGGGCACTTACGTTTGATTGCATGTTTTGGCTATTGTGAACAGTGCTGCAATTAACATAGGGATGCAGATATCTCTTCAATATATTGATTTTCTTTCTTTTAGATAAATTCTCACTAGTGGGATTGAAGGTAGTTCTATTTTTAGCTTTTGAGGAATCTCCATACTGTTTTCCATAATAGCTATACTAATTTACATTCCCACCAACAGTGTATAAGGGTTCCCTTTTCTCTGCATCCTCGCCAGTATTTTGTATTCTTTATTCTTTCTGATAATAACCATTCTAACAGGGTTAAAATAATATCTCATTGTGGTTTTGATTTGCATTTCCCTGATGATTAGTGATGTTGAGCATTTTTTCATATACTCATTGGCCATTAGTCAATGAGTTTTTTTTTTGAGAGATGCCTATTCAGATCCTTTCTCAGATTATATGGGTATTTTTACCGTTCAGTTGTTTGAGTTCCTTGTATATTCTGGATGTTAATTCCTTCTGAGATGAATAGGTTGCAAATATTTTCTCCCATTCTGTACATTGTCTCTTCACTCTGTTGATTGTTTCCTTTGCTGTGTAACTTTTTTAGTTTGATGTAATCCTATATGTATATTTTTGCTTTGCTTGCCAATGCTTTTGAAGTCTTACTCATAAAATGTTTCAACCAGACCAACATCCTAAAGCATTTCCCCTTTATATTCTTCTAGTAGTTTTATAGTTTCAGGCCTTATATTTAAATTTTTAATCATTTTGAGTTGAATTTTGTATGTGATGAGAGATAATGGTTTAGTTTCATTCTTCTGTGTATGGATATCTAGTTTTCCCAGTACCATGTATTGAAAAAATTGTCATTTCCCAATGTATGTTTTTGGTGAATTTGTGAAAATTAGTTGGCTCTAAATACATGGATTTAAATCTGGGTTCTCTGTTCTGTTCCATCAGTCTATATGTCTGTTTTTATACCAATACCATGCTATTTGGTGACTACAGCTTTGTAGTATTTTGAAGTCAGGTAGCGTGATGCCTCCGGTTTTGTTCTTTTTATTCAGGGTTGCTTTGGCTATTCAGAATATTTTGTGGTTCCATACAAATTTTAGGATTTTTCTATTTCTGTGAAGAATATCATTGGTATTATGATAGGTGTTCTATTGGATCTGTAGATACCTTTAGGTGGTGTGGTCATTTTTAACAATATTAATTCTTCTGATACAGGAACATGGGATGTCTTTCCATATTTTGTGTCATCTTCAACTTCTTTCTTCAGTGTTTCCTAGTTTTCCTTATAAAGACCTCTCACCTCCTTGGTCAAATATATCCCTAGGTATTTTTTGTAGCAATTCCAAATGAGATTGCTTTTTCAGCTAATTTTTTATTGGCAGAAATGCTACTATTTTTGTATGCTGATACTGTATCCTCCAATTTTACTGAATTTATTTATTAGGTTCAAAGAGTTTTTTGTTAGACTCAATTTTTTTCTATATATAAGATCATGTTATCTGAAAAGTGAGAAAATTTGACTCCCTCTTTTCAATTTGCATGCTTTTTGTTTTTTCTCTGCCCTAATTGCTCTAGTTAGGACTTTCAGTATGTTTCACTATGTTGAATAAGAGTAGCAAAAGTGGACATCATTGTCTTGTTCCAGTTCTAAAAGAAAAAGCTTTCAGCTTTTCCCTGTTCCGTATGATGTTTGCTGTGAGTTTTTCATATATGGCCTTTATTGTGTTGAGGTACATTCCTTCTATACCTAATTTGTTGAGATTTTATCATGAAGTGGTGTTAAATTTTATCAAATGCTTTTTCTGCATCTATTCAGATGATTTCATGGTTTCTGTCTTACATTCTATTGATGTGATGTATCACATTTATTGATTTGCATGTATGGAATCATCCTTGCATCCCCGATATAAGTTGCATTTCATTGTGGAGCATAATCTTTTTGTTATGCTGTTGGATTTGGTTTGCTAGTATTTTGTTGAGAATTTTTGCATTTGTGTTCATCAGGAATATTGGCCTATTGTTTTTTATTTTTTGTTGTGTCCTTGCCTGGTTTTTGTATCAGTGTAATGCTGGCTTCATAGAATGAGGTTGGAAGAATTCCTTCCTCCTCAATTTTTTTGGAAACGTTTGAGAAAAATTGGTGTTAGTTTAAAAAAAATTAGAAAGAATTCTGCAGTGAAGCCATCTGGGGTTTTCTTTTTTGGGAGACTCTTTGTTACTGATTTAGTCTTTTTATTATCTGTTAACTTGTTCAGGTTTTCTATTTCTTCCTAGTTCAATTTTGGTAAGTTATATGTGTCTAGGAATTTATCCATTTCCTCTATGCTTTACAATTTGTTGTCATACATTTCTTTATAACTTTCATTAATGATCCTTTGTATTTCTGTGGTATCAATGGTAATAACTCTTTTTTCATTTCCTGTTTTATTTATTTGGATCTTCTATCTTTTTAATTAGTCTAGCCAATGGATTATTGATTTTGTTTATCTTTTCAAGAAACTAACTTTTTATTTCATTACTCTTTTGTATTTTTTTAGAGTGTGTTAATTTTGTTCTGCTCTGACTTTTATTATCAATTATTTCCTTTTACTAATTTGGGGTTTGGTTCTTGCTTTTCTGGTTACTTGAGGTGCATTGCTTGGCTGTTTTTTGAAATTTCTACTTTTTTGATCATTTGTTGCGATCAACTTCCCTCTTAGTACTGCTTTGACTATATCCTATAGGGTTTGGTATGTTCTGTTTCTATTTGTTTCAAAAAAGTTTTTATTTCCTTCTAAATTTCTTTATTTGATCTACTGATCATTCAGGAGAATTTTGTTTAATTTCCATATATTTGTACAGTTTTCAAAGTTTTATCCCATTGTGGTTTGAAAAGAGACTTGATATGATTTCAGTTTTTTAAAATTTGTTGAGACTTGTGTTGTGGCCTACATTTTGTTCTTTCCCAGAGAATGCTCCTTGTGCTAAGGAAAAAAAAATGTGTGTTGTGGAGCTATTGGATGAAATGTTCTGTAAATGTGATGAATTCCCTTAGTTTTTACTTGTCTGTGAAAGACTTATTTCTCCTTCATTTCTGAAGAATATCTTTGCTAGGTATAGTATTCTCCACTGGCAGTGCTTTCCTTTAGTTCTCTAAATATATTATCCCATTCTCTCCTGGCCTATAAGGCTCCTGCTGAGAAATCTGCTGTTACCCTGATGGAGACTCCCTTATATGTGATGAAGCTTTTCTCTGCTGTCTGTAGAATTCTCTATTTATCATTGACTTTTGATGCTTTGACCATAATATTCCTCAAAGAAGGCCTTTTGGGAGCTCAATATAGTTCAGGAGTTTTGCACTTCCTGTATGTGGATGTCCATATCTTTCCCAAGACTTAGGAAATTTTTAGCTATTATTCTACTGGATAGGTTTTGCTATGCCTTCTCCCATCTCTTCTCCTTCTGGGTCTCCCATAATATGAACATTTGTTCATTTAATGGTCTCCCATATACTGCTTAGGCTTTCTACACTCTTTTTATTTCTATATTGGCCTAGTCTATTGGTCTACTCTATTGTTGAAGTTCTCAATTGTATTTTTAAAATTTCATTGATTGAAGGTTGCCCCCTATCTCCACTTCTATTTAACATAGTGCTGGAAGTCCTTGCCAGAGCAATCAGACAGGAGAGAGGAATCAGAGGTGTCCAAATGGGAGCAGAAGAGATCAAACTTTCACTCTTCACTGACGATAGGTATTATATCTAGAAAACCCCAAAGATTCAATGAAGAGAACACTGGAATTGATAAATGAATTCAGCAATGTCTCAGGATACAAAATCAATGTGCACACATCAGTGGCCTTCATATATGCCAATAACAGTTGAGCCAAGAAACAATAGCAACTTTCACAATAGCACCTTTCACAATAGCACCAAAGAAAATTAAATATTTAGGAACATATTTAACTAAGGAGATGAGAGACCTATATAGAGAGAACTAGGAAACACTGAGAAAAGAAATTGCAGAGGATGTAAACAGAGAGAAAACCCTACTATGCTCTTGGATTGGTAGAATCAACATTATTAAAATGTCTATACTACCTAAAGTGATTTACAGAATCAATGCAATTCCTATCAAAATACCAACGTCATTTTTTTCAGATCTAGAAAAAATAATTCTATGCTTCGTGTGGAATCAGGGAAGACCCCATCTAGCCAAAGCAATCTTAAGCAAAAAGAACAAATTGGGAGGCATCAGTCTACCAGACTTCAACCTTCAAAACAGCATGATACTGGCACAAGAACAGAGACATAGACCAATGGAGCAGACCTGAGAACCCAGATATAAAACCATCCTCATACTGTCATCTGATCTCTTACAAAGTAGACAAAAACACACACTGGGGAAAAGAATCCCTATTCAATAAATGGTGCTGGGAAAATTGGATAGTCACATGTGGAAGACTGAAACTAGATCCACACTTCTCACCTCTCATAAAAATCAACTCATGATGGATAACAGACTTAAACCTAAGATGTGAAACCATAAGATTTCTAGAAGAAAATGTTGGAAAAACTCTTATAGACATTGGCCTAGGCAAAGATTTACGAAGAAGACTCCCAAAGCAATCACAGCAGCAACAAAAATAAATAAATGGGACCTGATCAAATTAAAAAACTTCTGCACAGCCAAGGAAACTATTGTTAGAGTGAACAGACTACCTACAGAATGGGAGAAAATATTTGCATGCTACTCATCTGATAAAGGGCTGATAACCAGAATCTATACATAACTTAGGAAAATCAACAAGAAAAAATCAAACAACTCCATTAAAAAGTGGGCAAAGGACATGAATAGAAACTTTTCAAAAGAAGAATAATGGCCAGAAAACATATAAAAAACTGCCCAACTTCTCTAATCATTAGGGAAATGCACATGAAAACCACAATGAGATATGACTTAACCCTAGTGAGATTGGCTTATATCAAAAAGTCCCAAAACAACCAATGTTGGCGGGGATGCAGAGAGATAGGAACTTTCATACACTGCTGGTAGGGCTGCAAATTAGTACAACCTCTATGGAAAGTAATGTGGAGATACCTCAAAGAACTAAAAGTAGAATTACCATTTGATCCAGCAACCCCACTACTGCGTATTTACCCAAAGGAAAAAAAGACATTCTATAATAAAGACATCTGCACACGAATGTTTATAGCAGCACCATTCACAATTGTAAAGATGTGGAAACAACCCAGGTGCCCATCAATACACAAGTGGATTAATAAAATGTGGTATATGTATACCATGGAGTATTACTCAGCAATAAGGAACAATGATGAGTTAATACATCTGGTATTATCCTGGATGGAGTTAGGGACCCATTCTTTGATGTGAAGTATCACAAGAATGGAAAAACAAGCACCACTGGTACTTACCATCAAATTGGTACTAACTGATCAATACTTATGTGCACACATGGAAATAATATTCATCAAGGATCGGGAAGATAGGAGGGGGGTGGAAGGGATGGGAAAATTCACACCTATTGGATGCAGGGTGCACTGTCTGGGGGATGTTCATGATTGTAGCTCTTACTTGGGCAATGCATAGACAATATATATAACCAAAGTGTTTGTACCTCCATAGTATTCTGAAATTTAAAGAAATTTATTCATTCAATTCTTTAGTTCTTAATTTTCATTTTGGTTGTGTTTCATATCTATCTCCTTGTTAAATTTTCATTTGGCTTATGAAATATTTTCTTGATTTTGTTGAATTGTTTTTTTATGTTCTCTTGTATCTTACTCATTTTCCTTAAGATCATTATTTTGAACTTTATTTCTGTCATTTCATAGATTTCCTTTTCTTTATGGTATTACTAGAGAATTATTGACTTTCTTTGGAGGTGTCATATTTTTTGCTTTTTCATGTTTCTTGTGTCCCTATATTGATATCTGTGCATCAGGTGGAACAGTCGCTTATTTCAATTTTATTGAGCAGCTTTCACAGAGAAAGACTTTTTCCTGTTTATGTGTCCTATGGTATAAGTTGAGTATTGTACTTTGGTTTGGTTGTGGGTGAGCAACATAGTGTACTCTATATATGATTGATTTGGCTATAGACAACATCAGCTGTGTTTGAGAGTGCCTCAGTGGCCTATGCTGTGTTTTTCTGTGGAGACTGTGATGCAGCTTTGGTGGGGACAGAGATCCTGATCCTGATTGTGATGGTTCTCAGTCCCTGGGGGGGTCATGCTTTATGCTAGTGTAGGCAAGAGTTCTGCTGCTGGAGGGGGAAGGGATGCCAGCAATTTGTGAGCACCTTCTTTTTTTTTTTTGCTAGAGACTTTGCAGGATAAACCAGAATACTCACTCATAAAAAACATAAAATAGGGAGAAAACAGTTCTACACACATATCTAAAATACAAAGCTAATTGATTTAAGTATCATAAAAGTGATTTGATAAATATAAGTTTTGAGATACCTGAAAATATACTCAGCTGAAACAAATATTTTAATGGAGAAGATTAAAGATGAGCTAGTCTTAAAGAATAATAGGTTTCTGACAGAAGAAAATACAATGAAATAAAATAGAGTTTCATTTGATGATCAGAATACAATTCAACTTGAAATAATTTTTTTTTTTAATAAAAAGTGGAAACTAGAGACTAAGTAGTGAGATAGGTTCCAGACCAGCATGGTATATAATGATGGTGGAGGATTTTAGATTGTTTCTAGTAGCATGAAAAGAGCCTGGATATTGCTAGATTTATTTTATGAAATTATTAATTTTAGAAGGGAAAGACTTACAAAAGAGATACTATTTAGAACATTACTAGCTATGATATAACACTATTATAGAAAGTGTACTAAGGTAATAGGATCTTGAATAAGGGTAATGATATTGGAAATTTAAAAAAATGCAAGTGAGATATTATGGGCAGATAGAATTGGCTATACTTGAGAACCAATTCAGATCTGTTTCTGCAATAAAATCAGAGTAAATATTGAGCATATTTGATATTTTTTCTCTTCAGTATGAGGATATTGATTTTGCATTTCATGTATATTGCATTAGGAATTAAAACTAATGAAATTATTGACAAGAGCTATATCTTTTTCACCTCCAACACTCGGAACATTGAATTTTTTTAATTAAAACTGTATTTATTTTTTAGATTTTGAATCAAGTTGAAAACATTTTAGATAAAGTTTCTGAGCTATCATCTTCTGAATATGTTACTGTGTGGTTTTTACCTGTTAGACATTCACATTCTTAACCATATCACAATCATTTAAAATTAAGATAAGAATATTATATTATAACATGTAATCTTCAAGACCCTTTAAATATAAAAATTTTTCAAATAATCTAAAATAATTCAGTTCAGAATGCCACATTGCATTTAGTTATCACATCTTCTAGTTGTCTTCAATCTAGAATGTTTCCCATACCTTTCTTGACTTTCATGGCCTTTTTAAGATTACAGGCCATTTATTTTGTAGAATGCTACTCAATTTAAATGTTTTGGTGTTTTCTTATGGTTTGGTTCTGGGTGTGTATATTTGGTAGGAATATCACAACAATTATGCTGCATTTTCATTGCATCCTAACAGATGGTGAAGTTTCAGTCTGTCCCTGTACTGATGAAGTTCATTTTAATTACTTCATTAATGTGGATACTGACATGCTTTTCCATTAAAAAGTTACTCTTATTTACCTTTTCAAATTTATTACTGTGCAATTATATAAGAATTTGTTCATTATCAAACTTAAATTTATTCATTATTTCTGAATAGATTTATCTTTTTATGTTTTATGCAATAAATTATAAGTTGTTAAAATTACTGTTTTTAGCTTAATGGTAGTTGTTTTCTATGTCCTTTTGACATGTTGAATTTGAGAAATTTCTTACTTCCTGGAATAACAAAATGCTGCAGACTCATCTTGTATTTTTACTGCTCTAGTCCACAAATCAGACCCTTTCCCAAGATGCCCTGGTTTGCTTACTAAGAAATATATGTACAAGGCAAAATATATGTACTAGGTATGCTAATGGGCTTATTTCTCTTGGGGTGTTGTTGCTTCCAAAACCTGTTTCAGTGGCCAGAGCTAGAGAAAATTTGTATACAGTATATATAAATATAAATGCACACCTTTAGGCCTATATATATTTCTCTATCTATCTGTCTATTGATCTATCAGTTGAAAACCACAAGTTCATTCTAATATCTCAATTCTAATTCAATCCCACAGGGCACATTTTACCCTTCCAGTTTCCACAGTTGTAACTACTTTCTGTGGCAGTGAGATTCCTTGCTCATGTTAACTTATTTACTTATTTAATCGGTTATCCATGTATAATCAATCTTCTAGATCCTTTTTGGTCCTCCTACATTGCATAAAATGCCCTTCTCACTCAGTCAAACTCCCTCATCCCACACTGGACCACACCACTAGGTAGATGACCTCTTCTCCTAATCTAGGCTTTGATACTCTAGGACAAGCTACCCCTCCTCTGCAAAGCCTCATTAGCTCTGTAACAATCTCTCTATAAATAAAACCCCTGTGTAGACACCCTTTTTACTCTATTCTGAGACTTTATTGTTCTTGGATGCCATATCTACTCATTCTAGGATCTAGCAACCCACCACTGAGCTTTAAATTTGGTAGAAATAAAATTTTATACCATACTCCTCAGTTTTCCAGATCCCAAAATGATGCAGCCTACTTTAGGAAGATATCTCTTAATTCCTTAGCTATATGTAAGGCAGTTCCATTCTGTCTTCCTATATTACTGTTGGTATCTATTTTATTTTCTCCAGTAGCCATCAATATTACTTTCATATCCTTAATCAACTGAAATCTCCTCTATGACAATGGATATGTCATAGATTTTGTAGTTGATTCTTTGTAATGTCTTACACAATGACTTATAAATAATAGGAGCTCACTTACTAACTTCAATTGAGAACAGTTAAATATATTTTGAAAAAGCTAATTTAACCATAGTATTCTATGTGATTTTTAGGAGCATTAAATAAACATAATCTGGGCACATTATATAATGTAAGAACCTAAAGAAAGCTCTGGTTCCTTACTAGAGGAAAAATGTAAAAGTATTTATATGTTATATTACTCCATAGAAAACATTTTTTTCATAGAGACAAAATATTGATCCACAGGCAAATATTATCAGTTCTAAAAAATAAATAGAAAATAGTCCAAATAAATTTAAATGCAAATTTAATAAATGCTATGAAAATTTCAAAGGGAAGATCCTTTTATGTTTTCAATAGTAGGTCAAGTACATAATTTTCTTTTGAGTTGGCTGTCTGCGTGAAATCTTTGGCAGTATATTTCAAATACTATGGTACAATGGAGTTGAGCTTTAATACATTTTCACATAGCATTTTAATTCAATATTCATGTATCATCAGTAAAATATTTGAGCTCATTATCCAAGTAAATTAGCATGACCTAATTACAATGATTAGCTAAACTAAACTGTAACTTAAAATATCATTTTATACTAATATATATGACAGTTTATACAATATTTGAACTAAAAACTTGCTTTTACTCATAAATTTTTATAATAAGAAAACAGGTATACATAAGATGTTTGAGCAAGAATTCTTTTTTTTCCACTAGTATTTTTTTCTTAGTGTTTCGAATCTTTATTTATATGAGATTCTCCTACCCCTACATTCAAAACAGGCTTTATGAAATATAAAAATAATATTTACACTTTTGATATTTAAAAATATTTAAATCAAAATAGTAAATGCTGATAGTGAAAAATTTCAAATTGTACCAAAAGGTTGTTAAATCTTATTAAATTTTTCCTTGGATGCCTCTGTACCTTGAGTCTCTATGTACTAAACTCAACCTAACTTAGTATGTAAACAAACTGAAAGCCTAACTTAAGAGTATACTTTTGTGTAACAACTAAGTCTCAGCCAATCACAGCTGAGCTTCTGCCAATCACAGGCTGCCAACTGATTAGACCATGTTCAAATAAAGCAAACACTGAGCTGCAATTAATCATAATCAACCTGTTAGGTTGGGTTTTGTTTTTGTTGTTATTGTTTTTGGATTTTTGGTTATTTTTTTACCTCACTTCTGTTTTCTGTCTATAAATGCTGCCTGGTAGAGCAGAGCTCTCTGAACCTCTTCTGATTCTGAGGGCTGCCCAATTCATGGATCATTCTTCGCTCAATTAAACTCAGTTAAATTCAACTCATCTAAAGTGTTACTTTTAACATGACATAAAAAAGAACAATAGTTCCTACCTAACTCTTCCCCATTCTTCTCCACTCTCAAGTTTGTTCCCCATGGGTAACCATATTTACTTATTTTACTCATGTCTTCTGTTAGTCACCTCCATGTCTTCAAACATTATATTTATATTACTTGAAGAAATTACATTTTTAGTTGTGGAAGAGAAAAGTTTTTACAATGTAAAAAGTAAAACACTTATTCACTATAACCATACTTACTTACTTACTAGAAATAGAAATAAAAACTAAGTTTCTAAATGCTTACATGAAATTTATTTGAATGGCTCTTTGCCCATGAATTTGAAGTAGACTAATGGAAGGTGACTTTTTCCACTTTTTTTTTTCATGAAGACAGAATGGAAAGGACTTATAATATATTATGTTACTCTATTTTTACTAGCTTGGGAGAGTTTATTATATGTCATATGATAGTTATTGGCAGCAGAGAAAAGGATAGTAGTCGTCACATAATATTGGTCTAATAAATAGCTGGGCCTTGCCTGAAGCAAAGGTCTGGATCCTTGGAATGTCATACCTGATAGGAGTAAATTTATTTTTCTGGGGTTTTTGATTCATACTATACAGTCTTAAAAATGTGATTTAGGGTAGGGGTTGGCCACACCCATATACTTTAGAGGAGGATCTGCTTAGTATAGAAAGACCAAACGAAAGACTTAGGGATGGGGTTTTGAGTTATGTATTAATTGGCCTGAAGGTTGAGATCCACCACATAAAAGAATCAATCATGCTTATGTAATGGAGTCTCTGAACACTAAGATTAGGGCAAACTTTTCCAGTTGGCCAAATTCTGCATATTGTCACACATCAATGCAGAGAGGGTAACACATCCTAAATTCATGGGGAGAAGAAAAAAATTTTCTGTGTTTAGAAACTTCCTGGACTCTGTGCTATATATCTCTTCCTTTCCCTGACCTTAATCTGTATACTTTCTGTAATTAACTTTAACCATAACAGCTTTCAGTGAATCTTTCTAGTAAATGATTTAAAATGAGGGTGGTTTGGAGATCTTCCCTTCCCCCTTGGTACTGTACTTTGTGTCAGATATAATGGCAGCCTTGGGGATTTGTCCTCTAACTCTGTAGTTGATCTAACTCTTTGCAATATCACAGCATTGATAGAAATAGGTAAGGACTACCAAAAAATAATATCAATAAAAAACTAATAGAAAAAAATGCTATCTAAATGTAACTATTTTAACTCATTAAAATTGTCCGGAATATTAAGATTAATTAAGATAGAACTTTCTATGTTATCACATTTAAAAAGATCATCTGAAATAATAGTGGTTTAATTAATTAAACACAGGAAGCAAAAGATTTTAATAGGATATAAAATAGAATTTTTGACACTTTTGGAAATGGGGCAATTTAATTCCAGTTTACTGTAAAAAACGGAATAAGTTAGTATCTTGCAAACATCAATTTTTACAGTTGAAGTATACAAATAAATACAAAGATATATACTACTAAAATCAATTCAGATGATTATGAATAAAATTAAAGTCAGAAATTTAATTTATGGACTGTTAGCTGGATCAACTACAAGAGAATGATTCCGAAGGAAAAGGGGCTAAGGAATTTATATGTGGTCAGGAAGGAGACAGCAATAGGTAGTTCAAGGCTTAACCCAAGGGCCTGACAATGAGAAACAGTAGAATTACACAGGTACCTGTGGAGAAAATAGGATGCTGAGTGTGGAGGAGTATGACATTGAGAAACTGCTGGGGACCTCTCTCTTAGGAAGGGGGTTCCTACATTTTCATGGGTTTTACCAGTAGGAACCTCACCAGTTCTCACAGGGAAGATCTCAGAAATATCCTTTTGTGGCTCTGGCAGGGGGAGAAAAGAGTAATCATTTTTAAATATGCCCAGTGTGTTCTCCATAGCAAAGGTCTACTCTCCAGGACAAAAGACATAACCAGAGGCGTATCCTCTCTGAGAGAAGGACATTCCTCCCACTACAGTTTTCACGAGCATTCTTAGTCTCACCACCTAAAGAGGAAATAAAAACTTTGTTACTGGAGAAACCATTGTGAAGGTCACATCCCAGAGATATGGGAATAATAAAAAACTGAGATATAATTTCCAGATTATAGAAAGCTTCCCCTAACACTTTACCCTAACACCTGTACCCTATGTAATGACAACGTATTACAGCTGAAAGTGCACAAGATAGAAGACTTTGTCTGAGGAATACTTAGGGAAGCCCCAAATCAATGCGGAAGACAAAAGCAAGGACATTAGTGGAATTTGAAGTGTGTATCACTAATGATTACAGCAAACATTTAACACAGTACAATACCTAGACAGATTAATGTATACTCTTACACTAAATACTTGTCTAATTAATTTACTATTTCCCAGATATATATCTGGAGATATATATATCAAGGCATGCCAGAGTCAAGGGGGGGGGAAAAAACATCTGAAGAGGCAAAGCAAGTATCAAGACCAGACTCAGAAATGGCATATATAAAAATTGTCTGACAGTATAAAATAACTATATTCACATGTATCCTATAAAGATATACAACTATTATATACCCATAATAATTGAAAAGAAAAAAGAAAAAAATATAGAAATCTGGTAAAGTGATCACCTCAAAATCCATTTTCTGATTGAAGTTAAATGGAAAAGTAAAACAAATAACTATACTTAGCATGTTAAGTGCTCTAATAGAAAAAGGAGATGTCATGCTAAAAGAGATGAATAATTTAAGAAGAAAGAGAAAGTTAAACAGATGAATTATTTGAAGTCATAACAGCTGATAATTTTCAAAAGTTAAAAAGTGGCATCGAACATATATCCCAGAAACTCAGAGAACAGTAAGCATGCTAAATATAAACCAATCCAAAACAAAACAAAATACTACACCTAGGCATCTCATATATAAACTCCAGAAAACCCAAGAGAAAATCTTATAAGAAGGCAAAGAAACAAAATACAAACATCTTACCTATAGAAGAACAAGTATAAAAATTACAGCCAACTTCTTATCTAAAACTGTACAAGCAAAAAGACAGTGTAGTACTTAGAATGTTGAAAGAAAACAAACAAAAAGCTAACAAAAAATGCAAACCCAGAATTCCATATTTATTGAAATTTTCCTTCGAAAATTCAGAAGAAATAAAGACTCAATCCAATAGCAAGAAATTACTTGTTTGAGTTGTTCTGTAAATCTGGATTCTCTGCACAACTAAAAGAATTGGATTCCTCTGTGTCAGATTTCTACCTGTAGTAAAATCAGGCATAATAGCTTAGGAATGGTTAGTGCAATGTATAAAATTTTACTCTATATTAGTAAGGATGCCTCTATTTTCCATAATACTTTAATCCTTTACTATATTTTCCAAACTTTCTCTCATATACTTCTGATTATTTATAATGATATCTTACATGCCAAGTTTAGCATCTTTGATAATTTAAAAGTTTTCAGTATTTTCCATTATTAAAACATCTTTAAACTTGATTTTCTCAAGATTATCATGTGGGTATTTTCTCCAGGTTCTTAATTCCTTTCAAAATCTGTTGCTTCACAAAATTCTTTTTCTCTGCTCACTCTACTGATACTGAACTTTTACAAGGTCTATATTTGGTCCCCTTTTTGCACTACACATACCAATGTGTGATCTCATTAACAGACTCAATTAACATATGTTATAATTCTGAAATGAATATTTCAAAACTAAACCTCTATCATGAGTTATAGAACAATATTTCTAATGCAACTACAATAATAGACTAACCATAAATGAAATAAGATACTAATAGGAAAAAAATAATGTTAAGTCTCAATATCACAAATCATTGCAAACTGAGATAAATGATGAATAAATATGGATCCTGGCTTGAAAGACTTCACATTGGAGAAGGTTAATCAGGTGGATGAATACATTATTACAAAATATTAAGCAAAACCAGAAGTATATTTAACATAATGGAGCTTCATAGATTAAATGTCAACAGAGTTTGTTTTTTATTGCTCTCTGCTTTAGCAAAGCTTCACCTTGATTACCTGTAAGAGCTCATAGACCTCTTATAAATCTCCATATAATACAGATTTATAGAAGTTTCCTCAATCCATAGATTGTATGTGAAGGGGTGGAGGGATGGATTAGAATAAGGCATATTGAAGGTAAAGAATTAGGAGCCAATTGTACTGACCAGGCAAAAAAAAAAAAAAATTAGTAAGTGTAGATAACCTCAAGACAATCTAAAAATACTTTGGTTTTCTTAAGTTTTGGCTCCATTTGAGAAATGAAGCGTTTGTGTAAAGGAGGAAAGTTATAGAGATCCTATTGTGTTTCATGGACAGAAAAGAAAATTGGTGAATGTCTATTGGGCTTACTCAGGGTGGGAACTTGAAAAATGTATGGAAAGGGATGGGGTAGATGAAGAAGTCAGAAAAGGGCCCCTGGAGGTTCCAGAGATGGTAAAAATAACTCCGAACTACAAAGGCTGGGATGGAGCCAGCTGAAACTGGCAGCTGTTCCAGAAAGAACACTTCCTCCCTAAACTTTCATTCAAACCTTCTATAAAACTCGCTACTCTCCCCTCCTCAGTGTGGACGACTTCCTCGGCCTCCACCCACCCGCACCCGGTGCCCAAAATAAATGGAATTTTACTATGCCCCAGGCTTCTGTGTCTTCCTCTCGGCTCCAACCTAACAATATCATGGTGAGATCCAGGGCTTGGAACCAGGAAAAGTTTTTGTTGGTTCTAATAAAGGTAGATATTTAAATTACTTTAGAGACCATACCTCTGGTGTTGGAGCCTCTAAGTACACTGTCTATGTGAGTTACCTAAAAAATTATATGGACCTTAATATCTAGGGACTGAGCAGCACAGGTGCAAGCACACAATGTTAAGTATAATATTGAGAGAGAAACGTCTTTAGTGGTGTTTTTTCTCTTTTAAATCACCACATTGATCTTTGTTGGCAGTTGGACATGTAGGATTTAGCTCTAGTACAGCTCTGATTTGCTGGCCAAATGTTCAAGGACCACATATAACAACAATACTATGTGTCAGTAAAAAGCAATAGCTGTACCAATTGTAATAAAATGATAGACAATATGAATTTTCTCTTTGCTCTAAAAGTTTGAGACACTGTTTGTACTGTGTATGTCCCTAAATAGAAGAAACTCAGCCTTGTAATAGATTTTTTTTCTTTTATACTGACAAATGGAGTCATTCATACTGGCTGTGAATGTAAAATTAAAGAATCAGTACATGCCCACGAATGTTGAATTTTGTTAAAGAAAGCTTCACAGTAACTTTGCCTGGCCAGAGTTTGAAACAATTTCTAGAGTGTTTGCCAAGTGAACATGGTGGTAAAGAGTAAAGAGTATGCTACTAGAGAGAAGGAAAACTTGAACAAGTATATTAGGGTAAGAAACAAAATGATGTATTCAGGGAATTAGGGGTTTAGTTGTGATAAGATATGTGCCTCAAAATAACAATAAATATATTTGTCTGGCGGGGTACTGTGGGTCACGCCTGTAATCCTAGCACTCTGGGAGGCTGAGGAGGGATGATCGTTTGAGGTCAGGGGTTCGATACCAGCCTAAGCAAAAGCAAGACCCCATCTCTACTAAAAATAGAAAAAATTAGCCGAGCATGGTGATGCACACCTGTAATCCCACCTACTCGGAAGGCTCAGGCAGGAGGATGGCTTGAGCCCAGGAGTTCGAGGCTGCAGTGGGCTATGATCACACCACTGCACTCTAGCCTGGGCGACAGAGCAAGACTCTGTCTCAAAACAAACAAACAAACAAAAAATATATATACATATATATATATATATGTGTGTGTGTGTGTGTGTGTGTATATATATATTGTTCAAGTATCTGTAGCACCAAAGCAGTTTCAAGCAAAGAGCAGACCTTTGGTAAATATATGATTGATGAACAAATAAATATATAAACAAATAAAAGATATATACTCAATGAGTAAATGAGTACTTAAATTAATGTAAAGTGGGGAGGGGAGTGAATTAGATAAAAAATTTAAGAAAAGATTATTTAATTTATGTATGAATTTTCTTGTAGGCCATACATACTAAGATAGTTTTGTTTTACCCTATATAACTTATTGTTGAGTTGTGATCGAGTGCTTACATTTTTTTCAAGTTTTCTATGAAGGCAGTATGGAGCATACCAGATAGAAGGAAGACTATAGCAACCAATCCTCTAAATGCAAATGTTCTTTACAAATTGGGACTTGAATTTGTTTCTTAAAAAGAAATTGATTAGAGATGAAGTTTATTTAAAATTGTACAGGTATCACAAAAAATAAAAAATCACATATCTTAAGACCCATCTTGCATAGTTAAATTCCTTAAATGAAAGTGAAATTTAAAATAATGAAATCACAACTTAAAGTGTTTTAAATAACCTCACTTATCTCAACATTAATTTCCTCATCTTATCATCTCAATTACATTTCCATTGCAAATAGCTTTACCTTGATGATTTGTAATCAATTTTATATTTATATTATGATAACAAAAATTAGTGTTTTGATGACTAAATCACTTAATGCAATAATGTCACAACATAAATTTACATAATTGCTCTGACCAAAACATATTTGTGTGCACAGCTGGGGAAAAAATTTGTTTTTGATGACAAACCTATTTCATTGTAATGCTGTGCATTTACAATGACTTCTAATTTATTGAGACTGATTGGGGTATAAAATGCTACATACACACACACACACACACACACACAGAGACAATGTACGAGTAATCAATTTATATGAAGTCAAATTTATAATTTGTATATGTTATCAATGCAAAGGCTTTAGATCTTTGGTATTGAAAGAAAGAAAATTTCAGATTCAAGTTCTCCGTGCACTCACAAGCAGTGGATGTAACTTATTTTAAAAGAGTTTTATATCTTAGTTGTGATGTGATAAAGAAATGTCATGATGAAATGGAATTTACATAATCATACGTGAATAATGACTGCTATGTAAAACTTCTTAGCATCAGAGATGGGATTTTATGTTCAATGTTCAGATTAATCATCATGGAAGATTAATCAAAACTAAATTAGTGAAGTTCAATAATAGTATTATTATTATTATTATTTCCTTTTTATGCATGAAGTAAAGGGGTTTCAAAGGGACTGAGTAATTTTCTTAAGGTTTTAATGATTTTATATGATAATTAATGACAGAGATTTGATTTTAAGTGAAATAGGTAACAAGTGTTGTCACATACTATTGAAAAGATATCTTCCTTGATATGTATCTTCTAAATTAGTGCTAATGTCTTTGTTTCATTGTGTGATTTACTTTCTAAAATAAAAAAATCAAATTATATTTTGTTATCTGCTAGTTATACTATACTTGAGAACAAATGCCTTCAAAGTAAATAATTTTAATTAACTTTTCATGGAAACTAAATCTAATTACAAGAGGAAACAGTAAAAGAAACTAGACCATTTTGATCAAAATGTAGTAATTGAGTAACACTGCCTAATTCCATAATTTGGTCAGCTTTTTAGTAACTTTGTGAAAACATTAGCATTCCGTTTAGTCTTAGCCTCTGAAATATAAAAGAAAAACATCTTTAACAATTTTTGACACAATGATGTGGATATTAAAATATGTGTAAAACATAAGTTTTCTGCTTTGTATATGTTAAGGATAGACTCCAAAGAAACACTTTTAAGTATTTTAACATTAATTGCAATTTTATAAGTTTGAGGCACTTATATTTTCTTCACCAGTAGCAGTTATGCAAATAACTTTCATCATTATGTTATGCCTGGGAAGCTTGATGGGATTTGAATTATAAGAGACAGTTTCTTTAAAATTATACAAATAAGATTTCAAAATTGTTTTAAAAATTAATGTTTCACTTCAACATAAATAATATTAATAAGCAAAATATTTTAATTAATTGCTTTAAACTCTGGAAAATATATTGAAATATAAAATTAAAATATTAGCTATGTCCTCTAAATTAATCTATATGTATAAGAAATCTGGCTATCAAGTGGAACGTAAGACTCCCTGAAAGTACTTATTTGGATATTCTTTCTTATTTGCTATTTGAAATACCTTTTGGAAAATTTTTGTCATATCCATCAAAACCAAAAAAAAAAAAAATTGGTAAAGATTTTAATGGAATTTAGTTGAATTTATAGGTCAAAAATAAAATATTGCTTTTTTTCTATTGTGAAGTATGACTTTCCTTATTTGTCTTCCTTCATATCTGTCAACTGATTTTGATAGTTTTCTCCAGAGATGTATCTCTTGTGCATCATTTATGATATGTTTTTAGAAACCTTGATTTTTTTCCTTATGTTTTAAATTCATGTCCCTTTAAATTGCATTTTCTTTTGTTTGTTGAAAATTAACAATACTTTTCATATGTTGTTTTCTTATTCCAACATTTTGTAAATTTCTTTTGATGATTCTAGTAGTAGGTCAAGAAATAGGTATTTTATGGGGTTTTTTGTTTGTTTGTTTTCAGGGTGAATGTACTTTTGTGTGTGTAAGACTGTTTCTATAAAAGCACATACCCTGTCCAATTCTTACATCGCAATATTTAAAAAGTTATACATTTTTTTATTTTATTGCACTGGACAGAGTCTTCAAAAATAATTTAAATAGTAATTTGGGGCATCCTTATTTTGTTACTGATTACAAGCATACTTTTAATCTATTTTTATTGAGCACTCTAAATTTTGTAGTTGCTACCATTTTTTCAGAGTAAGCAAGTTTTCTTCAATTTTTAATTAATTAGGAATGTTTTTATTCCATAAATAATTTTTGAGTTTTCCAACATATTTTTTGTACCCATTGAGATAATCATTTGTATTTATCCTTAAATCAATTTATATGATAAATCAGTCAATATCATAACTAATATGCAATTAAGTTCAAATTTCTGAAATAAACTGAATGTGGTAATAGTTTATTAACTTCCATTTGTGAAATGAGGTGGTAAATATTTTGTTAGTATTTTCTCATTTAAGTTGAAACAAAGTTTGAAACACAGTTTAGTTTTTAATTTTGTCCTTATCTAGTTTTTATATTTAATGAATATCAAACACATAAAATAATTTGAGTCATGAGTGTTCTTTATCTCATCTCTGAATAAATTACTATAAAATGGAAATAATCTATTTCTGGATTATCTGGTAGAATTAGCCTCTATATCCATATGGGCCTGGTGTTTATTTTGTAGGAAGATATTTAATTACTCACGCAAAGTGTAATGATAATAGTACTGTTATGTTTTCTGCTTTATTTTAGTCATTTACATTTTCTTTTTTTTCCATTTTTATTTATTTTTTATTTTTTTTTTAATTTATTTTTTTAATTTCAGAATATCATGGGGGTACAACACTTTGGCCATACACATTGCCCCTGTTCTGCCCGTGTCAGAGCCACAATCGTGGTCGTCTCCCAAACTGTGCTCCCCACATCCATTCAGTGAGAGTTTTTCCCATCCCTTCCACCCCCCTCCCGCCCGCCCGCCCTCTGATGAATGTTATTGCCCTGTGTGATGTAAGTGTTCATCAGTTAGTACCAGTTTGATGGTGAGTACCAGTGGTGCTTGTTTTTCCAATCCTGTGACACTTCGCTTCGAAGAATGGGTTCTAGCTCCAACCAGGATAATACCAGATGTGTTAATTCACTGTTGTTCCTTATTGCTGAGTAATACTCCATGGTATACATATACCACATTTTATTGATCCACTCGTGTATTGATGGGCACCTGGGTTGTTTCCACAACTTTGCAATTGTGAATTGTGCTGCTATGAACATTCGAGAGCAGATGTCTTCATTATAAAATGTCTTTTTTTCTTTTGGATAAATACCCAGTAGTGGGATTGCTGGGTCAAATGGTAATTCTACTTTTAATTCTTTGAGGTATCTCCATATTCTTTTCCATAGAGGTTGTACTAATTTGCAGTCCCACCAGCAGTGTATGAGTGTTCCTATCTGTCCACATCCCCGCCAACATTTGTTATTTGGGGATTTTTTGATATGAGCCAATCTCACTGGAGTTAAGTGATATCTCATTGTGGTTTTGATTTGCATTTCCCTGATGATTAGAGAAGTTGAGCACTTTTTTATATGTTTGCTGGCCATCATTCTGTCTTCTTTTGAAAAGTTTCTGTTCATGTCCTTTGCCCATTTTTTAATAGGGTTGCTTGATTTTTTCTTGTTGATTTTCCTAAGTTCTGTATAGATTCTGGTTATCAGCCCTTTATCAGAGGTGTAGCATGCAAATATTTTCTCCCATTCTGTAGGTTGTCTGTTCACTCTAGTGATAGTTTCCTTGGCTGTGCAGAAGCTTTTCAATTTGATCAGGTCCCATGTATTTATTTTTGTTGCTGCTGTGATTGCTTTGGGGGACTTCTTCATAAATTCTTTGCCTAGGCCAATGTCCATAAGAGTTTTTCCAACGTTTTCTTCGAGAATTCTTATGGTTTCGTGTCTTAGGTTTAGATCTGTTATCCATTGTGAATTGATTTTTGTGAGAGGTGAGAGGTGTGGGTCCACTTTCAGTCTTCTACATATGGCCATCCAATTTTCCCAGCACCATTTGTTGAATAGGGATTCTTTTCCCCAGTGTACGTTTTTCTGGAATTTGTCAAAGATCAGGTGACTGTATGAGGTTGGTTTTATATTTGGGTTCTCAGTCCTGTTCCATTGGTCTACGTGTCTGTTCTTGTGCCAATACCATGCAGTTTTGGTTACTATAGCCTTGTAGTATAGTTTGAAGTCTGGTAGACAGATGCCTCCCAATTTGTTCTTTTTGCTTAAGATTGCTTTGGCTAGACGGGGTCTTCTCTGGTTCCACACGAAGCATAGAATTATTTTTTCTAGATCGGCAAAAAATGATGTTGGTATTTTGATAGGGATTGCATTGATTCTGTAAATTAATTTAGGTAGCAAAGCCATTTTTACTATGTTGACTCTGCCTATCCAAGAGCATGGTAGGGCTTTCCATCTATTTACATCCTCTGCAATTTCCTTTCTCAGTGTTTCGTAATTCTCTCTATATAGGTCTTTGACCTCCTTAGTTAGATATATTCCTAAATATTTAATTTTCTTTGTTGCTATTGCAAAAGGTATAGCATCTTTAATTTGTTTCTCGGCTTCATTGTTATTAGCATATATGAAGGCTATGGATTTGTGTGTATTAATTTTGTATCCTGAGACTTTGCTGAATTCATTTATCAATTCCAGTAATCTCTTGGTTGAATCTTTGGGGTTTTCTATGTATAATATCATCTCGTCTGCGAATAGTGAAAGTTTGACCTCTTCTGCCCCCATCTGGACGCCCCTAATTCCTCTCTCTTGTCTAATTGCTGTGGCCAGGACTTCCAGCACTATGTTGAAAAGAAGTGGAGATAGTGGGCACCCTTGTCTGGTGCCAGTTTTAAGGGGGAATGCCTTCAATTTTTCCCCATTCAGTATGATATTGGCTGTGGGTTTATCGTATATGGCTTTAATAGTTTCTAGGAATGAGCCATCTATGCCTATATTGTTAAGAGTTCTTATCATAAAAGGGTGCTGCATTTTGTCAAAAGCCTTTTCTGCATCTATTGAAAGGATCATATAATCTTTGTTCTTGCTTTTATTTATATGGTGAATTACATTTATAGATTTGCGTATGTTGAACCATCCCTGCATCTCGGGAATGAAGCCCACCTGATCATGGTGGATTATTTTTTTGATGTACATTTGAATTCGGTTTGCAAGGATTTTATTGAGAATTTTTGCATCTATATTCATAAGGGATATTGGTCTGTAGTTTTCTTTTTTTGTTGTGTCCTTTCCTGGCTTTGGTATCAAGGTGATATTGGTTTCGTAGAATGAGTTTGGGAGGATTCCATCCTTCTGGATATTTTCAAATAATTTCTGCAGTATAGGCACCAGTTCTTCTTGGTAGGCTTGGTAGAATTCAGGTGTGAACCCATCTGGTCTGGGACTTTTTTTGTGGGTAGATTTTTAATTACTGATTCAATTTCGGGGCTTGATATTGGTCTGTTTAGAAATTCTGTTTCTTCCTGGTTGAGCCTAGGGAGGTAGTGTGTTTCTAAGAATTTGTCCATTTCCTCCACGTTTTCGTGTTTGTGGGCATAGAGATTTTTGTAGTATTCAAAGATGATGTTTTGTATTTCCATGGTATCAGTTGTGACTTCTCCTTTTTCATTTCTAATTGTGCTTATTAGAGTCCTTTCCTTTCTGCTTCTGGTCAACCTGGCAAGTGGCCTGTCTATTTTGTTTATCTTTTCGAAGAACCAGCTTTTCGTTTCATTGATCTTCTGTATTGTTCTTTTGTTCTCGATTTCATTTAATTCTGCTCTAATTTTGGTTATTTCTTTTCTTATGCTGGTTTTAGGATTGCTTTGCTCTTCCTTTTCCATTTCCTTAAGATGATTCATTAGTTTACTGATTTGTGACTTTTCTGTCTTTTGGATGTGGGAATTTAGGGCGATAACTTTTCCTCTCAGGACTGCTTTTGCTGTATCCCACAGATTTTGATAACTTGTGTCCCCATTATTGTTTAGTTCGAAGAATCTTTTGATTTCATTTTGAATCTCCTCCTTGACCCAATAATCTTTCAGCAATAGATTGTTTAGTTTCCAAGTTTTTGGAGGAAGATGTGAGTTTCTGTTGGAATTGATTTCTAATTTTATTCCGCTGTGGTCTGAAAAGATACATGGTATGATTTCTATTTTTTTGAATTTGTTTAGATCTGTTTTGTGGCCTAGGATGTGGTCAATTTTAGAGAAAGTTCCATGAGCTGATGAGAAGAATGTATATTCAGTGTTATTTGGGTGGTGTGTTCTGTAGATATCTGTTAGGCCCAAATGTTCTATAGTCTTGTTTAGGTCTTTTATTTCTCTATTTGTTTTTTGTTTGCAGGATCTGTCCAGTTCTGTCAGTGGGGTGTTGAAGTCCCCTGCAATTATGGCATTCCTGCTTATTATGTTGTCTAGATCTAGCAGCATTCGCTTTATGTACCTGGGTGCTCCTGTGTTGGGTGCATAAATGTTTAGGATTGTTAAATCCTCTTGTGAAATATTTCCCTTCACCAATATATAGTGTCCATTTTTGTCCTTCTTTACTTTTATTGCTTTAAAGTTTATGTCATCTGAAATGAGGATGGCTACTCCGGATTTCTTTTGGTTTCCATTAGCCTGAAAAATTGTATTCCATCCTTTCACCTTGAATCTGAATGCGTCTTTGTGTGTAAGGTGTGTTTCCTGAAGACAACAGATGCTTGGTTTGTATTTTTTAATCCATTCAGCCAGCCTATGTCTCTTTAATGGGCAGTTCAAGCCGTTTACATTTATTGAGAGAATTGATATTTGGGGTAAATTTCTGACTATTCTGTTGGGTGGTATCTTTTGTTTTACCTCTTGTGTCATTGTGGAATCTGGTTTCTGGGGTTTTAGCTTTTGCGTAGTTTTACATAGGTGGGTGTCTGTTGCTCTGTTTAGTGTATAATGCAGGTCTAAGCATTTCTTGCAAGGCCGGTCTGGATTTCGCAAATTCTATCAGTGATTGCTTATCTGGAAAGGTCTTTATTTCTCCCTCATATAAGAAGCTTAGTTTGGCAGGATACAGAATTCTGGGTTGACCTTTGTTTTGTTTTAGGAGATTGATGATGTCTCCCCATTCCCTTCTTGCTTGTAAGGTTTCAGCTGAGAAATCTGCAGTTAATCTGATCGGTTTCCCTTTGTAGGTTACCTCCTTTTTTCGTCTTACAGCTCTGAGGAGTGCCTCTTTTGTGTTTACTTTGGTCAGTCTAATAATTATGTGGCATGGTGAATGCCTTTTCATGTTGACTCTCCCAAGAGTCCTGTGTGCTTCTTGTACTTGGATGTCGAGATTTCTGGCTAAGCCATGGAAATTTTCCTCTATTATTCCTTCAAATAAATTTTCCAGCCCATGTGAATTTTCTTCCTCTCCCTCAGGGATACCTGTGATCCTTATGTTTGGCCTCTTTACATAATCCCACATTTCTTGTATGCTTTTTTCCTGCCTCTTGTTTTTGTGTTCTTTCTCTTCGGCTGATTTATTTAGCTCATAGGAGCTGTCTTCTAGCTCTGAAATTCTTTCCTCTGCATGGTCCAGCCTATTCTTAAGGCTTTCCACTGTGTTTTGTAGATCCTTGAATGCTTCTTTCATTTCTAGGATTTCTATTTGATTTTTCCGTAATATTTCTATTTCTTTGGAGAATTTTTCATTCATTTCTTGCATTTTTCTTGTGGTTTCTTTGTGCTGGGATTCAATTTTCTCTTGAATTTCATTGAGCTTTCTTATAATCCATAAACAAAATTCCTCTTCTGACATTCTACCCATTTCATTTGGGTTGGTATCCATTGCTGAGGAACTGATAATTTCTTTTGGGGGTGACTTTTCACTCTGATTTTTCATGTTCCCCGAGTTCTTTCGCTGGTTTTTTCTCATCTGGCCTCTTGGTCGAGAGCTGGAGGAGTTAGAGCTAGTTTATGGCCCTGTCACCAGGCACACAATTATTGTTCCTTGGCAAAGCCAGGGAGAGAAGTAGTGTCCTGTATTGCCTTAGGTGTATTTTAGCAAGTTTGTTGGATCTTGAGTTAACTCTGACCTGTGGTCTTCTCCTCTTCCCAGTGGAGTGTGGTGAGAATGATCTCCCAGCTTGGGTTCTGAGCTAATGGATTGTACTTGAGGATATGTGTCCTCTGCTCCCTATTAGCTAGGTATTCTGTTATGTCCGTGGCAGACTCTGATTCCCCAGTTGGGGTATGCGAAAGCCCTGTGCTTTGGGAGGGGCCTTGTAGCTCCTAGGGGTTACTTTGACCCTGCTTCTCCTGAGGTTCAGGTAGAAACACAATTTCCTTTGGCTGCATTGTGAGAGCTGAGTTGGGAAAATTCTACACAGCTCAGAGGTTGATCATCTAGCCACGTGTGGCTGCCCTTCTGATGTGTGTCTCCGCGTGATACTGGTTGATAGGGGGATCTCCAATTGTGCACCCCTTTTCCACCACTAGACCTCAAGGCGAGGTGGGTGGCCGTCTCTATCCCCAGCAGTCTCCACCCGAGGGGGGGGGATGTTCCCACGGGGAGGGGGGAGTAGTGGTCGCTGGAAGCGCTCTTGGATGGCGCGAAATTCCCTATTGATGTGGGCAGGATTATGGGGAGCTGCTCTGGTTCAGCCTGTGGCTCTTGAGGTATTTGGTTGTCATGGGAACCAGCAGTTATACCAAATGAGTCACTATAGCCAGCAACCTTCAAAATGACCGATCTCTGGGGTACAGGAGGGCTGGGACCTGAGAGGCGGGCACTAGGACCAGCACGGAGTGGACTTGTCGGAGGCCAGAGCCGGGGTAGCAGAACCAGATGGACGAGCTGCAAACTGTTTCCAATACCCAAAGCTCCTGCCGCTACAGTTCCGGGATCTCGTCCCACCTTGAACCCACGGATGCAGCTGTCCCTGGCCACCAAGGGCAAAGCCTGTCTCGCCCCAGCAGAAGAGCCCCGGGCCGGGGCGGGGCGGAGCTAGAGACGCGGCTCACAGCTCCGCGCGGGCAGCTGTAAAGATGGCGGCCGCCGCCAGCCTGGCACACAGCCGGCCTCTGATCGCGCCAGGAGCGCAGTTTTTCTCCGCCGGCTGCAGCGGCAGTTGCCAGCAGCCTCTAAGGCGTGTCCCGCTCTCCGATAAACCCCTGGGCCCAGTCCCGCTGACTTCTAGTGGCGCAGTGCCGGCCTGCGGGTTCCCGCACACTGTCCCGGGAAGCTGTATCTCGGTCCCCGCCCAGTTCCTCCCCAGCCCTCGGCAGTCTCTGAATTTTGTAGCTGCGAGTTGTGTCTGGCTCCGGCTACTTCCTTCTCTCCACAGGGCTCGCCGTCCCTAGCAACCGCTCTGTCCCAACTCTGGGCTTGTCCCTGACTGCGTGTATGGGGAGGCGCGTCACCGCTTGGGGGGCAGGTCGCGCTGCGCCGACCTGGCGAGCGCGTCCTTCCCGCGCTCTGGGCTCTATTGTGCTCCGTGCGCCCTCCGATCTTTGTGAAAATTTTGTACCTGTTTTCTTGGGCTGGGCGTTCGGCGTTGTTTCTCTGTAATTCGCAATGCTGTTTTCGGAGTGAGTGGTCCGTGCGTGCTCGCAGGCAGCCGTTGGTGTTCTTCACCTCCTTCCCTGGGAGCGGTACGGTGGGAGGACCCTATGACACCGCCATTTTTTTATCTGTCAGTCATTTACATTTTCTAGGAAATTGCAAATTTGCTAATTATACTAAAATTATTTGCAAAATATTTTTCTAAAATTCATGTTTTTAGTGTCTCTGATGCACTGATGTAATCTTATATACCAATAAATCTATATAACTTATATTTCATTTCTATAATTATTTATGTGCACCTTCTTTCTTTCTTATTTATTACTTCTGCCAGATGTGTTTCTCTTAGTTGTTTTATAGAGAAAATCTTTTATTTTTATTGTTACACTTTTGCATTAAGATTATCCAGAGAAACAGAACCAATAGGATGTATATAGATATAGGTATATAGATTAAATGTAGACATATGATAGTATAGACATAGATTTTTTGTAAGGAATTGGCTCATATAATTATGGAGGCTGATAAGTCCTAAGATCTGCAGTTGGCAAATGGGAGACCCAAGATAGTGTAGTTCCAGTCTGAAGGCCAGAAAAAAACCAAAACAAAACAAAAGAAAATAAAACAAAATAAAAAAACAACAATGTCCTAGCTTGAAGACAGTCAGGCAAGTAGAATTACCTTACAATTATGTGAGGGTGTGACTTTATGTTCTATTCAGGCCTTCAACTGATTATAAGAGGCCCACTCAAATTAGGAAGTGCAATCTACTTTACTAAATCTACCAATTCACATGTTAATCTCATTCAGAAACACCCTCACAGAAACATCTAGAATAGTGTTTGACCAAATATCTGGTCACCCCATGGCACAGTCAAAGTGACTCAATATTAACCAACACAACTCTATTTGTTTTCTGGTATCTTAATTTCTGGACTGATTTTTGCTAATTGTGTCCTACTTTCTTTTGGCTTATTCTGCTTTTCTAATTCTATATTTTTATACTGGATGGTTAACTCATTAATTTAGAACATTTTTTGCTGTCTAGTGTAATTATTTATTACTATAAAATTGTTCTTTCAGATTTTCAGATGAATTACTTATTTGAAATCTATATTAGTTGTATATTGCTTAACTATTGGTAAAATAATACTGCATATCAAAAAAGCAAAATATTTCTCTGGCATAAAGCAATAAATATTAACTTATCATGTGCCTCTGGGACTGTTGGGGAAGCTCACTAATTTTATTTGAGGTTGTTCAGCTGATCCAGAATCAGCTCAGCTGAGTGGTTCTGTTACAACCTACAGGTTGAATGGGGCTTGGGTCTTCACTGTGGATTAAGTTCAGGTCTGTTCCAAGTGCATTTATCCTGGGGCCTTGACTGAGAAAAGGGCAGCTGGCTATGGGAATCTTTTCTCATGGTGATGGCAGAAGTTTAAGAGAAAACCTCCAACTGCACAATCACATTTCAGTTTCCTACTTGCATATATGGAACATCCCATTGGACAAAGCAGGTCCCAAGGCTGAGCGCAAAGGATAAGAGTGAAAGAAAACACTCTACCCACCGTGAGAAGGAGAGAAAAAAAGGTGAAGATTTCTAAAATATAGTTAAAACTACCTTTTTTTATTTTAACCATATTCTTTTTTTATTAGGCCAATGAGTTTGGAAAGGTACCATTTTTAAAAGTTATAAATGTGTGTAACTCACTTAATTTATAATTCTGTTATTCCTATCAAAAAGTGGCACTTTGGTCAAAGACTGTGGTTGTACAATGTCAGTTCTTTGAATTTATTAAGAATACTTTGATAAACAAAAATATGGTCAATATTTGTAAATATTCCACATGTACTTGAAAATAAGGAGTATTCTTTTTTTTTTATTTCAGTGTTAAGGGGAAGATACATGGTATAATTTCTATTTTTTTGAATTTGTTGAGACATGTTTTGTGGCCTAAGATGTGATCAATCTTAGAGAATGTTCCATGTGCTGGTGAAAAGAATGTATATTCAGCAGTTTTTGGGTAGAATGTTCTGCAAATGTCTGTTAGGCCCATTTGCTCTAGAGTCCTGTTTAAGTCCAGTGGGTTTTTTTGTTTGTTTGTTTATTTTCTGTTTGGAGGATCTGTTCAATTCTGTCAGTGAGGTGTTGAAGTCCCCAGCTATTACAATGCTGTTGTTTATCACTTTGTTTAGATCTAGTAGGGTTTGCTTTATGAATCTGGGCATACTTGTGTTAGGTGTAAAAATATTTGGGATTTTTATGTCTTCTTGTTGAATTGCTCCCTTTATCGTTATATGATGGCCATATTTGTCTTTCTTTACTATTGTTGATTTGAAGTCTATGTTACCTGACAAGAGAATGGCTGTACCTGCTTTCTTTTGATTTCCATTTGCATGGAATATTTTTTCCATCCTTTCACCTTGAGTCTGAATGAGTGTGGGTTAGATATGTTTCCTGGATACGGCAGATACTTGGCTTGTATTTGTTTTTATCCATTCAGCCAATCTATGTCTCTTGAGTGTGGAATTCAAGCCGTTCATATTTATTGAAAGAATTGATATGTGGGATGTGTTTCTGTTCATCCTGTCAGGTAGAACCTTATTGCTTTGTTTTACCTCTTGAGTTACTATTATATATGGGCTCTGAGTTTTTTGGGTGCTTTTACACAGGTGGGTGTCTATTGTGTTGATCAATGTATAATGCAGTTCTGAGTACTTCCTGCATGGCTGGTCTCCTCTTGACGAATTTCCTCAGTGTTTGCTTGAATGAAAAGTCTTTTTTTAAAAATTTTATTTCAGAATATTATGGAGGCAAAAACTTTTTGTTTACATAAATTACTTTTGTACCATTTGAGTAAAAGTTATAAGTGGGCCCATCCCCCAAACAGTGTGCATTGTACCCACTAAGGTGTAAATTTATCCATCTCCCCTCCCCCCTTGCACGTGCTTGATTTCTGATGAATGTTATTTCCATATGTGCATATAAGTGTTGATGGATTAGTACCAATTTAATGGTGAGTACAGGTGGTGTTTGTTTTCCATTCTTGCAATACTTCACTTAGAAGAATGGTTTCCATTTCCACCCAGGTTAATACAAGAGGTATTAGTTCACCGTTTTTTTGTATGGTTGAGTAGTACTCCATGGTACACATACACCACATATTATTAACCCACTCATGTATTGATGGGCACTTGTGTTGTTTCCACATCTTTGCAATTGTGAAGTATGCTACTAAAATATTCGCATACAGGTGTCTTTTTTACAGAATGTCTGTTTTTCCTTTGAGCTTGCAGTGAGCTATGATGACACCACTGCATTCTTGCCGGGTCAAAAGAGTGAGACTCTGTCACCAAAAAAAAAGAAAAAAAGGAAAGAGAACTCTGAATATATGTAATCCTTGCATCAAGTCACCTACTTTTTAAGACTTTTATTCATAATTTTTCATGTATCTTTTTTTTTCAGATACAGTACTTGAAATTCTGTGATGGGATAGTTTCAGCCATAATATTTAGATCATTAAATATGAAATGCCTGATTTAGAATCAAAAGTATAGTCTATTATATCTCAAGCAAGAAGCAGTACAGTTAATCAAAGTGTGCACCTAAACTATCAACACAGTGTTGCCATCTTAATGGTAGCTTGTTTATGCCAGTAGTGCAGAAGCCTAGAGAGCGAGTGGTGATGAAATCGCAAAAGGTGTTTTCCACAGCTTGTTGAGAATTGAATATTTTTCCTTGCAGGAAGTGATCAAAGCCTGGAAAAAGTGGTAGTCAGTTGGTGCAAAGTCTGGTGAATATGGTGGATGACAGAGAGTTTCCAAGTCCAGCTTCTATAGTTTGAGCAGTGTTGTTTGTGTGACATGGGTTTGAGTGTTGTCTTGCAAGAGGATTGTCCTGTTTGACCAACCTCAGCTGCTTAATTGAAAGCAGCCTCATCTTCTCATCCAATTGCTTGCAGTAGACATCTGCTATAATCAATTGGCCAGGTTTCATGAAGCTGTAGTGGATAATACCAGTGCTGGACCACCTAACAGACACCATTAGCTTTTTGTTGATGAATATTTGGTTTTAGACTGTGTTTCAGCACTTCATCTTTATCCAACCATTGTGCTGAATGCTTGTGATTGTCAAAAAGATTCCATTCTTCATTACACGTGACAATACAGTGTAGAAATTGTTCACTTTTATGTCGTGACAGCAAAGAAAGGCAAGCTTCAAGACAATTTCTCTTCTGATGCTCATTTAATACATGTGGAACCCATCTATCCAGCTTCTTTACCTTGCCAATTTGTTTCAAATGGTCCAGTATTGTTGGAACAATGACATCAAACCTTGCTGCTAATTCATGCATAGGTTGAGATGGATTCACCTCCACTACAACTTTCAGCTCATCATTCTCCACCTTGGTCTCAGGTTGCCCATGTGGCTCATTTTCAAGATCAAAATCACCAGAACAGAACTTTGCGAACCAGCAATATACTATGTGTTCATCAGGATGTGTGCCACATCTTTCCCAAACACTTTGTTGATATTTTGAGCTGTCTGCACTACATTGGTTCCACAACGGAACTCATATTTGAAAATAACATGAATTTTTGACTTAGCCTTGGTTTCACAAAAATTGTTCTAAAAATTTTTTTGAAAGATAATCACAAGCCAAATTGTGCATTTGAAAGACTGAAGATGTAACTTCACAATTAGCATAAAACAAGAAGTGTCAAAGTGAAATGTCAGAGATATCAACTGTCAAACTTGGTACTTAAGGAAATCAGACATTTGATACTTAATAAACCAATATATATCAATCTTACAAAGATAAGGAACAATAATTATATATACATATATGTGTATATGTATATGTACTCACCCAATTATTCAAACATTCTTATGCATTTTCACTTAAATTGTTTTTATAAACCCAAGTAATGTATAGACTAAATCAATGAAGTATTAGATATTTACCATCAAAATTTATCGTGTCAATTAAGGAGCAGATTAGGAAAATTAGGTAACTCTTTTAAGGTAATTTAAAAACTCTTATAATATTTTACACTTTGCTTCTCCATAGTTATCTACACATATTTACCTTTCTCTATTTTGAAACTATAAAACACCCTACATAGTATTTTTATTCATAAAAGGTCAACTTTAGTAATACATATCTAAATAAAATAATGATCATTGCAACAATAGCAACACCACCTTAATGCTTGTATTGAGCTGTATAGTTTATAGGATGCATTATATTGGTTATCTCATTTATGTTAGGAAGGGGTTATCTACACTTGAAAAAATAAGAAAAATATGATCAGATTGGGATTTTATTACATGTCTTCACACAACAAATTAAATATTTTAATTATACCTTACTTATCTTCTCATAAAAATTAGTAGCTAAAATAAGTTAAAGTATTAAAATTCATTCACTGAAACTTATCCTATAAATGCAGAACCTATTCTTTCCCCTGAGAATTACATGTTCTAATTTGGCTAGAGAAATAAGAAAGTACTGAAAGAGTGCTATAAAGTGAATCTCTAATATAATAAAACTGAGAGCTTAGAAAAGGCAGATCTCTTTTACACCTTTAAAGTAGAAACATAAAAAGCATCTGGAAATTGAATTTTCACAGTAGGGGCTGGAAAGGAAAAGTAAGAACATAGCGATGTAATACTTAATTATCATAATTCACCCCAGGTGTTGAAATGCTCATAAAAGATATGTTTATGATGAGTGTCAAACCTTTTATTCACAAACTGCTAACGGGTCTTGATTAAACATCATGTGTATTATATAAGAAAGATAAATCAAAGTTAATTTTTGCCAATTATTCATAATTCTCTTCTGATAGTCACCTAAAAATGAAAAGTCTTATATAAGTACATGTGTTGTAGCCTGCTTACAAATTAGGTACAATTTTTTAAAAATCACACTCCAAAAAGTCTTACAAAAATTTCCAAAAGATATTATTCACCATTCAATGGTAATTTAATATAAAATGTAATCTTTCATGATAATTTTCTATTATCACTTCCATGAGGACTATTGATTGTCACAGGTAAATGTAAACATGACATAAACACTTAATAATACACAGAGTGCTAACAACATACAGATTCACTAATGTCAAGAACTTATAATTTAGAAAAATCTGAGGAAATTACATATTCAGTGTGAAGTAAAAGAAATTCTAACCGAGCAGCTTGGAAATTTTACTTTTCCAAATTCCTGTTATAATAGCAGAGAAAGAAAGAAGAAATCAACAAGCACAGATATTGAAAATTCCCATTTCTCTTGTATATTACAAGAATCAAGATTTCTTATTATTTTGCTGAAAAGCTACATATGAACTAAGAAAGGTGGAGGTGGAGAAGAAACCTAAAGCACTTTGAAATAATGATTCATCTCAGCATATGTATACAAAGCTAAATATAATATGTCTTTCTTAAAAGATTCTCAACAACCAGTTTAGAAATAAACTAATATACTAGTAAACTAATACTATTAGAAATCTAACTTAAGTTCTTTGCTACAGGAAAATTTTATAGTAAATATAAGACATGCTGTTCTTCAGTCAATAGTTTTTGTTTTTGTTTTTTAAAAGCATATATTAAGTGTGAAGAAGCATCCAAGCTCAACAAGTTTATACTGGAAGAAATTACTTATCCCATTAAGTGTCGTTAGTCAAGTAGATTGGCTTATGAAATATTCTTAACATAACATTATCCTCCAAATAGCTAATACTGAGGTAACATTAACCCAATCCCTTTAACTGTATGATACAGTTTTGTTATAAAGTTAAAAGCAACTGAAACAAAAACCACATATTATATTTATAACAAGCTAATAAATAATACACATCAGATTCAGGAAAGCAGTTACCTTAAGTGAGAAGAGGTAAGAATTTTCTGAATGAAGTTTACATAGGTAGATATAAGTTATTGTCCATATTCCTGTTTTAGTAATGGTAGTTAATTTTTAATAATATAATTGATTATATTATTAAAACTAAATTATACATATTCATAATTAATATAATTATACATATTCATAATATAAGCACAGGTGTTCATGTTCATGTATGTGAATATGCTTATGTTTATACTATATGCTATATATACTATATATATACACACATACATACACACACACACATATATATGGAAGGGGAGAGAGAGAGAGAGACAGTTGGTAAAAGGAAATATAAAAAAATATAGCATTGTCAGAGGGATAGAATGTGTTTATTTTGGGATGGTAAAGGTTATTATTTTATGTAAGGTCATCATGGAACTCACCACCTATAAGCTGACACTTAAGAAGTGATTGAAGTTTGTGAGGAAGCACTTTAAAAAGTAGTCAAAAAGAAAAATACACAGGCATAGAACACTTTACAGTACAAATGCCCTGGTATGAGAACATTCTTAGATTGTTCAAAGAATATCAAGTTGGCCTCCGTGGTTTAAGCTGAATAATAGAGGACATCACTATAAACCCAACAGTACAAAGAATAAAGAGTATGCATTAATGCATTGAACAAACTCTATGACAATAAATTTAAGTTTTTGAAATTCTTTGAAAAACACATCTTACCCAATATGGATGAAAGAAAAAAATAGATCATAACTGTTTAAGAAACTGAATCTATGTTTAACACACCATCCCAAACCCCCCAAAAGGAGCAAACAAACAAAAACTTTAGTCCCAGTTAACATCACTGGATAAATCTTCCATGTTGAGTGGTTAATGAATACCAGCGTGACACAAACTCTTCCAAATAATGAAAAAGAGGAACTACTTTTCAATCTTTTGATAAGGCCGGCCTCAGACGTTACAACATGGCAGACATACAAGAAAGAAAGTGACAGGCTAATATCTCTCATGAACATTGCCACAAAAATCCTTAAAAAAATCAGCAAATCCAATCCATCATTAAAAAGGATAATATCTGAACATGTATTATTAAGGAATGATATGGTTAACACTCTAAATTATTCATTCTAATGAATAAAGGGAAAATATCACTAAATACTTGTTAGGTACAAAAAATTTGATAAAATTCAGCACATGTTCATGATAGAAGAGCTCATCAAACAAGAAATTGAAATTTCCTTAATATAATAGTAGATAATGATTTTATAAGTAAAGTTAGCATTTAAAATAACATTAAAAATATTGAAATATGATGTTTGAAATTAGAACCAAGAATATCCACAACTTCCTAATATTGTGCTTGTGAATCTAATCAGTTCAAAAAGTACTGTAAAAATGTTTAAAGGAATATAAATGAAAAGTAAAGCTGTTAATATTTGGAGATATTGTACAGATAGAAAATTTATATATATTAATTATATATAAATATATACTCAAAATGAGTAAGTGAACACAGCAAGGTCACTTGATGATAAGCTAAGATACAATAATCAGCTGTGTTATATATATATATGTATATACAGAAACTATTTGACAATAAAATTTAAAAATACCTTTTACAATAGCATTAAAATCAAGTACCTATAAAGCTAATGAGAGAAATATGTCTCTATATGAAAAATTATAAAGCATTTTAAGGAAAACCTGAAGTCCTAAATAAAAAAGGAGTGTGCCTTGTTAATAAATTGGAAGGCATAATAATGTAAAAATATCAATTTTTCTCAAATTGATCCATATATATATTATAAACAATCTAAATCTTAGCACTTTTGTTGTAAAAATTGGAAAGTTTATTCTTAAATTTATTTAGAAATATAGATATCTACAATAGGTAATGTGAGTTTACAGAAAAAGACACCTGGAGAACTTATCAAGACTTATTATAAGCTATAGTAATTTTAAGTAAACATGTTGTTGGGTGCAATGGAATGCTAATAGACCACTATAAGAGAGTAAAGAGTTCAGAAACAGATTCACAAATGATCATGTCAAGTGGTAATGCTCTAATGTTTGTGTCCCTCATGTTGAAACTTAATCTTCAATGTAACAGTGCTAAGAGGTGGGGCCTTTAGGAGACGATATGGCCATGAGGGCTCCATCCACATTCATGGATGGGATTAGTACCTTATAAAAGGTCTTGGGGGGTGAATGCTCCCCTTCCATCCTTTTTTGCCTTTTAGTCTCTTCTGTCGTATAAGGACATGGTGTTCATACTCTGGAGAGGATGTAACAACAAGGCACTATCTGGGAAACAGAGACCAGACCCTCACCAGACACCAATCCTTCCAATGCCTTGATCTTGGACTTTCAGCCTCCAGAACTGTGAGAAATAAATTTCCATTCTCTATAAAGTACCCAGTCTCAGATATTTTGCTATAGCTGAACAAATGGAGTAAGCTATGAGGTCACCTTATTTATGGCATGGGTAAAGGATGGTCTTTACAGTAAATGGTATTGGGTCACTTTGGTGTCCGTATAATCAAAAATAAACCTTTTTTTAATTTGTATAAATTGAAGAGCTACCAGTGTGGTTTTGTTACATGGATATATTGTGTAGTGGTTAAGTCTGGGCTTTTAGTGTACCCATCACCCAAATAATGTACATAGTACCCATTAAGTAATTTCTCATCCCTCTCCCCCCTCACACCCTTCCACCCTTTCTGAGTCTCCAGTGTCTATTATTTCACACTCTGTGTTCATGTGTACACATTATTTAGCTCCCACGTATAAGTGAGAACATGGGATGTTTGTTTCTGAGTTATTCCTATTTTATTACATTCACAAATAAATTTATAATAAAGATTAAATTTATTTGTCCCATTTATTGCATACAGGTTTAGTTAATATATATATATTAATAGAATGCTGTAGGGCATAATAAAGTACATGTTATGTTTCATTATGAATTCTAACTAGGAGCAAAGTAACCCTCTTTGTTCAACTAAAGAAATACATAAATTATAATTTTTTTTATGTTACCACTGCCAGCTCTGTTTTATTTTTGTTTACATTTGCTTCATATATGTATTTCCATTATTTTGTTTTTAAACATTGTATTCTATTTTATTTGATAACTTGCTTCTTCATTCCTCGTCTAGTTTCCCCAAAATTTCTTCTCAGTATTGTGTATGTTGTAAGCTTAGTTAAGTATCACCACACATCCTTTATTAAATAGTGGGGGGAAGTTGGTATTGATAGGTCTGTGTTTTTCTTTAATGTATGTGAGCTACGTTTACACATAAATAGTGACTGACAGCCAGGTAGATTGACAACAAAATACAAGTTTTTATGTTATTTTAGGTATTTTCTGATTAATAATTTCTAGGATATTAGTATTGCAAATGGAAGGTGCAAATTTGCTCAACAATCAAATTTAGATATAATTGAAAATGTCAGGACAATATAATATTCTGCTACAATTTGCAGAGTATTTAAAACACTACAATTATATTGTGTTCTTCTTGTGACAAATTCTGCAGCCAAAAATTAAAATTATAATGTATTTATAATATCCTGTTATAATTTTGTACTAAAAATAAAAATGATTAAATACAGAATTACATGTATAGCAATAACGTAATAAAGTGCAGAATGTTTACATATTACATTAGCAGTATAGTGAGGTTTTTATCTATTTATTTTGAAGGATAATAATTCATACTTACATATTTCTTCTAAGAGAAAATGTAGGAGGAAAGCCTAAAGTTTCAAGATAGCCACATATGACTGTAATCTCAAGCTCGCCCTGATTTATAAGACGTAAACTATAAACAGCACAGAATTTAAACCTTGCCATACACTCACAACACACACTCTGAAAGTAAGATATCAACATTATATTTAAAAGCATTAGTATTAACATAATTCCAACATTTCTTTAAACAAACGTGTACTGTAGCTATAGCTAGAACAAAAATCAATGTTTGTTTTTACCCTTATACATTTGGTTATAATCAAGTTTGCTAAGCATTTATTCATATTTTACAGTTATTGAAATCTCTTATGTTGTCTTTCAAACTGACTTTGTTTCAAAATGATCTTTCTGTCATTATTTTTTGCAGTTTACAAATAGCACAATATGATGCAATATATTATCCCACAGAAAGATTTCTTGGTATCATTCAATAAAAGTCTGCTCTGTTGCTTTTGTCTATTTATTGATTTCAGAATTTAGTTTGCAAATATTTTATTTTGTTTTTTAGGAATATTATATTATCATTATTTTCATCAACTCTCATTTTTAATTTTGGTGTCAGGGATATTCTTGTTTTATACAATGTTATAGGAAAATTTTTTTCATTTTTAATTCTGTGGAATAGTTTAGATATGAGGAGAAATATGTCTTCCTTTATGGTTGTAAAACAATTACAATAAAGCCTTCCAGGCCTGCTTGGAGTCCTAGAGTTTTCTTTGTAGATGATATTTTTAACTTACTATTTCATATCTTCAATGGTTGCAGGAATAACTTGTTTTCCTATGTCTCTTTGAATCAGTTCTTGATGGCTTATGTTTTTAAGAATTGGTCCTTCTCATCTGAAGTTTCAAATGTAGTGGCTTAAAGTTTTTAATAACATCCTCTTTAACTTTTTGATGACTGTCTTCACTAGTGATATCCCATTTTATTGCTGCAATTTTGCATGAATGCACCTTCTCTTTCTCTTTTTCCTTGTTTTGTCACTGTTTTAGACTAGTGTTTGTTATGATCTCCCACTGTGTTTGTAGATCTGTTACTTTTTCTGGTAGTCATTTTGAAACCATATTATTCAGTGTATACATATTTAGAATTGTATCTTGGTAAAGAATTGAATATTTTATAATTATAAATTATCTTCATTAATTCTTTGTTCTTTATTATCACTATATAAACATTTTATTAGATGTAGATTATATTTAGAAGCTTAATTCTGATGTTTTTGTTTCTGCTAATTCTGACTCATGGTGTATTATTTTCATTGTGAAATTTGTCATTTTAGAGTTTGAATTTATTTTAATATGGAAATCAAAGGTTTCCTTGATATTTTACAGTCTGTCCCTCCCCAACAAGTTTGTGTTTCCTTCTGCCTGTGACCTCATGGATATCATAGTTCAGGATAATATTTCATGTTAATTCATTATAGTGGGGTGTAGATTCAAACCCAAAACATATTTAGGGAAAACCTACAGTTATAAATTACCAAGGGAGCCATTTTTAGTTCTACTCAAAACGAAAACAAGATAATCTACTTTGTGCACACTATTTGCCACAGAGAGGTATCTGTTTGTCTTCGGTAGATCCTTTTTAATGAATATACAGCTTTTTTAGGACAATAACTCTATTTAGAAGTCTCTTTTTCCATTCTCCAACCAGTCAAGGCTTCTTCTCCTATAATTACAGGACCACGGGAAAGAGTTGCCCCTGGGATATTGTAATAGGCAACCCACCTCAAAACTGCCAGGTTCAACTCTTTCAACTGTTCTTGTTTCAGTTTTCTTCTTTGTTACTGGCTTCTGAGATCTCTCTTTCTTGAGAATTCAGCTATGGAATTAAAAGAACCATCAAATTTATTCAGCAATTCTAGACATTTTGTAAAGAAGATTTTTGGATTATTTATTTGGCAAATCTGCCAGTGATAGAATTCTGTGCTTGTTTTTATAAGCCAATGAACTATAGCAGGTGCTTTTTAATTGTAATTTTTAAAACTATGTAACCTATTTAGCAAAGTGCCTACTACGTTGTAAGCACTTAATATATACTAGATTCCCTTCATCTAGGGTTGAAAATTGAGACTTATATACTTGCTGAGTTGTTTAATTTCAGTTAGCAAGTATTTAAAACACATGAGATTATTCATATGGGTTACAAAGATTAAACCACATTTCCTGCTATTTAATATAGGCAATGACCTTAAGATTTCTTCATATATTATGTTAGACTTTCCACTCACAAATGGAAATAGCTGTCTTAATAAAATTTTAATTCTAATGCCCATAACATTGTGTAGATGGAAAATAAATATCTTTTTTTACCCATCACTAGGTTCAGGGCCCCTATAACAAAAGACAAATTAATAAAAGAAAAGCATACAAATTTATTTAATATAAGTTTTACATGACACAGTAGTCTTCATAAAGAAATGAAGACCCAAAGGAACAGGTAAACTTGTGTATTTTTATGCTTAGGTTTGGTGAATAGTGGGCAGTCACGGAGAAATACTACTGGAAGACAAAAGGATATGATCTAATAGTAATAAACTGGGGGAAACTTAGCAAGGCCTCTTTGATCAGATTCTTCTTGATGTCTCTGTGTCTTTGGCTCCATTCCTCCAGGTATACAGAGTATACCTTTTAAATGAGGATCTTATGACTTGCTTCAGGGGAAAAGGGCAGGAGATGGTCAGACGATGACCTTTCTAAGTTTTTTAACCTATTTCAGGGGAGAAGGGGGGAAAGTGAGAGTGACCTTCCTGCTTCTATTTTTTCAAATACCACAACGCCATGTTTTAGGGTAGCATGTCCTGAACCCCGTTTAGTGTATATCACCTTGGTTCTTTGTTCTCACAGTTTAACTTTGCAGCATGACTAGCATGCAATTGAATGTGGGAAGTAGAGGTTTTAATAGACATTATCCTCCTTGAGTGAGTTATGTATGTCTATGCTTTTTATATATTTTTTAAATTTTTTATGCTTTTTATAAATTTTAATTTGTTTTATTTTTCCTTTTCTAAAAATGATTGTATAACTGGTAGTCAAACTTTATGAATTTTGTCAGATTTTTAATTGGTGATAGTGGTGAGATAATTGAGTTTGATCTTTTATGACTATCAGATAATATATTGTGAGATGCATGGCAAATGAATTTAAATGCATTTTTGTTGGTAATTTTTAAAAGCTTTCTTGTGCTAATTAAAATTAGTGGAAGAAAATGCATAAAGCTTTTCATTATATAGTGAGCTATGTGCTATTTAAAATTTAATTAATAGTTAATCTAATTCAGGTAAATTTAGTCCAAAAGCTGTGAGCAATTGGTAGCAGGTAGCTTTAGGGACCCTTCTAATTTAAACATGCATGTATGCTAACTAATTGAGTAATTTTTGTATTTGCTCACACTTTCAGAAGTGTTAAACTAAGATTTTCAGATAGGCTGCTTATTATTTTCAGACCATATGTTGAATATCTGGATCCCAGTGGAAGAGTGATATTATTTGGATATTCTTAGAGATTTGAAGCAAGTTGATAATATTCTTTGATAGGGTCATATTGCTGTATTTTGATTTGGAACATTTTCATCAAAGTTCCTCTCCATTTGGCTACTCTAGAATCCCTTCAGAAATATGAAACAAGTTAATTCATATTTTACTAAAATTCTTGTTTTAAACATCTTCCTTTCACATCCATAAACCAATGTCAGAAACAATACCTACATGTGGGTAACAAAAGGAGAAAAATATGGTCTGGATCACAAAATTTGTGTAAATGCTGTAGGCCATGCATAATATCAATAGTTATCAAAAGGAAAAAATGTAACTTGAATAAAACAAATGCACTGATATAATAAATTCAATTCCAAAGAGGTAAGTCTTAGGTTCACAGCATATATTTTCACAAGTGTAAATTGTATCATATAGAGAAAACATGCCATACTTACTAAATTAATTTCAAAGATCAACCACAGAGATAAGCTCTTAATGAGTGAAGAAGTTGTAGATATACACCTAATATAAAGTCATGTTCATGTGCCCAGTCATCATACATGAGAGTACCCACTGGGATATTAATAGCAATGGCCAGAAGATTAGAATAATCCAAATGTTCATCTAACAGTAGAATGAAGAATTAATTATGGAATATTCAAAAGTAAAATACTAACAGCAATGAAAACAATAAACTAAAGCAATATCTAACTATGTGGATGTATATCACAAAATGTATTATATTAAGCAAAAGAGACCAGACACAAAATTTAACAAAAACTAATAAAGAATGAGAAAGAAAGAGAGAAAACAGGGGAAGAAATAATGGCACAATTGAGGCCAACTGTCAGCAATTATTTTAGGTGACGTACACAGAGATGCTCACTACTATTCTTACAACTTCTCTGTACGCCTGGGATTTTTAAAATACAGTATTTGGAAAATAAAGTTTACAGACATGAAAATCTAAGCTATAGTTTCAAGACGCATTTATGAAAAATGATTATCACAAAATTCAGGGCAGTGGTTCGATGGGAAGAGAGAGAAAATTATGATTAAAGAGACACACAAAGGAAACTTAGGGGTGCTGATGTTATTCGCTTTTTCTACCTAGTATGGGTGTTTGCACGAACGTTCATGTCATTATTCTTAGTTAAATTGCTCATATTTCTGTATGCACATTTTATTTCCCAGTAAAGGAAGTAAAGAAGAGCAAAAACTGTGTACATAGTTATAAGTTAAATAAAAATCTTTGGAAAATGAAACTGATATAAAATAGTTAAACATTATTATGAAAAATAATATATAATTTTTACAGCGTTCTTTTGCTTTATAGTGATTTGCCATAAATAAAGGTAGATTTTTGTAATGAGGACTGTGTAGGGGAGAAAAATTTTTCTTTTTCCTCTGTGCATCTTAAGTTCCCTTGCTGGGGCTCTGTAAATTAGACTGACAAATGGGAGATTAACAAGAGAAAAACAAAATATGTTTATTAACACTACGCATCACACATACACAAAGGAGCATTCAGTAATAAGTAACACAAAGGAGTGGTTAGAAGTTGAATTTATACAGCATCTTAACAAAAAGTAATAAATTTGTAGAGAAATAAGACAAAGGAAACTGACTAGGGGCTGGGAATTATGGGAAGGTAAATATATGGGAAACTAATGGCCCATAGTGCTAGTTTTAGCAAGGTTTGTTTTGTAGATTCCTTTTGTGTCATCAGGGGCTGATAAGGGTCTAGAGTTGTCTCCAGGTGATTAACTTCTTTCTGATAGAGAGAAGAGGAGGGACACCTTTAGAAATGTGTGTTGTGCTTTTAAGCAAATACAAAGAGGGCAGAGGGTGTTTCTTGTATCTGCTTCTCAATTGTCTTCAGCTCAGTCAATATACTAAAGTGGCATATTCTGGGGTGGCATATTCTGCTACCCTTCAATTATTTACCCGAAATTGACATATCGAAGGGTATTTACCAAGAACCTGTTTTTGAAACCAGCATTTTAATAGTGATTTTATTTTTATGTAAAATATATAGCATTAGTTTTAAGTCATGATTAGTCCTATAGTGACAAATGTTATTTTCTAAATGATACATTATGTAACTTCCAATAATCTGTTTTAACAAATATTTTAGTAAAGCCTGTTTAACTCAGGTTGAAATTTACAGTTCTATATATGTATATATATCATATAGCATAAACCAAGGAGTTTTATTATCAAAGTAAGCCTTTCTAAGATCCTTATTATGATTTCATTATTTATGTTGTGATGCTTTCTCTGTTAAAATTTGGTTAGATTGCAGGTCTCAACCTAACTTTAACGTAATTACCTTAATCCACTTTATTTTTATTTTCTATAAAATCTAAGTCCATCTCCAAATCTAATTAAGAAATTTTAAAACCCCAAACATAAATGTTTAAAAAAAAATCAGAAAGTATATTGAAGAAAAATATAGAAATATAATTACAATTTTAAAATACCCAAGAGATAATAGATGACACTGAAAATTTAATAAGGAGTATTTTTAAAGGGGATATAACAAAGAAAAAATAGAATAAAATAAGAAGTTAAAAAGGATTGGAAAAAGGGGGTAAAATATAAAATAGGTAAATAAGATGACTCACATATATAACTGGAATACTAGACAGAACGAAAACAAAGCAATGGAACTAATAAACTATAATCCAACAAAATTTTCTAGAACTAAGGAAATATTTGTAACAACATATTGAAAGAGACCATAATGTTTCTGGGGAAAAAAAAAAAGTTTTCAGAAGAGTCAACTCTAAGACACAAAATAGTCAATTATTAGAATTTAAAGAAAAAAATGAAAATGTATCTGGCCAAAAATGATGAAATTATCTATAACAGTAACAAATGAGTCTGACATCAGTCTTCTCAACAACACCATATGAAGAAATGCATCCAGTGAGCAGCATTTTCAGGAGACTCAAGGGAAGCACAATGCCATCTAATTCATCCAAGCTTCCTATCAAGTGTCAAACAGTTTTTCAGTATGCATGAAGTCAGGCAACATTGTGATTGTGAGCTCTGCAGAAGGCATCTACTAGAATATATACTTCCTCTAAATTAAGAGATGAACGAGATGTTGCCAGCAAAAAAACTGATAGGGCTCATTTAATACATATAATTGTAGATCTAATATTAAATGACAAGGTGGGGAAAGGGTGGAAGAATAATATGAAAATGTTGACATATTCAAATAAAATATTAATAATTCAACTTTTCAAATTGGGAAAGAAGGCAGAGAGTAAGGTGAAAGTAGAATAAGCACATCAATTGTTGCATAAGTAATAAATAGGAGTAAAAACTGGTTAACTGTAAGGTAAAAATTATATAAGAAAAATGCTGATCAAAAAATTTATAAAGGATGTTATTAAAAAGGTTTAACTTCTGAGACAAAATACAAATCTTCATAAACATGAAAAAAAATTAAAATTGGAGAAAAGAAAAGCATATTATTAGAAAAAGATATATGTAGATAAAATATGTTCAGTAATGTTAACCTAAAAATATAGCATATTTGAGACCCAAATATGACATCTTTCTAAAAATTGTGAATTGGCTTAACTTGCATGACAGCAAAAACAACAAAATTCAAATTGACTCACAAGAGTAAGACCTGATTCTATGCTGTATGAAAGGTACAATGGACTCACTTAAATCAAAACTAGGGGAAAAAAGAATTAAGATAGCCCAACCAGTGGAAACAATAAGAAAAAAGATTCAAATCCTGAAATTACATAAAATAAAATCCGTGTTAAAAAGCACTAAATGTAACAATTAAGATAATTCTCAAAGATGATATAGCAGTTATGAATTTATATGAATAAAATCACATAAGGATCACATTATAAACATGAAATCAAAAGAAAGCCACATTTATTAAAAACAGCTAAAGGATAAAATTTTTAGTAGTAAACTTAAGAAATGTGCAAAACCTATATGAAGAAAACTTCAAAAAAATTCTAACAGATGCAAAATTACACCTGAAAAAACAAAAATGTATTCCTTATTCTTGACTAGGACCAACATTATAAAAAAGGAATATGTTTTTCAGTTTAATTTCTAAATCTAACATTATCCTAAAAAAATCAGCAATATATTTTACCAGAGCCAGACTAGTTGATACTTAAATTGCTATTTAAAAAAAAAACTTGCAAAAATACTTAGAAAAACTCTAATACAGAAGAACTCTAAAGGAAGGTCTAGTGCTGTTAATATTAAATCAAACAAAAGAGCTACTATAATTAAAACAGTGGTATACTAGCACATGAATAGATAAAAATATCAATAGAATAGAATTGAAAATCCAGAATTATTTTAAGTCCATAAGGAAGTTGCACATATGATAAATGTGGCATTTCACATCAATAGGCAAAAAAGGACTTTTTAAAAAATAGGCTCAGGAAATGGAAACCTGTATGGGAAAAATAGATAAAATTGGATTGTATAAAAGTAAATTTCCATATGGATCAGAAATGTAAATGTTCAGAATAAAATCATACAGGTACTAATAAAACCTAGGGTTACTCTATAAATCGAGTATGGGGATAGGCTTTCTACACATAACTTGAAACCAGATATAGCATAAAATTGATACACTTAGCTTGATTAAAAGAAAAATAAGTAATTAAAATATTTGCATGGTGAAAAATATACGTATGTATATCTGAGAGAAAATATTTATAACCGATACTACAAAAAAGGGCCAGTATCCCTAATATAAAACAATCTTTAAAATAAAGGAAAAATATAAAGTAAAAATCTTAGGGAAAATGGACACGGGCAAAAGACATGAAGAGTCAATTCATAAAAAAAAAATCTGTAAAAATGGCCCTACGAAAAGTTATTCATCATTACTCACAATAGGAGACTTTGAAATTCAACTCTTATGTAAGAGAATTTGATATCTAATAAACTATAAAATCACACAGGTATTTATTTGTTAATTGAGGGGACCTTCTTTCTAAAATTTACTTCTAAGCTACACTTTCAACTATACAAAAATATGTATTCATAAAGTTATCCACTGCAATTGATATTTTTAACAGAAAAATATTGAACACAACCTAAATGCCCATACATAAGAAATTCTTTGAAAAAATGTTTGGTTTTTTTGAGCACTATGCATCTGTAGAAAGAGTGGGAACAATCACCATAAAGTGAAGTGGACAAATTTCCAGTATTTATTGTTACATTAACAAAGTCCAACTGAGCATAGTGTATATATATAGTATATTATTTTTTGTTAAGATTAAGGGAGATAAAAAAATAGATAGCATTTATTTACTTTTTCAAAAAGGCACAAGAAAGGTAAAGGTGATACTAACGAATTTGGTTATATACATGAGGTAAGTGAAATTGGAGTATAAAAGGTAAGTGAAAGTGGCATTATGCATAGTTTTGATTTTTTTTTTTTTTTTTTTTTTTTTTTTTTTTTGGAGTAGAGACAGGGTTTCACTCTTTTTCCCAGGCTGGTCTCAAACCCCTGGGCTCGAGTGTTCCTCCCCTCTCAGCGTCCCAAAGTGTTGGGATTATAGGTGTGAGCCACTGCACCCAGCCTATTTTGACTTTTGAAACTATGTTGATATTTTATATATCAAGAAATAGGATTATATGAACAAGTATGGGGAAAAAACCTAAAATTGGAATCAGTTATGCTTCAAATGATTAAGAGAACCACACTAAAGAAAAAAAGTGATCTAAAAAACTCTCTGAAGCAGTATTTTCATTATGTATTGTCATTCAAAGTAAAAATAACTACAAACTTATCTGGAGCTCTAACTAATTTAGGGTGTTTCTCTTTTGAATAGGTAATGGTGTTGTCATTCTGAAACTATTTTGTTTTGTAGGATTAAGCAAATAAGTAAATTTGAGAACATATTGGGAGTCAGGGTTCTCACTGTTGGAGAAAGGAGGTACAACATGGAATTTGGAAACACAGAAAAACTTTTGCATTGGGTTGGAATTAGAAATATTCTCATGTATTGGGCTGAATGAGTGATTTAATGTTTCCACTCTTTGCTCCCTGAAAGGACCCAGGAACCATGGTATTTAAGTAGTTATAACCACAACTGGGACAGAGATACAGGTTTGTAAATATTATTCATCAGTAAAATAAACCTGAGTCTTGTTGGACTGTTAGATAAATTTGTAATTCTCTAACACAAAGAAATATACAATACGAACCTCAAAACTCTTGAATCAGAAAGTAAGGAAATGCTAAAAAAAAATGGGATCATGTGAAAGGAGTATGTTAGTAGGGTAGAAGGGGCTGCTACTCTCCAATTAGGCATGATTTGACCACCAAAATGCATAACAACAGTGATAGATGTAACCCATTGAATAAATTACTATCCATAATCCATAGTATAAGTAAATCCATACTTTAAAAATAGCTATATTGGTGATAGATTATTGATAATGATAGAAATAGATAGGTAGACAGATAGAGGTAGTAAAGTTATTTTTAGACAATGGGATGCAAAATTATAAATGTAGAAGAGATAATAGATTTAGAAAAATCATCATTTTCAAACATCATAGTAATAATTGATTTAGTTAAAATTCATCAATGGGGACCTGATCAAATTAAAAAGCTTCTGCACAGCAAAGGAAATTATCAGTAGAGTGAACAGACAACCTACAGAATGGGAGAAAATATTTGGATGCTACATGTCTGATAAAGGCTGATAACCAGAATCTATATAGAACTTAGGAAAATCAACAAGAAAAAATCAAACAACCCCATTAAAAAGTGAGCAAAGGATATGAACAGAAACCTTTCAAAAGAAGACAGAATAATGGCCAGCAAACATATAAAAAATTGCTCAACTTCTCTTAATCATCAGGGAAATGCAAATTAAAACCACAATGAGGTATCACTGAACTCCAGTGAGATTGGCTTATATCAAAAACTCCCAACACAACCAATGTTGGCGGGGATGCAGAGAGATAGGAACACTCATACACTGCTAGTGGGACTGCAAATTAGTACAACCTCTATGGAAAGTAGTATGGAAATACCTCAAAGAACTAAAAGTAGAACTACCAGCAATCCCACTACTGGGTATTTACCCAATGGAAAAAAAGACATTCTATAACAAAGATATCTGCACGCGAATGTTTATAGCAGCACAATTCACAATTGCAAAGATGTGGAAACAACCCAGATGCCCATCAATACACGAGTGGATTAATAAAATGTGGTATATGTATACCATGGAGTATTACTCAGCAATAAAAAATAATGGTGAATTAACACATCTGGTATTATCCTGGATGGAGCTAGAGCCCATTTTTGAAGCAAAGTATTGCAAGAATGGAAAAACAAGCACCACTGGTACTCTCCATCAAATTGGTACTAACTGATCAATACTTATGTGCACATATGGAAATAATACTCATCAGAGGTTGGGGAAGTGGGAGGGGGGTGTAGGGGATGGGAAAACTCACACCTAATGGGTGCAGGGAGCACTGTTTGGGGGATGTTCACAATTTAGCTCTGACTTGGGCAGTGCATAGGCAATGTATGTAACCAAAGTGTTTGTACCACCATAATATTCTGAAATTAAAAAAAAAAAAGATTACTGGGTAAATGAATAATAGAATGTTAAGTCTCAAAAAGTTTCCCCACATACCACTTAAGGAAAAAATGCTTACTTTACCAAGGAAAAATCTGGTGGATACAAACATAACCATGTGATCAAACTTCACCCACAATAGTGAACTAATAATAATACTAATTATCTTACCAAAAATACATATTCTGAATATAATTATGAGAAAATATTAGGCTACCCAAATTGAGGTTCATTTTACAAACAACTTATCTGTGCTGTTCAAAATATATAAGTATCATAAAAAGGAAAAGAAAGGCTGAAGAATTGTTTCGAGTTAAAGGAAACTAAAGAGACAAAGCAAGAGAATGAAGTTTGGGATGGTAGATTGGATAAGGGACGCTGGTGGATATCTATCAGGGTTTCTATTCTTGAGACAACAAAATTTTAATATGGACTTAGTATTAAATAATACTCTGTTATTTTTAAATGTCCCTAATATAATCATTTGACTGCTTATGTAAACAAATGTACTTGGTATTAAAGTATTTATGCTAAAGCATTTGGGGATATAGGAGCAAAATGATGACTTGTATACAAGTCTGGATGTAGGGTATATAAGCGAACTTTGCAGTTTACTTTCAACTCTCTTGTGAATTTGAAGTCATTTTAAATAAGAGCTGAAAAAAGATTTAAGCTGAAAATCAGAAAAGCAGAGTGGGATTTTCTGCTCACTATTGGTGCTGAGGAGACAAATACCCATTACCTCTTTTGTACTAAATACTTTTCATTTCTTGGAGAGAATAGCAAACACTTTTAAAAAATAGTTTTTCTTCCAAACTCTTGACCAGTGTATGCTAAAAATAATAGGTTAAACTGAAAAAATAATGCTAATCATAAATAAGATTAATTGAATATAAATTGATACATCTAACACTTTCACTAAAATTAGTTTTATTTAAGTCTTATTTGCCTCAGGACTTTGTTTAAATGACACTTTTCATGCTACATTTTAGACAACTTACTGTCCAAATTATAACTTCTAAAATCCCAGAGTCAGTATTAATAAGGTTTTCTCATATTAGCAAAACACATTTTTTACATTAAAGATGCACAAATTTTGCAGCAATTGTGGTCCATATTATTCAACAGAAAACTTCAAGAGTTCACTGTGTGGTCACTGAATGATTCTTCTGGTCAGTGAATTATGATTAAGTAAATGAAACATAAATATAGACAATCAAATGAAGATGTAAAGCTCCCTTATCATATGTAAAGCCCACATTTAATGTATATTGAATAAATTACGATGGTTACTGCATAAGAAAAGTATTTCTTTCTTTCTCTTAAAAGCAAAATTCCACTGCACAAAAATAAAAGTATGTTAGGTAAGAAGGAAGAAGCTTGTAACATAATTAAATTCAATGCTGCTATTTCAATCAGGATTATAGTTAAAAACACAATCAGGATAATAATATAGATATGAGTGTCTATTAAATAATAAGTAGGAAAACTAATTATCACCTTCTGCTTCTAGTAGACTTGGACCTTCAAATTGAATGTGATGACTGCCACTTTCAGTAGGGTGCTGGACAGTTGAGTTGTCTTGCTTTTGTGCTTTAGCCAAACTGGACAGCACCACTATTCTTTACAGCACTAGATGTGAGCACAGGTGAGATAGGCTGGGAGACCAGTGGGAAGACTGCTGCAATTACTGGCAAGAGATGGATGAGTATATATGCTGTCTGTTCTGGGGTTCCAGCAATAGGAAAGATTTCCTAACCAGGGTTGCATGTTAGTATCAGAGCCATTGGAACTCAAGAAAACATAAGGGCTTAAGCGTTAGATGTCTCCCACACAGGAGTCAATATAGACTGACAACCAAGGGCCTCCTCAATAATTTTGATTTCAGATATTTTATTCTTAGAATCTGCATAAATGATTCTCCAGGTGCAGATTACTGGAATCAGATCCACCAATTTACTTATAAAAATTCAGTTTCCTGATTTCCTTCCCCAACTATGGAATTAAAATATTCACGTGGGTTTCTAAAATCTGCACTTTTCCAAAACACCCCAGGTGACACATGCATACTAAAATTTGGAAATCAAGACACTGTTCTGTACTGCATAAAGGGAGATTCTTTCCTTGAGAGATCACTTATAACAATTTCTAGGAGAAACTGAACCCTTTTTTAAAAACCCTATACCTATATACCTCCTAGCAAACAAATTGCTACCTTCATTCTTCATGAAAAGAAAAAAATAACATAAAATTGTAAAGTGTCAATAAAGATTATAAGTTTAAAGAATTAGAGCTTGAAACAAATAAGACAGTAGCAATGAGAAAAGGAAAAGCAAGAACATGTCTATTTACTAGAGTACTTCATTACATCAAAGTTTCTAAATACGAGGAAATGGAAACAAAAGTGTGATTCTATAACTAATTGTGTGTGCTTGTAGTCGCTTAAGAAAAATACATTATTTCATTAAATTTCTTACCCTCAGGTTGCCTTTTCCAACTCTTTTAATTGGCACTTACAGTATGCTAAACTGATTGTGAGGCACAATTAAAGACTCCAGATGTGACTGTGATTTTAGCTTGATGAAAGAAATTGTGAGACATTGATGATCAATGCTAATTTCTTACATTCAGCTCAAATCTTGGCAGTAGCATGAGTAAATCCCACACAATGTTGTTACACCACATTAATTATTTTTTCTTTCTTTACTCAAATATATCACACATTTGAAATTAATAGATTTCTTCAGATAACAACAAGTAGAGGAATCTGCCAAATATGTATATGTGTGCGATTTTTCTGAGCCAGAGACATATACCTAGAACAAATTACTAATGGCAACTGATTTATCTTTTTATAACCTGGTAACAATGCACATAATACTCTTTTTCCCTTTTTGTGTTCAGTTTGTTATTATTGTCAAGTCACCTAAGATAAGCATTACAAGTGAATGGGGATTTCCACAAATGAATGTTTTCAATATTAGTAAATGTTCTTAATCCTTGAAGTCAATGATAAATATCTCAAATAACATTTTATATTATGGGTTCTTAATCTGTCTTTTTCTGTTACTAAAACATTGGGCATCAGATACGTAGCACAATAAATCCAATGAGGGAGAAGGTATATGACATGGAATATATTGGCTTAGCCAGATTTGAGTTAAATTTGGCCTTGCCACATACTAACTGTGAAAATCACTGGGATCAGATATTTCTAAGATTTCGTATTTTTATCTATCAATAAAAACATGAGTGCCTATCCTAAAGGATGTTTATGATGATTAAAATGGACAATGTACATTAATTATTGGTTTGAGTTTTCTGTTTTATAAGCAACCAATTTTTATGATGATGAAGGTAGTTAATAATAGTAAAATAGAAGTGTATTGAATTTGAATTAATTTATAAAAAAATCAGAGACCCAAAAAAGAAAAAAAAAATAACTTCAGAATGACCTAGCTATGGTAAAACATAATAAAAGCTGAAAGAGAAGTCAACAAATCAGAGGAAGTACAAATCCAGGTGAGGAAAAGTCACTAAGGATCTTTCTTAATATTTTAAGTTCTTAAGATCTTTATTTTCATGTTTGTTTTTACCACATGCAGTGTCTAGAAGGCACTCAAAAATTCTTGTTAAAAGAAGAGTTCCTGTTTAATTCAATGGTGATGAAGCCTATAGACATCTTAATAATTCATGAGGATACAGTCAGATTCAAAAGTTTTGGTGATTCTGATAACACATTAGCAAGAAAGAAATTTTCATATTGAAAACAAATCATATAATAATATCCTATGCCTTGCTCCACTAAAATGTAGAATTAGAGTTATGAAGAGTATTTAGTACAGCTTTTGTCAAATTAAAAAGCTTCTGCATAGCCAAGGAAACAATCATTAGAGTGAATAGACAACCTACAGAATGGGAGAAAATATTTTCATGCTATATAGCTGCTAAAGGGCTGATAACTAGAATCTATAAGGAACTCAAGCACATCAGCAAGAGATATCACTTAACTCCAGTGAGAATGTCTTTTATCAAAAAGTCCCAAAACAACAAATGTTGGCGTGGATGCGGACAGATAGGAACACTCATACACTGCAGGTGGGACTGTAAATTAGTACAACCTCTATGGAAAGTAGTATGGAGATACCTCAAAGAACTAAAAGTAGAACTACCATTTGATCCAGCAATCCCACTACTGGGTATTTACCCAAAGGAAAAAAAAGACATTCTATAATAAAGACATCTGCACGCGAATGTTTATAGCAGCACAATTCACAATCGCAAAGATGTGGAAACAACCCAGGTGCCCATCAATACACGAGTGGATCAATAAAATGTGGTATATGTATACCATGGAGTATTACTCAGCAATAAAAAACAATGGTGAATTAACACATATGGTATCATCCTGGATGGAGCTAGAGCCCATTCTTCGAAGTGAAGTATCACAAGAATGGAAAAACCAGCACCACTGGTACTCACCATCAAATTGGTACTAACTGATCAATACTTATGTCTCACATGGCAATAATATTCGTCAGGGAGCAGGCAGGCAGGAGGGTGGTGGAGGGGATGGGAAAACTCTCACTGAATGGATGTGGGGCACACAGTTTGGGGGATGTCCACGATTATAGCTCTGACATGGGCAGTGCATGGGCAATATGTATAGCCAAAGTGTTGTACCCCCATAATATTCAGAAATTTAAAAAAATACATATGGAGCTTTTCTCCCTCGTCCACTGCTTACCTCCTGCTGTGCGACACGGTTCCTAACAGGCCACAGACCGGTACTGGTCTGCCACCTGGGGGTTAAGGTCAGCAGACCTAGACTATATTCTAAGTAAATTGATTCTTCAATAGTCAAGCTATAATGTGTTCACTTTTAAGAAGTTATTTTAAAAGTTTACTATTAGTTTGATTGCTAATATGGTTAAGTTTTCCTATTGACTAAGTAAACGAGTGCTATTCACTATAAGTTTTTAAGAGAAATTGGAATGTGTTCTATTAGGTTCATGAAAAAGTTTTAAATCCTTTACTTAATTCATTCCTTAAAATCTTTCTTCCTTTACTTTTTAAAATAGACATCTAATTATAGAATAGCTTTTACATTTATACAAAATTACAAAGCTAATACAGAAAGTTCTCTTCTATACCATATTCAGTTTCCCCTATTGTTACTATCTTTCATTAGTACGGTACATTAGCCACACTAATAAACCAATATTGATACATGATTATTAACCAAACTCCATAGTTTCTTTAGATTTCCTTAATTTTTACTTAATATCCTTTTTCTGTTCTGGGGTCCCACGAAGGAAAACACATTATGTATAGTCATTATGTCTTCTTAGTCTCCTCTTGGTAGTTAGTCACGGTTTTGAATACTTTTCTTGTTTTTGATGACTTTGACCATTTGGAGAAGTACTGGTCAGATATTTTATAGACAATTCTTCAATATGGGTTTGTCTGATGTTTTCCTCATGATTAGACTGAAGTATGGGTTATTGATGATGTTAACCTTGATTACCTGGCTGAAGTGTTTGTCAGGTTACTCCATTATCAAGTGACTCTTTTTCTCCCTTTCTGTACTGATATTAGAAACCAAGATCTGTGCACTAGATGTGCTTATTGCTTATCTCTATCTATACCTTACCTTATATGTACATCTTGAGCAATATTAAATTAAAATGAATTCATACAGAAGTATCCAACCCTAATCCAGTACCACATGGTTCATTTTAGCTTTCCACCATGGTTTATCTATAACCTCCCACATCATTGGTGAGAAACCTGGCTCCCACCACCCTCCAACCATTTATTCGTTTACTCATTCTCAACATATATGTAACATGCTAACCCACACCCCCATGGTAAGCATCTTTACCACCTAGGGTTCAGTGCTTTGTATGGTTCCTTTTGTCATTAGAGTCTCCACTTATTTCCAAAGTTACTTAAGAACATTTTCTCCTCAACTCTGTTAAGTGAGGTTATATCATACATTTGAAATACAATTAAATTATTTTGTCACCTTCTGAATTCCATCTTGAGGTAACCCAATTCCCTAATTGATTTTGTTTATTGATAAACATTAAGGTTCATTATTTGTGCCATAAGATTTTATAGTGCCATGTATCCACCACTATAGTTTCATACAGTTTCAACACACTAAAAACTCCCCCTGCGCTTCATCTATTCAACCTTCATCCCCCACCAAACACCTGGCAACAACTGGTCTTTTGTCCGTCTCAACAGTTTCAGAATGTCATATAAATAGAATCATACAGCATGTAGCTTTTTCAGACTGACTTGCTTCACTTAGCAACATGCAATAAAGATTCATCTATGTTGATGTGTGGAATGATAGTTCATTAATTTTTATCTCTTAATGCTGTTCTATTGTGTGTATATATATATGTATCATCATTTGTATATCCATTCACATATTAAAAGACATCTCAGTTACTTTGGTTTTTGACAACCAAGAATAAAACTACTAAAAACTTGCACATTTAGGTTTTCAAGTCAATTGGTTATATATTAATACCTAGGTGTACAATTGATGTATCACATTGTAAGATTATGTTTCACTTTGCAACAAACTGACAAGTTGTCTGCCAAAATGACTCTACTATTTTTCATTCCCACCAGCAATGAATTAGAGTTCTTGTTACTACCAATCCTTGCAAGCAATTAGTATTTTTATTTTAAAAAATATTTTAGCCATTCTAATAGATGTGTAGTAATATCTTATTGTTGTTTAAATTTATGTTTTCCTAATGACAAATAGTGTTGAATATCTTTTCAAATGTTTCCTTGCCATCAGTGCATCTTCATTGATTAATTATCTGTTCAAATTTTTGCTCCTATTTTAATTTGGGCTTTTGTTTCTTATTGTTGAGATTTAAGAGTTATTTGAATATGCTTGATACAAGTCCTTTATTAGTCATGAATTTTACAAATATTTTTCCAGTTTGTGATACACTTTTTATTTTTTTAACAGTATCTCTCATGAGCAAAATATGTTCATAATAATAAAATACGACTTATCAAAATTTTCTTTCAAGTCTGGTGTTCCTGTCATTACACCTAAAAAATATAACATCAAGCATGTTTACACAGATTTTCTCATATATTTTCTTATGGAAATTTTAGAGTTTTACATTTTAATTTAGATCTGTTATCCATTTTGATTTAATTTTTGTGTGAACTATAAAGTCTGTGACTACATTTTTTCCTTTGCATATGGACAGCAAATTGTTTCAGCACAATGTACAAAAGTTACTCTTTCTCAATTAAATTGTTCTTGTAAAAAATCGGTTGACTATATTTTTATAGTCAAATAAATACATGTATTTGTATCTATCTATTTCTAGACTTTCTATTCTATTGATTAATATGTCTATTATTTTGCCAATACAATACTGTCTTGATTACTGTAGCTTTATAGTATGACTTGAAGTGAAGTAATGTAGGTCTTCTATCCTTATTACTTTATATATTCCTCCTGTCCTATTCTCATTCTTCTTCTGTTATTTCAATTCAGAGCATATTACACCTTTTGGTATTATCTCAAAGTTTTTGATGTTCTTATTTTTCATTCCTGTTTTACTCTACATTTCAGCTGGGAATTTTCTGTTGACTTGTCTTCAAGTTCCCTGATTCTTGCCTTAAGCTGATAAGCTCATTGAAGGCACTATTAATTTCTATTATTGTGTTCTTGATTTCTAGCACTTCATTTTGATCCTTTCATAGGGTTTCCATATCTCTGATAACACTCATTGCCCATCTCTTCTTGCATGTTGTTTACTTTTTACATTACAGCCCATAATATGTTAATAATTCTTATTTTAAATGCTTGTGCTGATAATTCCAACATATATGTCATTACCAAGTCTTGTTCTACTTGCTTTGTCTCTTCCGTATTCTTTTTATTCTTGCTTTTTGGTATGACTTGCAATTTTGCTGCTGTTGTTGAAAGCAGAACATGTATGAACTAATAGATATTAAGGTAAATAGGCTTTTAATGTGCTGCTTTATGATAATCTTGCTAGGATTTGGGTCATGTTTAATATCTGTTGTAGCTATAGTACCAGAGGTTTTAAATTTGTCTAGTCATGTTTTTGTTTTTGTCTCACTTCTGGGCATTTAGAATTCCGTATGTGTTGCTACTCAGAGTCCGTGTTGCAGTTCTTTCAATATAATATTGTTATCATATTGGAGATTTATGGAGTGGGGATAGAATATGGGGGAGGGAAATAGTCTATAATCTTTGGATTATGTCTGCGTCTTTCAGTGGGCCTGTGTCTCATGTGTTTGGCCTCTGCAAGTTCCTGTCTCTTCTTTCAGGACAGGGCCTTTTCCCTACTTCCTTCTCTGGCTGCAGCCCTCCTCGTCTATCATTTTTGAATCCCTGTCCCCTGGTTGCTAAGATATTTTTTTCCTCTTACAGAAGACATGAAGGCTGCAACTGGCTGGAGTTGGGCAGAATTCCTTTTTCCAGATGGGATAAAGTTTCAGAATTTTATTCTTCCTGGAGACTAGGCTTTTGCTAGGGGAAAGAATCTGAGAGAATTTCATGGTAGTTACTCTACACTTCCCCCTTTCAGGGCTATGAGAGGATTTTTCTCATGTCCTCACCATGAGAATTACTTAGGTTCCTAGAGAGAAATTTGTGAAAATATTGGGGTCTACACATGACTGTAGTCCCCAGGAGTTTCTCAGCACTCAGCCTCCAGCAATTTGTCAAGATTACCATTTAAAGATTCCTACCAATTTGTCTGTTGAAAGGCTTCAGCTCCAGGTAAGCAAATCTCCAATACTGTATCTCTCAGAGTGCACCTGTCTCTCCAGATTTTAAGGATGCAGTTTGCCATACAACCACAGTTTTCTAAAAGATCCAAGCAAAGGCATTGGTTTTCAGTTTGTTCAGGTATTTTTATAAGGATAGCAGTGAGAACTTCCAATGTTTTTACAAGTCAGGACTCTAAGCCTACATAGAGCTTTATCATTTATAATTGCCTCAATGATCATTATTGGATTAATAAAATTATATTCTTAATTGGTATTCCACTACTAGGAAAATAATGGGTATATTCATATTCTTAAGATTATTTTATATAATAACTATGCATATTTATAACAGTTTGTATTAATAGGAGGTCAACCAGCATTTACATTTTGGCAAAAATAAGACATTAACTTTAGCATACATTCGCTTATTTTTTCTCACACTTTTGTTTCTTTTCTGTTACTTTAGTTCCAGTTTCTTTTAAATTTTCATTGTAGATAAAAATTATTCATATAAATATTTATGTTAATAGGTTTTTTTTACATACCAGTCTTTATTTTACTTTATGCTTTCTGCTTTCTTTTTTATGTGTATTTAGTTGGTTAGCTTCTTTATTTTGCTAGTTTTCCTAGAAAATTTCTTTCAAATATTGATTGTAAATCATAAACTTTGTATATTCCTGCATAATCCATTTTTTTAGAAAACTCACTTTTACATTTGAATGCTATTTTGTCTGAGTATTAAATTCTATATTATAAGATATTCCTAAAAATATTTATCTACTGATTTCTAGCCTATGTGCAGTTAAACTAAATTTCATTTGTAGTAGCATTTACTAAGACTGATAGAATATACATCAGGCATTGTAAACTTGCCAAGTTATTAACATTTAAACATTGATAATTTTTCTTATGAAGAAGTATCAATAAGAAAATTCTGAATTTTTGCCTTATAAAATGGTAATTAATTTCAAAAGTACTATTTTGATTCCTGAAAAAAAGTGCAAAGATTTTGACAAAAATAGATGGCATAATGAACACTCTAGAATTCTTTAACAGACTTTCATTGTTGAATATGTTAACTGGAAAAATTACTTTAGAAAAACAATATTGTTTCATGCATGAATGTTTAAGATTTCTATCATTTAGAGAATTGCAACCATTACTCTCAAAATAATCAAAATTTGGATTAAATTTTTTCTGGTATTCTGGCAAGAAAATCATTGATGCGAAACTGCTGCTAGCAATTAATGCCAGTTATTAAAGGGAAAAAGGTCAGGATGTCAAAAATAAGTCAAATGATATGACAATGTTTAGGATGTTTTGAAAAAAATAGATATCTTCTGAAACCATTTATCTCAAATAAAGCTTAAAATGATTTTAACATTTTTATTGAGAAGTTTTTAAATATAGTTCTCAAATATAATTCTGAAATTTTTAAAAAAATAAATGTCAATTTGCTGTATAAAGAATGTTATTATTCTTTCCTGAAGTACAAATACTGTCAAGATTAAATGGATAGTCTTTACAGTATCAAGATGTATCTGGCTACAATTTATATTTCTCCATATGTCATGTGGTTTCTCTTTCATGAATTTTGACTTTTACTTTTCCTTGTCCATTTTCCTTGTTCTCCCTTCTCTATACTGTCTGACTACCTCTACTTACTCTTAGTTTCTTCTTTATAAATCTAATATGTCTACAAATATCCCACCTTCATTCATATATTAACCCTATTCCTAACAACCTCAATGTCTTGACATTTCCCATTTAAATGAGAAAATATGATTGCTCTACATAAATTTCTCATTGCAGACTATGCCTTTGGCCCTGAACAGGCCATGTATCATATACCCTCGATTAAGGTGTATTATCCAGGGACAATTGAATACAGCAAGGTATACTCTGGTCCATCTGGCAAAAACATAGCTACCTAAATAGAAAGCTGTGATCAATGTGCTCTTAGAATATGTATGTAGAGTTATGAACATGAATAATTTATTTTGTGTAATAGTAATTGTTTTCTTTTCAGTTATTGCTAATAATAAGCATATGACTTCAAAATACTAGTATTGAATATAACAATAACATTTCACATGTATGATTTTGTTCTCTTCTGAACCCTCAAAATATTAGGAAAAGTAATTGAGCTGTGGCTTTCTATATCACCCCACTTTGATGATAGTACAAATAAAAAAAATACATGGTTTAATAATTTGAGTAGGAAGAGAGACTATCTCCTTAAATTGGGCCAGATACAATCTCTTAACAGATTTGATGTGTTCAAATTCTTTAATCTCTTTAGTAGAACTAGTAAGTCAAGTAAGCCACTTTTGGCATCAATTAAACAATAGGTGAAAAGATTAAATGTCTTAGACCAGGGCCCAGAACTCTGAATGTTTACTGGATTCCAAGAATATTTGTGAATTATGTGTACCTGTCACTAGCAAGAAACTGAAATAAAAATATAAGCATATTATTCGTCTGAAAAGAATTTACATTGCATTTCACAGAACTGGACAAAAGCCTTCTCCAAAACTCATTTGACAAATTATGTATGTATTTTTACATACCTTTATTGAGATATAATTCACAGGAGAGACAATTTGCCCATTTAAAGTGTAAAATTCAAAGGTTTTTAGTATGTTCACAGATATGTGCAACCATCACCAATAGTCAACTTTAGGATGTTTTCATCATCTCAAAAAGAAGTCACATACCTTATGGCTACCACACCTTTATTCCCACATCCCCAGCCACCCCTAAGCAATTGCTAGTCTACTTTCTAACTCCAAAATTCCCATGTTCTGAACATTTGATATGAATGGAGTCATATAAATATGTGGTCTTTTGTGACTGGCTTCTTTCACTTAGCATAATATTTTCAATGTCCATTCATGTTTTGGGATGCATCAGTATTTCATTCCTTTGTATGGCCAAATAATATTCCATTGTAGAGATATGCCACATTTTGTTTATCTATTCATTAGCTGATGAACATTTGGGTTGTTTCCACCTTCTGTCTATTATGAATAATGCTATTATTAATATCGCTGTGCAAGATTTTGTTTACCTGTTTTCCAAAGCATCTGCACCATTTTAGATTCCCTTCAGCATAGCATGAGGGCTCCAATTTTCTACCTCCTTTTCAACACTGGTAATATTCGTCTTTTTAAATAATGGAAATCCTAGTCTTTATAAAGTGGTATCTCATGTGGTTTTAATTTGCATTTCTCTCATGATTAATGATGTCAAATATCTTTTGATGTGTTACTGGACATTTGCATATAGTCTCTGGAGAAACATCTATCAGATCCGTTGCCCATTTTTTAGTTGGGTTAATGAGTTGATATCTTTCTTATTTCTTAATATAGGTTCTTAGAATTATAAAATTCTCACTAAATACTGCTTCAGCTGCATCCCATAAGTTTTGATACGTTGTGTCTTTATTTACATTCATCTCAAATGATTTTTTATTACCCTTTTGATTTTTTCTTTGACTCATTGGTTATTTAGTATATTTAGTATAATATTATATAAATTATATATTATGTAAATATATATTGTATAAATAATTATATGTCATGCAATATAATGTATACAACATATTAAATGTTATATATTGTATATATAATGAATAAATATTTATGTATGTATAATTTTATACAAAGCTTTTAAAATCATTTAAGAAAAGAAAGGAGGCAAATATTTATTCTTACTGACTTATATAATTGCATAGTAATCTTTACCAGTGTGGATTTGAATTACCATCTTAGGTCACTTGCTCTCAGACTAAAAAATTTCCTATTCGTATTATAGTTTGGTTTTACTTACACATATTTGTAATTTTTCCAATTTTTTTCTTGTTCTTGATTTCTAATTTCATTCTATTGCAGTAAAAAACACTTTGTATTATTTTTATCCTTTTAAATGTATTGATGTTTGTTTTATGGCCTAGCATATAGTCTATCCTGAATACTGTTCCATGTACCATTGAGAAGAAAATATATTTGGTTGTTGTCTGGTGGAATGTTCTACAGCTGTCAGGTCTATTTGGTTTATAGCATTTTCAAGTCTTCTATTTCCTTGTTGACATCTGTCTAGTTGTTCTAAGCATTATTAAAAGTGGAGTGTTGAAATCTCCACATATTATCGTTGAATTATCTATTTTCTCTTCTTTTCTGTCAACCTTTGCTTCGTGTTTTTTGGTCAATAGTTTTTGGTACTAGGTGTGTCTCTAATTCTTGACCTCACTGGCAGAGTGACACTTTTATCATTATAAAAAGAACCTGTTTATCAACGGTAGCGTTTTTTAGTTTAAAGTCTGTTTTTCCGGTATTAGTATAGCCACTGCAGCTTTCCTGTGCCTGTTATTTGAATAATATATCTTTTTTTTCCAATATGCTATCTTTACTTTACTTTCACTCTGTATTTTTATATTATCCTTTATGTTATTTACATTTGCCATTTTACCTTTTGTTTCTGTGTCTCATGTCTTGTTCCTCTATTCTTCCTTTGTTGCTTTCTTCTGCATTAAATGAATATTTTCCAGTGTAGCATTTTAATTTATTTAATAATTTTAGCTGTATTTTTTGAGTTTGTATTTGCTAGTTACTCTAAGGTTTACCATATATCTCTCAACTTATCCAAATCAGTTTATAATTTATACTGTCTTAATGTCAGTATTTTATGCAAAATCATACCTTTATAGCTCTATTCTTTTTTCCTTGTCATTGTGGTGTTATCATTATACATGTTACATTAATGTGCAAACCCAACAATACATTGTTATAACTGTTACTTTAGTATCTGTAGTCATTTCCTTAGCCCAATACAGCTTTGTTCCCATGTAACAGTTCGTGTTGTTATTGGTTTGACAATAAATTATATATAAATTATATATTATGTAAATATTTATATGTTGTGTGAATAATTATATGTCATGCAATATAATGTATACAATATGTGTTATATATTGTAAATATAAGGAATAAATATTTCTATATGCATAATTTTATACAAAGCTTTTAAAATCAATTAAGAAAGGAGACATATATTTATTCTTACTGATTTATATAATTGCATAATAATCTTTACCAGTGTGGATTTGAATTACTGTCTGAGGTCACTCTCAGCCTACAAAACTTTCTTTAGTATTAATATTTCTTTAAGGAGAATCTCTAGTAACAAATGCTCTCATTTCTTCTTTATCTTGGTAAGTCATTAATCTGCCTTCATTTGTGAAATTAGGAATTCTGGATATAAGATTCTTTTTGGACAGGTTTTTCTTTAAGCAGTTTATATATGTCCATTGTTTCCTAGCTTCCACTGTTTTTTGCTTAGAAGTCAGCTATTAATCTTATTGGAATTCCCTATTGCCTTTAGTTCTGTAAACATGTTTATAATGACGACTATAAGTATTTTTCCGTTAAATTTGACAATGATCACTCAGAGGCAGTGTCTGTTAATTACTTTTTATTCAGCATATGGATTATATTTTCCTGTTTCTTTGCATGTTTTGTATTTTATTGTTGGAAAATGTACACTTTAGATAATACAGTGTAGCAACAATGGCTACTGGTCCTCCATCCTCTCCAGGGATTTTTGTTGTTATTTGCTTGTTTATTTGTACAGTGACAGACTGAATTGTTTTAGTGAAGTACATTCTTCCTCCCCACCCACCCACCCCCAACTTGCCACACACACACACACACACACACACACTCCCACCAAGTTTTGAGCCTCTGATGTTGTTCCTCTAGGAAACACAGTTTTGGATATACTCACAATCACCCAGGGATGACAGTGGTTTGGTAGGGTTCTTCTCCTCCCTTTTCTGATCATGTCCAGCTGTTAAATTCCACTAATTGCCAGCTCATTGTTCTGTCTTTTTCAATAATGTCTTGGGCATAAGTTGCTCTATAAACTAATCCAATCAAAGTCTGGATCCTTTGAAGGGGAAGTCTCTAAAGTCAGTAATGACAGGATAGAAGAAGGGAACTACTACCTTTCAAGTGAACTCTCCTGAGACAGCCTCAGCAACAAGTAATTGGGGATAAGTTGAGAAACACTGATGTCCTGCTCTTTCCAGGAAGAAAATCCTCCAACTGGGACCTTAGTAGAGAAAGAGTCCTTTGCTCTTGGTTGCCATAGTCTGGAGTGGAATCTCTGCTTTGCAGAGCTGAAGGGTATTAGGGGATAAGGAGTGATCTTGGTTCAAATAATAAAGACTTCTAACTTTCCTAAGGGATTTTCATAGATTTTCTTGAATAGATATTTCTTCATTTGCTGTTTGCCCTAAGGACCATTTCTATAGGCTTAAAAATAATTTTAAAAATTATTTTCATTAGTTTCATTTGGGAGAGCATCCACAGAGTGCCTCACATTGCTGTATCTGAGGTTACTCTCTCAATATTATTTATTTGCAATCCTTCAATTAATTGGTAGTCTCAATTGGCATCTGTGAGACTCAGTATATCAAATAAGAAACTCAAATTCTATCAAATATTAGACTCTCATGCCATATGTTAAACAATAACTATTTCTAGGGAACTAGGAAAATAATGAGATATGTAAAATGCCATTCCTGCTTATAGATTTCCAGATTAATTATTCATTCCTTGGGTATGTTCTAATAAATAAAAAATGTCTGATGATAGAAATTGACCTACTTGCTACAGAACTGTGATTCATCAGTTAGACACTAATATCTATATATCACTAACTAAAGAAAGGCAACAATTTAAGACACATTTTCAATCAGATTAAAGAATTACTTTATAAGCCTTTAATTTGGTTTAGAAGAAGACTATCCCATATCAGTACTCTTCCATTCTATTCAAATCTGAGTTTTATTATTTAATTTCCTAGACTGTACTTCCTGATTCAAAAAAACTTGTTATTTCACTTCTGAAAGGTGGAAAAGAATGTTTACACATGTAAATTACTCATGGAGTAAGCTTATGTACATATAAATATAATATGTTTATAGCATAGCATATTCTACATATATTAAAGTATATTTAATGAAATAATTTAAAACTGTAGATTTTTTCATTAATTTAACTAACATTTATTGAATTTCTGCTGTGTGTTAGGCATAGTACTGGGTACTTGGGAAACATGAAATGAACAAAATTGACACAGACACCTGCCCTAATGGAGGTTACATTCAAGAAAGTCATAACCACCACATTAATAGTTCCCTTTCCTATTAAATCAGATAATAATTGTTCTTGTGGTTGGTTCAAAAACATAGGATTTCATGAGTTTTCTAACAACATATTTATTGTTTAGGCATTTACAAGAAGAGACAATATTTTCAGTCTATCAACTGATAAAATACAGTTAGATAGTACAGTAGTAATGGCATTTATTTTTCTCCAATATTCTTCCTTTTATTTAATTCTAAGAGTATTTAACAAATTTAAAAGCCCCAATAAAATGAAGGGTTAGGAAACAATATGCATGAAACTGAAGGACATTATGTTAAGTGAAATAAGCCAGGCACAAAAGCACAAATATCACATGTTCTCACTCATATGTGGGAGCTAAAAACATTTATCTCATGGAGGTAGAGAGTAGAACAATGGTTACCAGAGTCTGAGAAAGGTAGTGGGGAGGGGCATGATAAAGAGAGATTGATTAATGGGTACAAAAATACAGTTAGATAATAGGAATAAAATCTTGTATTTGGTAGCACAAGAGGGCAACTATAGTTAAAAATAATTTATTTTATATTTCAAAATAACTACAAGAGTGGAATTGAAATGTTCCTAACACAAAGAAACGATAATGCTTGAGGTGATGGATATCCCAGTTACCTTGATTTGATCATTACATATTATATTCTTATATCAAAATATCACATATATGCCTTAACTATGTACAACTATTATATATATATCCATAAGCATTTTTTAAAAAGGATGAGGAAACAAACCTACATTCATTTTTCAAATATGGTAGTGATGAATTTTTAAGGTTTTCTTTAGATTTTAATATTAAAATCAAAATCCTACAGATACTCTCCATTTCATAAAATATGTATATGATATAATGAATTATCAAGTTAGAATTAAGGAAAATATTAGGTCTAAAGTGAATTTGGATGATTACCAAAGTAAAGGCTATAGAACTCGTTTGTTATTTATGATTGACAACAATGTTTAAGTTTTTTTAATGTTTCACTTAATACAATAAGAGGAAACTCACATAAAATTTTGTCAGTAAAAGACTGTTAGATGAGAATCCAAAGGAAATGATTGCTTTCACTTCTTTTGGATTCTTTTTTTTTTTTTAATTTCAGAATATCATGGGGGTACAACACTTTGGCCATACACATTGCCCCTGTTCTGCCCGTGTCAGAGCCACAATCGTGGTCATCCCCCAAACTGTGCTCCCCACATCCATTCAGTGAGAGTTTTTCCCATCCCTTCCACCCCCCTCCCGCCCGCCCGCCCTCAGATGAATGTTATTGCCCTGTGTGATGTAAGTGTTCATCAGTTAGTACCAGTTTGATGGTGAGCTCCTGTGTTGGGTGCATAAATGTTTAGGATTGTTAAATCCTCTTGTGAGATTTTTCCCTTTACCAATATATAGTGTCCATTTTTGTCCTTCTTTACTTTTGTTGTTTTAAAGTTTATGTCATCTGAAATGAGGATGGCTACTCCAGATTTATTTTGATTTCCATTAGCCTGGAAAATTGTATTCCATCCTTTCACCTTGAGTCTGAATGCGTCTTTGTGTGTAAAGTGTGTTTCCTGAAGACAACAGATGATTGTTTGTATTTTTTAATCCATTCAGCCAGCTTATGTCTCTTCAATGGGCAGTTCAAGCCATTTACATTTATTGAGAGAATTGATATTTGGGGTAAATTTCTGATTATTCTATTGGGTGGTATCTTTTGTTTTACCTCTTGTGTCATTGTGGAATCTGGTTTCTGGGGTTTTAGCTTTTGCGTAGTTTTACATAGGTGGGTGTCTGTTGCTCTGTTTAGTGTATAATGCAGGTCTAAGCCTTTCTTGCAAGGCCGGTCTGGATTTCGCAAATTCTATCAGTGATTGCTTATCTGGAAACGTCTTTATTTCTCCTTCGTATAAGAAGCTTAGTTGGCAGGATACAGAATTCTGGGTTGGCCTTTGTTTTGTTTTAGGAGACTGATGATGTCTCCCCATTCCCTTCTGGCTTGTAAGGTTTCAGCTGAGAAATCTGCAGTTAATCTGATCGGTTTCCCTTTGTAGGTTACCTGCTCTTTTCGTCTTACAGCTCTGAGGAGTGCCTCTTTTGTGTTTACTTTGGTCAGTCTAATAATTATGTGGCATGGTGAATGCCTTTTCACGTTGACTGTCCCAGGAATCATGTGTGCTTCTTGTACTTGGATATCGAGATTTCTGGCTAAGCCATGGAAATTTTCCTCTATTATTCCTTCAAATAAATTTTCCAGCCCATGCAAATTTTCTTCCTTTCTCTCAGGGATACCTATGATCCTTATGTTTGGCCTCTTTACATAATCCCACATTTCTTGTATGCTTTTTTCCTGCCTCTTGTTTTTGTGTTCTTTCTCTTCGGCTGATTTATTTAGCGCATAGGAGCTGTCTTCTAGCTCTGAAATTCTTTCCTCTGCATGGTCCAGCCTATTCTTAAGGCTTTCCACTGTGTTTTGTAGATCCTTGAATGCTTCTTTCATTTCTAGGATTTCTATTTGATTTTTCCATAATATTTCTATTTCTTTGGAGAATTTTTCATTCATTTCTTGCATTTTTCTTGTGGTTTCTTTGTGCTGGGATTCAATTTTCTCTTGAATTTCATTGAGCTTTCTTATAATCCATAAACAAAATTCCTCTTCTGTCATTCTATCCATTTCATTTGAGTTGGTATCCATTGCTTAGGAACTGATGGTTTCTTTTGGGGGTGACTTTTCACTCTGATTTTTCATGTTCCCTGAGTTCTTTTGCTGGTTTTTTCTCATCTGGCCTCTTGGTCGAGAGCTGGGGGTGTTAGAGCTAGTTTATGGCCCTGTCACCAGGCCCACAATTTTTGTTCCTTGGCAAAGCCAGGGAGAGAAGTAGTGGCCTGTATTGCCTTAGGTGTATTTTAGCAAGTTTGTTGGATCTTGAGTTAACTCTGACCTGTGGTCTTCTCCTCTTCCCAGTGGAGTGTGGTGAGAATGACCTCCCAGCTTGGGCTCTGAGCTAATGAATCGTACTTGCGGATATGAGTCCACCGCTCCCTATTAGCTAGGTATTCTGTTATGTCCGTGGCAGACTCTGATTCCCCAGTTGGGGCCCGTGCTTTGGGAGGGGCCTTGTAGCTCCTAGGGGTTACTTTGACCCTGCTCCTCCTGAGGTGCACGTAGAAACACAATTTCCTTTGGCTGCAGTGTGAGAGCTGAGTTGGGAAAATTCTACACAGCTCAGAGATTGCTCATCTAGCCACGTGTGTCTGCCCTTCTGATGTGCGTCTCCGCGTGATACTGGTTGATAGGGGGATCTCCAATTGTGCACCCCTTTTCCACCACTAGACCCCAAGGCGAGGCGGGTGGCCGTCTCTATCCCCAGCAGTCTCCACCGGGGGGATGTTACTACGGGGAGGGGGGAGTAGTGGCCGCTGTAAGCGCTCTTGGGTGGCGCGAAATTCCCTATTGAAGTGGGCAGGATTATGGGGAGCTGCTCTGGTTCAGCCTGTGGCTATTGAGGTATTTGGTTGTCATGGGAACCAGCAGTTATACCAAATGAGTTACTATAGCCAGCAACCTTCAAAATGAGCGATCTCTAGGGTACAGAAGGGCTGGGACCTGAAGGGGCGGGCACTAGGACCACCACGTAGCAGACTTGTCGGAGGCCAAAGCCGGGGTAGCAGAACCAGATGGACGAGCTGCAAACTGTTTCCAATACCCAAAGGTCCCGTCGCTACAGTTCCAGGATCTGGTCCCACCTGGAACCCACGGATGCAGGTGACCCTGGCCACCAAAGGCAAAGCCTGTCTCGCCCCAGCAGAAGAGCCCCGGGCCGGGGTGGGGCGGAGCTAGAGACGCGGCTCACAGCTCCGCGCGGGCGGCTGTAAAGATGGCGGCCGCCGCCAGCCTGGCGCACAGCGGGGCTCCGATCGCGCCTGGAGCGCAGTTTTTCTCCGCCGGCCGCAGCGGCAGTTGCTAGCAGCCTCTAAGGGCGTGTCCCGCCCTCCGTTAAACTCCTGGGCCCAGTCCCACTGACTTCTAGTGCTGCAGTGCCGGCCTGCGAGTTCCCGCGCACTGTCCCGGGAAGCTGTATCTCCGCCCAGTGTGATCCCCAGCCCTGCGCGGTCTCTGTATACTGCTGCTGAGGGTTGTGTTTGGCTTTCGTGATTACTCTAACTCTACAGGGTCTGTTGTCTTGTGCAACCACCCTGCCCCAACTCTGGGCTTGTCCCTGACTGAGTGTATGGGGAGGTGCATAACCGCTTGGGGGGGCAGGTCGCGCTGCTCAGACCTGGCGAGCGCGTCCTTCCCGCGTTCTGGGCTCTATTGTGCTCCGTGTGCCCTCCGATCTTTGTGAAAATTTTGTACCTGATTTCTTGGGCTGGGCGTTCCGCATTGTTTCTCTGTAATTCGCAATGCTGTTTTCAGAGTGAGCATTCTGTGCTCACATGTACCCGCTGGCGTTTTTCACCTCATTCCCTGGGAGCGGTGCAGTGGGAGGACTCTATTAGATCGCCATTTTTCCAACCCCGACTTGTTTTGGACTCTTGAGAAAACAATGAAAAATTTTGAATGCTTAGTTTGTCCTCTGTAAAATAATCTCAACAGGTTATTTTGATGGGTAAAAAGGATGGTATATGAATTTTCAATATAAAATTATATAAAAGTAAATTATATTTTATCAGTTATATATGCTATTATATTGATATATAATAATTTATGTAAATAATTTTGGTTAATATTTATTTCATTTTCTACTTTAATATACAAACTAGCCTCACCAGGACTATGAGGAAAGGAAGTAATCACATTGTCTTAAGGTAAGAAGGACAGAACACTGGGTTGAAATATACTAACCTTGAAATTATTTCAGTACAAAATCATGTACAATAAATATAAAGGGCAATAGACAAAATTGAGTTTGAGTTTCAGCTCTATCATTAACGATCTAGGTAATCATGGTTCAGAGTTAACCTCTCAGGTCCTGAACTCTAGCCTTTCTGGTTATACTGTATTATGATGCAGAATAATATCAGAGAAGGTGAGGTGATAGCAGAAAAATGGTTTGTGACTGACTGCCACATGATATATTTAGTACCTCGCAAGATTAGGTGAGAATAAAAACTTGCCATTTATCTTTTCTACCAATTCCATGGTTTACAAATATTTTATTTTCATCAGTAATATGAAATATAACCAGACTGGAGATGAATGACATTGGGAGAAATTGAGAGGAGGAAAAAATATATAAAAGAGAAAGAAGAGAAGAAATAGACCTTAACAAAAATTAAAACATGAGAAAAGTCAAAAATAGTATAAGTCTTATGACATTTATTCCTAATAAAACCCATTTGAAAAATAATAGCCCATGCAAAATCTATTGACTTTTTAATTTTTCTCCCGCTGAGGTATATGCTATGTATAAAAGGACAGGCAACTGGCCATAGTAATTCACTTGTCTCAGCCTGAAGTCCTGGCAATAGCACTTGATAATTAACTAAAGAAAACAGTCAAGACTAACATAGAAATATTAACTTCAAGCACTTTCAGAATTAAACGGAATGATTAATTTTTTTTAAGAGACAAGGTCTCACTCGGTTGCCCAGGCTGGAGTGCAGTGGCATCCTCAAAGCTCACTGCAGCCTCCAACGCCTGAGCTGAGGCAATCCTCTCCTGTCAGCCTCTTGAGTAGCTGGGACTACAGGCGCACACCACCGCCCTCAGCTGTGAAGTTCATAATTTTTACTTCTTATTTTAAACATCTCATTATTAAAATGTATGTTTAACATAGTCACTAAAGATCACTCAATGTAGTAAACATATTTACATGTATGGATGTGTATCAGCTATATTTTAATTGTTCTTATAATATGTATTTTTATTGCAATATTTTAAAAATATCAATAAACATAGCTGTTGTGAAAACCTTGAAATCTTTTGATTCAAGATCACAATATCTTCTATTTGGCTTACCAAGAAAAAGACAGTTGCAATTCCCTTTCAAAAATTGTAATGTGGATACATATAGTGTTTTGTCAAGTCATAGAAGACTTGAATTATAACACAAATCAGTTAAGTAAGTAAGAGTTGATGATGATGCAGATTCTCCCAGGGGCTCAGCCTGGTTGTATATGTTAAAATTCAAGTAAATCCATCTAGATATTAGAAAACTCTTGAAGTAACCTTCATTGCTATTAAAAAATCCTCTCCCAAGTAACTGAAAGAGTAAAAGCAACATCTAGAAATACTATATTGACAACAGGGCACAGCATATCTTCTCATATTATGACTCAGCACTATGACCTTAGGGTCCAGAACATGTTTATTTTAAATCTTGTTGGCTCTTACACAATAAAACAGTATCATAAAGTTACACTTTTACCTTTCCTGTTTATAAAAATTACTGTTATTTTATGACTTCCAAGTATAGGAAAATACACGGAAAGATGGTGATGGTCTCTCACTGGCCATAGCATATATCACAAATTTATATAATATGTAGGTCAAGGAAACATAAAGATTACTCCATTTTTAGCTACTATTTTGCATTGGAAGATATTCCATACCTTTTTTGCAGATAACAAACTGTGTGTGTTGTAGTGCTGGGGCAAGATAAGCGAAGATAAAATTATTAAATCCATTAACATTAATCTAACAATGAATTTGGTTCTTTTTTAATAAAAATTGTATGATAATCAATATAAACTAAAGTAAGTTAGTTTCTGGTCAGACTACTAAAAAAATAATATTCCTCTTTTTTTTAGTTGTTATTAGGTTATATAAAAAATAAAGAATATATTACATGTGTCCTTGTTTTTTAAGATTTTGAATAATATGATCAATGACATTTGTGATAAGTATAATCCATTTTATGTTATAACATTCACATTATGTAAGATTAAATTTACAATAAAAATAAATCCTATTTAATCACTTAATAGCATTTTATTTTCTGTATTTTATGTATGCATGTAAAATAATAAAAATGGACATTTTTCTAATATCAATAATATCAGATACATCTAAATACACGTTTGGTAAAATATTCAAAACCTCGTAATTTTAAGTTAAGTGCATTTACCTTGCTTTTGCAACTCAGGTTGTTTCCACAGAAACAGCAGCTGGCACTCAGAAAAAGAATGTTTATAACTTTGATATTTCAGCTGTACTTGTCAGGTAGATGACGAAAATGTCATTTTTCAAAGAAGCACCTGCAGCTTTTGGGTTCCAACAGGTTCGTGGAATATAACATTTTAGCTTCTGAAAAAGTTTTAGTTCATAATGTTCCTGTATAAATCATAACTATGCCTCCTTTTCAGAGAGGCTTAATTACTCTAGATCTATTTTAGAAAATTACTTTTTAAGTATAATAACTGATTTGGGGTAACTTAGAATTTCAGTGATCTACAGGACTCTCAGAGTCTCAATGAGGAAAATTATCATGATAATTTGCCTTAGGTCAGACATCTACTGGAGGTAGATTCTGTCCAGAACCAGTTTTGTGGTGATACAGTATTTCTAGTCTAGGAGTTCATTTGTATTTGGCTACAAATTCGTGACTCTAGGAGGTTTCATTCCCAGGGGTAAATCACACCTGGGTAGTGTGCTGGCCACAACCTCCCCTGCTACTAGCCAACAAATACCAAAACTTGCTGACTTTTTGATACCAGTAATCTGCTGTGCTTGACACATTTTTTCCAGGGATAAACTATAAAGTGCTAATACTCTGCTGGTTCAAAAACTCAATGATGTACTTAAGATGGTCCTCATAATTTCCTCCCATTAATGCATTTAGAAAATTTGCCAGTGCCTAAATTTTATCAATGACAAAATAGTAAAGTAAAAGAGAGATGACTTTGGTAAATAAAAAAGTTTCTCAAATTAACATTTCAAGATTTAAATTTCTAGTTAAAGAAAACATTGTAGTCTTTTTGTTTATTTTTTGTTGTAGTTGCTGAGATTGCTTTTGGGGTTTTCGACATAAATTCTTTGCCTCAGCCAATGTCTATAAGAGTTTTTCCAACATTTTCTTCTAGAATTCTTATGTTTTCATGTCTTAGGTTTAAGTTTGTTATCCATCGTATGTTGATTTTTGTGAGAGGTGAGAGGTGAGGATCCTTTTTCAGTCTTCTACATGCAGCTATCTAATTTTCCCAGCATGATTTACTGAACAGGGGTTCTTTTCTCCAGTGTGTGTTTTTGTCTGCTTTGTCAAAAATCAGATGGCTATATGAGGATGGTTTTAAGTCGGGGTTCTCAGTTCCGTTCCATTGGTATATGTCTCTATTCTTGTGCCAGTACCATGCTGTTTTGGTTAATATAGCCTTGTAGTGTAGCTCAAAGTCTGGTAGATTGATGCCTCCCAATTTGTTCTTTTTGCTTAAGGTTACTTTGGCTATACGAGGTTTTCTCTGGTTCCATACAAAGTGTAGAATTATTTTTTCTACATCTGTGCAAAATGCTGTTGGTGTTTTGCTAGGGATTGCATTGAATCTGTAGATCACTTTGGGTAGTATAGATATTTTAACAATGTTGATTCTGCCAATGCATGAGCATGGTATAAATTTCCATCTGTTTGTATCCTCTGCTATTTCTTTCCTCAGTGTTTCATAGTTCTTCCTGTAGAGATCCCTCACTTCCTTAGTTAAATATATTCCTAGGTATTTTATTTTCTTTGTTGTTATTGTGAAAGGTATTGAGTCTTTGATTTGGTTTTCAGTTTGACTGTTGTTGGAGTATATGAATGCTACGGATTTGTATACGTTGATTTTGTATCCTGAGACTTTGCTGAACTTGTTTATCAATTCCAGTAATCTCATGGCAGAGTCCTTGAGGTTTTCTAGATATAAGATCATATCATCTGCAAAGTAAGAAGCTTCTGCACAGCCAAAGAAACTATTGCTTGAGTGAATAGACAAACTACAGAATGGGAGAAGATTTTTACATGCTACACATCCAAGAAAGGACTAATAACTAGAATCTATATAGAACTCAGGAAAATCAGCAAGAAAAAATCAAACAACTTTGTTAAAAAATGGACAAAGGACATGAATAGAAACTTTTCAAAAGAAGATAGACTAATGGCTAAGAAACATATGAAAAAATGTTCAACATCTCTAATCATCAGGGAAATGCAAATCAAAACCACAATGAGATACCACTTAACTCCGGTGAGAGTGCTTTATATCAAAAAGTCCCAAAGCAACAGATGTTGGAGTGGATGTGGAGAGATAGGAACACTTATACATTGCTGGTGGGACTGCAAACTAGTACAACCTCTATGGAAAGTAATATGGAGGTACCTCAAAGAACTAAAAGTAGAACTACCATTTGATCCAGTAATCCCACTACTGGGTATTTACCCAAAGGAAAAAAGACATTCTATAATAAAAACATCTGCACTCGAATGTTTATAGCAGCACTATTCACAATTGCAAAGATGTGGAAACAACACAAGTGTCCATCAATACATGACTGCATTAAAAAATGTGGTATATGTATACCATAGAGTACTACTCAACCACAAAAAACAATGGTGAACCAATACCTCTTGTATTATCCTGTATGGAACTGGAGCTCATTCTCCTAAGCAAAGTATCTCAAGAATGGAAAAGTAGGCACCACATGTACTCACCATCAAATTGATACTAACTGATCAAATTTATGTGCACATGTGGAAGTAACATACGAATTGATCAACTTTTATGTGTACATATGCAAGTAACATTCATCGGGTGTTGGGTAGGTGGGAGAGGGAACTGGTAAATTCACAGCTAAGGGGTGCAGAACACACTTTCTGGGAGATGGGCATGCTTGTAGCTCTGACTTGGTCAGAGTAAAGGCAATACATTTAACCTAAACATCTGTACCCCGTAATACTCTGAAATAAATAAATTTTTAAAAATTAAAATTAAAATTAAAAAAAATAAAATGCCTTAACAGTGCCATAAAATAAAGAAATCATGGTAGTCCTAAGGAAATAAAATGATACATACCCTTTGTAAGATATTATATTCTTAGTTTTAAATAAAGGACTCAAGCAAGACAAACTAAAAGATTTCATGGATCAGGATAGCACTTTGGCATGAGAAAAATGCACTCAGAGCCTATAAACTTATTACCAAGACACATTTAGTCAAAACAGCCTACTCAGCTGGCCATCATAAGCTGTGGCTGTTTTTAATGAGAACTTACTTGCTAAGGGAAAGTGATCAATTTTCAGTAATTCAGTGAAGTTTATTGAGCAACTGCTGCATGTAAGACATTATCATGCTGTTGAATAAGAGAAAATAATTAAAGGGAAAATAGTACTAGTTAACAATAACCCCAGAACCTGAGCCATGTCAACAATCTTCATGAAAAATGGTTGGGCTAACTTATGGTGGTGTTTAAATCTCAAATTCTGGGTTGGCTATAAAATTATGTGTGTTCCATAGGAGGAAAAAAAAAGGCAAATGGACTTGTGCAAAGGTGTTGTGTGGATTAAAGATTTAAAACACTTGAAAAACAAATGACATAGTAATAAAAATTAAAACTGAATATACAACCTACAGAAAGGAGAAAATATTTGCAACCTATACATTCAATAAAGGGCTAATATCCAGAATCTACAAAGAACTCAAACAATTCAGCAAGGAAAAAAACAAACAACCCCAATAAAAAAAAGTGGGCAAAAGACATGAACAAAAGTTTTTCAAAAGAAGATTGACAAATGACCCACAAACATATAAAGAAATTCTCAACATCACTAATCAACAGGGGAATGCATATTAAAACTATAATAAGCTATCACCTTACCCCTATCAGAATGGCCTTTATTAAATAGTCAAAAAACAATGGATGTTGGTGAGGATGCACAGAGAAAGGAATGCTTATATACTGTTTGTGAGATTGCAAATTAGTACAAACTTTATGGAAAACAGTATGGAGATTCCTCAAAGAAATAGATGTAGACTCACCATTTGACCTAGCAATCCCACTAGTGGGTATCTACCCAAAGAAAAAGAAGTCATTTTATCAAAAAGACACCTGTACTTGAATGTTTATTGCAGCACAATTCACAATTGCAAAGATGTGGGATCAACCTAAATGCCTATCAGTTCATGAGTGAATTAACAAAATGTGATATATACATATACCATGGAGTACTACTCAGCCATAAAAAAGAATTAAATAATGTCTTTTGCAGCAACGGGGAGACCATTATTCTAAGTGAAGTATCTCAACAATGGAAGAACAAACACCACATGTATTCTCTAATAATTGGGAGCTAATTGATGGGCACACGGACACAAAGAGATGTAAAGGTCATAGGAAATCAAGAAGGGGGAGGTGAGGAGGAGAGGAGAGGTAAAAACCTGTCTATAAGGCACAAAGAACACTATTTGGGTGATGGCACACTAAAAGCCTCGACTTAAGCATTATAAAATCTATCCATGTAGCAAAAACATTTGTACTCCCTTAATATTTTGAAATTAAAAAATGAATAAATGAATATACACTACGACCAAGCAATCCCAATTGTGGAATCCATATCAATAGAAATATTGCAACAGGACATGTTTTTCAGTGGAGGAAAAAAAAAAAAAAACCCTGACTGATTGTTGGCAAATTGTAACGAAATAATACTACATCTATACAATCAAAATACTATATTCCTAAAAAAATTAATTGTCACTATTTCTCCCTAACTGAAATTTTGTTCATGAGATTTTGTTCTCATCAGAAAGTTTCAAACAAATGCATGTAATATATGCTTATTATTATAAAAATAAAATTATAGTAAACATGTATATATGTGTGCACCTATAAATACATACATGTGTAAAAACATGAGAAAAATACTAAAATAAATGTATCATGTTGGTACTTTGAGGCTAGTTATAGAAAGAAAGGATAGGAAGAACAGAGATGGGGTGGATGATTAGTATTTTCTTTGTGTAGTTGTTTTTTTGGTCTTTTAAAACAAACATTAATAAATCTTTATAAAAAGACTATTTTTAAAAGTTGTTAGCAATATGAAAAACTAAACACTAGATCCCAGCTGGTCTACCAAGACAATAATACATTATAACTCCATTAATTGAATTCTAAAGTTCTACTTTCTGAATGTAAAATATTATTTCCCACATATGTACATTTTTAAAACAAGTGTCATGTTGTGGGTTTATATTGATTATTTCTATATGCAATCAGTTATATCAACTAAACTTGTTCTCCTCCATGCAATTAGTTCAGAATGTCTTAAAATAAAAATAACACTAATTTAATAAAATTAAAGAAAAAAATATGGCCATATTTGTTAAAGCATTTATTTTTTACAATTTTAAGCACGCATCAATATACGTTGGTAATTTTCCAATGAAAATTTGACATATAAAAAGTTCATTTTTTATGTCTTTTGGTCAACTTTGGCCCTCACAGGTTATCAAAAACATTTTGAATACAGATGCAGGAAATTTGGCACAGCAAAAATTACATTAAATATAGAGCTGAATCACTTGAATGCTGTATAGTTTCAGTTCTGTTCCTTGAATATGATGGCATTTGGGCAAATCCAAAATTTTTTAAATTGTCAACATTCTAATCTCTGAATGAGGATAAATTATTATCTTAATGAGTGGTTGTGATGCTTTAATGAAATTTTGTGGACATGCTTCAGAATGTAGATATTGGCATTCAAATAAAAGTTGTTTAAAAAAATTAATGAACTTTTCTCTAAAACATAGTCTTGAGGGTTTTTTTCTTTTGTATTTTTAATTTCAAATAAGGGATCTATCTATAGTCTTCACAATCTCCTTTCTATGACTTTTACAAAATTAATGTGTTCATCAAACTTAATCTCCTGATTTGTTTTCCAGGCTTTTTAACATTCAACATAATGATTTTATAATGACATTTGATTTGTTTTTAGTACCGGAGAATATAGTACACCTGAACATGGATACTATTCATTTTAATAATCTATGTACATTTTTATTTTGCTTATCCATCAAGGAATTTAATTTGTGTTTTGCAAGGTGGTTTTGATGTTTTACAATTTAAAATTCTTTTCCATCTTGACTTTAGAAAAACAGTGTATCTATCTTACGCTTATTAACATCAAATCACTTTGGTCAAGTAGTGTATTTTTGAGTACATAAAAGTTTTCAAAAAAAAATATGAGGTTATTTTGGAAAATACATTTTCTGATGCTATTTTTTACAGGGCTGAGCTTATATCCAATAGATTTTGTAGCATAACAATTCACTCCAAAACTCGGTGGTGTAGGAAAACAAACATTCATTAGCTTAGGAGACTGTGGATTGGTGGGTGATTCTTTTGGCCTGGTTCAGCTCACTTATGCATTCTCAAACAACTGATGAATCATGTAGAATCTGGCTGTTTTAGGGGAGCCAAAGGTGGTATGGCATTTCTCAATTCTGTGTAGTCCCTTTCATCCCACTGCCTGGGCCAAACTGTTGAAGTGGCATCAATGAAAAGGGTCACTTCAATTATTGTCTAAAAGGTCACCCCAAATTACAGAGGTGGAGAATAAGCTGATTCAGTATTTGAAGATTATTCAAAGTAATCCACCATAGCAATAAACTAAAGAAGAAGAAAAAAATGATAGTATCAATTGATACAGAAAAAGCATTTGACAAAATTCAATGCCAATTCATGATAAAAACTCTCAGAAAGTTAGGAATACAGCAGAACTACCTCCACTTGATAGGAGCATGTACAAGGAAACTTACAACTAATATCATAGTTAGTAGTGAATGACTGAATGTTTTCCCATTAATGTCAGGAACAAGCAAAGATGTCTACTTTCATTGATTTTATTTAACATAATATCTAAGATTCTAGCAATTTTAATTAAGCAAGAAAATTATATTCCTATAAGACCACCATTGCATATGTGCTCTGTCATTGACTAAAACATCATTATGCAATAAATGAGAACTTACGAAAAATAAAGTGGCATCAATCATTTGATCCACTATTAAGGCCTACTATTTAGTAAGGCAGTCAAGACAGAGAGTTATCAGTTGAGAGATAGACACATAGATCAATAGAATGAAGAACATAGAAATGAATCCATACAAATATACCCAATTGATTTTTGCAAATGTAAAAAAGCAATTCAACAGAGGAAGAATAAGCTTTCCAATAAATGTATCTAGAACAACTGGGTGTCCACAGACAAAAGTAAACATTGAAGGAGGGTGACTTCACCAAAATGGCAGCATAGAAGCAATCTGGCTTCACTCTTCTATACAGGAACCAAAATATATGTGTATGTATCTATGTGTGTGTGTGTGTATATATATATATATATATATATATATACACACACACACAGCCAAGATACATACATAGCCAAGATTATTACCAGCAATATTTCAGAACTCAAATCTGAGGCTGAGACAATACCTAGGGCCACAGAGAAATAAAAAACTCCTAGCAGACACCCAAATAAAAGCTAAATCAGAGTGGCTGTTCAGCAGCACCATGCTGTAGTAGGTACATTATATAAGTATTATGGGCATGAACCCCTAGCCAGCATTCCTCACACAGCTGGGGTATGCCCTTTGGAACCCCCCTCCAACCAGAATGGGAAGCACTTCAAATGTTTGCAAGAGCTGAGGCAAACCTGGACTTAAGGGTTTATCTAGTGCTGAAAAGGGAGGCAGTGATCTAGGATTAAGGATATTCAACAGGCAAACTGCAAAGAATCACTAATCAAACACACTCCTAGAAAAACAAAAACAAGCCAGACAGCAAAGACTGAAATAAATAATTAATCCTTCAATGTAAAGCCATAGATGTACATCCACAAGAAACAGCAGCAAACATGGAACCAATGCATCCCCAAATGGACAAAGGAAGGAGCCAATAACTGACCATAATGAGATGGTGATATGTGAGTGCTCAGATCAAAATTTCAAAATAGCAGTTCTAAGGAAAATTAGTGAACTACAAGATAACACATAAAATCAGCTCATAAACTTAACAGAAAAATTTAACAAAGAGATTAAAATAATAAAAAATCAAACAAAAATCCTGGAACTGATAAAGATATTTACTGAATGGAAAAATACATTGAAAGTACTCAGCATCAGATAGATTAAGCAGAAGAAAGAATCAGTGAGCTGAAAGACAGGCTATGTGGAAATACGCAGTCAGAAAGAAAAAAAATGAAAAGAAAAATGAACACAACAAGATATAGAGAATAGCCTCAAAAGAACAAATGTAAAAGTTATTGGTGTTCAAGAGAGTGGAGAAAGAGAAAGGAGTAGAAAGCTTATTCAAAGAAATAATAGCAGAAAACTTTCCCAACCTAGGTATAGGAAGGTCAGGGATCACCAAACAGATTCAATCCAAATAAGACTAACACAAGACAAATGATGATCAAACTCTCAAAGGTCAAGGACAAAAAAAGGATCTGAAAAGAAGCAAATAAGACACAAAGGAGCTTTGATTTGTCTGGTAAGAGACCTATTGGGAGAAACCATACAACCCAGGAGGGAGGAGGTTGATGTATTCAAAGTGCTGAAGAAAAAGAAGTGCTAACCAAGAATACTGTATCCAGAAAACCCTTTTTTTAAACATGAAGGACAGATGAAGTCTTTCCAGACAAACAAAAGCCAAAGGAATTCATCACCTCTAGACTTATCTTACAAGAAATGCTAAAGGGAGTTCTTCATCTGAAAGAAAAGAAACCTAACATACAAAAAGAAAACATTTGAAGGTTTGAGACTCACTGGTAAAGATAAGTACACAGACAAATTCAGAATACTCTAATACTGTAATTGTGGTGTGTAATCCACTAATATCTCTAAGATGAAGACTAAAAGACAAATCTATCAAAAATAATAATAATCACAGAAACTTGTTAAGAGATACTCAATACAAAAAGATGTGAATTGAGACAACAAAAAGTCAAAATGTGAAGGGGATGGAGTAAAACTGTAGCAGATTTTAGTTTTTTCTTTGTCTGTTTTTTTTTATTTTTTTGTAAACCAAGATAAGTTGTCATTGGTTTAAAATAAGATGTTTTTTGTAAGCCTTATGCTAACAACAAAGCAAAAACCTACAATAGATATACTAACAGTTTTTTAAAAAGCAATGAATTAAAACATACAACCAGAGAAAATAACTTATCCACAAAGGGTGACAGTAATAAAGAAAGAGGGTAATTACAAAGCAACCAGAAAACAGGTCACAAAATGGCAGTAGTAAGTCCTTATCTATTAATAATAGTATTTAATGTAAATGGACTAAATTCTCCAATTAAAACACATAGAATGGATGAATGGATATAAAAAAAACAAGATGCAACTATATGCTGCCTAGAAAAAAGTCACTTCACCTATAAAGACACACATAGACTAAAAGTGAAGGATGGAAAAAGATATTCCATGAAACTAGAAACAAAAAACAGCAAGAGTAGCTATACTTATGTCAGATAAAATAGACTCCAATTCAAATACTGTAAGAAGATACAAGGAGGTCACTATTTAATGATAAAGAGATTAATTCAACAAGAGGATATAACAATTGTAAATATATATGCACCCAACATGGGAGCACCCAAATATACAAAGCAAACATTAATTGATAGACTATACAATAATTGTAAGGGACTTCAACACTCCCCTCTCAGTAATGGACAGATCACCTAGACAGAAAATCAACATACAAACATTGGAGTTCAACTATAGATCAAATGAATCTAACTGACATTTACGGAACATTTCATCCAACTGCTGCAGAATACACATTCTTCTCACATGCACATGGAAATTCTCCAGGATGAACCATATGTTAGGCCACAAAACAATGCTCGACAAATTAAAAAATGTAAAAATTATATTAAGTATCTTTTCTGACTACAATGGAATAAAACTAGAAATCAATAACAAGAGGAACTTTGGAAAATATACAAACACATAGAAAATGAACAACATGCTCTTGAATGATCAATGGGTCAATAAGGAAATATGAAGAATTAAGAAGAAAATTAAAAAATTTTTTGAAACAAATGAAAGTGAAAATACAATATACCAAAATGTGTGAGATACAGTAAAGCAGTACTAAGAGGGACGTTTATAGCAATAAACAACCACATCAGAAAAGTAGAACAATTTCAAATAAACTACCTAATGATATACCTCAAGAAGCTAGAGAAGCAAGAATAAATCAAACCTAAAATTAATAGAAGAAAAAAAAATAAAGACCAGAGCATAAATAAATGAAATTGGGACTAAAAATTATATATAAAACACAAATGAAAAAAGAAATGGCTTTTTGAAAAGATAAACAAAATCAACAAACATTTAGCATCTTTTTTAGAAAAAAAGAAGATCCAAATAAAAAAAATTAGAAATGAAAAGGGAGATAGCACAACTGATACCACAGAAATACCTACCAAAATGGAACCATAAGGAAATAGAAAACCTGAACAGACCAATAAGAAAATAATGTTAAAACAGTAATAAAAATTATTCCATCAGAGAAAAGCCCAGGGTCTGATAGCTTCACTGCTGAATTCTACCAAACAGTTAAAGAGGAACTAATACCGATTTACTCAAACTATTTAAAAATATTGAAGAGGATGGAATACTTCCAAACTTCTTCTATGAGGCCACCATTACCCTGATGCCAAAATCAGGCAAGGACACAACAACAAGAAAAATTATAGGTCAATATTCCTGATGATAATAGATGCAAAAATCCTCAACAAAATACAGTAAATCAAATATAACACATTACATGATCATTAATCATGATCAAATGGGATTCATCCCTGGACAAAAGGATCGTTCAAAATATGCAAATTAATAAATGTGATACATCACACTAAGAATCAATGACAAAAAACATATAAGCATTTCAATAGATGCTGAAAAACATTTGGCAACATTCAACATCCCTTTATGATAAAAACTCTCAAGAAACTGGGTACAGAGCAAACTTGAAAAAAATAAAGGCCATATATGGCAAAACTGTACCAAACATCATATTGAATGGAGAATAATTGAAAGCCTCTTCTCTAGCATTTGGAAAAAGACACGGATGTTCACTTTCACCACCTTTATCCAACATAGTACTGGAATTCCTAGCCAGAGCAATTAGGCAAGCAAAAGAAATAAAGGGAATCCAAATTTAAAAGGATTCAAATTATCCGTCTTCACAGATAACATGATTTATATTTACAAAAACCTAAAGACTCCATCAAAAAACTGTTAGAACTGATAAATTCAGTAAAGTTGTAGGATACAAAATTGACATATGAAAATTAGTACACTTATACATACATCCCAACAATCAACAATATGAAAAAAAAATCAAGAAAGCAATCGCATTTATAATAGTTACAAAAAATATAAAATGCCTAGGAATAAACTTAATCAAAGAAATGAAAGCTCTCAACAGAAGTATAAAATGATGAATAAAATTGAAGACAACACAAAAAATGGAAAGATATCCCATGCTCATGAATTGAAAGAATCAATATTGTTAAAATATCAATGCTACACAAAGCAATCTACAGATTCCATGCAATCCTTATCAAAATATCAATAATATCCTTCACAGATATAGGAAAAAAGTCCTAAAATTTGTAATCAACCACTAAAGATCCTGAATAGCCAAAACAATTCTGAGCAAAAAGAACAAAGCTGGAGGCATAACACTACCAGACTTCAAAATATACTACAAAGCCCTAGTAACCAAAACAGCATGGTACTGGCATAAAAACAGATAGACCAATGGAATATATTAGAGAACCCAGAAATAAATCCATACATTTACAATGAACTCATTTCTGACCACAGCACCAAGAACATACATTGGAAAAAGGTTAGTCTCTTCAATAAATGGTACTTGGAAAACTGCCTAACCATATGCTGAAGAATGAAGCCATTCCCTTTTCTCTCACTACGTACAAAAATCAAATCAAAATGGATTATAGGCTTAAATCTAGGGCATGAAACTATGAAATTACTAGAAGAAAACATTGGTTAATACACTTCAGGACATTGGTCTGGGCAAAGATTTTACAGGTAAGACCTGAAAAACACAGGAAACAAAAGCAAAATAGACAAATGGGCTTATAGCAAGCTAAAAAGCCTCTATACAGCAAAAGAAACAACAAAGTGAACAGAATTAAGAGAGTATACAGGGTGGGAGAAAACAGTTGCAATCTATCCATCTAACAAGGGATTAATAAATAAAGTATTTAAAGAACTCAGTAGCAAGAAAGCAAATAATCCAATTAAAAATGGGCAAAAGATCTGAATAGACATTTCTCCAAAGAGGACATACAAATGGCTAATAGAAAATGCTCAGCAACACTAATCATCTGGGAAATGTGAATCAAAACCACAAGGAGATACCGTCCCACCAAGTTAAAATGGCTTGTATCAAAAAGGCAAAAAATAATGGTTGCTGTTGAGGATGCAAAGGAAGGGGAACACTTGTACACTGTTGGTGGGAACATAAATTGGTACAGCCAGTATGGGAAACATTATGGAGCTTCCTCAAAAAACTAAAAATAGATGTACCATATGATCCAGCAATCTCACTGCTCATTATAAATCCAAAAGAAGTGAAATCAGTATATTGAAGAGATTATCTGCACTCCTACATTTATTGCAGCATTATTCACAGTAGCTAAGATATGGGATCAACCTAAGTGTCTATCAATAGATGAATGGATAAAGAAAATGTGATACATATACACAATAGAATATTATTCAGCCATAAGAAGTAATGAAATCCTGTCATTTGCAGCAATATGGGTGGAACTGGAGGTCATTATACAACAAATATTCACCAAAGAGGATACACAGATGAAAAATAAGCACATAAAAAATGTTCAACATCAGTAGCTGTTAGAGAAATGTGCATTTAAACCACAATGAGATATTACTACAATCCTTTAAAAATGACCAAAATTAAAAAAAAAATTCTGACAATCCCAAATGCCATTGAAGATGCAGAGAAAATGGCATCACCTATACATTGCTGTGTGAATGTAAAATAATATACGCACTCTATAAAACAGTTTGGGAATTTCTTAAAAACTAACCACACAAGTTGTCTCCTGGGAATTTATTCAATGGAAATGAAAAGAAATTATATTCAGACAAAAACTCGTGCATGTGTATTGATAACAGTTTTATTTGTAATAGCCAAAAACTGGAAAAAACCCAGATGTACTTCTTGTTTGAGTGGTTAAACAAAGTGTGATACATTAATACCACAGAACACCACTCAGCAATAAAAAGGAATGAACTACTGATATAGGCAACAACTTGCATGGACCTCAAGAGAATTACGCTGAGTGAAAAAAAGCCAAACTTAAAAGGTTACATTCTGTATGATTCCACTTATATAATATCCTCATAATGATAAAAATTACAGAGATTAAGAACAGATTACTGGTTGCCAGGGTTTAGGGATGAGGGAGGATGTGGGTGTGGTTTTCAAGAAAACAGGAGGAATACTTGTGTGATGAAACTATTCTGCATCTGAAACTTTGCAAATATCAATATCTTCCTTGTGATATTGTAGTATAGTTTTGCAAGATGTTACCATTGGAGAATCTGGATAAAGAGTACTTGAGACCTGTCTGTGTTACTTCTTACATTGGGATGTATCTATAATTATCTCAAAATGACAAAATGTAACAAAAAACATAATATTTTATATAAAATAATTTATATTTAATTATACTTGATAAAAAGTAAGTTGTTTTAAGAAACATGCATTTTATTTTAAAAAGGAATTAAGGCATAAAAAAATAAAAGGGAAAGGATGAGTAAGTACATTAAAATTGCAACTTTATTAAATTCTGGCAATTGAAATAAAAGTTTTGGTTTAATCTGACTAAAATCCCAATAATATAGAAATATAACTTCTCTAATTTTAATTGCTAAGAGTAAAATGTATAACAGTTTGAGGATCCAAAATTCTCTGGGACTGGATCTCCAGTAAGTTATTGTGGGTTACTTTGCAGAAGGAGTTTTCTGGTGAAGTATATAAAGGACATCCCTAGAACTCCAGAAAATAGTTTAACGTTTCTGATAGGGGTGGTATATATATTGATTATAAATGATGCCCTTGCATATAGTGAGGGCAAAAATAATGCCAGAAACTATCTCTATTTTTCTAAAAATGATTAATTGGAGAAAAATCAGTGATTTAAATCTGAAAAAAACTGTGAATTGAGCAATGAATATATTTTTGTGATGGGGAGATTAGGTTGGTGCCAAGTGTTTCATTAGTTGTTACTATGCTACCAAAATGTTATTCAATTTAATTGCTGCTCCTATTCTCACAAATTCCCCCAAAGCTCTGCCTATAGACAGAGTTCACTAAACCACTGTGGTTCACCAACCAACCACTGCAGAGCTTGATGCATTTTTATCATTATCCTGCACTAAGTACTGCATATTTTTACTAATTAAGAAGCCCTAGTTTGATAAGTTCTTTATATATTATGAACTATGGTACATGAATTTATGAAGAAAGTAACTACTTTTTATGCAATACAAGTTGCCATATGTTTGACTATATTAGAAAATTCCTTGATTTGCTTACTGTAAAGATCTGTGTGAAGAAAATAAACTGATGAGGTTTTTGTCCTTTTTCTGTTCTCGGTGAACTCTGTTTGTTTTCTAGAAGCACTTCAGTATGTACCAAATACCAAAATAAAGAATGTTAAAAGAAAATCTATACTTTTAATGGTATATCTGGATTTTATAAATGTACAAGTGAACTTTTTAAATGAAATGGACAATATTATTAAATACAAAGATATGTAATGTAAGCATAACACTATAATGCCTGCAATTATATATTGAGACAGTATAATGAAGGGGCTGCCCACCAAAAAATATGTATCTCCATTTTAGTAACATTTAATTTTGAAAAAAAGGCAGAAAAGGGACAATAAAAGTACTAAAAATAACTATCAATTAATGAAGAAAATAGAGTATAAAATCTACCAGTTAAAATGCCTATTTACTCAGAAATTAAATATACAGAATGAAGCAAACTGCAGAAATAAAATGTTCACATGTTTATGAACTCTTGCCAACTATATATTAATAGTTTTAATAAACTGCCCAAACTATAAATGTTGTTTTAAGGGATGGAGTGCTAAAAGCAAAGCCTAAATTGATATACATTAAGGATAGATAATTATGTTATTTATGAAATAGGCAATTAATAAGAGAACATCTAGAAAATAACTTCTGATCTCTTTTAAAATCTAAGATGATAGTATTTTCAATATTCAATTAACATGAATGCCATTTCTCAGTCAAGAGGCTTCTCACAAAAAGACTTATTATTAAAAAAGAGGGAATATTAATGTAGGTGCCAGATTATTTTAGTGTGTATAAATGTGTGTGTTAATAAATAAGTGTATATGCATATGTGTGTATGTGTGTATATCTATCTATATATGATGCCTTTATATTACCATAAACAATAGAATCCATAACTAATATTATTTCTTTAAGATAATTTCACCCAATTTATGCCAACATTATAAGTTAATGTGGCTCTATTGAATAGGTCTATCTATTCATTTCTATGGTAAAAATCCAAAGCCTGATTTTCAGAAAAATATATTTTAAAAAACAATTGGAGGGGAGAATGGGAAATTACTGTTTAATGGATATAGAGTTTCAATTGGAAGAGTTGACAAAGTTCTGCAGATGGACAGTGGTGATAGGTGCACAACAATGTAAGTATACTTAATGCCACAGAACTAAAAACTTAACATGGATAAAATGGTAAATTTTGTTACTGTATGTATATTTTAACCAAAATTTTTAAAAAGTGATAAACCATGAAGATAGCATGTACCCTTGATAAGACATGAAGAGAATGACAATAATGAAACAACTTGGGAGCCTTGAGGAAAGAATTAATAATTCATAGACTTTTATCCCCAAGGTACATAAATTAAATTCATATAATTCCCTTTACTTTAATTACTTTTGCCAGGTTTTTTCTCCAAATTCATCTTCTCATGTTTTATGTTTTCTTCTAAATACCTTTTTGTTAGATTATTGCAAATGTGGGTATATTTAATAGTTATGCCATAAAATCATTCCCATATTAAATTATTTCATTCCTGGAATTGAAGTATTCAAGACATTTTCTCCTATGATTCTTGCACACTTTTAAATTCCTAATGAAGCAATAATTTTCCAAATTACCTTTATCTATATTACTATAAGCAGTCTTAGGCATTTCTGCATCTTTGCAACCACAGATTTAAAAATCACAGATTTAAGTTAAAGTAAAAAGTAAAGTTGGGGAATTGAACAAATTCCCTTACTCTAGCAAGCCTGTTTCCACTTTTTCTACTTATCTTATTTGTTTTAGATATATAACATACTTAAGTTCTTATACTTAGCACTAATCAGATAATTAACTCTAAAAAATCTAGGTCAATTATACTGTCTCTAGTTAAAATGATGGTATGTATATCTTACATATGGCAATGAGTGTGTGAATGTCTATAGAGGAATACTTAAAAACCTTTTGTGATTGATGGCTAAATCCATTTTTTTCTCTTACAATACATCTTCAAAATATACATAGTGGACTAAATAAAGGAAAAGACCTTGTATTTTTACCTGACTATATCTGTCCTTTATTTATAATCCAAACTTTATACCACAGATAAAAATTGTAAAATTTTAAATACATTTTATTATTATGTAGTAAAATTCTCTCCACTTCCATAGTTTTATGTTAATCCAATATTTCTATAATTGTGAAAGTTCAGTACTGACAACATGGAAAAATGTATGTGCCAATTAGGAAGTAGTACAACACTTGAAAGTATACCTCTAGATTAGCAACTTAATAGAGTTTATATAATAATTATTAGAGTAAACATTGCTTATAATATAGCATGACAGATGAATAAAGAAGTAGTTGGGCTCATAAGAGTTTAGCATTTTCTTTCAAATCAATGTCATCTTTAAATCCAGAAAGAAAAGAAAGACAAAAAGAATATTTTATGTGTTAACGTGTTTTAACTCATTTGAACTTTTCAAGGGTGAAATTTGCTCTTGGAGTCATTTCTAAATTGTTTTCTTTAACTCATTATTCATGAGTATGAAAAATCACCCTTGTTTATGTAAGTATAAAAATTTACATTATAAGTGGTTAAATAATTTCCCCTGTAAGGCTTAATACTCCTAGACAAGAATGGGTCTTACTTTTTTAAATAATGAAATTCACACAGACTAATATAGCATGCACACATGTACTCACCACAACTTAAGAAAAGTTAACATATTATATATTTTGATACCTTGTGGCTATCTTATGAAATTAAAGTTTAGTTTGTGTCGCTCTGCAGTCTCTTTTCTCCTCCTGTCTGCCTCACATATAGTCATTTTCATGAATTGATGTATATTTTTCTTTTCCATATTTTTACATTGAATATGTTATATATACTCTTCATTTTTTAATTTTTAAAAATTGATACATAATATTTCAAAATAGAAGAGATTTTTAATGTACTCACCACAAAGAAATGAATTTGTGAAATGATAGAATTGCTAAACAATCTGATTCAATCATTACACAATGTATATATATCTCTAAATATACTCTTCCATTTTTATAATGTTTTTGTATTTTTAAGTTTATGTAAATGGTGCCATGCTGAATGAAAAATTATACAATATTATATTTTTACTTAATATTCTTGGAGTCATTCCATACTGTTAGACACAGTTGTAAGCCCTTATTTTAACTACTGATATTTATGCTATTTACTGTATATATATTTATTTATTTTCCTATTAGTAGATTCCATTACAATTGTGCAATAAATAACCCTGTACATCTCTTTGTAAACATTTATAACAGATTCTTTAGTGAATGTACATATCAGTGGAATTGCGTAGGTAGAGTGCTGACATTTCCCACTCTACTGGGAATTTTCAAACTTGTATACTGTTTGAATATTGCCTAAAAGCTAAATTCAGTACAGATACCTATATTTTTTTTCATTGTTCTCCAAGTTTTGCTGATTCTCTGTGGGACACATGATATTCCTTCAACAAACTAATGTGTTTTCTTATGTTTTATTTTTTATTGTGTGTACTCAAATTCTACTGCTGAATTAAAAAAATTTAAAAATTCACTTTTTTAGAGCATGAAGATAAAATAAGAAAAGAAAAAGAAAGTTGTAGTCAGCCAACTAACTAGGAGTGGTCAGACTGTACAGGGCCATGGAGACTGTATTCATGAATTCAGAATAATCTAATTCTAATTGTACTGGAACATCACTGGAGGGTTTTAAGCTGTGAAATGGAAGGCCCTGATATCCACTTTTGAACTATCTTTAGAGTTCTTTGTGGTTATTGGACTACAGCAAGGCAGGAATGAAATAAGTCATACAATTAAGAAGATATTGTTGTTGTCCAAACAGGAGATGATGGTAACTTGGACAAGGTTTTTGTTTTGTTTTGTTTTTTAGAAAATAGCACTATACTAAAGTGAAAACATTTTCCTTTTACAAAGTTTTTTTTTAATTTCAGACTATTACAGGGATACACAGTTTTTGGTTACATAATTTGCTTTTGTACAGTTGAGTCAAAGTTATAAGTATGCCCTTCACTCAGATAGTGTGCTTTGTACCTGTTAGGTATAAATTTACCCATCCCCTCCTCCCCTCTCCCACCTACTTCATTTCTGTTGAGTTTTACTTCCATATGTGCATGTAAGTGTTGATCGATTAGTTCCAATTTAGTATTGAGTACATGTGGTGAAAAAATGCTCAAAGTCTTTAATCATCAGGGAAATGCCAATCAAAACAACAATGAGATATCACTTAATTCCAGTGAGAACAGGCTCTTATCAAAACTTCCCAAAACAACAGATACTGGCATGGATGCAAGAGAAAGGAACACTTATACACTGTTGATGGGAGTACAACCTCTATGGAAAGTAGTATGGAGATACCTCAAAGAACTAAAAGTAGACCTACCATTTGACCCAGCAATCCTACCACTAGGTATTTACCCAAAGGAAAAAAAGACATTCTATAATAAAGACATCTGCACTTGAATGTTTATAGTAGCACAATTCACAATTGCAAAGATGTGGAAACAACCCAAGTTCCCATCAATACATGAGAGGATTAATAAAATGTGGTACATGTATACCATGGAGTATTACTCAGCCATAAAAAATGGTAATCTAGTGTCCTTTGTAACAACCTGGATGGAACTGGAGACCATTCTTCTAAATGAAGTATCACAAGAATGGAAAAGCAAACACCACATGTGCTCTTTTTACAAAGTTTTTAAAAAGGGAGGAAGGAAAGAAGGAAGGAAAGAATTGGACCAAAGTTTTAACAGTAGATGTGATCAATTTTATATTTGTAAGAATTGGATAAGGGCAATTGATGATTGTCTTGGGGTATTTTGGTTTTAGATGTCATTTAAGTCCAGGAAATTAAAACAATTGAATGATTCTTGAAGCTTTTATTAAGGTAATGCAAGGCTCAATATTGCCAGGACTTTTGCCAGTTATTCTATTGTTAAGCAAATTTTATTTCTCTACCTTTTTAATATGACCTTGCCCATGACTTTCTTTCATCAATTAAGTTAAATGGAAAGGCTCTTTGAGCTGGATTTCACTATCTATTGCCTGTCACTGCGTTGTTAGAGATGCTGTTTCAGTCAGTTCTGGTATCAGTGAAAAGGTGATGCCTAGATCAGACCCAAACCACACTGTCTCTGCCTGTGCTGGTGGAATCTGGAGTCTTTTTACGCTCACTGCCATTCCAGTAACTGTCCACAACTGCCAGAAGCAAGCATCTTCTTTCTCTCACCTTCTGATTATTTTCAGTGTATTCTAATGACAGAAACTAAAGTAAACTTTCTGGCAAAGAACTCAAAACTGCATTTTGAAGAACCCCAATCCCAGCAGTATAGGTTAGAGTATAGGACAATTTGGGACAGAGTGATTACTAGCACACCTCATGATTCAAATTGGTAGAAAAAGGGAATACCAATAAAAAAATAACAGTTGAAAAGCCACATAAATAATATGATACTCCTCATTCACACTATCTACAAATATCCTTTTTTGTTGTTTACACATCTAAAAGTAAAACAAAAAGTTTAAAACTATTAAAAGACAATAGAGGGACAAAACCATAATGTCTTAAAAACTGGGAGAATTTCCTAGACAAATAAGAAAGCAGCATAAACAGAAACAGAAAATACTGACATTTGAAAACACTCAAATTCTGCTGTACAAAATGAATAATAAAATATAAAAATACCATCCACAGACTGGAAAATGATACTTTTAAAGCAAATAACTGCCATAGAACTAGTACCCAAACTATATGATCTTCTAAAAGTCAATATTAGACAAACAATACAATAGTTTAACGTAAAAGTTTGTAAAGATTTTATGAAGTAGGAAACCAGAAAGACCCATAAATATAGAGTACTCAAAATAGCTAGCAATCATGAAAGCTATAATACTACTAGTCACGATTTCACTTCATCAGTTTGACTCAAAATTAAATGTTTGACCTGTTACAGCATATTGGAAAACATGGAGAAAAGGGAACGTTCAGGTACTGACAGTTAAAGTGGAAATTGCTACAAAAATAAAATAAAATATGTTCACACCTAAAGTTATAACTTGCACATATTTTTGAGCATACTATTTAGGGAGTTATATTTTCTTAATTCCAATATACTAAGGGGGTACAAGTGCTTTCATTACATGGATGAATGGCATAATGCTGAAGTCAGTGCTTTTAGTGTGCCAGTCACCAGAGTAGTATACACTGTACTCAATAGGAGTTATATTTAACTGGAGTAAGAATGTTAAATAATAATGTTAGGTTAGATATCAAATGGATCAATATCCTAAACTGCAATAAAACAATGAATTTGGAGTTACTTTTTACCAAATGAATTCACTCACATTTTCACCAAAACAGAAAACCTCCAAATAACCTTTTAAATGTTAAAAAATGAAAACTGTGAAAAAGAAAAGAACCTAAGAAAAACTGTTAAATCATGAAAGGACTTTTTTGAAGCATGACGTTTAGATAAGAAGTTACTTAGAGACAAAGTTAAAAATATTATGTGAAATACCACTGAGAATTGATCCACATTATTTATACAAATAACTCATACAACTAAATTAGAAACTGAGAAAAGGTCATTACACAGAAATTTCAAACAGGTTATATTAATTACTAATAAACACCTAGAAATGTCAATCCAATAATGAAAGAAATGAAAAAAGCACTTCAATACCATTTTTTAATCTAGCAAAGATCTTGAAAAATGATAGCAATGTTTAAATTAGGGATGGATTAAATACATTAAATGTGGATGCTTTCTAACTTATATCTGATGGGAATGCAAATTGAGGTATATTTTCTAATTTAATGTTGCATTTAGAAATTAAAACCAAGAAAAAACCTAAAATGTGTACAAGGATTTTAGTTATGGAGATTTTATCAGAATGCAATAGAAAAAGTCTAACAATTAGAAGCAACTTAAATGCTTAACCACAGGTGATGCTTCAGTAAATTGAGTAAATAGTATGTCATATTATTTAACAATAAAATTATTTTTTGAAACACTAATGTCTCAGGAAAACAATCCAGAAACAAGTTTTTAAAAGATATAAAACTTGATGTTTTGCATATTAATTATATACAAAATAAAATTAAAATTAAATAATCAAAAACATGGCTGAAAATGTATTACAAATATGCATTGTATATTTCTGAGTTTGATTAGAGTTATATATTTTATTTTTTATATTTATTAAATTCTCTAAAATATGAATTTTTATGTTTTTAATGGACTGCATATATGCTACTGAATAAAATAATAAAACATAATAAAGGAAAGATTATAACTGAAACACTTTGATATGGTTTGAGGGCTAAAGATGCAACAGAACAACTTAACTCTATCTTGAACTATGAATAACAAATATATTCTTCAGAGTCAGCAATAAAATTTTACTGGAATTTTTTTTACACTTTCCAAAATCCATTTCTACTTTGGTCCTATAGTCATTTCACTACCTTACACAATATTACCTCCTGCATCTGCAATTGCAGTGCCCTCATGACTGGCCTCTTGCTTATATGCTTTTAGAAACTGTCATGAGATATTCCTAAAGTGCTGCCTACTACTGAAACTCATTCAAACACTCCCCATTCCCAACTAAATAAAATTTAAATTACTCTGTCTTGCACTCACGGCCATGGTCTATACAATTTAGATTCAAATCTATTTTTTTATATATTTTTTATCATCCTATAGATTCTCTGAATTTAGCAAACTGGTTAGATATCTATTGTAGTCACTTATTAAACATATTGAGTTTTTGTTTTTTTAAAAATGTTGGTGTTTTAAGTTATATATGTAACAGCCAGATATCAGCACAGCTGAATGGCTTCAAGTTTGCTAAGGGGTCAATTTCATTCCAAGGTGGAGTAAGCCAAGTGAAAGCCTGAAAATAAGAAGGAATAACAACTTGGGAAGTTAAATTTTTGTATTGCCAAAGTTACCTAGTCACTCAAAAAACAATCCTTATTAAACTGAATTAAAATAATCATTTATGATCTCTATATATTGTAAAATTTTTCTAAAAATCAGCCACACTTATTAGTGCATGAATTCCAATATCATTTTGTCATATTACTGTACAATTACCAATTAGTCATCAGAATATGTGAGAAACAGCAAAACAGTAACATCAAAAACTTGTAATTTAATGTGGATTATAAAGAATGTTATATAATTAATCCATTCACATACAAACCATTATTTTTTAAAAAGTTCTTGTTGAATGCTTTTTCTGCATCTATTGAGATGATCATATGGTCTTTGTTTTTGCTTCTATTTATGTAGGGAATCACATTTATTGATTTATGTATCTTGACCCATCCTTGCATCCCTGGAATAAAGCCCACTTGGTCATGATGGATTTTTTTTTGATGTGCTGTTGAATTTGATTCATTAGGATTTTATTGAGGATTTTTGAATCTATATTCATAAGGGATATTTGTCTGTAGTTGTTTTTTTTTTGTTGTTGTGTCCTTTCCTGGCTATGTTATGAAGGTGATACTGGCTTCATAGAATGAGTTGGGGAGAATTCCTTCCTTCTCTATGTTGTAGAATAATTTCTGTAGTATGGGTACCAGCTCTTCTTTGTAGGTCTGGTAGAATTTGGCTGTAAATCCATCTGGTCTGGGGCTTTTTTTTTGTTGGAAAATTATTTATTACAGCTTTAATCTCACTGCTCATTATTAGTCTGTTCAGGAGTCCTATTTCTTCCTGAATGAGTCTTGGGAGGTTGAGTATTTCCAGAAATAGTTTCATTTCTTCCATGCTTTCTAGTTCATGTTCATAGAGATTTCATAGTATTTACAGAGAACTATTCATGATAAATAGCCTTCAACAAACTAGGCATAGAAGGAACATATCTCAAAATTATAAAAGCCACATATGACAGACCCACAGCCAACATCATACGGAATGGGAAAAAGTTGAAACATTCTCCCTAAGAACCGGAACAAGACAAGGCTGCCCACTGTCACCACTTGTATTTAACATAGTGCTGGAAGTCCTAGCCAGGGCAATCAGGCAAGAGAAAGAAATAAATGGTATCCATATCAGGAAAAAGGTCAAACTATCACTTTTTGCTGATGATATGATATGATCTGATATCTAGAAAACCCCAAAGACTCTACCAAGAGACTCCTAGAACTGATAAATAAATTCAGCAAAGTCTCAGGTTACAAAATCAATGTACATGAATCTTAATATTTCTATACACCAATAATAGTCAGGCTGATAGTCAAATCAAAGACCCAATACCATTCACAATAGCTACAAAGAAAATAAAATACTTAGCAATATGTTTCACCAAGGTGGTGAAAGATCTCTACAAAGAGAACTAGGAAACGCTGAGGAAAGAAATCACAGATGACACAAACAAATGTAAAACCGTATCATGCCCATGGATTGGTAAAATCAACATTGTTAAAATGTCCATACTACCCAAAGTGATTTACAGGTTCAATGCAATCCCCATCAAAATACCAATGTCATATTTCACAGATCTAGAAAAAATAATTCTATGCTTTGTTTGGAACCAGAAAAGAGCCCAAATAGCCAAAGCAATCTTAAGCAAAAAGAACAAATCTGGAGGCATCACATTACCAGACTTCAAACTATACAAGGCTATAGTAACCAAAACAGCAAAATATTGACACAAAAATAGAGACCTAGACCAATGGAACAGAACAGAGAACCCAGATATAAAACTATCCACGTACAGCTAACTGATCTTTGAAAAAGCAGACAACACTATACACTGGGGAAAAGAAGCCCTGTTTAATAAATGGTGCTGGGAAAATTGGATACCCACAAGCAGAAGAATGAAACAGGATCCATATCTCTCACTACTCACAAAAATTAATTCAAGATGGATAAAAGACTTAAATGTAAGGCTTGAAATCGTAAGAATTCTAGAAGAAAATGTAGGAAAAACTCTTCTAGACATCACCCTAGACAAAAATTTTATGAGTAAGACCCGAATGGCAATTACAACAACAACAAAAATAAATAAATGGGACTTGATTAAATTAAAAAGCTTCTGCACCACTAAAGAAACAACAGAGCAAATAGACAACCTACAGAACAGGAGAAAATATTCTCAAACTATACATCTGATAAAGGGCTAATATCCAGAATCTACAAAGAACTCAAACAAATCAGCAGGAAAAAAACAAACCCCATTAAAAAGGGGCAAAAGACATGAACAGAAGCTTTTCAGAAGAAGACAGACAAATGGCCAAGAAACTTATGAAAAAATGCTTAACATCACTAATCATCAGAGAAATACAAATTAAAACCAAAATGAGATAGCACTTTACCCCAGTGTGAATAGCTTTTATTAAAAAGTCCAAAAAACAATAGATTCTGGTGTGGATGCAGAGAGAGAGGAATGCTTATACACTGTTGGTGGGACTGCAAATTAGTACAACCCTTATGGAAAATAGTATGGAGATTCCTCAAAGAACTAAAAGTAGACCTACCATTCAGTCCAGCAATCCCAGTACTGGGTATTTACCCAAAGAAAAAGAATTCATTTTGTCAAAAACACACCTGCACTCGAATGTTTATGCAGCACAATTCACAATTGCAAAGATGTGCAATCAACACAAGTGCCCATCAATTCATGAGTGGAGTAACAAAATGTGATATATATATACCATAGGATAATACTCAGCCATAAAAAAGGATGAATTAATGCCTTTTGCAACAATTTGGATGGAGCTGGAGACCATTATTCTAAGTGAAGTAGCTAAAGAATGGGAAAAAAAACACCACATGTGCTTGCTATTAAATTGGAATGGACCCATGAGCACACATGTGCACAGTTGTAAGGAAATCAAGCAGAGGAGAAAGGGGAGGAGGGGATGGGCTAAAACCTACCATCAGAGAACATGGGGACTACTGGCAGCCATAAAGAATCCAAAAAAAACACTTGATTTCATTTTGAATATTAGCTCTGTCACTGCATGAGTGATCTTGCATGTCTTAAATAAGTAGTGAAATTTTGCTCTGAACAAACTTCCCAACAAATTTAAGAAAATTGTCTTAGTCTACTTGGCCTGCTATAACAAAGCACCATAGACTGGATCACTTTTAAAAGCAACATAAATATATTTCTTGCAGTTCTTGAGGCTGAGAAGTCCAAGATCAAGTGTCTTCTGGGAACCCACTTCCTCATAAACAGCAATCTTCTCACTCAAACTTTACATGGCAGAAGGCGCAAGGGGTCTCTCTTGGGCTTCTTTTATAAGGGTGCTAATTCCATTCATGAGGGCAGAACCCTCAAGACCTAATCACATCTCAAAGCTTCTCCTCCTAATACCATCACTTTGAGGACTAGGATTTCAACATACACATTTGGGGGGGCGGGGGAAACATAGCAATGGTGTAAATACAAAGCACACAAGTAGATACTGTTTTATGCCATAATGGATGGAAATATCTCTTTAAGAAAAGACTAATATGGCTGTGAATTAAACTTTACCATTGTAATTATTTAAATTAGAATAATTCACCTGCAATTCAACTTCCCCCTGCTCTGCATAATGGAATTCCACTTAATTACCAGACTAAGATTTCCCAACTTCCAAAAATATAAGTTGAAGTGAAAAAAGGGAGTCATTGTATTTTAATTAATGCATTTTTAAGAAGGTCATTCTATCATTGGCCTTAGCATCATTAATACGTCACTTAGTCCACCCCTTAGTTATTGCCAGTCAGCTGGCAAATGAAGCAATTCATCTGTTTTCATTCATTAAATAAAATTTATATTTCTAGAAACCATTTCAAATGTGGAGAGATAAAACTAAAATAAAATGGATATTAGAATTTCATCTAAAAGGTTGAATTAAAACACATACAAATTACTTTAATTAAATGACACCCTCATTTTATGTGTTGTATCATTTTTCCTCATTAAAAAGATGAATACATGAAGAAGTATAATTCTTGTCCTGAGAATTAACAGATCTCAAGTGTGCCATAAATTCACAATGTCCCTTAGTGTTGGATTTGCATTTTGAAGTATGAGCCAAGATGTGAAAAATCACACGTAGGCAGAGAGCTCTCTGTAGACACAGCCATCTGAACAGGTACCTGTGTATCATCCATTCTGGCAAGTACGTGAGCAACCTTGCACTTTTGAAGTACAGCATAACTACTTTTTATTTTCAATGGGAGTACAGTACATGCATAAATGATGTGAAGAACTGAAACCTCTCTTCTGAGAAATAAAACATTTTTGACATAATTCAACAGGTTCATTAGACAGACTCTGCTCTCATTATAGTCTGGCAGGCCACCAAAGTCACCAGTTAACTTTTTTAGGCTGAAATGTAATAGCTTCAGAAGTTTTAGCCATCCTCTGCTTTTAAGTCTACTCCCCCAATATAGAGTTGTAGTGTGACTTTATGTGGTAAAGTATCTTGTCTTGGTTTACTAAACTGTTGAGCAGTTTTCCAAAGAGTAAGCTTAACTTTAAAACTATGGGAAAGTATTATACAGCTAATTTGTAAGCGAATTTGTTCAATGAAAAGGAAAACTAATAACTAGATATATTTTGCATTTTGTTAAAATGTTTAGCCATTATGCAACTATTATAACTATATCAAGCACCTAAAAAACACTCATGGTATGTTGCCAATCTCTTTGGGATTAGAACAGTCCTCAGGGGACAGATTGTTTTCATGAACCAAAAGTATGTTTAATCATCAAAATTGCACTTCATGCCCCTTTGGAACTATGCAAAGAAAGTTGAAAAATGCTTTCTTTGTCCTCAGAATTTTTTATTTCAAGATATACCTTGAAATAAATTATAGGACAGTAAAATAATTGAGCAAAAAAATAAAATCAGCCATCTCATATTTAGAATAACAAATGGTAAATTCTTTGCAATGTGGAAGTTTTCTCCTTAGAATCATTTGGGGGGTAAATTATTTTTCTCACAATTGGGTTGATCCAGAGTGAAAGATGATGTTGAGACTAATGCTATAGTTTAAGGAAAACTTTCAGGCATAGGGTGAGGCATAAAAGACATCTTGTGGGCAAAAATCACACATCATATAGCATAAAATTATATAAGTTTGAAAAGAATAAAAATGTTGCCTCAAAATATAGGCATTGACAAGTAAATAAAACTTTCCAGACTCTTAAAATAAGAAGTGAGGATTTTTTCTTATGAATTATGTCTCTGGAACCAATGTTGAAACTCACAGAGTTGTCACATAGTTATATAATTTGACCCAGAACAGGCACTCCACTTTGCAGGTGAGTTAATAGAGTCACAATGGGCTGGAATATTCATTGTTATACAAACTAAACTCCGTTTAAGAATGGAATTACAGGAGACTGGGGATACCATATACCTATTAGCAGTAATAATAATACTAATTATACATTCAACTCAGTACTCTCTTTCTAGTCTTAAGTCGAAAACAATCATTTTCCCACCTAGAATTTGAAATCAAATTTCAGTAACTCTGAATGTAAATAATGAAGCATCTCAAGAAATTTTGAAAATATGACGAAGGTTGACTTTGGATAAAGGAGCTCAGGGAAAGAATTTTATTTTGGCTCCATTCTCAAAAACCATGAAGATTGTGTGGATAAATGCTATAGGCAGTGACACTGAATGTTAAATGTCCACTATGCACCACAGTATCAAAGAGATAATGTGACTTCCTCAAATATATGTCAGCCAACTTGATTTTTCCAATGAAATACAAGCCTTCAGAATGTACTTCTAGTAATTGTAAGGGACTGAAACAAATACACATATGATGTTTAAAAACCTCCAGGGGACTGCATGTATAGATTATTCCCCAGTGAAAGTAACATTTGTTACTTTCAAAAAGAGAACTCAATAGGTATACATCCCCCAAAACTCATGGTGACCATGTTTTGATTTACTCAGGCCATTTCTAGTTTGTACATTATTCTAAGGTAATTCTCATCAGTCTCAAAAGTGTTCTGGTTTGGACAACAAATCATATTCACCTTATCTAAGATTCTTAAATGAGGTAATACATTTGTTTGCTTTGTGTCTTTGACAAACATTGGAAATTTCTAGTGTATGTAATAAATATGAATCAAGCAGATGTTATTTGTCATTAAGTAACATAAATTAATTCCTATGCCTTTGTCTTGTAAAATTTTTTCCTAACTAATGACTTTTTTTGAGGAAAAATATTTTCTATAATCAACAATTCGCTCATTATTGCTTTCCTTTAAATCATTTTTTAAAAATCCACACAATCCTAATATGTAGAATAAGTGGACTTACTTAAGAATTAAATTGGTTATAGACAGACAGTGGTCTCAAAGAATCATCCGTGTTAGGGGACTGAGAGCTCAACATATTCAATCCTGGGATGTTTAAATGAACCTTGGAGCTCTCAAGCCCTCATTTGAATTTCAATGTGCCCATATATTCTAAGTTCAGAGTTATTTATACAAGATTGCTTAGGGCAGAAGTCCAGAGTCATATAACTGTGGATTTTCCTCTTGTCAAATCTGAAGAGATGGCTGTAGCTTGTATTTGCATTTCTCCTGAAGTCAGCTACCATATCTCCACAGGAAACAGAGTTAATGACTAAGGATTGGCATTTCCTATGGACCAGTAAAGAAATGACAGTCCCTAAATTACTCATGGAGAATGGTTCTGATGTTGCTGCCTTTCAAACTGCATCAGTAGATGTAAATATAGTTGAAGCCCTTCTATTTAAATATGATAAATTATTAAGCTCTGATTTAGTAATTGAAGTGCAACTCAAGGAAAATCAAGAGGTAGTACTTAAGTTGATCATATACCTGCTATAAAATGCTGAATCACCCACTGTTTCCCTTAATATTTGTCATCAATGTTCTCTGTATATTTGTACTATAATGTGAATTTGTCTCTCTAAAGGTGGAGTCAATTTACCAGATTCTCACAGTATGGATAGGGCTTGCTGGTTCAAGGAATGTTTGATGAAATCTCAGAAAAAAAGTGTTAAATATTCTAAGAAATAAAAAAATTAATGTTAATTATAGAACAGAAATGGGTCAAAACAACTTGGAATAAACTCAATGAGACAGGTATATCACATAAAATCAAGGAGATCAGAAAGTATGGAGAGACAAATTGCCAAATATATATATATTTTTAAAAAGTCAGTAATTAAGATGATTTTAGGGTTATTTGGCATATTTACAATGTTTAACGGTAGAGAGAGTAGATAATAAATGAGTTAGTGTCAGTATTGAGGAAGTTCATTTAACACTGATAGGGGTAGGGTTCATAGTTCCTCTATGGATTTTGGCAAACTAAGCTCCCATAGGTGTACAATTATTAATAATTTCTTACAGTTATTCAAACTGTTGATTTTTTGTTTTATTTTATCTCAATATTTTTAAAGCTCTTTGGAAAGAAAAAAATAAAAGATTCTTACAGAGTAGATATATGTTATAAGTAAAGACTACAAAATGGTGCAAAGTTGGATGAAATGATAAAGGTACACAGAGCAATAAGAACATTTGAAAAAAGAACTCGTACAGCAAAATGGGCAATTTGGTTTGGGCAAAGTTTTGTTTTACATGTCATAAAGTTATTCAATTATAAATATCAAAATAAGTAACTGAAAAACATAAGAATACTTGGTGCAAGAAATGTTGATGAAGGATACTACAGACTATGCGGCCACGATGCTTTAATATTGCCCAACACATAGCTTTAGTAAAATTTAAGTGGCTAATGAGCGTTTAAAAAGGCAGCGCAGATGGGCAGGAGGTTGAGAACCTGTGCCATAAACTGACACAAAGAATTCACCAGTCTTTCTGAATTTGTTTTAAGAGTATATAATTTTCCCCCAAATAATATTAATAATAAGCAGTAGAAAATAATTGGTAAAAATAAAATAAATTTATTCTATATTGAGATGCTTTGGCCCTTAATAGTTTAACTACGGGATATCTTTGTGTAGTGGTATACCTATGCATAGCTTTCTTTGATTTTACTTGCTTGGACTTTGCTGGGCATTATGAATTAGTACACCATTTTCCAACCATTTACGAACATTTTTAGCCATACTTTTTCACAGATTTTTTTGTGATCTAGACTCTCTCTTTTCTTCTGCTGGGACATTAAACTGCTTGATATTATCCCACATGTTGAGTTTCCATTCATTTTTTTTTAACTTTGCATGTTGAAGTAATACTAAAGTTATAAATATGTTGCCAAAATAGTGTAGGAAGTATACTTTTTATCCAGCTTCCCTTAATGGTGATAATTTATAAAACTGCAAAGCAATTATCAAAACCAGGTAATTAAAATTAGTACAATATATTAACTTTAGACATTATTAGAATTTCACCAGATTTTCCCTTTTAAGGTAATTTTTCTGTTCTAGAATTCAATCCATGATCTCACATTTTTTTAATTGTTCTGTTTCCTTAACTTCCTCTAATCTGTGCCAGCTCCTCATTTTTTCCTCGTCTTTCATGACTTTCACCAACTTTGAAAAATTCTGTCCTGTTATTTTACAGATTTGTCTCTCAGTTTGGGTTTGTCCAGTGTTTTCTCATGATTAGGTTGAGGTCATGCATTTGGGGGAAGAATATAATATGAATTTTGTTATGTCCTCAGTGCATAATATTGGGGTTACCTGATGTTGATATGTCTTTTACTAGTGACGTTAATAATCTTGACTACTTGGTTAAGGTGGTGTCTGCTGGGTTCTGCCATTATAATATTACTATTTTTTCCTTCTTTAATCAATAAATATCTTGGGGAAAATAGTTTGAGACTGATAATATTCTGTTTCTACTCAAGATTTTTTCCACTGATTTTTATCATCCATTGATGAATCATGCCTGCATCAATTATTTCTGTGGTGTTTGCTTAAGAGTGATTTTTTTGTTTGTCTCATGACTTTTACAATTTTTAATTGGGATTCTTCTTTATTCTGTTTGGAAGACCTCTCTCTCTCCCTCTTTCCCTGTATCTTTCTATCTATCTATCTATACATATATATATGGAGTACGGACTCATTGTTATTTATTTTGTTACATGGGTATAACTCAATAGTGTTGTTATTCTGTTCTTCAAAATGTTTCAGATTTGACTATTGAGAGTTCTACTTGGTTAGTGGCTGTGTCTTAATAGACTCCCATATTTATTACCTGGCATCAGAAGATGAGCCTAAAGGCTCATCTTATTTTTCCACTATTAAAGCCCTGGTAACAAACTCTTCTTGAAGGAGCCACTATTTATCAGAAACTGTTCTATGCCAGACCCTATGGAGTCTCACTATAAATGTGCTGCTAATCATTTGTCCTGAGAATTGTGAAAACTTCATGCTGCCTTGTTCCCTTCTGTGCAGCTCCTTCTCCTATGGTAACCCAGCATTTCAGCAGCCTCAAACACTGTGCTGGACTTCATCAACTAATAGACCATCATGTTCCACATGGGCTCCACTGCAATGTGCTGAATTTTAAAAACTTCCCCCAGATGTAAAAAAAAAAAAACGGTGAATGTGTGTCCTTTCTTTTAAGGATCATAGTCCTATCTCCCTGTTGTCCAATGCCTAAAAATAATCCCTCATATATTCTGCCCATTTCAATAGCTTTTTGTGTCCAGTTGGCAAGTCTGACATAAGTTACTCTGTTATGGCCAGAAGCATTATATTTACTTTTGTTTTAAGGCAAATAATTAGCTTAATAACCTAAAGTGATCATTTGCAGTTTTTCAGGATTTCTGTTCATGTCAAATTATCAAAATTGCAGTTTAACTTTGAGAAAAACACTTTAATATCAAAAGCAAAATGGCATTTTCCTGTTAAAACAATTACTTAAAATGACAATTCATCTACAGAACTGTAATACACTACAAGGATCCTCTTTTATCAACCAAGGTATTTCTATTCCTTAGAGACTAGGAGTCTAGACCAGGAGTTGGCTTACAAACTCTAAGGAAATTTTATTGGAGTCTAATAATATTTAAAACTACAACAAAATGTTTTTAAAATAAGTATTTCTGGGGAAAAACATTACAAGCTCCAGAAGTACAAGCTTCCAGGCTGCTGCCCACATAACCATTCAAATTTCTAGTTTTGAGAGGATGAAATATTTACCATTCACTTCTCAAAAAAGTCCATTGTAGTATGAATACATTTAAAATTACTTTGTGGAAAACAAGATAAGATAGTATTTAAAGATAATTTATAGCAGGAACAAACCACAACTCAACAAATGCACTAAAGAAGGCTACCATGGTATTGGGGAAAAATTTATTCTTGTACAACTCTGCGAGGATCTAAAATCAGAATGGGAAAAAAGAGACAGAGTGGACTGTAAAACTGTTAGCAGGATACTATTAAATTCATGAGTTGCCTATATTATTATTTTGCCAGTTAACTCATATACCAACTAATGGACCACAGCATTTGTCACCTAAAGCTTGAGTTTTTCTAAACAAAATAAATATTTGTCTCTGGATAGTAGTCAGTGTTTTACTGGAGATGCAACATGAAGCAAATAAAAGCCAGACTATCTCTCTTTGATCATTTAAAATAAAACTATGGAATGGGAGAATAGGTAGTTATATACAGAAATGAAGAGCATTAAAGTACTCTGTAAGCAGAATATAAGAATCTCCTATTTTGAAAAATATCAAATAATAAATGTAAACATAATCTATGGCAGCAACTTTTATACTAATTGATGATATTTTAAAATCTGTAAATGTGAATTAAGGTTAGATGCAAGAAAAGAAAATGATTAAAAACTAAATGAAAGTGCTAACCTCACAGATAAAAGAGACAAAATATAAGAACTATATATAAATGGAACATAAATTTTAATTACTTAGAGTCTAGATAACATAGATTATAAACATAAGAATAACTTGCTATGAAATAAGTACAAATAGAAAACAAAAGATTTACTTGTGAACAAATAATATGTATACATATGGAGTTATAGGACATGTGGTGACAATCTAACCAGGACTATTTAGCATGAGAAGCCTAATTCAGATATTAATACTCCAAATGGGTCAAGAACTGATCTACCAAACCTCAAATATCTTAAAATTCTAAACTATTTATACAAACACATGAAAACAGAAAAACTTCAACTTTGATATACATACATCCAAATTTAGAGACACTGATAGTTGATCCCAGGAATTAAATTATTCTTTTTTAATGAAGGTGGTATAATTCATTTTGTTGTGGAATCAAAGAAGAAAAATAATTATTCATTTAGAAAATGTATTGAGCAGAGTACATGAACCTGAGATACACTAGGAGGAAAAAAATATTTTACTTAACTAGGTAGTCAAAATAAATACAAAAAATGTAAAATTGCAGCTGTTGTTTATATTACATATGGTGATATAAAAGTATAACCTGGGAAACACTGACCTAATCATGGAGATGAGGTAATTATAATGGAGCAAAAATCAGAAGAAAGAGTAGAAATTCATTAGGTAAAGGAATAGTAAACGTTCCAGACAGCGGGAACAGCATAAATAAAGGCACTGGAAGTAAGGTTGGATACATGAGGAACAAGGAAGAAAAGGAAGGAAGGGGCCAGATCCGGAAAAGCCATACACACCACATTAAAAATTTGTCTTTTGGTCCTAGGGGCACTGCAAACTTACGGAAGTATTTCAATTGGGGTAGAGGGCAAGGGCAGTGGTGGCAGCAACATGATCATACTTATATTTCTAAAGTATCACTCTGCCTGCTTTTAGGGGACAAGAATTAGGATTCTATTGAGTTCCAGGTAAGGACTTGGTCCTGGAGATGGGCATGAATGGCCACTTGAGCCATCCATCTTCAACATACTCACTAGCTGTGCATGAAGGAGGAATCAGAGCCTTACGTAACTAAAATGCTTAGTAATAGTGTAACTTAATATGAACTACAATGTATCCACTTAAATCAATGAGAAAACAGTAAAATTAAGTGCCAGTGAAGAAAATCTTGGACATCCTTATGCTTTTATCATTGTTGAACAACTCTTTTACTTGAGAGTCATTCTGAAGAATGTTCAATTAGATATCTCTGTGTGATCAGACGTCATCTTTTCCTTTCCAGGAAAAAAAAAAAAAGATCTCCCTTTCAGGTGAATATTTTCTGTAGCTTGATAAAAGCTCAGTTCCTGATCTGAGGTTCATATTTATCAAATTCAAACTCTAGCTACATAGCTTCTTCCTTTCAATCAACTGTTGATTATTCAATCAGGAAAGGGACATATATTTTCAAGTATTATCCTTCAAAGTGGGGATGATCTGGCTGGTGAAACCTTTTAGGCTTTTGGAAAATCCTAATTGCAAATATAATGTTGACACTTAATATACAAAACTGGGAAAAACAACGATAGAAAACCAAAAACCTATTTGGGGAAAATTATTCCCAGAACTAATTTTATAGCAGAGATAATGTAACAAAATAATCTCAAAAAGTTTGACAGTTTATATCTCATAAAAATATATTAATAATTTTTAACAGGAAAGAATCCCCTAGCATAACTGACCTCTTTAGCCTCCTTTATCCAATTCACTGGCTGCACTTAGATTTTAGGAATGAGAGTATAAAATTGAGTTGCCTCTAAAACTTCAAAGACTGAGAATGTTGTAAAGAAATTCTGATGTAATTTTCTCCACTTGTCCTCCTATATCCACTGTTCTTGGATAATAGAAGGACAAGCTACAGTGCAAGTTTATGAGAGAAATTTGAATAATATCCCTGAGGACCCACGTGCTCATTGTATATCAGTATATTCCCATGTCACTCACTTTATTCCATCTGCAAGCAAGTAACTGCAGTGACTTTTTCCACAAGAAGATACAGGTGCCTGCTGAGATGGAGCCAGTGCTCTCTGGTTGCTGGCCTGTGCTCTTATCCTGTGGAGTGGCTGATGAACCACAGCCCATTGCTACTAGTGCCGCAGGTACCATCCCCCTGCATTAATGGTGATCTCTCCTACTGCCGTGTACAAGCACAGCCAAGAAGCTTTTGCTGTTCCTTTGGCAACAGCAGATATTTCAACTTTTTAAAAATTTTATTTTCTCTTTTATACACAGGAAGAAAGCTATTTTGAAGTCCTTAGGCAAGATTAGAGTAAGGCCACCCTATGGCTTCTGTGGCAGCCACAAGCGCTAAACTAAATGCAAAAGACCATTTGAGCCTGAGGGATGCATAGCAGCATATGGGCTTCTTTCTCTCACTGCTTCTTAAGCACTATTAGGCAGCATTTCTGGGTTCAGGGCTCATGCAGCTTTCTAGAGGATGCTGATTAAGAGCATGTTTCATTCTGGTGACTGGGTTTTACTGGCAGCCTTTCCCTGTCTATATTTCATAGATATATGCTTTTCTTTGTACCTTTTTGTAAGGTCAAATTTATTCACATTTGAACCATGTTTTTGCACACTCCTTGCACACTCTACTTTAAATCAGTTTAGTAACTAGAAAAAGTTAATGCTTCTGCTGTGGCAAATTTATTATTTGGAAAACCCATCAAATAGCAAATTTATGCTTTATTACAAACACCCCATGGGTAATATTAAACCCTTTTGGTGGCTTAATTTGCATCATTTTAATTTTATATTGAAATAAAAGATAAGGTTGTTAATGGCAAATTTTTGACATGTATAATTAGGCACAAAAGCAATTCACTTATTTCTGTTTTATTATGTACTTTTCATTCAAAGTGACAGCAAGAAAATATCTTTAATCTTATTAATAAAATCTCACCTGATAGAGCCTGGATTTCTCACTATTTACTTAAAGAACTGTCTCCTAACCAGCTAGTAAGTAAATTACGCTACATCATCTTATAGAAGGACTCCAAGGCTCAGAAATGGTTAAACTCTTTTCCTGCTGATTACAAAGTGAAGTTAAATGCAGAGCTGGGAAAGTAATATATATAAATCTTGTTCTCTTCCCCTAACCATCGTAGATTGTTCCCTCATTGTTTGTAAGAGGCACTTGCAAATAAATTGGTATTAAAGTAATCATCTAAGCTATTTTATATTATCTAGTCATATCTTAACCATGTTAGTACTTCTAGATTACATAGTTCTAGTTCCATCTTGGTGTGCTGTTAATATACTCTAAAATTATATTTCAAGTGATCTCATGGAACATGTATGTACAATTCAAAGCATTCATATATTTTCTTTCATTAATTTGGTCAACAGGGAGAATTAGCACAACAAAGCCTCTTGCTGGTTCATTAAAATGTGATTACTTTTTTAAAAACGTGATTACTTTTGGTACCAACAAGTAATCAAATTCACTGGTACTTATTACATTCGTAAGTAAATTAAAAATAGCGACAGAACAAGGGGCTGTAGTAATTCACCATCTTCTAAAAAGCCACATCTAGAAAACTGTGCTCCATGTCTGAGGAAACTACTAACAAGAACAAATTAATAAATATATATTCCCCTAAGATATTTATCTAATTTATGTGCATTTGTACAAAAGGAAGAATGATTCATAATTTTTTTATAAAAGATTTGATTTTATTTCTGTAACAACAACTTCAGGATTTAGTATCTAATATCACTGGTGAATTGTCAATAATGTCTCAGCCAATTCATGGCTTAGAGGAGTAACTGGTTAATAACGAAATGGTTCCAAAAATAAAATTAAAATATGCAAACAAAACACAAGTGCTCCCCTAAAAAAAAAAAAAGATACAACACTGACTAATAACAGTCAGTATTATAGCAAAAATAAATATTATTAGAAAAAATCAAAATAAGTTAATGACACCTCCCACAAAATAAGACAATAATTATTTACACTTTTTATCTACTTTTCACATAAAAAAATTAAAAGTGATTTTAAATGCAACTAGAAGTATGTAAAGCCTTGTCTTTTCTAATTGATGTGCATTAGGAATAGTCTGAGAATTCTATCCATCTCAGCTATAATCCTCAACATGGTTTAAATATGCACACACTTACATAAATTTAAATAGCACTAACATGGTCAGTTAAGAATAGTTTGAATATATAGGATGATAAATTTGCATTAAAAATCTAAAAAGAAAGTCCACATCAATGTATGTTCTTTCCCTTTCTCATTTCTGTTTTTAACATACAAATCACTTTGTCAGTATATTAAAAATATTTTGTTAAATACCTACATGGCGTCCATCAAGAAACGGAAAAAGCAATGTGAAGCTTTGAAGCTCATATGCATTCTCCAAATACTATCTGATCACAAAGGTGGTTTATACATGCAAATAAATAGGTAAACTCCTATACTGTACTAGTCAGTCACAATTTATTTCAAGTATGTGATCATCTTTTTCTGAAATGGATCTCTACTCAGCACTGTAGGTTGTAATGAAGTGGGCTGGTGCTGCTAGGTAGATGGGATTTGAACAGAGGGCTCTACTCAGTAGGAATGATGATAATTAGCTAAGTCAGTCTATTTGCTCCAGAGTTTGGTTTAGAAAAAAATAAAAAATGGCCAATTAGGAAAAAAGGAGAAAGGAAAAACAGCTCAGTAAGTGATACTGTGGCAGACAACCAGGGTGCCGATTAGGAGTAGAGAAGAGGAGAGTAATGCATCCTAAGAATTTGCCACTGGTCCAGGTCTATTTAATGTCCAACTTAATAAACAATGACTCTGTTTCACTTTTCTGTACTGTTTTAATTTTACAAGATATATATGAATATCCATGTTTAAAAAATGAAAGAGCACATAAAGATTTCCTCTGGTTATCCTTTTAAATTGTCATTCTTTTGCAAACATTTTTCTCTTATCTAGAACATTCTTTCCTATTCATTCATTCTGATTGGTATATGTATCCCTCAGAAAACAACGCAAACGTATCCACCTACTAAGCCTTTACAGAATTTCCAAGGCAGGATTAAAGAATCTTCCCATTGGATCCTATCCACATTGCATACAGAGCTTGTGCCATGAGTGCCTGGAGGGAGAGGAACCTGTTTGATTTTCAGTCTTTGCCCATAACTAACATGACACTTGATATATATGAAGTGTTAAGTAAATGTTAGTTGATATATGTCAAGATTAAATATAATTGGAAAATAAATGTTTATTCTCTAATAGAATAAATTTTATTAAAAAATTTTAAAAGGATGTCTTCATTTGTTCAGACCTCTATAACAAAACATCATATACTGGGTGGTTTATAAACATCAGAAATTTATTTCTCATAGTTATGGAGGCTGAAAGTCTGAGGTCAGGGTGCTAGCATGGTCATGTTCTAATAAGGACCTCCTTCCAGGCAGAGGACTGCCATCTTCTCCTTGTGTCCTCAATTGGCAGAAAGAAAGCTAGAGAGCTCTCTGGGATCATTCTTATAAGGATGCTAATCCTATTCATGAGGTCTCCACCCTTGTGACTTAATTATCTCCCAAAGACTCCACCTCCTAAACCATCACATTGGGGGTTAGGATTTCAATATATGGACTTGGGGGGCACACAAGCATTCAATACATTGCAAAGTAACATTAGGATAGATTTCCAAATCTCAAATTTGTTTACTGAAGGTTAACATCTTAAACTGTAAATTAGAAAATGATAATTATTCATTCTAAACACATTGTTTTGCTTTAGAAATCATGTCAGCTTGAAGAAAAACTTAGTCCAAATCAAATGTAAAATTGCTAAAATCCATAAATTCTAGGAGCAAAAGGAAATGCTATTTACATGCTGATGCTATAATACTATAAAAATACATAGATTTGGAAGAGAATCAGAGGTGGAAATCAGTCAATTTTTGTGATTACATCTTTCCTTTTTAATTAGCCTCAGAAAAATTTAGAAAAGTTTAACTAGTAAAGAAAAGGAGCAACCTAAAGAAGTTGATATAATCTTTCACCTCTTTTTCAATGAGAACATTCTAAGTTTGTTAGTAGAAACCATTTTCCAGCTGAAAAATTTTATTTCCCAGTTTCTCCCTCTCTTTTTGTTTCCAACCCAATAAAAATTTACTAGAATTTTTTGAGCATATTTTCCAGAATGTTCCTTGAAAGCAAAGGGAAAGGTGGCTGGTTCATCTGGCTTATGTCTCTTCCATTGCGCTTACATTTCACTTACATAAAACACATGTAATTTCTGACCCCTCCCCCCTATGTGATCAATAGGGAATTTTAAAGAGGGAAGCTATACACTGAGAATGGCAGGATAGAAAGACAGTGGGAGTCTGTGTCTCACTGGTGATGTTGTACAGGAGCTATGATACTAGATTTGAACTTCTAATTCTGTCTTTTTTAACTTGGAAGAAAAATAAACTTCTAAAATAAGCCCCTATTTTTCTGATAACAATGAAATTTAATTCCTAATTGCTTCACCAAGTATAATTATGCAAACCCAGATAATGGGAAAAAAAACATGTTGCATTTGAATTTCTCCCTCCCATTTAGAGCTCTTCTTGGATATTGATAATTTGTTAAATATCTAAGCTAGGGTTAACCTAGACATCAAATTCATTGGATGAATATAGGAGAGAAAACAGAACACACCAGCAGGGCAGAATCTCACATTTCTCCTCAACTGGAATAGTTCTTGAGTCAGTTCACAGAGCTATTCAGGAGCTAGTCTCTTTGTCTCTTCAAGTGATGGTTTCAGAAGCAATGAAATAAAATTTATCAAGCAGGTGTAGAAATAATATGAAGCCTCAAGATTCTCAGGAGCAAATATCTCTTGTGACAATTCCATAGACAGTTTCCAGGTCCATGAATAGGATATAACCAGTTACAAAAACCAGAACACTCAGGGAAGCTCAAAGATATGTTCTACCCTATATGTTTATTTCTCCCAGGGCTCATTCAGACTCCCAAACTTGGGTCATTTTTGCAATAAGTATATGGCCTAGTAACATAGTTGACATCTCATTTTTATCACGTTTCCAAAAACAAAGGAGCTAAAGTAAATACTCAGTAAGAATGGGAACTTACTGTTTTAATGCTTTACCTATAAGATGTTATGGTAGAAAATAATAAGTTGATTTTAGATTGACGTGACCCTTAAATGCTATGATAAGGAAGTTGCAAGTTTTTTCTGTATACTCTATGGACCCATGGAAATTAAACTTGTCCTTAAAAGGGAAAATAAGACCGTATCACCCGATAAATGCAAGTCTAACCTAGTACAGAACTTTGCTGGACTTCAGGGATCTAGAAAATGGTAATAACGCCATTTTCACATGCAGATTTAAAAGTGTTTGATCTTAAGCCTCTGTCCACTGGAAGTAAACCAGCTTACTTACCTGCCAAATAGGAGCTCACTATATTTTTAACTATATTTCTTTCATAAATATTTTCCAAAGATTGTAGCAAAGACACAATCTGCCATACAGTTTCTGTTTGCCTCCATATCCATTTCTACTTCTCCACTTGACTCTCTATGCCAAGAAACTGACCTGCATGGACTGCATCAAAGGGCTCTGGCTTCGGACTCAGCTCAGCTAAATAGGGCACTTGGCAAGAGATTGAATGGAAGGAAGAAAATGAGGTTAGGGCATGCGTCTTTTTGGCTCCCTTCCAGTGGATTAGCCAGCGCATAAGTACGTCCCTTGACTGAAGGTCACTGATTCTCTCAGGGAGTTCCCTTGTGTATGATTCGGTCTCAGTTTCCAGGAACCACCCCCCGCTCTCTTTTTGTCCAGACTTGACTCAGATAGTTACAATTGTGCTATTATGAGCACAGCGGTATGGAACTGTCCCAAGTAGTTTTCCTATACTGTATCTACACCTTGGTACAATAATTCTTATGTTAAATTTTTCTCCAATTTTCCTTTACTGAGTGCACCTCTGGTTCCTGCTGGAATCTTGACTGATACACATGGTAACAGAAATCCCCTTTACAATTGCTTTCTTTCTTTATGCTATATATACTACTTTATTAATGATGATGGGGGCACTTAAAAATCATCGTTTCTTAAGTTATAGAGGAAACAGCCCTGGCCATGTATTACATGAGTTATCCCTCTAATAATAGGAGGTTTTTGCCCTAGGTAGTAAGATCATTTTCTGCCCATTTCCTAGTTCAAATTATAATGATATCAAATTTCAAAATATTTTTATATGATTTCATCTGGCTTTCAGGGAAAAAAGTAATCAGACTACTGAGAAATCTGAAGAATATACTTGAAGACTGAAGAAGACTTTTATTTACTTATTATAAATGAGAACAAAAATTTAATGAATAATTAAATATCCCAAGTAATGATGAATGGGATAGTGATACTAAAATGATTAAATGTATTTCAATATTCAATAATTTCATCCTCTAGCTACTGTTTAATATGTCAAAAAATATAAATACATGTATATACCAAGAAAATTTATAAAGTAATATAGAATGTAATTCTACTGTAATATTGGAGTTTATTTTATAACTAAAATACATCAATTTTACTATTCTTGTTATGGAATTTTACTTTTCATTCTATATCCTTAAAAATTCTCTAGTTTACAATATAACCAAAGTATTTGTTTGTTTGTTTGTTTTTATACTGGCTTACTATTTACACCATTCAATTAACTGCTTAGATTTAAGTTTTTATTTTCTTCACCCCTGGTAGAAGCAGTACATTTTAAGATTTTAGTCAATTTTATTCTCTCATGATGTATTATTCTTGCTTGAATTTTACTAATTCCTTTATGGAAAAATAGAAAGCCCTCATAATAACAAATGGCATTTAAAAAATAATAACTATGGCTCATTTTCTATACTTTCCTTTTTTGTAGTCCATGATATGATATGAAAATAATAGATGAGGCTCCTTGAAATAATGGATACAATTATGTAATTTAATTTACCACACTATAATATTTATAATGTACTTGATTGGATTTTAAGTGATTATTTTCTGGATTCACACTTTGCATCTAGTTGACATACCAAGTTAATATACTGATTTTTTTTTCACTTCCATTCTAATTTTATCTGGCACTAACAGTGAATTCCCATTCACAGCTTTGTTTTTTAAGTACTTCTCCCCCACTAATTTTCTTTATTATTTTGATCCTTTTCCATTCAATTGCTATAAACATTCTCTGTTAGTTTTGAAAAGACATGATTTGAGCAAGCCATTGATTCTATTTATATCCATTGACGTCTTCCTTTCTTTATATTTTCATTAATTTTCTTTTGTGAGTTCTACTTATTGTTCTTTCTCTAATACAGTATATGTTGCCTATATTATTTCATTTTAAATTTCCATTATACTAAGAATCATGATTTCCTTATTTTTATAGTGGGAATTGACAGAGAACTTAACAGAGAATGTACCAAATAAGTAGTAGCAAATGCATTACTAGATTTTCATTTATGCAAATATTGCCAGAAAGGAAATTGGCTCTATTATAATATTAAAATCATTTAGTTAGTTTTAATAGATGCTGTGGACTGAATTGTGTCTCTCCAAAATTCATATGTTGGAGCCCTAATACACAATGTGACTGTGTTTGGAGATAGAGCTTTTAGGTGGTAATTAAGGTTAAATGAGGTCATAAGGGTGGGGCCCTAATTCCATAGGATTGGTAGCCTAAAAGAAGAGGAAGAGAGAGTGATCTCTTTCTCTCAGCCATGTGAGGACACAGGAAGAAGGTGGCAGTCTGCAAGCCAGAAGGAGAGCTCTTACCAAGGACTGAATCAGCAGGCACCTTGAGCTTATTTTTCCCAGCCTCCAGAATTGTGAGAAAATAAATTTGTTGTTTAAGCCACTCAGTCTATGGTGTTTGTTATGCAAACCTGACCTGAGGTTTGCATAGGTAAGTAAAGAATATAGAAAAAAAATGAATATTTAAATGTAGTTCAAGTGACTAATAGACAAAATGGAGTACTTGTGAAGACTTATAATTCTAATGTCTGAAATATTATATTGGGATAAGATTTCTTTCTTATACATTGTTAACAATAAACTAAAAGCTAGGTTTTGTTGAAATTTTATGTAAAAGGAACTATTTAAGAGATACTAGTGGTTGATTTTATCTGAATAGGGGTCCAATAGAAGTACTACCATTTTGAGAGGGGAAGGAAGACCTCTTAGTCTTTGATTGATCATCTTGGTTGAAATGTAATATTAAAAAAACAACTTATTAACTTTTATAATATGCACCCTTTTAAAAATATACAAATACAAGTAAAGATGAACCTATGAATATTTGCTTTCAAAGGTAACTAAATGCTATAGCACTATTTCTGGTATGTTTTATGAAAGCCATAAAAAGAAAACTGAATAAAATAAGTTTAAGTTTCCACAAAGAGAAAGGTAAAGATAAGTGGTCTCTTTGGCAGAGATTAAAGACATAGGAGACACCCAGTATCCCTAGCTGGTGTGTTTGGCTGAGGTAGTGCTAGACTGCCATCTGGAGACTATTTAACCAAGATGCATCTTGAATGCTTTCTTTTTTTTTTTTTTTTTTACATATTTAGGGCTTCATTGTTACTGTTTTTTATCTTCATTTTTTAATTGTATAAAAATTATAAAAATTTTTGAAAAATATTTCCAAACTGATACATAAACATAAACAAATCTACTGTTCATCTTGTGATGACATTTAATTCCACTGTCAATGTGATAGAGTTATACATAATTCACTACAGAATGCTATTACATTAGCTACAACAATGGGTCATGATGCAATTTGTTTCAATTGTTGGGTAATTTAAATTTATATTTTGAAATAAATATAGAAGTCAATATTTTATATATATTATTTTCTAATGAATACAATTCTTTATAAATCTTTTTTCTGGTAATAATATTCTAGTTCAGTTAAAAATCATTAAATTATTCAATATTTATTTAGCATAATCAAAGAGATAATTCCATACATCAAGATGCTTACAATGTATTTAGAAAATAGTACGGATTGATGTATGCCTTGTAAAAGGCAAGTAGTTGCCTTTCAATTGTTTATGAATATTTTTGTCTGAAATATGTTTTTAATTTTAACAGTTAAATTGATCTACCTTTTTCTTTATGCTTGTGCATTTGGTATCTGCTTTAACAAATCTTTCACTACATTAATATAGTATATTAATATATTATATAATATAATATATATATTATATTATATAATATATAATATATATTATATATAATATATATTATATATAATTAATTAATATATAATTTTATATTATATATATTTTATATATATATTATATATATATATATTATATATAATATATTAACATATATAATATAATATATTATAATAGATATAATCTTCATATGTATCCTATAAAGATATACAACTATTATTTACCCATAATAATTAAAAATAAAAAATTTAAAAATTTAAAGTAATAAACTAATTAATTTTAAAAGATTACAAAGGTATAGTTTTCCATAATCACCAGAAATGTTGGGGAATCATGAAGGCTCTAAAATGTTCCCAGCATTTGCCTTGTATTCCATCTGTATGTTTTTGTTTTACATGATTTTGATGGCAGCAATTCTCATTGACCTTGGTAGCCAAACCCCATCACTCAATCCAAAATCATTTCTTATTAACACTTTTGGCTGTGCTATGAGGAAATAAAGCTGATTAGGTAGTGGTCACAAATTCCAATCCTTTTAGTGTCTCATGATAAAAGTATTCCACTCTTAGGTTCTTAAAACTCCAAAAAAAAGAAAAGAACCCAGACTGAAAGAGATGGGTGTCAGAAATATTGGGAGTAGGTAAAGCATTTTAAGAAAAAGAGCCACTTCTATTTTCCCCTTGTTTCTTGGAACTCAAAATATACGTTGACAATATCTTGGAACTCAAGCAATATATGTTGGTCATTGTTTCAGAGAATGTTTGCATCTCAACGTTCAAAATGTTCTCTCTGGGCTGCTGCTGTAACAAGCCTTACTAGATCATTACAGTTTTCTAAATGTTCAGTGGTTTCTGTGGTTGGAGGAATAAAAAAGCTGTGAGTTTCAATTTATTATCTTCAAATTTAATTGGAAAATTATTTTTTTGCTCAGAAGTAATACCACGTGGGAAACAATAATGATGAACAAAAGTATTCGGAAAGTCCAAGAATGGTAGAGCTGATGATGTAAGCATGTTTTCAGATAAAGAAAATGTAAATCAAGGCCAAATATCTATTCTAGTGGTAAATATTTGATGTTTCCATAATGAAAAGTTGTCCAATGTAACCAGCATTCAAGCAATTGGTTAGTTAATTACCCTGGAATATGGTATGACATTGAAGAACAGGATTAGCTGTTGCTGCTAGACAGTGGGACATCAGTAGAATTGTGGTTTGGTCAATTTTGCTTGCTGTTGAATCCATTCATAGCCTCAATTTTGGTTCATGATCTCACTGAGAAAGCACTGGTGTATTTTAGTAAGTAAATTCACTGACATACATAGGATAAATAATCTTTTTGTTGTTGTTGTTGATTTTGCAACAAAGTGTCGTTCTGTCGCCTGGTATGGGCTAGAGTGCTGTGGCCTCAGTCTAGCTCACAGCAACCTCAAACTCCTGGGCTCAAGCGATCCTCCTGCCTCAGCCTCCCTAGTAGCTGGGACTACAGGCATGCACCACCACAGCTGGCTAAGTTTTTCTCTTTTTAGTAGAGACAGGGTCTCACTCTTTTTCAGGCTGGTCTTGAACTCCTGAGCTCAAGTGATCCTCCTGCCTCAGCCTCTCAGAGTGCTAAGATTATAAGCATGATGCATAAATAATCTTGTCAACCTGATTATAAAGATTGATTTGAGATATGAGGAGTATATTCCTTTTAATAAGCATTTACATTTGTCACAAATATGCTCACACTCTGGACTTATTTCAACAATTACAAGAAGTATATCCTCATATATCTTCCCTAAATATTGACACCAACCATCCTTTCCACCTCCCAAATCTCTAACTGTGACAGAAACATTTTATCTACTTCCTGAACATAGGGAGACTACATTGGGTACTTTAGTGTGATTAGCTTTGTCCCAAGAAATGTGAGGGAAAAAGAATCATTCTTTATATACAGGTCTGGCCCATAAAATCTTTGATAACATCCATTCTCTCTCTCCCTCTCTCTATCTCTTTCTCTCTCTATCCCTCTCTCTCCCCTCCCCACACCCCTTTCCCCCAATGCCTAAAATCCTGAAATCCTTTGCACTAACTTCTGCAAAACAAAATGAAGTGCTTTGATCCCAGTGAGGTCAAGGTATTAGAGTAGGAAACTAGGAGACAGGACTGAGACCAGATGCAGGGACTTGAAGATCAGGTGTTAAAATAAACTCTTAAGCAGAAGCTAACTAGAGGGGCTGATAACCTCAGGCAAGAACCAGCTTTGACTGGCTTATCAGCTATCTCTGCCACCTTAGTGAACTTTGGCTAATTACAATATCATTTACATTGTGGTTTTAAAATTTCTCCGCTCTTGAAATCACCATGACATTTTGGGAACAACCATACAAAGTATGAAAATGGGAGAGTACCCAATTCTAGAAATTACTACCCAAATTATTTGTAAAAGCCAAACCCTTGGCCTTGACATAAGGGAAACCCGTTTGTATAGGAAAAAGGTTTCTTAGGCCAAACCAAGATGACTGCCAGTATGTTTTCCAGACCGGCCTTTGGTAAGGCATGAGTCAGCACACTTATGTAATTATGATGTAATCTCTTATATAAGAAGACCCACATGGTCACCCCTTGATTTGGCACATTGCCACTATTGTTCTAAGCCATGTATATTTATGAGTGCTCGCCATGTTACCGGGGCTGCTGGGGTAGCTTGTTGCCGCTGGGCTACCGCTGTGGGGCTTGCTGTGCTCGCCATGCTGCTGCAGTTGCTGTTGCTGCACCCTGACAATAAAGAGTATGTCTCATTTGCCTGCCACTGCTCACCTCTTCTTCCAATTCCCGGAACCTGCTGCTCTGGTACCCTCACTGGCCTGAACACTTGTGCCCCACAACACTTGAATATCACTCCCCTCAATTAGTAAGACTACAAAAGATCTAAAAACACTTCCTCCCAGTGCAGCTGCTCTCTTTCAAGCCTGCCCATTCTCCTCCCTGAGAATATACTTTTTCTTTTCATAAAAAGCTGTTGCTTGCTTGGCTTACATGGTGCATCCTGAAATTTTTTCCCCAAGGAACACTAAGAACTTGGAGAAACCTCCACTCAGAGGCCAGTAACAAAGGTAGCAGTAAAGACACTAGGTAAAAGAAGTGTTACTTGGATCAGAGCTACTTGGGACCACTGTCATCCATTTAGAAAGACTCACATTGGGCTACGCATAAGAAGAAATAAATATTTATTGTGTTGAATCTGGGATTTTGTAGGCTTTTTTGTCTTACAGATGTTAAACTGTTCTTACTAACAAAATGAACATTCAGCCAAACCATTAGCCACTGCCCATTGATGAATGTAGATTTTTTTCTGCAGATTATATGTTCTTCTAAGTAAATTAGACACCAAGACATTCAGTGAAGGTAGTGCTACAATGTCACAGCATAATGTGTAGGCTCCCAAATGTTTCTTCTTGAATCAACCAGCTATAGGCAATAACCCGTAAGTCTTCATAAGTGTGCATGTGGGGCAGGGGATGTACTTACTTATACGGTGGAACTGCCCAGGCCTCCTCACCTATTCCACCTGTATTTGATTATAAAGAGCACTAGTAATATCCAATTTCATAAATAGGTAAACAAAGTAGTCAGCATATCAGGGGCAGTTCATGTTGGACAGTCATTTGTTGTCCTTGGTATGTTACTCTCTACCAAGGCCATGCATCATGTCAAAGCTTTTTCTTAAATATAATACATTAACTTGCCTAAAACGACTGGATTCTCTGCTGTAGTTGTCTTATCAGAACTTGCCTCAGGCTCTATCAGTCTTCTAATTAGCTACAGATCCTTCAAGCACCACTGATTGTCTGGGTAATAAACCTGAGCTGCAGCCAAGATCAGCTGTAGAGACATTTCTTCTAGGCATCACTGAGAGTTGACTGACTCTGAGTCACCCATGCAGCATGTTAGAATGATTTATATAAATATCATCTATAGGCATGAGTATTGGAAGGCCTGTATATGTGGGGGCCAGCTATACAGGTAACTTTTTCCTCTTGAGTGAGTTTGACTTGATCCTTGTAACTTTTTCCTCTTGACTTTGACTTGATCCTTGTCTCTCAGTGGTTTGTTGGAATTTGAATTTGATTAGAAATCTACAGATGAGAGATAGTATTATGATACATTAATTGAATAAGAAGAGGGAAATTTTTAGGGCAGTGAAACTATTCTGAATGGAATGTAATGGTGGCTACATGACAGTATGGATTTGTCAAAGCTAGTAGAACAGTTTAAGAGATCTGTGCTGGGTTTATTGCACTTAACATAATATTCTCCAGTTTGGAAATATGAAAATTGAATGAAGACTGTGACAAAAGAATCTTACTGTTTTAACAAAAAATGAAATAATCTCACTGAAGGAGGTTTAGGGGTGGGGGCAGGGGGAGAGGTGACCTAAGTAAATTTGGAAATGAGTAAAGACTATAACACTAAAGGCAAAGGGAATTAGATATAAACACTGCATTCTAGTTGTTAAGTTCTTTCTCACAGTGTAAGAATTCACAATACTGAAATCATTATACATGGATACTGTAATTAAGCAATTCATAAATGGATGGCAGATGGTAGAAGCCAGGTTTCTTACTGTTACAGTGGGAGCTTATAGACAAGTGATGAAAAAAAGGATAGAATGATCTATGTGGCAATAAATTAAAGTCAGAGACAGTAGGAGTGTGCTTTCTAGTTGAGTCAACTCCACTTAACCAGCCCTCCCAAAAGTCCAACATAATATTTTTAATCATATCTTACAGGTATGATTTAGTTATATGATTCTCCTTAGCGTCAAGGAAAGCTTACATAGGTGTTTAGCTGTAAACTTTGCCATCCCCAAATAAATTTTGTGTTATCTTATTGAGGAAGAAAGCTGTAATTTTTATTGAGTGATACCAAACACTCTTTGCCAGAGAGTCTTACTTCAAATCATATAACAAATAAATTCTTAATTGCTTAATGATGTAATTATTAAAAAACACAAAGAACAAAAGTATAGATAAATATAGATCACTATTTTCCTAATTTAGGATTGATCAAATACCTTTTAATGTGTAAAAATAAGAGTGATGGTCAAAGGATACAAAATTTCAGTTAGGAAAATTAAAAAAATAAGGAATTAATATACAACAAATATTGATAAATGTGATTACATAAAATTTCAAGCTTATTTTTGCCAAAAATGTTTAAAATTGACAATAAACACAAGTTAGAAAATATTTGCAATATATATTAAAGAAAGAGGCCTGTTATACTCAATACGTTAAAAGCCTTTAAGAATCACTAAGTCATTATATCAAAAAGACACCTGCGCCCAAATGTTTATTGCAGCACAATTCACAAATCCTAAGATATGGAATCAAGTTAAGTGTCCATCAACTGATGAGTGGATAAAGAAAATGTGGGGTGTGTGTATGTGTGTATACACATACACGCACACATACCATGCAGTACTACTCAGCCATAAAAAGGAATGAATTAATATCTTTTGTAGCAACTTGGATGGAACTGGAGACCATTATCCTAAGTGAAGTATCTCAGGAATGGAAAAACAAACACCACATGTTCTCAATCATGAGTGGGAGATAAACAAGGGGGGTATATATGGTCATAAAGTGGTGTAAATGACATTAAAAGCTAAGAAGGGAGGAGTACAGGAGGCGGATGAGGGATAAAAATCTACCTATCGGGTACAATGTACAGTATTCTGGTGACAAGTACACTAAAAGCCCTGACTTCAGCGTTATACAATTCATCCATGTAACAAAAAATACTTGTACCACCTAAATCTGTTGAAATAAAAAATAAATAAATAAAGTCCAGTTTTCCAGTTTTCCAGTCTGGGGCCTAAGACCCAGCCAATATTTAGATTTAATTTTTTTTTTCCTGGGCATTTTGCTAAGTTCATGCCTTCAGGAAACCTTGAGACATAGAAAGCCGTTTAATAGCAAGATCCAGGTGTCCTTGGTTGCCATAATTATAAGTTCCATGTCTTACACTGACATAGTTTAAACAGGGCAACTAATATATCTGCTGGAGTTAAAAATTTAAAAAAACCTCTAGGGCAATGATTCTCAATCCAGATGACAAACATCTTCAGGAGAAATTTGTTCAAACTCTTCTCAAATCTGAAGATTTTCATATGCATTTCTTCACAACATTTCTTCCTTCCCTATCAATGTTTTTATTAACTGAGTTCAACACTTTTTTGGTAGAAATGTGTTGTTTTGATGTAGGAAAATAGTTAAAACTCATCTTTTAGTGTTTATGGTTCTTCCACAGTCAGACCTGGTGGGATATTTATTAATTTAACAAACATATATTTAGCACTGCAGTACTATTTCCCTAACACTGCTCTAATGGCTTTAAATTATTACTTCATTTAATCTTATAATAATAATATTTCATTTAATCTTATAATAATAATAAATGCTATTTTCTCATTAAGAAAGGCATAAGGGGTTAAGGAGTTTACCTAAGATCACAAAGTTCGTGAATGGCTGAGGTGATGTGTATTTGAACTCAGTCTGAATCCCTGTGTTCATGCAATTACCACAAAACTTTGTTTGCAATATATTGAATGCACTAAGAAGTTTCTGCTATTAACAGTAGAACAACACAGCATTGTTTAGACCCTCAAACAGCAGCACAATAGCCAATAGCAACATGTGGCTACATAAAATTAAATTTTTATTAATTAAAATAATACAAAACTAAAAATTCCTTCCTTCATCACACTAGCCACATTTCAAATGTTCAAGAAGCTATGTGTCACCCATAGTTACTGTATTGGAGAGCACAGATAAGGAATATTTTTATCATCACAGTTCTATTGCACAATGCTGAGTACCTCACAACTTAGTTTATAAGCATTTGCTGTGGAGAAGGTCCAGGTCAAAGGCAATCTTCCTGCAGTAAAAGAAGTCTACTTGATTGGTGCTTCTTAAACTTAGTGTGTATGTAAATCCCTTGGAAACCTTGTTTAAATTCAGATTTAAATTTGAAATTTAAATTCTGATTCACTATGTCTGGAGTGGGGCCTGAGATTCTGCATTTCTAAAAAAAGCTCCAAGGTGTAGCTAATGCTGCTGGTCTCCGGAAAACACTTGGAGTCGTAGATAATGTTCAGAATCTGGTGATGGCTCGTAATGGGTTCCTTTTTTAGGTTTAAGGATCATGTTCCTCAGTGACCTCACATTGCAGGAATATCATTGCTTCTGGATGTTAGAGCTAACTTTGAGGAATAAAAGTATTTTCAGCATCACCTCTGGTCACCATAAGTCCAGAAACAATGTTAGTCACATCTAGGGCCAAGGCAGTATGCCCTAAAACTAGGCAAAGATGGATTGCTCCATCCTGGCAGCCCTGGCAGTGTGCACTGAGAGGAGTCATAGTTTCTGCTTTACTAGCTTAAGTTTCTTTTCTTCTTAGAGTTAGAAACTAACAACTATAAATCAGTGCTGCCACAGTAGGAAAAAGGAAAACGACAGAAAGGGATTTTGGTTTTCCACCTTTACAGAAGTGTAACCAGAGCCCAGTGAATTTATAATCTGATAAATGGTGAGTTTTTCTGAGGAACTTGGAAAGGTGGCATGTTGTGCATTCTGATTTGGGGTCAAAGACCCAGTTGTTGCTTTTCTCATTATTTCCTCGCAGACTATTTCCTCTGTCTTAGTTTGGGCTGCTGTATGAAGTACCATAGACTGGGTGGCTTATAAACAACAAAATTTTTATTATTATTATTTCTCACAGTTGTGAAGGCTGGAAATATGAGGTCAGGATGCCAGCATGGTTAGGTTCTGGTGAGGGCCTTCTTCTGGGTTGCAGAGGGCTGACTTCTCGGTGTATCTTCAAGTGACAGGAAGAGAGCTAAGGCACTAATCTCTTTTAAAAGGGCACTAATCCCATTCATGAGAACTCTACCCTCATGACCTAATCACCTCCCAAGTTCCCCACCTCCTAACACCATCACATGGGGGGTTAGAATTTCAACATACAAATTTTGAGGGAGGGCACATTCAGTCCATAGCACCCTCACAGGCCTTAAGAAGAAAGATTGCTCATCAGGTGTCAGATTCAGATATTCTCATGTCCCCTGGCTAAAAACTTTGCTAATGTTTGTCATTATCTCTGACAATTATTAGTTAGAAATATAAGTTTTATTGTGTGCATGTGGATACACACACACGTATCTGTACAAAATATTAGTAGAATTGTATTGTAGAAAACATTTTTTCAAACAAAAGCATCCTCTGACAATATGTGCTAATTATAGAGATGCAATGTGCACATTTTAACAGATATATGTAGCAAAAATTGTGATAGCCTAACTTTGAGATTTGAGCAGGTTTGTGAGAAGTCTGAGGTATGAAAAAGGGTATAAAAGCAGTCTCTGAAACCTCCTTCTCATTCACACAGTAAAATTAGGTAGTAATTTGCATATTTTAATGAGCTAGAACAGTGTTAAGTTTCTTAGTATGATTACCTTAAGCAGATGAATATTACATTCCAATTACACATTCTCCTCATAGAAGGAATTTTGATCTTGCAGGTAGAAATAATTATGGTGAGATGACATTTTTTGAAAAATCAGAGCTATCCAATGATTTCTGGTATCAATATCTACTGCTTAGGGCTTAATGCATACTTTTCAGTATGGCCACATCTCTTAGTGGCTTTAACAACAAACTTTATTTTTCTCTTGTAGTTCTGTTTACCAGATGTTGTTAAGCTGGACTTGAATGGCTTCAGCTGATATCGGCTGAGAGCAGCCGGACTTCACTCCAGGCCAAAGGCACTGGTACTCACCATCAAACTGGCACTAACTGATGAACACTTACATCACACAGGGCAATAACATTCATCTGAAGGCGGGCGGGCGGGAGGGGGGTGGAAGGGATGGGAAAAACTCTCACTGAATGGATGCGGGGAGCACAGTTTGGGAGATGACCACGATTGTGGCTCTGACACAGGCAGAACAGGGGCAATGTGTATGGCCAAAGTGTTGTACCCCCATGATATTCTGAAATTAAAAAAATAAATTAAAAAAAAAAATTCCTTTCCGGCTGCATGCTGGGCCCAGCAGGAGTTGGGCATGCTCTTCTCACGGTGGAAGATGAGCTTGTAAGAGCTCAAACCAACCCACACAAGCACAACTATAGCTTCTGTTCACACAGGAGTCACAGAAAGTAAATCACACAGCTAAACACAGAGTCATTTCCGTGGGAAAGTACACTCTTCCCACGGAGGGTGGAGGAGCATGAATATTTGCTGAATATTGATATTAATACCTTCTACTATGTTTTTTCATTGCCACACCTTTAAAGGACTGAAGACTTACCCTCCCTTCTGCCAAACCTGAGGTATCGAGTGCCAAGAACTGTGAAGAATCTGATGTATTTAGCCTACTTGCAACTTAGCAAAGTAGCCTGCCATGGTTTCATAGAAGCTGGAAAAATATTCAAGACTCCTGGATCAGAGGCAAAGGACTTTCTTACAAGGCAACAAGCAGAATGATTTTCATGTTTTTATATGTTCAACAAGTGTTGCACACCTGGTGGGGTTATGTCACAGCTGAAGAACCTGGAGTTTAAGAAACCCCCGATTTTTTAAAGGAACTACTAGCAAACCTGCCCAAATTTTGCTTGAGAAGGAAACATTATTATCCGAGGCAGGAAACAAATCTACTGTCTGTTCTGAAGGGAGATACTGTATCTATCCTCCAAAGCTGTTTGCTATATAAATATTTTTGAAAAAATATTCCAGAACAAAAACTGATATAAGACACTGAGGACTAAAATAAAGGTCCTGAACCCCTCCAACAGACTAATGGACCGTTTTCTGGCTGAGATACTGAATTTAAAGCAAGATAGGAAGATAGTCACATCTCATTTAGTTTTACTTCTACCCTTTACTAACAATTACCAGATTTTATCAAAGGACAATTTGAGAAAAACAAAAGGCCAGAAGACCCTTTGCTTAATTTACCTCACCACCAGATGCCCTCCTCCTTGTTTTGTTGTTCTGAAATATCAGCTGCCCTAGACCTCAAAGCTCATTTTTTTAATGGATGACTGCTGGCTGTGGACTGGTTTTGGCTGGTTTTCTGGGGATGTGCAGTTCATAGACTTGTGCCCTGAATTTCACTTTTTACATGTAAGGCCTAATTATAATGCATTTAAATGTTAAATTTCCATTCCAAAGTGAACATGGGTTGTATGTTCTCACATGTTACATGTATGTAACTGTAATGCACATGCATGAGGACTTCATCTATGAATATTCATATTTGTCTCCTATATCCTATTAAATATGTATGCACTACCTCCCTATCTAGCAAATATACCTGCCTCTACTTCCTCCCCTTTGAAGTGTGGCTTTACAGCTCCGACCAGAGGCTCACTTCCTACCTGCATGACGTAAAACCCTTAGAAATAAAGTTCTAAAATTTTGCTAACTTTATGACTCTTTTCCAGTCGACATGCATATACAATGCAGAGAATTTTCTCTCAACAATGAAGAAATTGAAAGGATTCTTATATCCATGGCTTATATACATGTCAATGTGGTGTCAATTTATTATCATAGTAATAACATATAACATTGATGGTGAATTAGTTAATGCCAGTCATGACTCAAAGCATTTTTCATTGTTAGTGGTCATAATAATCCTATCAGTAACAAATTTGAGCCACAAAACTGTTAAGCAAATTCTCCAAATTAGCACAGTTTGAAAGTGATGGGAAGGGAACGTGAACTCAGGCTGTCTGGCTCCAGGGTCCTAGTCATCAGGAATTGTTTTCAATCTCATCGCTTCTGACACCAAATATATGGGTGCTTTTGCTCACATCAACCAATTCTCCAACTCTTTGGATACCAACTGGATGTCCTACAATTCAATTCAATTCTGACATTAAGTACCAGGAGTTAATTATGGCCTCCGCCTCAGACATCAATCTCAAGTCCCAGGCCTCCCGTACTTCTGATCAACTGGCTATAAATTAAGGGTGCCCACAACTCTCTCCTGGAGCTCAATAATTTTCTAGAATGGGTCACAGAACTCAAGAAGACACTCTACTTAGTATTCCTGGTTTATTATAAAGGATACAACTCAGAAACAGCCAAATGGAAGAGATGTGGAGGGCAAGGGGTGAGTGTGGAGTTTACATGCTCTGTTGGGGCATGCCACCTCCCAGCACCTTGCTGTGTTCACAGAAGCTCTCTGAACCATGTCCTTTAGAGGTTTTATGAAAGTTTCATTATGTAGGCATGATTGTTTAAATCATTGGCCATTGGTGGTGAACTCAATCTCCATGCCTTCTCCCCTTCCTGGAGATCAGAGGGTGGGAAAAAAAGTTCCAATCCTCTAACCATATCTTGTTCGTTCAGTGAGTGGTGATCAGTCCCCATCCTGAAGCTATCACTGGTCCAAAAGTGCTCCTATCACTCAGAAAATTTCAGTGATTTTTAGAAGCTCTGTGTCTGGAACAGGGGACAAAGACCAAATATGTCTTTCTTATTATCAAAGTCATTATGCTTCAAGGCAAGGTTACTTATGTTTGTCTTCTCCAGAATAATTTCTGGAGAAGACATTCATATGACCAGCAATTGCTCCCTTAAAATCATGCTAACCATTTTTAGATTTTTTTTCTTAAAAGAAGCTTCTGTGAATAATTATAAATATGTGACAATTCAGCAATTAACATGCTATATAAAAATTATTTTTCACATGCTCTCATTGGGAAGACAATCTTTGCTGTATTTACAATACAAAATGATTACATATTTCCAAACAAATGAGGAAATTATTGGTTATTTTTCCTTGCCATATGGATAATTTTGGCACTGTGTATTCACATATGTTTAAGTCCCTACTTTTCCCCATATTATCAGATAATTTTTGTGAGGCCAAAGATTTAAAAATACCAAGAAGCATTAAGAAATTAAAATCAGAACAATGTTATTGTCATCACTGTTACAACTACTCTATACATACCATTATGCACTAACATACAAGTCAGGGAAATAGCCTTGTGCACAGAAAGTTCATGCTCTAAATAATACAGTATAGAATTAATCAGTCAGCAGATTTACTATGAGAAGAATAAAACTTCAAGAAGTTATATGCTACTTACATTCTAAATCTACTTCTTAATTTAAAGCAACTGAACTTTCCTTCTAGTCATACATAAGAAGAAGAAATAAATTTATTTCTATATAATAAAAACATGAAAATACCTATATCTTCTTGTATAGGAAAAGAAGTGTTCACAAAACAAAAAACGTGTTGCATTGTTTGAACTTATACTTAATAAACTATCAGGAATTTTCCTTTTAAAAATTGTTCTGTAACAGAGGAAGGAAATTGTGCATGTTAATCATCAAGGTAAATGTAACTTTCACAGTATTTGAATAAAACATCGTTAATAAAACTTAGTAAGTTTCTAGGTGAAATATTGACAGTAAATATTTAAAATCACTATTAATCTTCACACCAAAAGTTGTGTTATAACTTATGCAATCATCTGAAGAATGTTTATAAATCAATTTAAAAGATATATACAGAAGAAAAAGCAAAATATAAAATAAAATAAAATACTTATTTAGAAATGTATTTTTTAAATATTGGTAAGTATCTACTCTTAAAAATATAGGGAAGATATATTTATTTAAAATATATATTCACCGATTTTAATTGATACATACACTATAAAAAAACACAGCTTAAACCTTTAGCTGATCAATTCTTACAATTGTATACACTCGTATATCTATCAACTGAAACAAAAGAGAGATATTTATTATTCCACAAAGTTCCCTCACAGCCTTGCTAGTTAACTTCTTCCTTCCTCACAGTAGCAACCACATGTTGATTTCAATTACTATAGATTACTTTTGCCTGTCTTAGTATTCATATAAATGGAATCATACGGTATACAATCATTTCTAATTCAATTCTTTTGCTCAACATAAACTTTTTGAGATTAAATCTTTTTATTTGGGGTATTAGGAGTGCATTACTTTTTATTGTTAGATAAAAATTATTTTATGAACCTACTGAAATGTACTTATACATTATTCCTTTGATGGACATATGCACTGTTTTCCAGTTTTAGGCTAACTCAGGTTGCTTTGAACATTGACGTACAAATCTGGTGTAGGCATATGTTTTCTTTTCTATTGAGTAAATAATTAGAAGTAGGATCATTGAGTAAAAAGGTAGATGTATGTTGAACTTTATTAGAAACTATGAAATCGTTTTTCAAAGTATTTGTGCCATTTTTTGCTCCCATCAGCAATATTTGAGTGTTTCAATTGCTCCATGTTCTCATCAGTATTTAGTCAGTGCTTTTTGTTTGTTTGTTTTAGTTATTCTGTTGGGTATATAGTAATGTCTAAATGTACTTTAAATCGGGTTCTTTGATGGATAATGATATTGGGAAACTTGCTCATACTTTTTGGACATTATACATCTCTTAATAAAGTAGTCATTCAAATATTTTACTCACTTATTGAGTTATTTGTCGATTAGACTTTTTAATATATTCTAAAAGCAAATCTTCTTTGATAGGCATATATTGCAAATAATTTCTTCTAGCTTATTTTGCCTATTTATTTTTTTAAATTGTGTTATTTGGTGAGCTTAGGTTTTTGATTTTTAGAAAGCACAGTTTACATTTTTCTTTTCTTTTATGGTTATTCATTCTTGGGTCAAATCAAAAAATATTTTTCAACCCTAATTGCATAAAGTAATTTTCTGATTTTTTTTCTAGAAACTTTGAGTCTCTTTCACTTACATTTAAATTTATGGTCAATTACTAATTAATTTTGTATATAGCGTCAGGTAGGTAGGGGGTCTTTTATTTTTCATACATTTATCTAATTATTCCAAAACCATTTGTTGAAATGACATGTCTTTACCCACTTAATTGACTTCATGTCTTTGAAGAGAATCAATTGAACACATATATATGTCCCTGGAATACCAGTTTTGTTTCCTTACATTATTTGTATATTATTATGTCAATACCATTCTGTCTTGATTCAAACAATATGTTTTGAAATAAGGTAAGGTAAGCATTTCAACTTAGCTCTTTTTTTCTCAAAAAGAATTTTGGATTATTCTAGATCCTTTGCTTTTTCATACAAATTTTAGTATATTTTTGTCAATTTATATTTTTTAAAATCACCTGGATTAAGATTGTAATTGTATTGAATATATAGTTCAGTTTGGAGGAAATTAGCAGCTTAACAATATCATTTCTTTTAATATCTATTTATATATTTTGGTATATCTATTTACTTATTTTACACATCTCTCAGTTATGTGTTGTAATTTTCCATAAAGTAATTTTGCACAATTTGGTTTATACTTTTTCCTAGGTACTAGATGTTGTCTTTGTAATATTGTAAATCATATAAATTAAAAATTTTGTATTTTCTAATTGTTAATTGATGCTATATAGAAATACAAATTTATTTTCTATTTCAAAACTATGTATCTTCCTACTTTGTTAAATTGGTATATAGTTCTAATAGCATTAGGTAGAATCAATAGGATTTCTTTTCCTGTAGAATCATATCATCTGTGAATAAAGGAAGCTAAATCTGCCTTTTTAAAATACCCTCATTATAATTTAATAACATAACATTCACTCATTTAAAGCATCTAATTCAAAGGCTTTTTATAATATTATTATAGTTGTGCAACATCACCATAATCTAACACAAATCTCTTTAAAACTTTATGCCTTTCATATCTTTGTATTACTGTATTACATTAAAATTTATAGTAAAATATTTAATAGAAGTGATAAGAATAGACATCCTTGATTTGTTTCTGATCACATGGAGAAAGAGTTTAATCCTTTAATATTAAGTATAGTGTGTGCTGTAGCTTTTATTTTTAATGTTTTTATCAGTTTTTTATGAGTTATTTGAAACTTTTTATTTCAATAATCTTAAACCTTATTGGTAAGAACCATAGTCTTCAAAAATCATTTACCAAATTTAAAAAGAAAACGTTTTGCCCTTGTCTTTTTTTAAGATGGAACTATAATTTTATCATTGACTATAAAAACACAAAAACAACAAATACATAAAATTATAAACTGAAATTCATTTCCCAATATATCAATATATATATTTATACTAATATATACATATACATTTATTTAAATAATGTTACACACTTGATACAAAAATAATATTGCAGATATTATTTTGATGGCTAATAATGAAAAAATAAGTGTTTCTTGTCTTCCATACCACCTACTTTGTAAATTAAAAAAAAATTTAAATGCAGCAGGATTTTATTTAAACTATATGTTTATATCACTATTCCTTGGTTCATTGCTTTTAGGCATTTTGTATTAATTCCCTGATATCTCAGGGTTTATCACAAATCATTTCTTTCTTTCATCTTCACATCATTGATATATTATGACTTTTAATTATTTCATATGTTTTATCTGTAATTTCAAAATTTTAAAGATTCATTTATTTTTTCATTTCTTGAAAGTATATCTGGTTCCTTCATTTAAAGTGCAAGGTTATCATTTATCTTTTGTTTCATTTGATGCCTCTCTTCTCAACTGCAAAGTCAGTTATTTGTACTTCTACTTTAACATTGTCAAGTTTGCTATAATTTATATTCAGTTATAAATTAGTTAGAGTTAATATTGTTTGTCTATGGGTGGCTATTAAGTCTTCAAAATACACCAAAAACTGTTTTATTAATGTTACAACTTTATAAATATTACTCACTGCACAAACAAGTAGTGTGCTACAATTTCATTTTTTTCTGATACAGCATTCTGTGTTTCCCGGAATTTAAAATTCCCATTTTTCTTTTTTATAAATTAGAATTGACAGCTTTATTTTCTTAAGTCAGCTCATATTTTCAACTATGATATGAAAATCTCTGGACACCCCTTTATTCCTTGATCCCTGTGTCATGATACCCTAAATACCATTTCTATCTGAAGCAATTATTCTTTGTGACTACTATACATCTTTTATGGAATTTTTTTTCCCATATTTTGTGCCTCCTTTCTTGCTTTACACTTACATTTTGCAAAAGAACATTTTTGTGATGGTATATTTTATGTGTCGACTGGGACACAGGGTGTCAGATATCTGGTTAAACATTATTTCTGAGTAATCTGGGAGGGTGTTTCTAAAAAAGATTAGCATTTGAATCAGTAGACTGAGTAAAGCGTATTACCCTCCCCAATGTGGGTTGGTATCATCCGATCCACTGAGGTCCTGAAGAGAATCAAAACGCAGAGGAAGTGAGAATTCCTTCTCTCTGCCTGCCTGACTGCTTAAAGTGGAACATCAGTCTACTGTCCTTGGACTGGAAATTACACCACTGATGTTCCTGGTTCTCAGACCTTCAGACACAGACTGGAACCACCACCAGCTTTCCTGGGTCTCCATCTTGATGGTAGGTTGTGGAGCCTCTCAGCCTCCATAATCATGTGAGATGTGAGCCAATTCCTTACAATCAATTTTAGACAGATAGATAGATTGTGTGTGTGTGTGTGTGTGTGTCCTGTTGGGTCTGTTTATCTTAAGAACCCTGATGAATGCAATCCTTAAGAAATTTCCTAATAAAGAGTGTGTGGGAATGAAATTTCTGAGACCCAGCACATCTGAAAATGTATTTTTCCTTACACTTGATTAATAGCTTAGTTAGGTATATTATCTTAAATCTAAATTAACTTCCTTTAGCCTATTGAATATTGACTCATTGTAGGCAAAGTTTGTGAAGGTCATTCCTTTACAGATGATCTTTTTTCACTTTCTGAAACATTTGGTATGTTTATCATTGATGTTCTAAAAAGTTATGTGTCAATATATGGGTATTATTTAATTCATTGGGCTAGGTATTTACTGAGTTCATTATAGTCTAATATTCTCATACTTCCACTCTAGGAATTGTCTTTACTGCTTTTGAAAATATCATGGCCTCCATATCTCTATTTATTTCTACCTAGAAATTCTACAAGTCATTGGATTTCTTAGATTGTATCTTCATGTTTCCTATTTTGAGTTGTATGTGTTTATTTCTTTTCCTTTCCTCCTTTTGGAGATATTTCAACAACATCAACAATATATTTTAACAGAGTTTTACTTTCCAAGAAGATATGTTTATAGTTTTATTCTTATTTGTTTCTAAAATATTCTTTATTCATTTACAGGTACTAGGATTTCATTAATATCTCCAGGAATATTTTAAGGATTTTTAGTTTATTTTTTAGTTTCTCTGGAGATTTCGTTTATTTTAAATTATATGCTTTATATTCCAAGCTTTCCTCAAATGCCTTGTAATTCTGCTCACAACCAAGAATGAGTCAGTAAAGATGGCTGCAAGTGTGTTTTTGCAGGGCAAGGCCAGACTTCTTCACTTTTGGGCAATTGGTCAAAAATGGTCATGTGTTGGAAACTCTGAGGTGTCAAAATGCTAAGGGTTTTGTAAGAAAGTATTATTTTTACCTAACTTTCAAGTGTTCTTCCAAGCTATCAGGGATATGGGTACCTGATATTTTTTGTTTGACTTCCACTTCACTCACTAATCTTGGTTTCTCTTCTCAATTCTATACTTCATATTACCTGTTCATGTGTCAAAGGTCTGAGCTTCTTCAGTGAGGCAGATACACAGTTGACTCCTCCTGACATGTAACAACCTTTTTTTACCCTCAGCTACACTCCTCAGCCCTACTTCTAGCTTAGGACCCTTTTGAACAGTAGTCTGTACTGATGGTTTCACTGTCCTTCTTTCCATTCTCTGAGCTTTGTCTATTTATACTATTTCCTTATTATCTTTTGTGAAGTTATGAAAGGAAATATCTTGCCATTATGGACATGAAGTTAATTATTGCTTTTTAAATGGAAGTATTGCCTTTTATAAGAGAAAAAAATAGTAATAAAGACAGAAATAAATAATTTTATGACTATATTGTCCACAGTCTACTATTTACAGTTTCATTCAAAAACGTTAATATTAATGTCTATATTCATAGCTGTTACTAAGGTTTTAAATTATTCACATATCATCCACTTCTGTGGATTATATATGTTTAAACATTTAATGTCATGAGTGCTGCTGCTTTCAGCATATCTTATTGGTCAAAAAATATACTTACATTAAAAAGGCAGAAAGTGCCTGGGAAAAAATCCATCTGGTCTGGTCACTCTATTTTCTGAAAATTTCTAAGTAACAATAGCTTTTAAATTACTGAATTTTTTTTCATGTTAGACATGCTTAGTATTTTGCACTCATCATCTCACATTGTTTTTTGTAGAACTGAAATTAGGAAGTGTTATTTTCATTTAAATATGCAAAAACTGAGATCATAAAACATATTCTAGATTATAAAGCAGATAAAAAAGTCAAAGCAAAATTGGAATACAAGATATCACTTTCTGTAACTGCTATCTCTACTAGAATACCATCACATTATGTTAAAATATATTAAATTCAAATAACTTTTAAATAAATTTATAATTAGTTTTCTGTAAAGTTGTATATAAATGCCATATGCACTGATTAAAATACAGAATTCTAAACTACTATGCAATAAAATGTATTTTTAAATGATAAATAGGCAAAATATAATGCATATTTAGTTTTTTATCTTCTAGTTGAAAGGACACTTTCATATTTAATTATTAATATATTGATTATGAATCTCAGTTGTCAGTCTATCATCTATCCATTTTCAAACACATAACAGTGAACAACACATTTATATGAACAAAATATAAAACAATCAAAATATTTTATTTAAAAATAAGACAACTATGAAAACATCAAACATGGACTAAACCATGAATATAAAGAGAAAAAGATAACGTGGGATTAAAATAAAGTCATAAAAACAATATGATTGCATTCATAAACATACGTGTTAAAAGCATCAGTTCTTGTTCATTAATACAAATAATAATAATAAGCTTTGAAAATATATAATTCAAAGCTCTAGCTTGTGTTAAAGACATTCATAATAAATCCACTTGTTCATGGAATTGTAAATATTTGTATAGAAAAATAAATAAATATATGTATAGAAAAATAAAGCAATGGGGCAGTGTAGGAACTTGACGCAGAACACAGTGGGCATTTTTGATTACGTAGCTCCTAAAGGATTGCTTTAGAGAAGGAACTTTTCTGCAAGTGATATGTCATTTAGTGAAAGGATAGCTCCCACTGAAAAATGCTCGTTCTTTCTGTATTCATTATATCCTGAGATTGTTGAATTTTTCAGAGCTTATTTTTCCAATTTCCATTCAAACTATGTTCTTTTTTGTTATGCAGCCACATTAGCAGGTCCAGCTTCACACTCTTCATGCTGGCAGGGAGGTTGAAAATACTGTTGCTAAGCAACTAGATACTGCACATTGGAACTCCATTTTTTTCTGATGAAAGTGACAGGAGAAAGATAGCGACATCAATAGCTTTCTGATTTTTTTTTAACTTAACAGTTGTAGTGAAAAGAGAAGATGATTGGGACAAAGAAAGAAAAAATCAGAAGGGCTGAAAAAGAGAAGGTCCGGACATAAAGAAAACAACTGTGAAAGGGATCCTAAGAGAAGATTTGATTCATAGAAATGGATGGAAAGATATTAGAAACTAATCCAAAAGAGAAATCATAACTGTGTACGTAGAAACTTTTTATTTTGGTAAATTTTGTGTTCTACTAAGGAAGAAAACCAAAAACGAAATACAAAGTCTTGATCCTGAAATTGAATGTATTAGTGCATTGAAACTTCCCTAACCTTCCCAGATTCCATCTTTTTTCTCTTGTATTGCCCTTCCGGGTATAATTTCTATCTCAGAATCAGAGAACATATCTGAAGTGAACATTTTTGGCCTTTGAAATTTACCAGATGATACCAATCAGATCCTGAAGGAATGATAAAAAGGTAACAGGGATAGATAGCTTTGAATCTCTCCAAAGAATTGACAACTTGCACTCTTATTCAGCTTAATGAAGAGAGACCACCTAAGTGATAATGGCTTAGAAAGAAAGAAAAGAAAAGGCTTTTAAGCGAAATTGGACATGTGCTGAACTGCAGAAAATGCAGACATGATATTGATAATAGATAGATGGCTCTCCTTTCATTTCAACCTGAATGATTACAGTATCAAGCCAAAGTTGTTAAAAAAAAAACAAAACACAAAGTTGTAAATACCAGTAACCGTGAAATAGTAAGAGAATACAAAGCTACAAATGTACTCATTTGAGATATTTCAGATAGATATTTTTGATTCCTGGTTTGAAATATTTCTATGTGTTATCTAACTTGTTGAGATTCAGTTTACTCCTCTGTAAAACGGCAATGATACCTAAATTTTAGGGTTTGAGGTTTAAAATGAAATAACATATAAAACATCTATCACATCCCCTGATTTCTTTCAACAAGTACAGTGTATTTACTGTACATATCATATAAAATAAAATATCAATTATGAAATGTACCCTTTTTTTTCCTTCACCATCAGTATTATCGTACACTTTACCTCTGCTAATTGAGGTAAGTAGCTAAGGAATACCATTGATTAGTACTCTAAGGTTGTAATTTTTAATTTAAAAAGTTTCTTCCTCCTCTTCTTTTGGTAAAAATGGAGAAGAAAGGAGGTAGAGCTAAAATTTTTATTTATGAAAAACTAAATTTCCCAACTCTTCTGTTTTTAAATGTCTAGATTATGAAGGTGGTTTGAAGACTTTATCCATTCTAGTCAGTCCAGCCCTGTCCTGAAATGGTGTTTGGTCCATGGTTTTGATAAGGTTAAAGAATGTTAGAAACCTAAGGAAGAGAAATAGCAAACGACTGATTCCATTCTGATTATCTTTGTGCCCAGTTGTTCCTTGCCCTGGTATTGTGTGTTCCTGGGACTGCTCCAGCCACTCAAGAAAAGGTGGATGGAATTAGGGGAATCTGATTCTGGAAGCCAGATGCTTTGATTGGAAGCTTGGCACACTATTATAAATAGAGGGAAACTGCCAATTTCTTCAACTTAAGGATTAGAAATAGACAATGAGCAGGAAAATTATAGAAAAGGGGTTTGGTGCATACGGGCAAAATAAAAATAGAAGAGTGTGAAGCATTTAACTTTATTTCCAAAATTATTTACACTATATAATTTATTTGCTCAACACTTAGAAATATTAGCTGCTTTAAAATACATTTACTATAACTAAAGAAAGATATCTATGGTATAGATTCTGTATTCAGCAAGTCAATATTTTCTGCTTTCTGAAACTGCTTTGTTTCAGCTTGGATAATTTGTTGGTCCGCCTTACTCGCCAACCAAAAAATGCAAGAGCAATTTTGTTTTTATCCGTTGATTAAAACTGAGATCCTCAACTCCCAGGCCTCGAACTGGTATAGGTCCGCGGTTTGTTAGGGACCAGGCTGCAGAGCTCAGTACCTCGCCTTTCCCATCTCCTCGCCACCCCCCATCTGTGGAAAAAATTGTCTTCCATGAAACTTAGGAAGCGGGGTCGGTGGCACACAGCAGGAGGTGAGCTGCTGGCAAGCGATCCAAGCTTCATCTGTGTTTACAGCCGCTCCCCATCCCTCATCACTGGCATCCCCGCCTGAGTTCCTCACCTCCCCTCCCCAACCCACCCCTGTCTGTGGAAAAATTGCCTTCCATGAAACCAGTCCCTGGTTCCAAAAAGGCTGGGGACCACTGGATCAAAAGAGCTTTCATTTTGCTAAACAAAATCACTATTTTAAGTGTTTTAACTCATTTAATCCTACTATACCCCCTAGCAATAGTAACTATCATTATTGTCCATTCATAGATACTTTTTCAGTAAGTTAACTCCTTCAAAGTCACATTGAGAAGGAACAAGCGCCAGCTCATGCACTTCATCTCCCTACCTACTGCCCAAACATGCTTTTCCCTATGCTAAGTATCAAGTCAAAGGGTTGCCAAAAGTCATTTTGTGACTTTCACACAATGTTTTTTGAATCCCCAATGATTTTTGTGTTTGACTTCTATACATTTTGACATCATAATACATTCAATGGGTTGTGTTGTTTACCAATATCATAGAGTTATTTTCTTTTAAAGTAGCTTTGCTCTATTCTGTTAATTAAGGTTCATATAAGGTCAGTGAATGATAAGGCAGTAAGTGCCACTGCCTGTCTCCATCCACTTGAAACATTTGAAACATAGTATGCATTCTACTTTATTCCTGTTTCCTTCAGATACATAGAATCGTATTAAGATGGATGTGAATTAGAATGAGTCCCTAATTTTGATGAACTCCCCAATTTGTAAGAGGCAATAAACTTGAAAGTATTGAGTGAAAGAGAATGATATCATTCTATCATCATTAAGTGTATGGAAAACTAAGAACACAAACAAAGGGAGGGTCAGCTCCAAATCTGGGAGGATAGTGGAAAAGGATGAGGGAGGTCTTTATGGAAGAAGCCAAAAGTGAATTGAAATTTTACAGCCAAAATTATTTTCATACACACTTGCTTCCCTTCTCTCTCTCCTGTTTTCTTTTCCTCTCTCCCTTCTTTCTTTTCCTCCCTTTTCCTTCCTTTATACCCAGTTGTACTTTGAGATGTTGGTACATTACACTGTGCCAGACACACCCTTAGATGATGCCAAGTTATAAATTTATGTAATCCCCTCTCTGAGTAGAGGTGGAACCTGTGATTTTTCTTTCTAGCCAATAGAATATGGTAAAGGCAAAGGGATTTTAAGGTCCCAAATCAGATAATTTTGAGATTTTTGTTTAAAAAAGGAAAATTGTCCTGGGTGGGCCTGCCTTAATCAGGCAAAAAATCCTTAAGATGGACTGAGGCCCTACCTGAGGCCAGAGACTCTCACCTGCTGGGTTTGATAAAGCAAGCCACCATGTGTTCTACAGACAACCTGAGGAAGCCTGGAAGAGGTGCTCTTCCCAGTTGAACCTCTAATGACAATACAGCCCAGCTGACACCCTGGTTACAGCCTAATGAAGACCCAGTTAAGCTGTGCCTAGATTTGTGACCCACAGAAACTGTAAGGTAAATTGGTGTTGTTTTAAGTTGCTACATTCAGGATAATGTATTACATAGTTACATTATTAAATACACTTTTTAAATCTCTGCAATGTACTTTAACTCTCAAACCAAACATTTTCAAACTCTCTTCCTCTCTCTCTCCCTACCTCCTGACCTACCCTCCCACCTTCATACACAGACAAAGTGAAAACATACAGATGTCTTAATTCACATAGGAAACTACATAAATGAGCACTCACTTAAAAAAATCAAACAAAGACTATTTATTTATATTCTTAAACTTCAAATTAATATCATATATTACATTGTGACTTAAAATCTAATTTATATTTCAGCACTATTGATCTATATCCTATTTTATACACAGGGAAGAGTTAAAGTGTTAAAATCAAAATTCTCATGGGTCTTAAAAATTGAATCATTTTGAACCTAGCACATACCCCACCCAAACAAGAAAATGCACTTTATCACAATCAGACCTGTAATCACTTACTAAATAAAAAAAAAAAAAAAAAATATATATATATATATATATATATATATATATATATTATTCTAATAAAAAAATCACCAGTAAAAAACCACCTGTCCCTTTAGGAAAGGCTGGAAGAAGTTTAACAATTTAAATATCTGTCAGTGTTGCAGGGTCCTTTTGTAAGGGGATATAGCCTCTTCTTCATTGAAGGAACTCTGGGTCCATGAACTGACTCAACTCTGAGACTTGATTGGGCCTGTGACTCTCTTTTCTGGTGATTCAAGTCAAAATTATGTTCATCAGGCCTAGAGGTTTTCTGCTTAAACCGATCAAGTTGGACTTTGATAGGTTGCCCAACTATTTCAATTCTAGGGACACCATTATCAACTAACAAAAGCCAAAGTTATCTTGAGAGTCAGATTATTCTAAACATTGCTTTGCTTTGTGGAAATAAAAGAAAACCAAACAAATGCAAAAAGCAAAGTCTATTTATTCAGAGCTTTCTATAGCAAGAGAGACACCCACCATCATTTGTATTCTGGCAGAGACTCAAATGCAGGCGAAGTGGGAAAGCTTTATAGTAGAAAAAAGGAAGGTTTCAGATATGCCGTCATTGGAGGCTGTTGGTGTGGGGAAGCCGTAGGCAGGCTAGCTAGAAGTGGGACAACCTATGGGATTGGTTAGGGGTGCTTATTTGGCTGTCTCTTTTTGGTCCTAAATTGGAAGCAGGGACAAAAATTAGGGAAGTTATCAGTTATTAATCATATCCTGAACATTTTGGGACCCATTGCTGCAAAATTCTTTGTTTAGCTTCCTGGATTATTAATAGAGATGACAATCTATCTGGCTTCCTGCAAGTCTGATTTATAGCAGATTGGCTACCTGGGCTGCTTATTATAGATTAGGGGTTGGTTTCCTGGGCAGGGCTATAGGTTGTGGGTCAGGGTTCTATTTGTATACATGATCTGGCCATTGTTCATTTGTATATTCAGTCTCTTAGCATCATTGTCCATTATGCTAATTAAGCCCACCTTTTCCTTGGTGATTAATTGTTGCCACTTGGCCCTGATACTCCAGAATTCCACCACCCTTAATGAATTTTGGGATCCCTGTATAACAGCAGATCCCATAGTAATTATTAGCCTACAGAGCAAAACTACCACAGAGCTATTCCATGGTGTTAGGGCTCCCCTCATAAATTTCTCACAGCCTTGGTGAAATGAATCCCCTCTGGACCTTCCCGAGGGACATAGTGAGGGAGTAAGTTTGGTTGATCTTGCATGATAAAGCCACTCGAGCATTCCAATCGCCCTATGCCTTTGGATACTTTCGCAAATACCTTCTGATATTTTAATTTCATTTATTGCACGGCTCGTTTATGTGTCTTGGGTTGATAATTTAATCAACCAAGCAAACTGCTAGAGCCATTACCAGCCCCTCAAGCCCAGCCAGTGAATCTAGAATCTATGCTTATAATTTATATCAATAAACATGTTCTGATTCAAATTATATTCTATATACTCTGTTCACACATCCTTAAGAACCCCAGGTTTCTGTCACTATAAACTGGTAAAATCATGCAATTCTCTTGTTATACAATCTCCTCAAGGGTCATGTTTTGGACCTCACTATTTGGGGCCTGCTGAATCTAATAATAGGTCTAGAAGAAGGAAATTGTGGTTGGGATAGACTCTGAGGAGGATTAGCAATTTCTTGTAATTTGCCTACATTCGGAGAGGCCATTATGGGTTCTCCAGATAAGAGAAGAGTACCCTCCAGATGGAAGAGATGAAAGGGCCTAGTCTTCCGCCAAAGGAATTTCAATGGAATGAAAAGAGTTCAAAGCCCCAGCTTCATTGGAATCTGCCAGTATGGCCACATTCCAATTATCCTGATTTCATTCCTTCCTAAGCAATGCCCTAATTGCAACAGAAGATATGTTTGGGAATATAATTTGCATTCTAACTAACCCACCTGCAGGATTTGATTTTAGGTTTTGTTTTCAGAAATCTCATTCTTGTGGCTACAGAAGATAAGCGTTTCTTTTATAGCAGTCATAGAAGCTTTTAGGTCCCTTATACGGACCTTGAGCTAAGAACTTAGCATTTACTTTCCACATGTTCTCCAGTGCACTTTTAATGAGATGTCAATATAATCCTTATATTTTCTAACATAGTCTATGGCAACAAACGCTTTGTCACCAAGCATTTTACTTTCTGTAGGCATTTACATTATCTACAGGTGATAATTCACATAACTGTCTTGCCAGCCCATGTCATGGGCTACCATTGTCTTCATCGCTGGAAAGAGAGTCATTAATGCCTTTAAATCTAATCAGATTACTTCAAGATACTGCAAAATGAATCCAGAGAACACTTTGTAAGATTCTGTGTTGTCAGATTCACTCTCAATTCCAAATTGTGTGTTACTCAAAATCCAACAAATGAAGCATAACCATTCCTATATCTGAGATGCAGTGCAGGAATTTGACCTTATGCAACTGTGGCAGATGGTTAAACAATCTCATCAAGACTGTTGTCTTTGTGTCTGATGCTGAATGAAGGTTGAAGTCCAAAGCGCAGGACATGAGGATGCAAAAAAGAGGACAACAAAGATGAGGTTAACTCCATAAGAATAAGCTAGGATCCATGAGCATTAGCAGACTGGAATACATAAAGAAAGACTGGAAATTTGTGTCAGTTCTTGCCATATCCAGCTTTACTAACTAGGTGTCCTGAAGCAGAAGTGGGCACTTGTCTTTACAGCACTAAACACACACCTGGCCCAAAAGTCAGAGAAGCTGAAAGAGGTGGTACAGTTGTTAGCTCAAAGTTTTGTCACACCAGTGAGCTAAGCAAAGACAGATGTAAGCTACAAAAAACACCTGCCCCAAACTTCCAAGCACAAAAACAAAATGGCTACTGAATGGTCTCCAAATTTCATGAAAAAAAAAAATCATGCTTATTACCCAGACTAACCAGAAACATGCAGGGAAGGCATTTCAGAGAAACATAACATAGTTCAGTTTTGGCAAGTTAACACATTACAAAGTAAGCACTTTGGAGAAGATAGCTTAGTCATGCACAAGTAAGTATGCCTAATAACTAGCCAATTAATCAAGTTTAAAAGTTACTAGTGTGTTTACCATAACCTGTGTTTATAATTGAGTATTACAACTTTTCCTCTTGAATTCCTTTGAATATACTATCATTGTTTTATTTTTTGATAGAAATCTTATGCCCATTTAATTGTATTAATTTGTAGATAGTTTTTCTTTTGTCTATGGTTACTACTAACATTCCTCATTGCTCTTTTTTGTCATTGTGTATTTATGTATGGAATTAGTACTTATTAACCTTCTACACTTAAGTACTTCTCAATCTGGAGATATGTGACTTTCATGAAGTCATTAAAATTTGCTGTCATTATCTCATTTAAGATGGCATCTATCACTTTCTGTCACAGTTTTAGGGCTGATCACTAATGTAGGTCTCTTGGGTCCATGGTTTACATGCACTTCACACCCTCTGAGTTAGGATTGGTGATAGAAGTTCATATACGTCAAAGTGGACTGTGTCATTTTGCCTTTCAGGTCAAAGCTTTAGGTTCCAGGCACAATTTATGTCACTTAACTGACAGCATTTGCTAGGTGGAAAGGTTCTATAGTTAAGTGGTTCTTTTCATGGGTTGTGGCTTTCCTATTCTAAATAGCTGATCCTAAAGGCAGTTTTTGACTATAAACTGCATTTCATGGAAGAAGCCCGTAAGTCTCACTATTAACTGGTTCTTTCCTGACTGACTATGCTGTTACTATTAAATATTGGCTGTACCTCGAATTATAACATTGGAAATTAAGGAGTCATAAACAGGGAGACTAAGTTGTACAAATTCACAAAGAAACTGAATATGCTGTACTGAAAAAGTTCCTCACAGCAAAAGAATAATCAACAGAGAATGGACCCTACAAATGGGAAAATGTCAAAAATGCATTCCACAAAGAAATAAATCTAGAATGCCAAGGAACCAACAAGCAAAGAAAAAAATAGAATAACCATTAAAAAATGGCAAATGACAGAACCAGGCATTGTAAAGAGAAACAAGCAGAACATAAAAAAATACCAATATCATATCACAAAGAAGCAATAAAAAAATGAATCCACCTTACCCCTGTCAAAATGGCCATTACTAAAGAGTCAAAAAACAATAGCTGCTAGCCCTGTTGCAGTGAAAAGGGAACGCTTACACACTGTTGGTGGGAATGTAAACTAGCACAACCTCTACGGAAAACGGTATGGAGATTCCTGAAAGAACTAAAAGTAGACCTACCATTTGATCTGGCAACCCCACTGCTGGATATCTACCCAAAAGAAAAGAAGTCATTTTATAAAAAAGATATCTGCACCAAAATGTTTGTCACAGCACAATTCAAAATTGCAAAGATAAGGAATTAGCCTAAGTGCCCATCAACTGATGAGTAGATTAATAAAATATGGTATATATACACCATGCAGTACTACTTGGCCATAAAAAGGGATGAAATAATGTCTTTTGCAGCAACTTGGGTGGAACTAGAGACCATTATCCTAAGTGAAGTATCTCAGGAGAGGAAAAACAAACACCACATGTTCTCACTTATAAGTGGGAGCTAAGTGAGGAATATATATGGTTATGAAGAGGTGTAATGGACATCAGAAGCTAAGGAGGCAGGATGGAAGTGGATGAGATATACAAATCTACTTATCAGGTACAACATACACTATTCTGGTGACAGGTACACTGAAAGCCCTGACTTCAGTATTATACAATTCACCCATGTAACAAAAAACACTTGTACCCCCTAAATTTATTGAAATTTTTAGAAAAGTGAAAAAAAAATAGATGTTTGTGAGGATGTGGTGAAAAGGGAGCACTTATACACTGTAGGTGGGAATGTAAGTTGGTACAACCTCCATGGAAAACAGTATAGAGATTCCTCAGAAAACTAAAAGTAGAACTACCATTCAATCCAGCAACCCCACTACCGGGTATTTCTCCAGAGGAAAAGAAGTAATTACATCAAAAAGAAATCTTCACTCTTATGTTTATTGCAGCACAATTCAAATAGCAAAGATATGGAATCAACCTAAGTGTACATCAACTGATGACTGGATGAAGAAAATGTGAGAGAGATATATATCCACACACCATAGAATACTACTCAGTCATAAAAATAATGAAATTATGCCTTTTGCAGCAGCTTGTATTGAACTGGAGGCCATTATCCTAAGTGAGATAACTCAGGAATGAAAAATGAAAACTGCATGTCCTCGCTTATAAGTGGGAGCTAAGCTATGAGTATGCATGGTCATACAGAGTGGAATAATAGACATTGGAGACTCAAAAGGGGGGATGTTGGGGGATGAAAGATGAGAAATTACCTATTGGGTATGAGGTACACTACTCAGGTGATGGATACAATAAAAGCCTAGATTTGACCACTATACAATATATCCATGTAACAAAACTCCACTCTACCCTCTATTGAAATAAATTTTAAAAATAGGAAAAAAAACTGGGATAGAAAGATCTCCTTGAAAACTTTATCTAGCAAGGATGTTTAAGGGTTAGAAATGACCTCAGTTAAATATCCGATGACTGAATTTGGACTGTTTCTGGTCATAGATGAGAACACAGCAATCACCATTTGCATAGACCTCACTTATATCTTCTCATATTGTCTAGACCTGAACTACTGATACACTAATTACTGGTGACATGTGGCTATTGAGGATTTGAAATGTAGCCAGCCCAAATTAAGATATATTGTAAGTATAAAATACCCATTGGATTTCAAAACTTTAGGACAAAATCAACAGCAAAAAAGAATGTAAAATATTTCATTAGCAATTTTTATGTTGATTGCATGGTGCAATTATTGGTTAAATAAAGTACATAATTAATATTAATTTCATCTGTTTATTATAGATTTTTTGAATGTTTCTATGAGAGAAAATTTAAATTATATATTTCACTTCAATCTTATTTCTACTGAACAGCATCATTCTAGACTTTAAAGATCAAATTTCTATTATCTATAAAATGAGTTCTAGTGAATTGCTCATTAAGTAATCACCATACCCACGTTCTAACAGTTTTTAGTGTTCCTTCTTAAACAAAATTCCTTTAAGAGTTTTATTTAGTACTAAGTGGAAATTAATATTTATATATTTGCACAAATTCTATTGAGCAGTCTTTTTTTTTCTTATTTTGTTTTAACGTTGACCAATTATATATACATGTCCTTGAGATTTTTGTAGACATTTATTAATGGAGATAATGTTTAATATTTTATTTATATTAGAACATCCTAGAAATTGTTATCTTTAAAATTTTATTAAAAATTGAATTAAAGATAGCTAAGGTTTGATGTTAGGTCTAGAGTCTCAATATCAGGCTTTTAAGATGTAAATTTCATTCTTTATCCCTCAAATATATCTTTCAATTTGATTCAAAATTTATGACTTTCAAATTTGATCAAATGGCTGAAATTGTTTCTTATCCTCCACTGAACTTATTATCAGTCTATACCACAGAGTTACTGATACAAGTAATTGAACCAATTTCCTTTTCTTTCTCAAGCGCATTGGCCTATAACCCCAGTGCCAAAGCACTTCAAATTTGAATTCTTTTCAGAAATTAGTCTTAGGAAGGGAGGGGATAATGTAAAAAGTGTCATATATATGCATTACTTGGTTTGTGGCCAATTTCCTGATCTTCAAAGACAGCAGTGTAGCAGCTCTTTCTCTAAAACTCTGTCACCTGAATCATTCAGAATAATCTTCCCATCTCAAAAGCTAAAATCAATTACATCTGCAAAGTCCCCTTTGCTAAGTAAGGTGACATATTCACAGGTTCTGGAGATTGGGACATTGCTACCTCTGGGGAGGCCATTATTCTGTTTACCACACAGATCTTTCAACCCCAGTGAAAGATCATAAAATGAATTTTTCTTCTCCCTGAAACATGTTATCCCTCATATATTACTATCCTGATTAATATCATTACTATCCACACAGAAAATATATCTGAATGTTATGTCAATTCTCTCTCTCTCCCTCACAGTCCATATCTAATTACTCATCAGATGATGTATTCTCTTCGCTTTAGTGTGCCTCCTCCCCTCCTTTGCCTATGCTCTCTAACTCCCTCACTATCTCTGGCTTGACCTAACGCAAAAACATCTTAACTGGACTTCCTATCTCTAATACTGCTTCCTTTCTTCCCAAATCTATCATTTATCATGCTGCCAGATTTCTCTTTTTAAAAGGCAAATACTCCATGTTTCTCCCTAATTTGACCCATTTTGGTGGCTAATTATTTACTAGAAAATAAAGTTAAATTATTTTTCAAGGTTCAGAAGGATCTTTATGATACTAGCACAACCTGCCTCATCACTCTCACAGAAGATCTATGCTGTTTAAACTGTTATCTCTCAGCTCCAAATCTCCCCTTCTAAATTATGCATTGTGAGTCTGGGGCTGAGATTCCGCAAAACCATGAATTCTTCTGACTATAACTCTTCTCTTTGTGAAAAACTACTCCCGTCTTATTTTTAGGCCCTGACAGAGATTGAATATCTGGACATGTGACCATCAAGTGATAAAGGGATTTTATTGACCCATGATGAAGTTAAGTGGGTGTTATCTAACTCAGCCAGTCAAAAGGTTAGGCATGCATCATCAAGAACAAATAGAATATGAAAAACTTGGCTCCAATAGATCCAAAGGCACAAGAAAGTTGCATGAACAGTTAGCTGAGATTCCTAGAACACCTCCTCATGTACCATCCTCACCTCTCCTTCAGTTCACATCTGTAGCCTCCTTGAATGTACACAGACACCAGGTGATTGATGAGAAAAACATTTTGCTTGTTTAACAGATTTTTTTCATGCCATACTGGTACCAAGCAGAATTGGATAGCTGCAATACCACAACCTCAGTCAAGAACTTCCCTGAAAGACAGTAATGAAGAGAAATATTATAAGTATGCAGAACTGAGAGGTTTATAGTTATCTACTTTATACTGAGAAATGGTTATAAATATGGATTTGCACAAATTAATGGGTGATGGTTAATGGTTTGGCCTTATTGTCAGGGACTGGAAAGAAAGGATGGAAGACTGGAAATTTAAAAGAGGTATAAACATAAATTTTTAGAAAAGGACAAAGAATATTAAGATTTTAGCTTCCATTTGAATGCTTATCAAAGTGTGAGAAGGTAGTATATACATACATACACATGTACACATACATATTTGTGGACACGATTAAGCCTTTTCCCCTAGCCTTTGTGGTACTTGCTTAATGAACTTAACTATGCCATGGTCTTTACAACAGAGATGGAGTCTCCATAAGGACTTGACAAAAGTGGACTTTCCTTATCAAGTCTGCTCTAGCTACCACCACTGCTAAGTAGCTAATTTGCCAAGAGCAGAGACAAATGCTATCCTGACATGGAGCTACTAATATGGCACATTTCCCTTGAGGGACTAGCCAGACATCTGGTAGCAGATTGATTACCCTAGATTCCTTCCAACATGGAAATGTCAACTATTTTTCTTGATTAAAATAAACACATAGTGCCTCCATTGATATGCATTTCATGATCATAACTCTTCTGCCAGTATAAAAATCTGTGCACTTAGAGAATGACTTATTTGCTCCAGCATTCCACCCAAAGTTGTTTTTGCCAAGAGACTCATTGCATATCAAACTAAGTGTTACAATTAGCTCCTGCCTATGTAATTCACTAGCCTTACTATATCACTCAGAAGATGCTGGCATGAGAGAATGGAAGAATAGCCTAATAGATTACCAAAGGCTAAATTACAGCTCCAGCTGAAAAAGAACATGCTGAAAATTTGTGTTCATCTTTCAGGATACAGTAGGTGCAGACTCTGAGTAACCATGGTATATACTTACTTTTGCTCAAGTTCAAATAAATGAGTCAAGGAATCAAAGGCTGATTCCTCTCACTAATACTCATAACAATTTACTTACGCAACTTAGGCTTTCTACCCCCACATTTTTGGCAATTGTTATTGAAGGTCTTAGTTCTCATGGCAGGTGACAGTGGTTGTATCACCTTACCAGATAAAGAAACTAAAAGAATTAAAGTGTTAGTTTGGTGAAAAGTAACCAAGAAATAGGTGGTTGAAGAAAGAAATTATAACAACCAACAATAGCCTCTTGACTAGTTATAGAAATAAGGACTGATGCAATTATATGTATTTTCTTCCTTACATGTTTTGTGTACATACACACACAGACACACATTTTCACACACACAGGTTTATATTAAATATTTTTACTCTTCTGTCTAGTTTTACTCTTATTTTATATAAGAATTCTGATGGTGCTTAGCTTTATAACTTAATATCCTAAATTACAGAATATTCTGGAGTCATTGTAACTGAATGAGAGGAATAATTTACATTGCTCAGAGATGAATACTATGACTGTTACTCAAAGATCATACTGTGACAGATGGAATGTTGTTTCTCACACTTTTGGAGAGAGGGTGAAAATGTCTTCTTTATGTAAAAGATAATTCCATATTGTTAGGTGAAAGTATAAATATATTGTAATAACCTGAAAGTTAAAATGTATAGAAGGGTACATGTGAATGCTGAGTGACTAGTGAAGTCAACTGGGATGGTAATTATTTAACTCCATTCCAAATCCAGCTTCATTGTGATGCTGAGACTAGAGATACCATAAACATCATTTATTAATATTTTCTGTCAGTTTACTTCTTATCAGGCTTTATAAAAAGTGCACCAAAAGAAGATTTGAAAACAGGAAATAGGGAAAATCAAATCAATGTTCTACTTTTTTCACTTTCATGACTATTCTTGTCAGTGTTACTCCAGTTCCCTCTGGTTCACCAAAATATATTTATATTGCACACTTCAGCACCAGCTGAACAATAATTTACTTTCAGAAATCTGAGCCCCACTTCACAGGTACCATCCTCCAAGTTTTTCTATTCTGATAATATTAATGGTTTCCATTTATTCCTTTAGCCCAGGAGTTGGGTAGCTAATTTTGCTGTTGTTATCTCAATTTATCTTGAATTTGTTTATAACTGTAACTAATTTCTTAAAGTATATCCTCTCTGTTGAAATTTCTAGTGAGGTTTCTGTTTTATTAACCTGAGATTGACTTATACACCATTGCTTACAATCAGCACCATATCCTATAGCCATCCTGAATGAAGTCTTGAAGTTCTTTGAATATAGCAAGTTCTTTCTTGGATCAATGATTTCATACATCAATACCCTCTGCCTGGAATGCCTTTTATCTACTTATGGTTCATGATACAGATATAGAGTCAGGGATGCCCCCTGTTACAACATCTATTCAACATAGTGCTGGAAATCCTAGCTAAAGCAATCAGGCAAGAGAAAGAAATAAAAGGTATCCAAATCAGGAAAGGGAAGTCAAACTCGTTCTTCACTGACAATATCATCACGTATCTAGAAAATCCAAAAGATTACACGAAGAGTCTCCTGGAATTGATAAATAAATTCAGCAAAGTCTCAGGATACAAAATAAATCTACATAAATCAGTAGTATTTCTATATATCAATAACAGTCAAGATGAGAGTCAAAGCAAAGACTCAATACCATTCACAATAGCTACAAAGAAAATAAAATACCTAGGAATATACTTAACCACGGAGGTGAAAAATCTCTATAAGAACTATGAAACTCTGAGGAAAGAAACTACAGAGGATGCAAACAAATGGAAAAACATATCATGTTCATGGATAGGTAGACTCTACATTGTTAAAATGTCCATACTACCCAAAGTGATTTACAAATTCAATGCAATTACCAATGTTATACTTCACACTTCTAGAAAAAATAATTTGGAACCAGAAAAGAGTTCGAATAGCCAAAGCAATCTTAAGCAAAAAGAACAAACCTGAAGGCATCACATTACCAGACTTCAAACTATACTACAAGGCTACCGCAACCAAAACAGCATGGTATTGGTACAAAAAATAGAGACATAGACCAATGGAACAGAACTGAGAACCCAGATATAAAACCATCTACCTACAAACAACTTATCTTCAACAAAGCAGACAACAATATACACTGGGGAAAAGAAGCCCTATTCAATACATGGTGCTGGGAAAATTGGATAGACAAATGCATAATGAAACAGGACCCCTACTTCTTGCCATTCACAAAAATTAATTCAATATGGATAAAAGATTTAAAGTTAAGGCATGAAACCATAAGAATTCTAGAGGAAAATGTAGGAAAAACTCTATCGGCCTAGGCAAAGAATTTATGACTAAGACCCCAATGGCAATCATGGCAACAGTAAAAATTAATAAATGGAACTTAATTAAACTAAAAAGCTTCTGCACAGCTAAGGAAATAATCAACAGAGAAAATAGAAGACCTACAGAATGGAAGAAAACATTCACAAACTACACATCCGATAAAGGGCTAATATCCAGATTTTACAAAGAACTGAAGCAAATCAGCAAGAAAAAACAAACAACCCTACTAAAAATCGGGCAAAAGATATGAACAGAAGCTTCCCAAAAGAAGAAAGACAAATGGCCTATAAACATATAAAAAATGCTCATCATCCTTAATCATCAGAGAAATGCAAATTAAAACCACAATGAGATATCATCTTATCCAAGATAGAGTGGCTTTTATTAAAAAGTCCAAAAACAATAGAGTCTGGCATGGATGCAGGGAAAAATGAACATTTATACACTGTTGGTGGAACTGCAAATTAGTACAACCCTTATTGAAAAGAGCATGGAGATTCCTCAAAGAACTAAAAGTAGACCTACTATTTGATCCAGTAATCCCACTGTTGGATATCTACCCTAAGGAAAAGAAGACTTTTCATCAAAAAAGACACCTGCACTCAAATGTTTATTGCAGCACAATTTACAATTTCAAAGATGTGGAATCAACCCAAGTGCCCATCAATTCATGAGTGGATTAATAAAATGTGGTACATGTATACCATGGAGTACTACTCACCATTAAAAAAAAGTGAATTAATACCTTTTGTAACAATCTGGATGGAATTGGAGATCATCCTCCTAAGTGAAGTATCTCAAGAATGGAAAAACAAACACCACATGTACTTGCTACTAAATTGGAACTAACCAATGAACACACATGTGCATAGAGAGAAAACTCATTGGTAATCAACTAGGGGGGAGGGGAGAAAAGGGGTGGGGTAAAAACCTACCTAATGGGTACAATGAACATGATTTGGGTGATGGGCACACCTACAGCCAGGACTTAAGCATTGCAAAAGCAACCCATGCAACCTAAAACATTTGTGCCCCCTTAATATTTTGAAATAATGTAATATAATAGCTATAAAATCATAGCAATATAAGGAAAAAAAAGAGCCATCCCTTTCCAAAGCGGTCTTTTTCTCCCGTGCTCAAAACACAACCTTATAGAAAGTTTCTGCCTTCTTGCCAAAGCTATATTTTTATATATCACTCTTTTAACATTCAATTAAAAATATTTGAAAAGTTTTGTTTATGCATCTTTCTTTCTTAATAAACTGTGAGCGTCTTGAAGGCAGAAATCCTGTCTGTTTTTAAATGTTCATCATCTAACACAGCACCTGCCATCCACTAGAATATAAATAAATATTTGATAAATGAATGAATGATTTAAGACCTTCTGTTCTTCTTTCTCTTCCATTCTAAATGCTGGGCAATATGTTTAGCGCTTTCAAATTACTGCTGTTGCTTACTGAGATTATGGGCAAGATTTACTTTATAACAGTTTATTACAGAATGTCCTTATTCACATCTGTTTATCTCTTAGTCTTGAAAAGTTTTTTTTACTAATTACACATACATCTATTTTAAAAATTTAGAAAATACTGAGAAACACTATTTTAAAAACTTTAAATGCTCACTATGTTACTACCAAGAAATGTCTCCTTAAAATTTGGTATATATCCTTCCAGCCCATGTTTTTATAAATTTCTTTTAAAAATAGTGAGAATTTAGAAGTAATCTCTTTTTTTTAATTTATTTTTTTATTTGAGAATATTATGGGGGTACAACACTTTGGTTATATATATTGCCCATGCACTGCCCGTGTCAGAGCTACAATCGTGGTCATCCCCCAAACTGTGCTCCCCGCATCCATTCAGTGAGAGTTTTTCCCATCCCTTCCACCCCCCTCCCTCCTGCCCGCCCCCTGATGAATATTATTGCCCTGTGTGATGTAGGTGTTGATCAGTTAGTACCAATTAGAAGTAATCTCTAGGGAGTAGAGAACGTAAATTGGGAAAGAGTGAAATATTTTATTTTTATTTGTCATTAATATAGAATGAAAATAATTCAAACTTAAATGCTACCAATCCTAAATTGATTCCATTTTGAAAATACACACATAAATACACACATACACTTATACATGCCCTTCTCCACACCCACCCCCACACAAATTAATACATTTTCTGGGGTGAAAAATGAAAGTATTATTTTAGTATCTGGCACCAGAATTTTCAAAGGGAAGGGACTCTTTGTTTAACAAAATACCTGGATAAGCTGCAGGAATATGAAAGAAAGGCCCTATATGGAAGGATACTACAGAAACAAAAAACACCATTAAAGATTTAACCATATTAAATGAAGAGATATTTGAGGGTAAGAGTGAGAGATGTGTTGGGAGAGAGCTGAGAGAGTACTCTATGCATAATGCAGTAGATAATGGAGTGAGGAAAAGGGATGCTCAATATTTAATTTCATTTGTTTGTATCACTCCCATATAATCTCTTATACTCTGCTCAAAATTTTAATAGCGTCTACTATACACTAAAACATGTTATGAGAGTGATTGTCCTTATAAAAATCAAATCAGTCTGAGTCCATATTTGGGTTGTTCTAGAGTTGAGATAAAGGAATGGTTTCAATAAATTGGTTAAAGACTATGACTAAGAAAATCTGAGCCAGGGGCAAGAAGAAAAAATATAAATCTCTGGTATTTTACATTATTCTTGTGGGGGGGGAAGGGGGAACAGAGGAGGTAGTCATTAGAACCTTAGAAATTAAATTATGGCAAAGGGGTTCAAACTGAACTCAATTTGCAACACTAGTGGCACTATGATCCCTACTGAGTAAGAAGAGATACGTACATGCTTGCAGTGTATTTTCTTTGTATTTAAGATGAAAAGTGGATATGATATGTGGTATGTAGTGCATGTGGAATGCTTTCTGTATCATTCATCTAGCAAGTGCTTTGTGAGAAAACATAAGAAAGATGAAAATATTTCTCAAGAGGCAGGTTTCAGTAAGAAAAATGATGTGGTTGTCTCAAATCACATTCAATTTCTCGTACAATAGCTTCATAAAAATAATAAGAAAATGAGAGAAGAAAACATTACTAAAAATAAAAGTAATGTTCATCAGAGATTTTAATGTTGAAAAAAGCAGTGTGCTTTTTGTCAAACTGGGAAAACTTACTTGTAAATAATTTTGAAAAGCAATTGCTAAAAAATGAGGGAAAAAACCAAACTGACTCTGTTTAAAAACACAGGAGAATTTTGTTTGTTTTCCATTTTTCATAACACTAAAGATCTTTTAGAAACACTAATACATTTATTCATTATATCTTTGGAACATATGACTTTAGCTAATATATGTAATTATAAATAGAAAGAAAGATAAAATGTTCAGGACATTTCCAACAAATACAAAAAAATTCAAAAAAATTCTAGGAATAAGATACAGAATTCATGATTTCTGTTCTTTTCTGCTTTTTATTAACTATAGGTCTATTTTTAACCTTTAAGTCAGACATTAATAATATAAAGCTCATTCAGTTATTTATGTGTATATCAATATAAAAGTAGCATGTGATGCATCATTATGCCCATACCAGAATTTTAATCAAATCTTTTCAAAATATGTCATTTTATTCATCTAATGGAAAAATTATAATATAAATTATGATATTAATTAAAATATTTTCCTTAACCCAGATTGAAAGCATTCCACAATTAACAAAAATTATTGCATTTTTTAAATTTAGCAATTAACTCAAACTAGTTCCTTAATTTCACATTTTCATACTGTCTTTTATTAACAGAATTTTACCTGCACTCATATTGAGTCTATATTCTTAAATATGTTATAAATATAGTATTAATAGCTCATAGGAAACATCAATTAACTGAAAAATGCCTTATCCATATGGCATTTCTTCAATGTTTCCTGCCTATTCCATAGTATTATTTAGATTTAGAGATAGCGCCTTCCCCAATATTTTTAAAATAGTAGGAATGCAGGAGATTTTAAACCTGAATATTTTTAAACTGAATGAGATTTCCAGGACTAGTAACCTCCCTGACATTCCAGCAATAGGAAACACTTTATATGTTGCTGAACCAGTCCATCATCTAAACTTAACAATATAGTTTAGACTCCAAAAGGTAACAACAATCTAGACATTTTAATAATGACTGCAGTTTTTCTTTTTTAAATGTGAACCCTGCACTCTCTCATGTAGGTCAGAATAAACTATTTCTCTAAGTTTCTTTCTGCTAAATATGCACAATATAAATAATGATGAATGCAAGAGACATGTGCAGAATGGGTAGTTCCCAAATTAAAAGCAAACGTTTTAGTTTTGATGTATTGGTAACTTTATATAAATCTTAGTTAGGATTTTTTTTCCAAGCATTAAAAAAATAATAACATTAAATATACATATACAAACTATAAATAGCATTTTTAGCTTTCACTTTATTTTATAGTTCTGTGTTTAACATAGAATAATACAGTACCCATATCATAAAGCTTAAACCTAGAATAATTCAAAGACACTACCATTCAATATTTCAAGCAGAAACTAAGAGCCACTTATTTTATTAACAGAAAATTATGTAATCAAATTTTTAAATTATGATTAACATTTAACTTGTGAAAAATTTTGAAATTCTATTGGAATCATATTTTTGTTCATAGGAAATACAGTTTCCTATGGAATGTTTCTATAAGAGCTAAGAAGGAAATATTTAGTTCATGTCATCGAAAAGCTAGTTTATAAATTGTTAATTAAGAGCATCTTATATTTAAAATAATAAAGAAAACAAAAGTTTGGAATTCATTTCTATAGAAGACATAAAAAGGGGAAGAGGGAAACTATGATATATTAAAGCAAACAATTGGCATAAAGAACTAGATAAATAAATGAGCTCCTTATGGAACTTAAAAGATACAGATAAAGCCTTTTACCAGTCATTCTCTGGATAATTAGTGCTATCAGGTATAATACTATTTTATGGATATAATACTACTTGGACAGCTGAAGAACATGAATTTTAGCACTTACTTGGCTTTAAAGATAGCAAAATTACAATTTATTTAGAATTTATTACATATCAGTCCTCATCCTCTCCAGTATATGCAGTCCAAATTTCTGAAAGTCCTCCTGATACTTCTTTAAACCTAAACAATATAAATTCTAGTTCAATTCTGATTGCAGGATGTTTATATATTTTATTGTGTTTTCTATTTTGTGATTCATAGAGAATGTTTCATATTTCACAAAGCTCCCCTGGCTTCTACTTATCACCCTATACTCTATCTTTCTGCTCTAGACTTTTCTTTTGAACACTCTTTGCTAATTTGTAAGTGCTCTCTGAGGCCATTGCCTCTCACTCAACAGTATCACACGTATTTTGGATATGACAATTTCCTAAAGTTTTTCTAAAGTTTGGCTTCTTAAAAACGTCATCCTTCGTAAGTATTTTGCTGAGTATAGTGTAAATATAAATTAGAGAACTAACATGTAGTCAATGCACACTTAAAAAAGGGTACGAGAAATGATTGTTCCTGAGATCTATTGTACATCATAGTGACTAGTTAGTAACAAAAATCGTATATTTTAAAATTGCTGAGAGAGTGGATTTTGGGTGTTCTTACCACAAAAAAAAGATAAGAATGTGAAGGAATGTGTATGTTAATTGGTTTGACTTAGCCATTCCACAATGCATACATATATCAAAACATGTTGTACATCATAAAAATATACAATTTTCATTTGTCAAGTAAAAAAGAAAAAGAAAAAAAAGCAAAATGACTGCTGGCCACTTCTCCTTAGAGTACTGCCCCTTCCTTTTCCCATCCTTTACACCCACGGGGCCTCTTTAACCTTAGGCCTTAAGACCCTGCCTCATTTCATCTTCATTGAATAGATGAGAGTAGTTTTTTTGTTGTTGTTCTGTTTTGTGTTGTGTTTAATTTTCTTTTCAAAACTCACAGCTTGTGGAAACAAACCCAAAATAATATTTGAATAACTTCAGTAAAATTGAATTTTTCCCCCAGTGAAGAAAGTCTTTATAATAGTTTTAAAATCAGTTAAACTCTTTATTTCACAGAGCTGTTACATTTCAATAAAGGATTCTGATACCATATTTATATATCAATTCTTCCTTTCAAGTGATTTATTTACTGTTTCAAATATGCTTTCTTCCCTAAGCAAGAGAACTCTATCACATGAGAATAAATTGTGCTCTCCATCTCTAGAATTTAGGTTAGGATGTTATGAAATCAGAAGCAGAGCCAAAATCAGTTTGCTCTGTGTTTCTCCCACTCTTTAAGAGCTGTGCTATTCAATATGGTACCATGAGGCACATGTGGTATTTACATTTAAATTTAAATTAATTAAACTTAAAACTTAAAGTTCAGCGGCTCAGCTGCACTAGATATATTTTAAGTACTCAATATACACATATGATTAATGACTACCATAATGGGCAGAGAAGATATCGAACATTCCATCATCAGAAATTTGTATTGGTTAGCACTGTTCTAGAGCAAATCCTCAGAATTTTATATCACATCTTACACATATATTTATTTATATTTAATATAAACAGCCTGAAGGCACTATTATCCTTTTTGAAGCATAAGAAATTTATTTATAACCTAATATATACAATATGCTTTTGAAAGTTGAGAGATATCTACATTTTTGTACTCTGTGTTTCTCTAATAAGAACTGTGGCTCAATTAGAATCACAGAGAAAAAAAGGTTTGAACAGAACCTGAACGTTATCTGAGGGGTACTGGCAATGCAATTTTAAAACAATCTTTGACATAAAATTTAAATTCATAAAATGACTGAGATTTTCTGAGTATTTGTCAAATAATATTTGATTGAATTAATTTCCCTTCTTAGGATTTTCTTTAGTCAGTGTGTATGATAGTATTTCTCTAAAGTCTTTTACCAAATAACTTGTAATAACTGGGGAGAATGAATGTATAACCCTGGAGGTCTAATGGAATAAACGGAAGTAACTCTCTTGCCTATGCCAGTTTCCTGATAGTGTTAAGAGTGTATTTTTTATACTCCATTTTATATCATACTACTTTTCATATTAAAAAATTGTTGCCCCAAAAACTATTCAGTAAAATAATACCCCAAGAATACCCCGCACTTGCAGTTTCCCATAGCCTCTGGCTAGCTCTGGGAGAATATATACCACAGTCTGAGAAACAGATATGGATATCTGAGAAATATTAAATAGTAAGCTTATTTTTTCTGAACAGAACAAAGGCATGAACATTAATATAGATGAAAAATAATATATTTACATCTATAGTAGTAAAAATAACATTACACTTTAGTATTAATGGTACACATAGGTTTCCTATAGATTGTTTTTGTATTAATGAATAATTTACACATATAAAATCATTCCCAAGAAATCATTAAAAGGAGCTTTGAATACTTACGTTTATTGAATGATAATGTGACATCTTTGGTTGTGGTAATAGCTTCAGAGTCTCACAGATTATGGTGCTTCATCTAATATGCATTTTTATTTATATTAATACAATAGGATAATGCTTATAAACTGTTCAAAATATGCAATATTTTTGCTATTCTCTGTCTTATTTACTAATTCAAAAGTAACTTGTATTTAGTTATATTTTTGATTGTTTTGTTACATATTTTGAAAGTAATATCACCTCTATATTTTGCCTGTATCACAGTAGCATTTTTCATTCATTCATAGTCAAAGCAGTGTAAAATAGCAATATTATTAAATATTAAAGCTAACATTTAATATTTTAATGTGTAACATGGAATATACATATTTTTAAAACTTATTAAGTATATTTAAAATGAAAGCCATGTGAAGATGTCAATGAGAGCTTAGATTGTTCTAGTTATATGTTGTGAACCCTCACAACCTTTTTATATTGCAGAACTCATTACCTTTCAGGGTCTGGTCCAGGTTCAAAATTTTACTTGCTAAAAAAGTTGATTTGGTCAATATTACAGATTTAAAATTCTGAAATGCTGACTCATTCTAATAAAGCTTCATGTGGGACAGCTATTTAAAACAGAGGAAAATTTATCAGTCTTATGAGAAATATGAAATCTCATGAAAAAAATCACATGATCTTCTTGTTAAAACATTCTACAAAAATTCAAGATACATGGAAATAAAATTATGTTCAAGATGTAGCTTAGTGTGATGACATCATAAATAGGAAAATTTACAAGAGTTAGATCTTTTAAGTTGCAAAGCACAATCTAATTTGAAGTATTTATTCAACCTTTCATTCAATTACATCATTTAAGGACCTAAAATGTGTGAGCCACTGGGCTAGGTGTAGAAATTCACTAAGTTGCTACACCAGACTCTACCCTTATACTCTAGTAGATGTCAAAATTCTGTAAATATATATTAATAGTAAACTGTAATCAATAGAAAGAGGATGTACAGCACTGTGTGGGAGAACAATGTGGTACCAATTAAGTCTAAAAAATAAATCAAGAAATAAGAATCAAGTAGGTGGCAATCTAAAAGGACAGATACCAAACAGTTTAGGTTGTAGGCTAGCATGCACCATTTGCACCTGCCATGAACTTGAATGGGCACAAATATACCTTTCCTGCACTACTTTCTTTCTTCCATACCTCCACAGTGGCTAGTCCTTCTTTTGATTGATTATGTTTTTATATTTCTTAATGTATTCAATCAACTAATAGTCAAGTTTTGTTGGTGTAAACCATTTTGTATGATTATATATACCTCTATCTGCATGTAATGTGGGTCAATTTTATAATTAACAATAGGCAGTTATATCAATGTTTAAAAATCTAAAAGGGGAATTTTACTTCAAAATTCAAATAGCATTTATCAATATTTTTAACATAAAAAATAGAATTGATACATTTGTAAGAAACTGACAAATTTTAAATAGGGTTCCTGGTTTCAATAACTTACTATATTTGGAGAGAAATAAAGGAACAGCAGCAATCTGGTGGTGTATATCGTATCAAACTAAATATGTTATCATTTAGATAAAATTAGAATCATATTTTGGCAATATACGTTAGAAACCATTTAAATTTTAAAAGAAAAAGGTAGATAGTATAAGTGTTGAGATTAACAACTTGGCATGAAATATGCATTGAGCAATTTTTATCATTTAACATAAGCTTTTCCTTATAAAGCACGATATGTACTAGGCTAAGCATCTTAAAAATATTTCATTTTGATCTTAAAGGAAATTGGATTATTTCATAAAATATCATTAATTATATATCTATATTGTTATTATTAGTAATAGAAATTATAACATTAATATAAATGACATTTTCTGTTTAACTCTGTTTCAAGATCTGCAAATAAAATTCAATATAGAATTCTTAAGTTAAAATATTTTAAATAATTTAAATAGAGACATTTAATATTTTCAATATGACTACAGGCCAAATCATATTCAAGTAGACCAATTCATCACTGCTCATAAATACTCAATACACAATAAAATGTTTTTTTCTGTTAGTAGAAAAATGTATTAGAAAAAAATATATTTCCTTGGAAGACAAGAATATGTGAGTGAATGAATCTTCCAAAATATTTGGTATATAACTTTTTGGAAAATGAGGTGATCTTTAGGAATATTAAGTAATAGATCCCATTAACAAGGACAAAGTTATTACTGTCAAACAAGTTTTCCTGACATTCCTAACATTCCATTTTTCAATCCATTAAAATTTATAATAGCTGATGTTTTCTAAAATTCCAAGAAGAAATAAAAAGTATCAACACATTTACTTGTTGGTATACATTGTTTTCCCATTATTTTTATAATCTAAACAAGTTTAGCAAGTTTTTACCAGATCTTCAATGACTTCAAATAGCTGAAATCAATAAATGATAATATAAATAACAGTGCTTACACATTAAAAGTGTCTCCCAGAGTGAGTAATCTAAGAGAAAGAGCAAGGAGAAAGCTATAATGTTTTTTTACATCGTAATCTCAGAAGTGACATTATTACTTACACCACATTCTACTCATTAAATGTGAGTCACTAAGTATAGCCCACCCTTAATGGTCAGGAATTAGGTTTCACCTTTTGAAGAACATGTTGACATATCTTAAAATCACAGTCAACTTTGGCCACAAATTATTTACATCCTTCCACATGCAAAATACACTCACCCACTTCTAGCCATACCTTCATAATATTTCATCCCATTATAGCATCTGCTCAAAGTTCAGAATCATGTCATGTAAATCATTTACATGTGAAGACAAGATTCTTCAGGTGTAGTTTCTCAAGTTTAGCTTCCTGATTGTGGTTTTCTCAAATTGTGAAACTAAAGAAACATGTTATCTTCTCCACACACAGCCAAAACACAATATAGCAGGACAGGCTTAGGATAAATGCTATCGATATTTCTGAAAAAGGGGAATATTTGGAGGCACAAAGGAGTTCACAGCAATTCTGAAATTCAGCGTGTCACATATCAGGAGTTTGTTGGTTAGAGCTCAAGACCTGGGAATCATAGCTCATAATTCTGACCTCTGGTTGTTGGCTTTTGACTATGTCATCATTTCCTTTTCATGAAAGATAGCATGTGTTTGCGGATAAGTATATTTCTCCACCTGTTTATTGTGTGTAGACATTTTCCAGTCCAAAGTTTTCTTTTAATTTTGTATTGTCTTTATCCTTTTCAATATAACCTGGTAGTGTTTCTGCAAATATAATTTCTTTAAAAACTGTGTGAGTTTCTGGTGAATTTTATTGAACTTCATTCCAGTAGATTAAAAATTAAAAAGCCTTACACAAATATTTTACAGAGAGACAGTCTCTGTCTTGAGCTTCTATTAGGGGAAAATTATCTCAAGTTTATGAGACTTTCTATTGCTTGATTAAGAAGAAATGCCCTGTTTTCAGAAAGTCTCATTTTTTTTCACCACTAGAATTTCTCCATAAGGGCTGCATCCATGTCCTCACACCATGGCAGGTGGATTTCCACACAAGTGTTCTAAGAGGAAGGAAGTAACACATAAGAGAATGCATTTAATGATCTAGCTTCAGAAATCATTTACCATCACATCTTATATTAATATATCTATTGGTCACAAAAACCCACCCTAATGTAATGTAGAAGATGACTACACAAGGGCATAGATACTAGGAGGTGGTAATCATTGGAGGCTATCTTGGAGGCTGGAGCAATTAAATGGATACCAAAGATGAGAAATAGGACAGTATATACAAAGTATAGACTGTTTGTTAGATGGAAAAAAAATGAATCATATTCAGGAACCACAGCATATTGATAGACTGGCAGGGACCAAAATCTGATTTAAGTGGCAGTATATGTCACTCCCTGTTCAAACTATGTACTCCTCATGCATACATACAATTTACTATTGATTATAATTGTGCACATGACATTGTGTGCACATGACTTATAGGTGGAAATACTCTACGTATCACTACAAGTGAAAGTACATGGTCTACATATCACTACAGACTAGATGGAAGGAAGTTACTATGAACTTAAGGGATAAAGGTATTCACGTTTTGTAAATATGAAATAATGACATCTATTTTTCCCAGGGTGAAGGAAATAATTAAGCAGTTAAAATCTAATTGGATTCATATTACTGGTGGTAATATGATTTAAATATGGGGTTGTGATTTGTATTAAAAAGAGGAGTATCAGCTATGTTTCTTAATATTATTACTATTTATTTTAAAATAACAGGACATATATGGGAAACATCACAGTGGATTTGATATTTGCCTACAGAAATCACAGAAGACATCACTTGCTTTGTTGTCAACAACTTAAAAAACATAGAAAGGAAAATGGCAAGATTCTTTGTGTGTAAGTTCCTTTTTCTTAATCTCTCCTGGGGACTCATTTTGAAAAAAAAAGAAAAACTTGGCTAATAAAAGAAGGTTTACCATTAGCTTGACTATACTATTTATCACAAATAAGACAACACACAAAACACACACACACATACTTTTGATTATCTTCACTGGATCTTTTGCATAGCAAAAGATTTTAATTTAGATGCAGTTCAGTATATTATGTTTTTATTTTATTGATCATGCTTTCAGCACTAATCTGAAGCATTTCCTATGTGTTTTCTTTTTCTAAAATTTTATAGCTTTATACTTTAATTACATGACTCATTTTGAATTAATTTTTGTACAAGGTGTGATGTACAATTGTTTCAGCACCACTTATTGGAAAGCTTTCTCCATTAAATTGCTTTTGCATCTTTATCAAAAAATAATTGGGCATATTTGTGTGATCTATATGTGTTTTTTTCATTCTGTTCCATTGATATATGTTTATCCCTCCATTAACACCATATTGTCTTGATTACAATAGTTATATAATAGTAATCCTTAATATTAGAAAGAGGAATTTCTCTCATTTTATTCTTGGTTTTCAGTATTATTTTAGGTATTCTATGCTCTGTGACTTTTTCAAATAAATTTAGGATAAGCTTGCCTACATCTACAAAATCTTTGCTGGGATTTGATAGGAACTACAGTAACTCTATAAATAAATTTAAAGAAAGTTGACATATTTACTATGTTGAATTCTCCATTCCATGAATATGACATGTCACTCCTTTTATTTAGAACTTCTTTTCTTTATTTCATCAGAATTTTGCAATTTTCAGCATGTAGACCCATACCTGTTTTGTTAAGTGTATACCTACACATTTTATTTTATTTGGTGTGAATGTAAACGGTGCTGCATTTTAAATCCATGTTTTCATATATTCATTGTTAGTGTATAAAAATGTGAATGACTTTCATGTGTTAATTCTGTGACTTTATTGGACTCTAGTACCTTGTTTTATAATTTTTTTGTGATTTTCTACGTTAACATGTCATTTGTATGTAGAGACAGCTTTATGTCTTCCTTTCTGATTTGTACGCCTTTTATTTTATTCACTTTACTCATTGCAATAACTAGAACTTCCTATTCTATGTTGAATAAGAGTTGTGAGAGTATAACTTTTCCTTATTCATGGTGTTGGGGGGAAAGCAACCAGTCTTTCAGTATTATGTATGATATTATCAGCAAGTTATTTATAGATGATCTTTATCAATTTGAAATAATTCTCTTAACTTCCTAATTTACTGAGAGTTTTTATTCTATATGACGATTGTGTTTTGGGAAATACTATTGCTGTATTCATGATGTAGAAAGTCACATGTCATGATTTTTTTGTTAGCTTGTTGATATGATGGATCACATTGATTTTCAAATGTTGACCAAGTCTTGCATACCTGAAATAAATTTCACTTGGATGTAGTGTATAATTCTTTTGATACAATGCTGAGAGATATTGGTCTGTAGTTTTATTAGTATTATTATCTTTTATTTTCTTGTCTGGTTTGAGTAACAGCTTAGCACTGGCCTATAAAATGAGTTTGGAAGTGATCCCTTTTCTTGTATTTTCTTGAAGAGATTGTATAAATTGTGTCAACTCTTGAAATCTTTGGTAGAATTCTCCAGTGAAGTCATCAGAAAATGGAGAGGTTTTTTTGGCAGGACAATTTTAATTATAAATTCAATTTTTATATGCTATAAGGATATTAACACGATCTATTTCACTTTGGTTGTTTTGGTAGTTTGTGACTTTAGAGAAATTAATCTTTTTCTTCCATGTTATGAAATTTACAAATATAAAATTGCTCATATTATTTCATTATCTTTTTAATGGCTGCAGGATCTGTAGTAATACCCTATTTCATTCCTGTTATTGTTGATTTGTATTTTTTCTCTTATTATCATTGGTCTTGCCAGTTTTATCAAGTTTATTAAATTTTTTGGAGAACCATATTTTGTTTTGTTAATTTTTTACAAATTTTAATTTTCAATTTCATAGATTCCTGCTCTTATATTTAGCCTCTCTTTCCTTCTGATTGCTTTTGGCTTATTTTGCTCTTATTTTTCTAATTTTTAGGGGTTGGAAATTAGATTATTGATTTGGCACTTCTCATTTCTAATGTAAACTTTTAGCGCTCTAAATTTGCCTCATGGTGATACTTTCGTGGCATACCAAATATTTTTACATGTTGTTTTGATTTTTGATTCAACTCTATATTATTGTATTTTCTGTGAGACTTTCTCTTTAACCCATAGATTATTTAGAAGGGTGTTGTTTAATTTCCATGAACTTAGAGATTTCACCCGTGTCTTTCCGTTATTAATTTTTTAGTTTAAACTCAATATGGTCAGATAAAACAAACTATATGATTTTAGTTCTTTTCCATTTGTTGGGACAGCTTCTGTGGCCCAGAATATTGTCTATCTTGATGAATGTGCTTTGGGTACCTGAAAAAAAAGTTCAGTGTTCTACATATGTCAGTTAAAACTCACTGGTGAATTGTGCTGTTCAGATCTATTTTTATGGTGATTTTGGCTGTAATAGTTCTATCAGTTCCAGAGAGGGAATGTTACATTTTCTAACTCTGTGTGTTTGTCTACTTCTTTTTTCATCACTATCACATTTTCTTCATGTATTTTAATGCTCTGATTGTTGATGCATCACACTTAGGATTGTTAGGTCTTCGGGTAGGTTGATCCTTTTATCAAAGTACAAGGTCTGTCTATATTTCTAGTAATTTTCTTTTTGATAAAATCAACTCTATTAAATATTTAGCCAGTCCTGCTTTTTTTGTTAATTAGAGCTTGAATATGTTTTCCTAGCATTATTACTTTTAAACTACTTGTGTATTACTTTGAAGTGAGCTTCTTGTTTACAGCGTGTAGTTGACTCATGTTTTTGCATCTATTGTGCCAATATGTGTCATTTAATTGGTATTTTAGACCATGGATATTATTTATTCAAATGTTAGAACTTAATTCTGCCATTTTAATTATCTATCTGTTGTTCCCTTTCATTCTTTTTCCTCTGCTTCTCTTTTCTTGCTTTTCTTGTGTTACTTGAAGATTTTGAATAACATTTTGTTTTACATATAGTGGGTCTTAGTATATTGTTTTGTAAATGTTCCTTAGTGGTTTCTATGATATTATTATAATATTTTACATATTATATAAATATATTATCATATATGTTATATTTTAATATATTGATATAATATATTAATACATAATATATTAATATATAAATATATAAAAATTATATATTTATATATATAAAATTGATCACAGTCTATGGTATCAACATTTTACCACTTTAAGTAAAACACAGAAACAATATTTCAATTTAGTCCCTTTATCTTCCATAATTTTCAAATATACTTGCCTAAGTATTTCCTCTAAATATGTTGAGCACAATATCAGGTGTCATAAGTTTTTTCTTCAATCATCTAATATAATTTTATATCTGATAAAGAGAAGGCAATTATATTATATTTAACCTCATATTTACCTATATTTTATTTTCCTTTCTTTCTGAATTCCCAAACCCTAATTTGGTGTCATCTTTACTTCTGTTTGGAAAAATTACTTCAGCCATTATTTAAGATTAGGCCTGCTGGCAACAAATTCACTTAGTTTTCCTTTGTCTGGGAACATCTTTCTTCCATCTATATTCCTGAAAAGTATTTTCACTGGATATAGGTTTGAAGTAAAGGTTTTTTCTTTCAGCACTTGAAAAATGTGCCACTTACTTCTAGCCTCTATGGTTACTTGTGAGAAATCCACTGTCATTCAAATTGGCATTCCATTCTAGGTAATCTATCTTTCTCTCTAGTCTTTTAATATATATATATTTTTTCTTGTTTCCAGTTTTCAGAGGTTTTATAATGATATGGCTTGGCAGAGATTTCTTTCAGTTGATTTGTTTGTGGTTTGCTCAGCTTCCTAAAACTGTAGGTTTAAGCCGTTTGCCAAATTTGGGAAATTTTTCTGCACTATGTTTATTTTTAGGACTCACTTCTTTCCCTCTCGTCTGGCACACCTATAGTTTGAATGTTAGATATTGCTTTTTGTCCCCTAGGTACCTGACGATTCTGTTCATTTCTGTTCAGTCTATTTTCTTTTTCTCTTATTTGATTGGATAATTTTTATTCCATTGTCTTCAAGTTCCCTAATTCTTTCTTCTATCATCTCAAATTATTGAGCTGTCCAGTGAGGTTTTCATTTTTGTTGTTATATTTTTAGTTCTATAATTAGGTTCTCTATATATTCTTATTTGCTGATTTTTCTATTTATTGTTTTGCTTAAAAAGTATTTGTAATTTTTTATTATTGATACTTTGAAGTAATTTTTAGAAAATTTTAAAATCTGAGTTCCCTCGGTGTCATTTTTGTTCAAATTGATTTTTAATTCAAGTTGTGTTTTATACTGGTTTTTGATATGGTGATTGATATTTGTTTCCTAAACATTTTAGTATTATGTTCTGAGACTTTGAGTCCTACTTACTTTTTATTTTTTAGCAGACAGTCACTTTACTTCAGTGTAGTATTCAAGTCTAGTTGGGGGTGAGAGTTCATCCCCCAACTATGACCTGCTATTACCACCCCTACAAAAGGGGAGCAGCAAAACATACTGCATTATTACAGATGGGTGGGGTATAAGGTCAACGTCTCTTTTAGCCCCACAGACAGTTTTCTGGTAAAAGCAGAGTTCTGAGTCACACCTCATTGCTACCATTACTTCTATATGGGAGTGTAAGCTCAATTTCTTTGCTGAGATCTGCTGACACAAGGTAGGGGGAAACAGAGAGCCAACTTGCACTGCCTCATCACTGCAGGGGTGTGTGTGTGTGTGTGTGTGTTTGTATGTGAGTGAAAGAGGGAGAGAGAAAGAAAAAAATAGAGAAAGAGAACTTTTTTTGTACTAGTACAGCTTAGGAGGAATCTTTGGCAAGAAACTAGATAAGCTAAAATAAGTAGTAATCTAGTAGTTCAAAAGTTAGATAAAAGTACGTGGATAGTAAAAAAGGCAAAGACAATCAGTGGTGGATCAGCTTCTAAAATTAGGAGAGGTCATAAGAAGGAGAGCCAAGAATTTTCCTTTATATCACGTGATGTGTTTTCTTTATAAAAGAAGGTATAAGCTTCAGGATGATAAGCTTTGATCCTAATAGGAAATAGTTGATTCTATTGTGTGACTAAGGAAAATATATGTAGGTAAAGGATGGTTGTGTTTCTGACAAGCAGGTGAAGACAGACATATTCACTGTAAACCAAGTGTTGAGCCTTCGATGTATAACCCACCTAAACCAGGCGCTAAAAATGTTAAACATGGTCTTACCATACTATTCAGCAATCATAGTTGTAGGTATTTGCCAAAGTGATTTAAAAACTTATGTCTGCACATTATGTTTACATTGTTTACAAAACCTTTATTCATAATCACCGAAAACTGGAAGTAATTATGATTCCTTTCAATAGATGAATTGATAAACTATGGTACATCCCTACAATAATATATTTTCTTCAATAAAAAGTAATGTTATCAAGTCATACAAAGAAATGGGTTATGAATGCATATTGCTAACTTAAAGAAGTCCATCTGAAAAGGCTAAATACTTTATTATTTCAGTTATTTGATATTCTAGAAATGGCAAATACAGAGAAAATAAATGGATCAGTGATTGCCAAGGTTTTCTTTTGGTGGGAGATGATTGAATAGGTGAAGCAGAGGGATACTTTTAGGGTGGTGGAACTATTATATATGATACTGTAATAGTAGGCATATAAAACCATGCATTTGTGAAAACTTATAGAACTTTACAGAACAAAGATTAAATCTTAATGTATGCAAACTTTAAAATGTAATTTTGGAGCTTGGAGAATCCTAGGATGGAATACAGAATGTGGCAAAAGAATCTAACTGCATTGCAAATATATGAAACTAGCTCACTGAAGTTGATGGAGAAAAATATATTTATCCAAGTATATGTGAAAATGAATGTGATCTATAAGACTAAAGGAAAGAGGAATTGTACATAAACACTGTACTTTAGTCCTGCCGTCCCCAACTCCCAGGCCGTGGAGTGGCACCTGTCCATGGCCTGTTAGGGACAAGACGCAAAGCTCTGCTGCCCCCCCTACCCCTCCTTGTCTGTGGAGAAATTGTCTTCCATAAAAGTTAGGAAGGGGACTGCACAGCAGGAGGTGAGCAGCAGGCAAGCGAGCTAAGCCTCATCTGTATTTACAGCCTTTCTCCATCACTGGCATCATCGCTTGAGCTCTGCCTACCCCCACCACCCCCAGCTCCAGTCCGTGGAAAAATTGTCTTCCATGAAACCAGTCCCTGGTGCCAAAAAGGTTGGGGACCACTGCTTTAGTCGCTAAAATTATTTCTGTGAGGCACAGTTTAACAATTCTGTAACCAAAATACACATATCCTGGCGTTGAACAATTGGTAAATGAATGACAAGAAGGAAGAGATAGATTTTCATGTTGAAATGGGACAGTACAGACAAATAAGGATAGAAAACTAGAACGATTCATGAGGCAATGAATTAAATTTGGAAACATTAGTATGCCTAACTTAATATAGATACAGATCATTACATATGGAAATATTTAAGAATACATGTATATACAGCTGTCAATACACACACATGCATGTCCTCATTTCGTCAGTTGCAATGCCTAGCAAAAACACACTCCAGTACCAACAGGTACTCCTACCACCAAGATCTTGGTTTCTAATGCCATTCCCCAATAAAAGGAACCTGGTCTCCTTGGACACATGGGGGATTCTAGGGCTGTGGCATATACAAGATGAATATGGACATAAACATGGAGTATTTTGTAGTGCCAGAAAGGAAGAAAGTACTAAAACACACATACACGTGCAATGAGGATCACAGAGGCACTGGGGCTAACTGAAGCAGTTCCAATATGCCAAAGCTTGAACAATCTGAGCAACAAAATAAAGAAGCATTGTATTATAACCCGAAGTATAAGTCAAATGTATAAAAGTCCATACTGATACAAGTAAAGGATTGAATAAACAAATAAATGAGAGAAAGTAGACAGATCTTTTATGCAGAGGGATTCTAAATAATTTATGTAGATACTCCACCTTAAACTGGTAGAGCATAACTCCCTAGTTCTTAAGTGTGGGCTGTGCATAGTAACTTCCTTCCAGAGAATACAGAACGGCAATTGTGAAATTAGAGAACTCTGACAGGCATTACCATAGCCATGTAATCAAGGTCAACACTAATAAGTCAATTTGATAGCATATACCCTCGATATGATGTGATTAAAATGGCACTCCACCTCTGTGATCTTTTCCCCAAATACCCTATACGAAAAACGTCAGATCAGTTCTGCTTGAGGGACATTCAACAAAATACTGGATCAGTTCTCCTCAAATCTGTCAAGTCATTAAAAAAAATTAGAAAACTCTTAGAAACTTAGATAGCTAAGAGGAGTCTAAGGAGACATGACATCTAAATGTAATGTATTCTAAGTGATATTCTGGATCAGAAAAAGAACATTAGGCCAAAATTGGAAAACTTGAATAAAGTATGGACTTCAGTTAATAGTAATGTATCATTATCGGCTAATTAGTTATGACAAATGTATCATACTAATGTAAGATGTTAATAATAGGGGAAATTAGGTAAAGGTTATATGGGAACTCTGTGTACTATCTTCACAATTTTTCTGTAAATCTATGACTTTCCTAAAAATAAAGTTTATCAAAATATAAAATAATAATATTACTATTCTTAAAATTCTTGTGCTGTATGCCACTTTAAAAAAAGAAATGGTTTTCTGGTTATTCACAGAGATTCTATTCTATCCACATTAAAATCCATGATATTATACTTTAAATATCTGAACGTCTTCGTCTGTTTATTAGATTATACACATAAAATCAGTATAAACTTTTACCTTACTGTAATTATTTACATTTCCAGCTTTTAATGCAATATTGAGATTTAGCATTAGTTCTTTCTATTCTTATCCTCAGTTCTGAAAACACTTTGAAATGAAGTTTTTCAATTTCTGTTTTGTGTCAATGGTTCACTTAAGAAAGGATCCCACCATCCAAGGCTGCTGCTTAGAAACGAATGTCAGGCATTCTTCCCACCCACTTTCAAGGTGATCACTGAATGAAGAGGGCATATTTGTTCTCATTTTATTTTTCACTCAAATTCCATATCTCTGGGAGGAAATTGATTTGGCCATGTGGCTGAATGAGAAGAGAATGGAATTTATAAGACTCTTGGGGATGCATTGAAATATAAAGATGGTATACTGGTGCATTACAGTAAGACTCCTAGGAGCCTAAATTCTCTAAAGTATAAATGCTCTCTTATATAGAAGCACTTTATGTATTTTTTAAATAATGTCTAGAGTTAGAAGGGAATATTATTAATAGCAATGATATCAATGATTTCCCCAATTTAATTCACAAAATAATATTCGTGATGGTACTAATATACAATACTATCCTGAAGATTTTATGGAGCAAATACACCAAAATATTCAGTAAACTGTAAGACACTATTGTAGCAGACACTAATTAAGAGTTTTTCTCTTCTCCAGAATTTGTTACTAGGACACAAAGAAGAGAAGAAAGAATGTACAACTTTGGTGACTCCTCAGCTCACCCAAAGGCAGAGCTCACTGACTTAACAACAGATTTCATTGAAAGATAAAAAACAAATGCACAAGTATGTTTATATTGCCAGTTTACCTGGTCCCCAATGTAGTACAAGACCCAGATGAAATAGGAAGAGTAGGGATAGCTGGGATTTGGGAGTCTTGTTTAGAATGTGGTGATAAAAGAAGAGACTTTTTTCTCTCACCAGCCCATGGGATGAGGTGAAAGTCGTCCACCTCTCTCAGGGCAAGTTTTTTTTTTTTATTGTTTGATTGTTTGTTTGTTTGTTTTTAACCATCTTTGTATAGTTTTTTTTTGTTAAATTTGATGATTTATTTATTTATTTATTTATTTCAGAGTATTATGGGGCTACAGATGTCTACATTACATGTATTGCCTTTGCACTGCCTGAGTCAGAGCTACAAGCGTGCCCATCCCCCAGACAGTGCGCACTGCACTCTTTAGGTGTGAATTTACCTATCCCCTCCATCCGCCTCCCACCTGCCTGACATCTGATGAATGTAACTTCCCATATGTGCAACATAAGTGTTGATCAATTAGTACCAATTTGACAGTGAGTACATGTGGTGCTTGTTTTTCTACTCTTGAGATACTTTGCTTAGAAGAATGGGCTCTAGTTCCATCCAGGATAATACAAGAAGTATTAGTTCACCATTGTTTTTTGTGGCTGAGTAGTACTCCATGTTTTACATATACTACATTTTGTTAATCCACTCTCATATTGATGGGCACTTGGGCTGTTTCCACATATTTGCAATTGTGAATAGTGCTGCTATAAACACTCGAGTACAGATGTCTTTACTATAGAATGTCTTTTTTGCCTTTGGGTAAATACCCAGTAGTGAGATTACTGGATCAAATGGTACTTCTACTTTTAGTTCTTTGAGGTATCTGCAGACTACTTTCCATAGAGGTTGTACCAGTTTGCAGTCCCACCAGCAGTGTATGAGTGTTCCTATCTCTCCGCATCCATGCCAACATTTGTTGTTTTGGGACTTTCTGATAAAAGCCATTCTCACTGGAGTTAAGTGGTATCTCATTGTGGTTTTGATTTGCATTTCCCTGATGATTACAGATGTTGAGCATTTTTTCATATGTTCCTTAGCCATTAGTCTATCTTCTTTTGAAAAGTTTCTGTTCATGTCCTTTGCCCATTTTTATTGGGGTTGTTTTATTTTTTCTTGCTGTTTTTCCTGAGTTCTATATAGATTCTAATTATTAGCCCTTTGTTGGATGTATAGCATGAAAATATTTTCTCCCATTCTGTAACTTGTCTATTCCTCTAGTAATAGTTTCTTTGGCTGTGCAGAAGCTTGTTAATTTGATCAGGTCCCACTTGGTTTTTTCTGTTGTTGCCATGATTGCTTTTGGGGTCTTCTTCATAAATTCTTTGCCTAGGCCAATGTCCATAAGAGTTTTCCAACATTTTCTTCTACAATTCTTATGATTTTATGCCTTATGTTTAAGTCTGTTATCCATCATGAGTTGATTTTTGTGAGAGGTGTGGATCTAGTTTCACTCTTCTACATGCGCCTATCCAGTTCTCCCAGCACCATTTATTGAATAGGGATTCTTTTCCCCAGAGTATGTTTTTTTCTGCTTTGTCAAAAATCAGATGGCTATATGAAGATGGTTTTATGTCTGGGTTCTCAGTTCTGTCCCATTGGTCTATATTTCTGTTTTTGTGCCAGTACTGTGCTGTTTTTGTTACTATAGCCTTGTAATATAGCTTGAAGTCTGATAAATTGATGCCTCCCATTTGTTCTTTTTGCTTAAGCTTACTTTGGCTATATGAGGTCTTCTCTTGTTCTGTACAAAGCATAGAATTATTTTTTCTACATCTGTGAAAAATGCTGTTGATATTTTGATAGGAATTACATTTAATCTGTAGATCCTTGTGGGTAGTATAGACATTATAACAATGGTGATTCTTCTGAACCATGAGCATGGTATAGTTTTCCATCTGTTTGCATCTGTGCTATTTCCTTGTTCATGTTTCATAGTTCTCTCTGCAGAGATCCTTCACCTCCTTAGTTAAATATATTCTTAGGTATTTTATTTTCTTTGTTGCTATTGTGAAAGGTATTCAGGCTTTGATTTGATTCTCAATTTGACTGTTGTTGGTGTATATGAATGCTACTGATTTGTGTACGATGATTTAGTAACCTGAAACTTTGCTGAACTTATTTATCAATTCCAGTAATCACTTGGCAGAGTCTTTGGGGTTTTCTAGATATAAGATCATATCATCTGAAAAGAGTGATAATTTGACCTTTCTGGTCCCATTTGAATGCCCTTGATTTCCTTCTCTTGTCTGATTGCTCTGGCTAGGACTTCCAGCACTATGTTGAATAGAAGCCATGATAGAGGGCATACTTGTCTGGTGCCAGTTCTAAGCGGGAATGCTTTCAATTTTTCCCCAATCAGTATGATGTTGGCTGTGGGTCTGTCATACATGGCTTTTATCATTTTGAGGTAAGTCCCATCTATGCCTATTTTGTTAAGCGTTCATACCATAATAGGGTGCTGAATTTTGTCAAACACGTTTTCTGCATCTATTGAGAGGATCATATGGTCTTTGTTTTTACTTTTATTTATGTGATGAATAACATTTATAGATTTTCATATGTTGAACCGTCCCTGCATCTCTGAGATGAAGCCCACTTGGTTGTGATGGATTAATCATAAGGGATATTGGTCTGTAGTTTTCTTTTTTGTTGGGTCCTTACCTGGCTTTGGTATCAAGGTGATGTTGGCTTCATAAAATGTACTGGGATAATTCCTTCCTCCTTGATGTTGTGGAATAATTTCTGCAGGATAGGCACAAGATCTTCTTTGTAGGTCTGGTAGAATTCTGGTGTGAACCATCTGGTCAGGACTTTTTTTTAATGAAGATTTTTTATTAGTGTTTCAATTTCTGTTCTTGGTATTGGTCTGTTCAGGAATTCTACATCTTCCGTGTTGAGCCTAGGGAGCCTGTGTGTTTCTAAGAATTTGTCCATTTCCTCCATGTTTTAAAGTTTGTGTGAATAGAGATTTACATAGTATTCAGAGATGACATTTTGTATTTCTGTGGTATAAGTTGTGATTTCTCCTTTATCATTCCTAATTGACCTTATTAGAGTCCTTTCTTTTCTGCTTCTGGTTAATCTAGCTAGAGGTATGCCAATTTTGTTTATCTTTGCAAAGAACCAACTTTTTGTTTTAATAATCTTCCATATATATCTTTTGTTCTCAATTTCATTTAATTCTACTCTGATCTTGGTTACTTCTTTTCTTCTGCTGGGTTTCAGACTGGTTTGCTCATCCTTTTCTGGATCTTTGAGATGATTCATTAGATTGTTGGTTTATGATCTTTCCATCTTTTGGGTATACGTATTTATGGTTATGAATTTTCCTCTCAGGACTGCTTTAGCTGTATCCCACAGATTTTGGTAACTTATGTTACCATTAACATTCAGTTCAAAGAATGTTTTGATTTCCATCTTGCTTTCCTCCTTGACCTGAAAATCATTCAGCATTAGGTTGTTTAGTTTCCATGACTCTGTGTAGAGATGAGTGGTTCTTTTGGAGTTGATTTCTAATTTTATTCCACTGTGGTCTGAGAAGATGCATAGTGTAATTTCTATGTTTTTAATTTGTTGAGACAAGTTTTGTGCCCTAGGATGTGATCAATCTTAAAGAATGTCCCATGTGCTGATGAGAAGAAAGTATATTTGGTGGTTTTAGATTAGAATGTTCTGTAAATGTCTGTTAGGCCCATGTAATCTAGAGTTCTATTTAAGTCCCTTGTTTCTTTATTTATTTTCTGTTTGGAGGATCTGTCCAGTTCTTTCAGTGGAGTGTTGAAGCCCCTAGATATTACGGTACTGCTATCATTTTGTTTAGATCAAGCAGGATTTGCTTTATGAATTTGGGTGCTCCTGTGTTAGGTGCATAAATATTTAAGATTATTATGTCTTCTTGTTGAATTGTTCCCTTTACCATTAAATAGTGACCATCTTTGTCTTTGATTATTTTTGTTAATTTGAAGATAAAGTTATCTGATATGAGAACTGCTACTCCCACTTTCCTTTGGTTTCTATTAGCTTGGAAAATTGTTTTCCATTCCTTCACCTTGCATCTGGGTGCGTCCTTGTGGGTTAGATGTGTTTTCAAAAGACAACAGAGACTTGGCTTATTTATATTCATCCATTTTGCCAGTCTAAGTCTCTTCAGTGGGAAGTTCAAGCCATTCATGTTTATTTAGATAATTGATCAGTGGGGTAGATTTCTGTTCACCCTCTTAAGTTGAACTTTGTTGTTTTGTTTTATCTCTTCAGCCATTGTGGTATCTCACCTTCAATCTTTGGATTTTGGGTAATTTTACACTGGTAAGTGTTTATTTTGCTGCTCCATGCATAATGCAATTCTGAGAACTTCCTGTTGGGCAGGTCTTGTCTTATCTGGGAAAGACTTTATTTCCCCTTCATATATGAAACTTAGTTTTACAGGATACAAAATTCTAGGCTGGGCATTATTCTGTTTGAGAAGACTGATGATGGGCCCCCCATCCCTTCTGGGTTGGAGGGTCTCAGTTGAGAAGTCTGCTATTAGTCTGATGGGTTTTCCTTTGTAAGTTACCTGTTGTTTTCACCTCATGGCTCATAAGAGCTCCTCTTTCATATTTATTTTGGCTAGTCTGATGACTATGTGTTGTGGTGTATTCCTTTTTGTGTTAAGTCTTCCAGGAGTCCTATGAGCTTCTTGTACCTGGATACCTAGATTTCTAGCAAAACCAGGGAAATTTTCCTCAATTATTCCCTCAAATAGATGATCCAACCCTTGTGTATTTTCTTCTTCATCCTCAGGGATGCCTATGATTCTCATGTTAGGCCTGTTTACATAATCCAACATTTCCTGTAAGCTTTGCTTGTTCCTCTTGCTTCTCTGCTCTATCTCAGTGACTGAGTTGTTTAATTGGAAGGTGTTGTCTTCAAGCTCTGAGATTCTTTCTTCTGCCTGATCTAACCTGTTCTTGAGGCTTTCCACTGAGTTTTGTAATTCCTTAAATGAATTTTTCATTTCCAGAAGTTCTGTTTGATTTTTCTTTAATAATTCAATTTCTTTAATGAATTTTTCATTCATTTCCTGTACTGTTTTTGAGGTTTCTTTGTGTTGGATTTCTATTTTATCATGTATTTCATTAAGTTTCCTTACAATCCATGCTTGAAATTCTTCATCTGTCTTTTCTATATTTTGGTTTTGGTTGGTATCCATTGGTAGGGAGCTGGTATTCACTTTTGGGGGTGACCTTTTGCTCTGATTCTTTGTATTTCCAGAGTTCTTTCACTGGTTCCTGCTCATCTTGAACAGGTATTGCTTGTTACTTTTTTATTTTCTTGTGTTTAGGTAATGTCATGCCTTGTTTAAACTCTGAGCCAGTAGGCAGTGCTTGTGGGTGAGAATTGATCATACCTTGTATGATGACTCAGTAGATGCAGTAAAAGGGCATGGAAATTGACCTCCTTGTCAGTAGGTGGCACTCCAGAAGAGACAATCTGCAATGTTGTTTTTGGGTCCTGTGATCAGCTCTAGTTCCTCAGGAGGGAGGACTCAAATGCTCCAGGTGGTAAATGGGGCCCTGGGACTTCCAGGTGAGTCCTTTATTCACACAGCAGAGGTGGGTGGGGGAATGAAGCTCAGCAGGGTTAGGTTAGGTGAGCCTGCTCTCAGGTTTCTCAAATGTTTGTAAGAGGTATGCAGGGACTAAAGGTCAGTTCTCTGCTTCTGGGCTAAGTTGCCTGGGAGGGGCTGAAGTGGCCCCCCCCCAACCAGAGATTCTGCTCTATATCCCCAGAAAACTCTGCCAGGGGACTCTACCCACAGGGGGCTATTGGCAGCTCAAGAAACTCTAGGATAAAGCTGAACTCCCTTTTAAAGTGAATGTTGGGAGGGGAAGCTGCTCTGATTCAGCTTGTGGCACCTGAGGCATTTGGTTGCTATGGGAACCAGTACTTATGCAAATTGAGTCTCTTAGGATCAGCAAACTCCAATCTGGTGTTTCTCTGAGGGAGGAACTGATTGATCAAACTTCAATATGAGGGTTCTCAGGGGAGGGGCTAGTTCTGGTATGGTGCTTTTGGGGGTTGGGGGGAAGTGCGCGTACAGATCCCTACTCTCCTGTGCACCTCTATACCCTCCTGATGGACATGGACTCTCACTTGTTCCTATCCTGAAACCATGACCTCTCCCCCCGCTTCTGCCCCCACTGTCTGTGCCGTCAGCAGGAGGACTCACCAAGGGCTGCTCTGCCGGCTTGGGGCAGAGACATGCCCCCGGAGCTGAAAGGGGGCCAGTCAGCACAGAGATCTCCTGAGGCTGCTTTGGTCATGGGGGAGGGGGCTATGGTCTTTCTGCACTGCTCTCGAGCTGGGGGTAGAAACTGGTCCGCCCTCCTCCTCTCTGCAGCTACTTATTAGAGGCAGGTTTGCCAGGCATTCACTCCCTGCCACCTGAGACAGGCCCAGACCCTCAGCGCAGGCTTGGCCGGGAGTACGCCTTCCCTTGTCCACGGTCAGCCCAGTCACTCAGCACGGGTTCGGCCGAGAGCACACTCCCTGCCGCCCGAGGCAGGCATCGTCACTCAGTGGGGCACAGCCAGGAGTGCACACCCCATCACCCAAGGCAGGCTCAGCCACTCAGGCAATGTGTTTTGGCTGTTGCTATGGGGTGGGTGCGGACATAGGGCTATGAGCAGCTTGAGCCAAAATTGCTTCCTGGGATGCCAGGAGCCTAGAAGATGCAGAGGATGGCTCGTCCAGATGCTGGGACACCAGTTTTTTGGTTCCTTGTGGCACTCCCCCCGGGATGCGAGCCCTGCATCCTGCTTCAGACCTGAAGCACCTGGGTGAGGGTAGGGGAAAAAAAATTCCTTACCCTTTCCCTGGTCTCTGGCACTCCCTTGATTTGGTTCCTGCCGACTTTTCTCCTCTATCCTTTTCTCTCTCAGTTGTTCAGTTCTTGCTGGTGGTAACTTGGACTCCGCTGGTATCAGACCCCGTGGTGGTCCAGTCCCTATCAGCAATCCTCCTCCACTCCCCTCAGTCTGACCCTCAACTCCTCCACCAGAACATGCGACAAGTGCTGACTCTAGTCGGCCATCTTCCATCTTTGTATTCTTTCAGGGCAAGTTGAAAGTTCAAAAATGTAATTCATAAAGACCGACAGCTTGTGTACCAAGAGGAGAATGGGATCTTGCTCTACAATTAGAATTTTACTGAATTCTTGAATTTCCATGCCAGGGTTTCTTAACCTCTGTACTATTGACATTTTGACTAGAAAGTTCTTGTTGTAGGAAGCTGTTCAGTGCACAGATTAAGAGGAAAATTCTTAATCCGAGTTTGTAATGTTTAGCAGCATCTACCCACGAGATCCCAGTAGAACTGCTCCTCCACTAGTTATTACAACTAAATATGCGTTTAGTCATTGCCAAATGTCCCATAAGAGGCAAAATTGCCTCTGATTGAAAAACACTGCTCTTAGTCCATTGTAGTTCTGCCAATATAACAGTGCAATGTGGGAGGATACTTGGAAGACATAAGTGAACACAGAAAATAATTGTCTACATTTTGCCCATGAGAGTAGCCTTAAGCAGAGAGATTAAAAAAGAATGTACAGTTGGCCCTCAGTATCTCTGGGTTCCACATTCATGGATTCAACCAATCACAGATCAAAAATATTCATTAAAAATGGGTGGTTGCATCTGTACTGAACATGTACCGACTTTTTTTCTTGCCATTATTCCCTATACAATGCAATATAACAATTATTTACATGATATTTACATTCCATTAGGTATTATAAGTAATCTAGAAATGATTTAAAGTATACAGAAGGATATGTGTAGGTTATATGCAAATACTACACCATTTGATGCAAGAGACTTGAGCATCCATGGATTTTGGTGTTGAGGGGGATCCTGGAACCAATCACCATGAATACAGAGGGATAGTTGTATAGTGAAGTGTGCCTGGTACATGAATTAAGAATACCGACATTTGTTTCCTGAAGCCTAGTTAAAGAAAAATGAACAAGTTCCTGTGGCTCAATGTGGAGCACAGATGTAAAGAATGGATCCTAGGAGACAGAATTGCCCACCTCTAAAACATCTTCAGAAATAGAGTTTGTTGGTCTGAAGTTGAACAATTTTTCAAGGAAATCACATGCACCGAATATATCAAGACCACTACTGAGAGAAAACAAACTATGTGAGATCTCTGACTCCCCTATTTACCTTAGCATTAGGCTTTGATAAGAAACAGGGGAAAGTTCAGACCATGCAGCTGGTACCTCAAGTATCCTAAACAAAATTCTACCTGGTTTAGAGGAGAGGATGTATGTTAATAATAAGATCTGGAAATTGTATTATGCAATTATAATCCATTATAATTATAATCTAGTTTGCATTATGCCAAACCAGAAAAGAATATTACCAAAAAAGGAAGTAAAAATAAGTATCATTTATGGAAATAGATATAATATTTCTTAACAAAAATTAGCAAATATAATCCAGCAATATACAAAGGATAATACAGTATGATCAAGTTGGATTGCAAGCTATTTTGACAAGTAGAAATCAATGTAATCACTTCATTAACAAATTAAGGGAGAGATATTAGATGAGCATCTCAATGGACGCAGAAAAATATTTGACAAACTCCAATACTCATTTTTTAAAAATGTTCAACAAACCAGGAATAGACACAAACATGAGTCATTCAGAAAAACTCTCCATGCTCAGCCCTCAGATGAGCAGCCAGATTCCACCTATCATTTTCTTTATGGTCTCAGTTATAGAGAGCCCCTCCCAGGAATTCACATTCTAGCCTGGGCAGCCTGCATCTGGTGACTAAACAAGGTATTCATATAAAGGCCTATACATTTCACCCAGTGTAGGACACTCTGATGGGCAATATTCACTTCAAAGAGCCCCACCAAGTTGGCTGAGGCTTTGAAGGGACTACAGGGCAATTTGCCTTCTCCCTCCAGCCAATCTTGTTTCCTTTCCTTTCTTTTCATGATGTTGAGCCCTAATAAGCATCTTGCACCTTAAGCTTTGTCTTGGAATCTGCTGCCAAAAAATCCAAAATCTTTCTAGTGATTACCAAACTGTGTCATTATGTAGTAAGCTGATGCCCAGATGTAGTGGGATAAATTATGTCCATTAAATAAAATAAGGAACATTGGGCAACTCCAATATTGATATTCAACTGTAAAAATCCTTAAAGCAAACTTGATTATGATGCTAATCAATACAGTTAATTTGTGTTCTTCTAGCACTATTGGTAAATGCTGATACCTGATTTGCTTTTTCTGTGGTAGTGTTTGATGTTGAAAAATCAAAACACATAGCAAATTTCTTTATTAAAATTTCAGAATATTACAGGGGTACAAATGTTTTGGTTTACATGAATTGCTTTTGTACATTCTGAGTCAAAGTTATAAGTGTGTGCATTACCCATATAGTGTGCATTGTACCCACTAAGTGTGAATGTATCCATACCCTCCTCCCCCCCACCTGCTTGATTTCTGTTGAATTTTACAACCTATGTGCACAAGTATTGATCTGTATGTTTCAATTTAGTAGTGAGTGCATATGGTTTTTGTTCTTCCATTCTTGTGATACTTCACATAAAAGGATGGTCTCCAGTTTGATCTAGGTTGTTAAAAAGGTATTAGTTCACCATTTTTTTCTATGGTTGAGTAATACTCAATAGTGTACATATACTACATTTTATTAATCCACTCATGTATCGATGGGCACTTGGGCTGTTTCCCCATCTTTGAGATTATGAATTGTGCTGCTGTCAACATTTGAGTGCAAATGTCTTTTTTATAAAATGTCATTTTTTCCTTTGGGTAAATACCCAGTAGTGGGATTGCCAGATCAAATGGTAGTTCTACTTTTAGTTCTTTGGGGTATCTCCATACTACTTTCCAAAGTGGTTGTATTAGTTTGCAGTCCCCCCAACACTGTATAAGTGTTCCTTTCTCTCTGCATTTATGGCAGTGTCTATTGTTTTGGGACTTTTTGATAAAAGCCATTTTTACTGGGGTTAGGTGATATATCATTGTGGTTTTGATTTGCATTTCCCTGATGATTAGAGACATTGAGCATTTTTTCATATGCTTGTTGGCCACTAGTCTATCTTCTTTCGAAAAGCTTCTGTTCATGTCTTTTGCCCACTGGCACAAGAACAGAGACCTAGACTAATGGACTGGAACAGAGAACACAGATATAAAACCATCCTTATATTGCTATCTGATCTTTGACAAAGAAGACAAAAACATACACTGGGGAAAAGAATCCCCATTAGATAAATGGTGCTAGGAAAATTGGATAGCCACATGTAGATGTCTGAAACAGGATCTGCACCTCTCACCACTCACAAAAATTAATTCATGATGGATAACAGACCTAAACCTAAGGCATGAAACTATTAGAACTCTAGAAGAAGAGTTCAGAAAAAATCTTCTAGATATCAGCCTAGGCAAAGAATTTATGAGGAAGACCCCAAAGGCAATCACAGCAACACCAAAAATAAATAAATGGGACATGATTAAATTAAAAAGCTTCTGCATAGCCAAGGAAACAATCAATAGAGCAAATAGACAACCGACAGTATGGGAGAAGATATTTGTATGCTATACATCTGATAAAGGGCTAATAACCAGAATCTACAAAGAACTCAAGTGAATCAGCAAGAAACATCAAAAAACCCCATTAAAAAGTGGGCATAGCAAATTTCTTATAGCAACAAGTCACCAGCAGATAAATATCTCTGTTATTTAGTGATTTGAAAAAATGTTCTATTAAAAAATATTTTGTGTAAAATCAATTCACAATGGATAACAGATCTAAACTTAAGACATGAAACCATAAGAATTCTCGAAGAAAATGTTGGAAAAACTCTTATGGACATTGGCCTAGGCAAAGAATTTATGAAGAAGACCCCCAAAGCAATCACAGCAGCAACAAAAATAAATACATGGGACCTGATCAAATTGAAAAGCTTCTGCACAGCCAAGGAAACTATCACTAGAGTGAACAGACAACCTACAGAATGGGAGAAAATATTTGCATGCTACACCTCTGATAAAGGGCTGATAACCAGAATCTATACAGAACTTAGGAAAATCAACAAGAAAAAAATCAAACAACCCTATTAAAAAATGGGCAAAGGACATGAACAAAAACTTTTCCAAAGAAGACAGAATGATGGCCAGCAAACATATAAAAAAGTGCTCAACTTCTCTAATCATCAGGGAAATGCAAATCAAAACCACAATGAGATATCACTTAACTCCAGTGAGATTGGCTCATATCAAAAAACCCCCAAATAACAAATGTTGGCGGGGATGTGGACAGATAGGAACACTCATACACTGCTGGTGGGACTGCAAATTAGTACAACCTCTATGGAAAAGAATATGGAGATACCTCAAAGAATTAAAAGTAGGATTACCATTTGACCCAGCAATCCCACTACTGGGTATTTATCCAAAAGAAAAAAAGACATTTTATAATAAAGACATCTGCTCTCGAATGTTCATAGCAGCACAATTCACAATTGCAAAGTTGTGGAAACAACCCAGGTGCCCATCAATACACGAGTGGATCGATAAAATGTGGTATATGTATACCATGGAGTATTACTCAGCAATACGGAACAACAGTGAATTAACACATCTGGTATTTTCCTGGTTGGAGCTAGAACCCATTCTTCGAAGCGAAGTGTCGCAGGATTGGAAAAACAAGCCCCACTGGTACTCACCATCAAACTGGTACTAACTGATGAACACTTACATCACACAGGGCAATAACATTCATCAGAGGGTGGGTGGGCGGGAGGGGGGTGGAAGGGATGGGAAAAACTCTCACTGAATGGATGTGGGGAGCACAGTTTGGGAGATGACCACGATTGTGGCTCTGACACGGGCAGAACAGGGGCAATGTGTATGGCCAAAGTGTTGTACCCCCATGATATTCTGAAAATAAAAAAATAAATTAAAAAAAAAAAATTTTGTGTGAGCTGACTTGTTATCAATTAGACCCCTTTGTCAAAAGCATTTCTGCCCAGACTGTCAAAAGAAAGGTTGAAGAGAAAACTTGGAAACAAAATAAAAAGAAGTATGTGATTTGTAATATCATGTTACAACAGCTATCCTTTTTATGTGTTTGAATGAATGCACAATATAGTGGACAAAACACAATAATCTTTGTGTTTTGCCCGGTATTGCACAGAGTATGTACTCAGTAAAAATTCAAAGATATTTAGTGTTAAGAAATCCCCTAAAATTTCATTTCTATTACAAGTGAAAAAAGGGTTTGTTTGAGAAATATCTGTACAAATATTTGCAACTTATATTTTTCCTTCACCTATAGTTCTAAAATGGATTATCCAGCAGTACAGAGGGTATAAAGATACTGAGAATTACATATCCACATAAACAGCTACAACTTATATCCAAATTTTTACTGTATATAATATTAAAATATAGCCATATATGTTTGGTACTGTAAGATAGTGATCTGAAAATTGTGCAGCTGTCTAGCTAGCAAAATATTGGTATTTGTGCTTTTTCTTTATTTAGCTGAAGCCTCTTAAAAGTTCTATGTTATCAGCAATTATAAGCCAAGACAGTTAAAAAATCCTTACTTTTTGTTTAACTTTACCACCGAAGATAATAGCTAAAGGAATTCATCTATTCAGAATGGATCTGTGGAAAATATTAAATTATATGAAACTTATGACTTCTATGTGATAACTCTCACGTCTAGGTATATACATTTAATATAATACTAGACTATGTGGAATTACAAATGAAATTCTTCCACTGATCCGAAAACAGTTATCACAATATTTGATATTTCATAGAATTCTTTATCCTATAACTGTCCTTTTCATTATGAAAACCTCCAGAGGAACAGATGAACCCCCTTACCTCTCAGTAAAAAACGGCCATGTGAATGTTTTCTTCTACATCCAATAAAGCTTTTGAGTCTGAAAATAAAACAAAAGAAAGAGCCTTATTTTTGTAAACCAAACTAGATGGACTTTTCACAGAATGAAGTCTGTCATCGTTATACACCAGAAAGCAAAGCTCTGCTAAGATGAATACTCATTTCACTGTGCCAACAAGTTATTTTATGGAAAATTTAGGGTTTTAACTATTGCATGTCAAGTAGTATCATTCACTTAATTTTGAGATAGACACAGAAAAAAATGCATATTTTGAATGTACTCTTGAATATCCAAATCATCACACTTTAATCATTTTACTTGCCTATTTCAAATTCAATAGTAAAACTAAAATGTGCAAATATAAAATTGCTTAGGCTGAAAATTTATCCCAATTTTTACTTAGATCAGATAAATAAAAACACTCTTATAATCAATTAACCTGGAGTTAATATTCAATATCTGAGAATAAACAGTTTAAATAATTGATTAAAATAATTCATTTTATAAGCCTAGTAAAAGTATCTTCTCAGAAACCATCACTTGACAAGCATTTATAGAGAATTATTTACAGTGTGCAATTGGCCTTTAAGGGATTTTCCACGTTCTAAAAATTAAATGAGGTATTCTCTGTCATACTGTTTAAGACATTCTCTGTTTCCTCTGGTTCCTACTAGATCTCTAAATGTAATTTTAAGTTCTTTTTCTTCATTCCTGTGATAAATAAATCATTGCAGATATAGATTAATTTAGAATTAAAGTTGTGAAAGATTTTTGTGATTCTAGAACTGTTGTTAAAGTCTAAATATATTTTAAGATTTCAGATTACATAGATATTATGGGTCTCTTTACTATGCTACAACAAAAATCAATAACATTTGAGGAATAAAAATATAACTCATAGTCCCCACAAGCCACATATATTATAATCTAAAATGTCTAGCAGAAAATTAAAAAAATACAAGGTTTAGGAAAAAGCCTGAAAATATGATGTAAAATCAAGGGTAAATAGTAAAAAAAAGATGCTAAGATGATCCAGATGTCCGAGTTAGCAGATGAGGACTTAATAATAGTTATTAGAAATGTGTTCAAAAACTTAAGGTAAAAGATTAACACAATGAGTAAAGATTTAATTCTCAGGAGAGATAAAGACACTTTAAAAAATGGAAATTCTAGAACTGCAAATGATAGCATATTAATTAAGAAATTCATTCTATGTCCTTTATAGAAGATTGAACACTGTAAAATAAAAGTCAATGAATATTAAGACAGGTAAATAGTAACTATCAACCTAAAGAACAGAAAGACAAGGAATTTTGGGGGAAAAAGGCAAACTTTCTGTGACCTTTGAGATGATATCCATTATTTTATCATATTTCTAATTAGAGTCCCCAACAGAAAGAAGAGAGAGTAGGGAACACTAAACATTTTTCAAAGGAATGATGCCTGAAAACTTCTCACATTTGGCGAAAAATTATAGAGCCAAAAAGCGTAGCAACACCAACAAGATGAGCATATATACACAAAACATATATACACACACTTAGGCATATAAAAGTCAAATATATGAAAATCAAAAATAAAGAGAAGAAGAAAAATGGCAAATTACACAGAGGGGAACAAAGAGTGACAGGCTGCCTTCTTTTCAGAAACCATGGATGCCAGAAGACAAAGAAACAACATCTCAGAATACAATATTTTGTAAAATATTCATCAAAATTTTGTTGAAATAAAGACATTATTAAATATTTAAAAGCTGAGAGATTTTGCACTCTTGGTTTTTAAATAGGTTTTTCACGTATAACTGATTGTATCCCTTTGTAATCTATCCATTCTCATTCCTGCTTCTCAATGCTTACCCTTCTGTCCCCAGAAAAACCACTAGTTTGTTTTATGTCATTATTAGTATAAAATAGTATATATACATAGTTTGCATTTTCTAGAATTTTATGTAGATGAAATCACAAAATATATACACTTTTTATCTGGCTTTTATCACCAACAATAATTATTTTGAGATGTATCCATTGTCTTACATGGATCAAGACTGTTCTTTTTATTCATGAGTACATATTCAATTCTATAAAAATATCACGATTTACTTATTCATTCATCTGTTGATAAATATTTTCATTATTCTTAGTTTGGGACTATTACAAATAAGCTTACTATGAAAATTAGTGTAGAAACTCTGAAGACCTAGGAGTGAAATGGCTAAGTCATAGGTAGGTGAATGTTTAAATTTTTAAGAAATTACCCATCTATTTTCCAAAGTGGTTATACTATTGTAAATTTCTATCAGCAGTGTAGAGAATTTCTGTTGCTTTGTATCCTTTGCAACACTATCTGTGGTCAAATTTTTAAATTTTAAACATTCCAACTTGTGTATTGTGGTATCTAATTGTCTTAATTTTCATTTACCTAATAATTTGTTATGTTGAGTATTCTTTCATATACTAAATTGTCATCCAATTATATCTTTTGAAAAAAATTTCTCTTCAAGTGTGTGGCTCATTCTTATATGCTAGGTGTTTATTATTCAATTTTGAAAGTTATTTATATATTTTGGATACTAATCCCTTATCAGAAATGTGATTGCAAATAGTTCCTCCCATTGTGTGTCCTTATTCACTTTAGTGCATTTGCTCAAATATTGTAAACAAAACCATATACTTCTCTTGAGTTAACAGTCACATTCTAAGGAAAGCTCCCTCTGTTGAATAAAAACTCATGTCTCACATTTCTCACCCAGTCTGTTTAACAAATATTATCACAATGCTCATTTTGGGGGGGATACAACTTATTCAATTAATAAGTAAACACAATTTTGCATATTTGGATGTTAAGACAAACTCTTTGTTATTACTGCACAATACAGTCATGGGTGGTTTAATGACAGGGATATGCTCTGAGAAATAGTCATCAGGCAATTTCATTGTGTGGATATCATAGAGTGTACTTACACAAACCTAGATGGTATAGCCTACTAAACAACAACAAGGCTATATGGGGTAGCCTATTGCTTCTCGCCTACAAACATGTACAGCAAGTTATTGCACTAAATACTGCAGTCAATTGTAACAAAATGGTAAGTATTTGTCTATCTAAACATATATAAACATAGAAAAGGCATAGCAAAAACATGGTATTATAATCTCACGGGACCACTGTCAAATATGCAGTCTGTCATTGATCAAAATGTAATTATGTGGGGCATGACTGTATATCTATTTTCTGAAAAACAGTTAACAAAATATAGCTTTCTTTTTTCCCTGAAATCTTAATAAATGTATTATTTTAAGCTCTGAAGGGTCCCTCTGTAATTGGTCCAAAATCAAATGAAATTTGCCCACAGTGTTATTATTAACTTTACTTAATATAAATGACTTTGAATTTATACACCAATGTTGGGATCTAGGTGGAAAAATACATTTTTCTTCCATTCAGAAGAGTTGGTTAATCTATAATACACTTTAGATGTTATTATTTCATGTGTAAAAGTTGAAGAATTTTCAAAGAATATTTGAGGAGAATAAATCTTTAAATATTAGTATTTGAAATTTTCAGCATTGGCAAGATGAGTAGAAAATATACATTTGTATAAAAGCTTATGCAATTATTTAAGAGCTCAGTAGTCAACTTACTTCTATATAATATTTATAACATTTCTCATTTTATGCTGTAAAGTGTAGCATATAATTTCTACTAATGGTCTTTCTTGATTGTGATTAATTGGAAGATACACAAAATCAACTTTAGAACACTGAAATATTCAAGACATTTCCCCCAACATTTGCTGAAAGCATTTGAAAAGAATTAAGCAAAATGAGTTCTACCATAAAAATGCTATTAAATACAAATTAATATCCAATGTGTAAGAGGATAAATTAATTTATCTTTTAACCCAGTACTAATATAAGGTTACACATAATCAACCAATGAGATTTTATACAAATATTACTTAGTTTCTGGTTGTCTGTATACTATCATACCATCAGCACCATCTCACCTCTGTTACTTAAAGCAAATACACATAATTCACAGATTTTATAAATTTTATTAGTGTAAAAATAATTAAATATTTAATGATTTCATGAACATGGAATACCCAATGGGTTGAAAGTTTTCCTACCTAGATTCCTCCACAAAAATAGTTGCCAAAACTAAAATCAGTCACTGATAAGTTGTTACCTAACAGTCTACACACATATATATTGAAGTGGTTCCATAAGGATAAATATACCAATATATTTTTAATTGTTTTCAAAATGCTAGTAATAAGTTACAAAGAATGAAAAAAGGAAAATTCAACTATATCTTTGATCACCTAGACTGACAACTTGAAAATCAATCATTAAAAAATATATGTATATAGAAAACCCCAAAGATTCAACCAAGAGATTACTGGAATTGATAAATGAATTCAGCAAAGTCTCAGGATACAAAATTAATACACACAAATCCATAGCCTTCATATATGTTAATAACAATCAAGCCAAGAAACAAATTAAAGATGCAATACCTTTCGCAATAGCAACAAAGAAAATTAAATATTTAGGAACATATCTAACTAAGGAGGTCAAAGACCTATATAGAGAGAATTATGAAACACCGAGAAAAGAAATTGCAGAGGACGTAAATAGATGGAAAGCCCTACCATGCTCTTGGATAGACAGAGTCAACATAGTAAAAATGGCTTTGCTACCTAAATTAATTTACAGAATCAATGCAATCCCTATCAAAATACCAACATCATTTTTTGCCGATCTAGAAAAATAATTCTGCACTTCGTGTGGAACCAGAGAAGACCCCGTCTAGCCAAAGCAATCTTAAGCAAAAAGAACAAATTGGGAGGCATCTGTCTACCAGACTTCAAACTATACTACAAGGCTATAGTAACTAAAACTGCATGGTATTGGCACAAGAACAGAGACGTAGACCAATGGAACAGGACTGAGAACCCAAATATAAAACCAACCTCATACAATCACCTGATCTTTGACAAATTCCAGAAAAACGTACACTGGGGAAAAGATTCCCTATTCAACAAATGGTGCTGGGAAAACTGGATGGCCATATGTAGAAGACTGAAAGTGGACCCACACCTCTCACCTCTCATTAAAATCAATTCACAATGGATAACAGATCTAAACCTAAGACATGAAACCATAAGAATTCTCGAAGAAAACGTTGGAAAAACTCTTATGGACATTGGCCTAGGCAAAGAATTTATGAAGAAGACCCCCAAAGCAATCACAGCAGCAACAAAAATAAATACATGGGACCTGATCAAATTGAAAAGCTTCTGCACAGCCAAGGAAACTATCACTAGAGTGAACAGACAACCTACAGAATGGGAGAAAATATTTGCATGCTACACCTCTGATAAAGGGCTGATAACCAGAATCTATACAGAGCTTAGGAAAATCAAACAACCCTATTAAAAAATGGGCAAAGGACATGAACAGAAACTTTTCCAAAGAAGACAGAATAATGGTCAGCAAACATATAAAAAAGTGCTCAACTTCTCTAATCATCAGGGAAATGCAAACCAAAACCACAATGAGATATCACTTAACTCCAGTGAGATTGGCTCATATCAAAAAATCCCCAAATAACAAATGTTGGCGGGGATGTGGACAGATAGGAACACTCATACACTGCTGGTGGGACTGCAAATTAGTACAACCTCTATGGAAAAGAATATGGAGATACCTCAAAGAATTAAAAGTAGGATTACCATTTGACCCAGCAATCCCACTACTGGGTATTTATCCAAAAGAAAAAAAGACATTTTATAATGAAGACATCTGCTCTCGAATGTTCATAGCAGCACAATTCACAATTGCAAAGTTGTGGAAACAACCCAGGTGCCCATCAATACACGAGTGGATCGATAAAATGTGGTATATGTATACCATGGAGTATTACTCAGCAATACGGAACAACAGTGAATTAACACATCTGGTATTATCCTGGTTGGAGCTAGAACCCATTCTTCGAAGCGAAGTGTCACAGGATTGGAAAAACAAGCACCACTGGTACTCACCATCAAACTGGTACTAACTGAAGAACACTTACATCACACAGGGCAATAACATTCATCTGAGGGCGGGCGGGCGGGAGGGGGGTGGAAGGGATGGGAAAAACTCTCACTGAATGGATGTGGGGAGCACAGTTTGGGAGATGACCACGATTGTGGCTCTGACACGGGCAGAACAGGGGCAATGTGTATGGCCAAAGTGTTGTACCCCCATGATATTCTGAAATTAAAAAAATAAATTAAAAGGAAAAAAATATATATGTATAATAATTTGAATGATAGGGAGGAAAACTTTTACTGGGGAGAATGTGATAAATCATATAAAACCAGTACAACATGGAATGAAAAGAAAAATTATTCATGATAAAAATATCAGAGAGATGTTCATAGTAGTAACTTTTGAGCCCTACTCTTCTCGTATTTAAAACCAAAACCAACAAACAAAAACGTTAACTTTTCTATTTCTTAGTAAAATATTCATTTTAAAATCCAAGAATTCATTTCAGGGAGAGAATTCAGTGGACAGAAGAGTCATTTAGGGATAGAATGTTTCTCTAAGGGGCTTAAATATGGATAAAATTTTTTTATAAATATAAGTGGGAAAGACATTTTGCAAAACAAAGGTGGAATTTGGCTGTTGCTTTAAGAAGTTGAGAGAGGAGGGAAAGAGTGGAGTTGGGCACATGAGCAAATGGAACCCTCACAATATACTTCTGAAACTTTAGGAAAGATACCAAGGCCCAAAAATCTTAACAGAAATTTATTTTTTATGTAAATGTGTTACAATGTTGGACTCTGAATATGGGTTTGTTTTGGTAAAACAGGGCTTGTAGCCAATGGAGGCCAGAGTTGAAGTAAAAGAGAAACAATGTGTGTCATGAAAACCCTCAGAAGGCATGGAAAGGAATTCTGAGTGTCCCAGGGTTTGGGGGTTCGTTGTGAGCCTGATATCAGATACATCAAAGTCAACATTAGGGTTCAGCAGGTCAGTCTTTCCTCTGCGATTCTCCTGCTGTCTCTCCCATTCCACCAGGATTTTCATTTTTTTCACATCAGTTAAAGCTTGCACAAGGTCTTTCAGTTTAAAAACAAAATTTATATATATATATATATTTTCTTACACTTTTGTTTATATTTCCTCTAATTTGGTGGCAAATTTCCTCAAGCATAGGCCGCGCCAACAGAGTTCATTTCTCTCTGACTCCTTATTTCATAGCCATCTTTTCCAAGTTTAACTCTTACTGACTGCTGTAAAAAGTGATGAATAAAGTTCTCTCTTCTAAAATGCAATGTTTTCTTTTTATACATCTTACTATCTTATTTAGAAATCTTATAATCTTATTTATGCTTTTTAACATTCGATACTACTAAACATTTTCTATTTAAATGGTCTATTTTTATTTCTATAACATTACTTACTTCTATTAAATTTCTTTTATCTTTGCTTAATGAAACATCAATTTGCTGTCACTGTTTCTTCCACTGTGTTCTCAAATATTTGTCTTAATCGGGGTGCTTACCTCTTCTTTTTCTTTACTCTCTTCCTGGGTTCTCCCTTTCACTAATACAGCTTTTGTTCTCGTGAAAATGGTAATAAAACAACACTTGTGGAATACTTATTAAAAGCCAGTCATATGATGAGAATTTTTTATACATTTTTAAAATTTAGCATTCACAATAACTTTGTAAGGTAGAAACTCTAATTTGCAAATGAGGAAACTGAGACTGGACTAAATTAATAATATGCACAATTTGATGCAGCTAGTAAATTACAAAACCAAGATTCACAATCAGGCCTCTCTGACATCAAAGTCAGAGCGTGCATTGGGGCTTCTCATCTCAACAAGTGTGACGTCTTGGTCAAGTTAACTTGACCTTAACCTTGCCAGATCATAAAATATACACTAACAAATATATATTTTAGGCTCTAACCTCTTTTTTTTTGAGAGAGAGAATCATAATTATTTTCCTATTTAAAAAACTGGGAAGTATAAAAGTTTGAAGAGAAAGGAAAGGAAGGAGAGACAAATGGGATATGTTGGGAATGAACAAGTAAAAGAGGAAGGGAAAAGTAGGGAAGAAAGAGTGATACAGAGAAAGGAAAAGAAAAGGGGGAAAATGCAATTATTAATTACCAATGCTTTGACATACGTTAGCACATTTATCAATACAGTATTCACAATTCAGTGAGTTTGGTTTTATTATATTATCTATGTTCATATTGATAAGGGCATTGATTACTCAACCCAGTGTATTTTAAACTAAATTTATTATTGTAACTGCTAAAGATGTCCAGTTAACAGCAACATCACTCATCTAAGTACCCAAAATAGAAAATTCAGAATTGTGTCTGACTTGTTTTTCCTAATTTAAAATATGAAATTTTTCTCCCTGTAAAAAAAAGGTGAAACAATGGAATCTTAAACGTACCTTTACCTTTACATACCACTCTTGAACTTGATAGAATCTTGAATTTTCTTATAACACTATGGTTATCCAGCTCTTACAGATATTTGAAATAGTATGTACTTGAGATTTGAATATGTTATTTTCTTACTTAAAGTCACAACACATTGGTTATTCCATTAACATTTACCTTTGAGAGAAAAAAAACCTCTTTAGCTTATCTATTTAACATTACACTAATTTTTGCATTCTACATTAATTCAATAAATGATTAAGTATGGATATAAGTAACAAAATTTAAAGAGTAATAAACTATTTAATTTCCCAAAAAGATTTTTTAAATTATTTTTCTATTTGATATATCCTTGTAGACTCCTGGTTTTTCATAAATTCAGTGTACTTTTGTCAACAAAAACCATTATTCTTTTCTTGATTAAATTATCATAAATTTGGACAATGTAAACCTGTTTTTAGTTTAGTTGCTACACATTTTTTTCCATAACCCCCTTTATCTATGAACTCTGTGCTTCTGGCACACAAGGTGTTCCAGGATCATCTTGCATATTTTCTGTTCCAGACGTGGGATTAGCTATTTCTTCAAGAAACTTTATTCCTTTTGTGGATAATGGTAAAGAATTGTTGTGAAAATTAAGCATAAAAATTATTTAAAATAATTATACAATATTATTATTAAATGACATCCCCGAGTGTGGTAGTCTCTTCCAAAAGCCAAGCCCTACTTTACTCTGTAGAGAAAAATGAATGATAAATACTTATTTCACTATTATTAGGATAAACCCAGTGCATCTCTTTTCCTATTTCTGCTAGTGAAGTTGAACTCAGTGGACATGAATTTTGCTTCCATAAAGTTAACAACCAAAATGTAGCAAAGATTTTAACTATATAACTCTTTATAATTGCCAAATAGGGTATAAAAAGAGATAAAAGTGCTCAATATTCCCTCTTATCGTCATCTATAGATGGAAATATCACAGTGCATTATTAACTAATTCAGGTAATCTAATTTGATAAAGTGTGAAATTGAGAACTTTTAGGAGAATATCAATTTTCTTTCTTTGCAATATGGAAAGCTTGAATGTTCCTGTTTCCCATTAATATAAAACTACCTGAAAGCATAATTTGAAAAAGGGGGTCTCATAAGCCTCCTAGGATTTTGAATATTTCTATATCTTGATAAAATAACCTTCAAAATAAACCTGTAATTCTAGGTTATGTCTAACCTGATAATATATTATCACAGTAACAATGTAGTTGATATTTCTGTATCCTAATTTGCACAAATACTTGTAAAATCATCTATTAAAGCATGAGAACATGGTGGCATTTTCCTATTTTTCAAACTCATGATAGAAAAATAAAGGCCTATAACTGTGCTAGAGTTTTAATTTAGCAAAATAATTAGTGCCTGAGTTTTTGTTTAAATTCCATTTATTAGAATCACCTTTCTAAAACCTAGAATCAATATGTTTCTGACAAGCTTCTTATATTTTAGGAAGACCCACCATCATCTGTCTAAACATCTTAGAATGGCATTCAAGGTCTTTTACAATCTGGTACCAATCTACATTTTAGTTTATCTGTTCCTACTGGGATTTCTAGCTACCCAGCCTCTTCCCCTTTGCTAAACTATGCAGGCCTATATCAGAATTTTACCACACCCTACCTAATCGTTGTGAAACACCTTTGAGACACACTGACCATTTACACTACATCTACCATCTACCTTGCTCACACTCCCAAGAGAAACAGTACAAGAAACAACAGCTAAATTCATCAGTGCTATTCCTCAACTATTACTGTATACTTTTCATTTATTTTTATTTATTTGGTTTTCTTTTCTATACACGTGATCTTGTTCTGATTTCTTAGAAAAGAAGTTGTAAGCTTTCTTTGTCTCTTTTATTTATGCTAGTAGTTCAGAATTATGAGATGTTCAGGCTCAAAAAGATACTCAAAGTCTGATTGGAATGTAAGAGATTTCAATAAAAAATCATTCAACAAAATCCTTGAAATACTTAAAATTGAAGCCAAAAGTCTTTTAGAAATTTATTATCTCTTCAATAATCTAGCAAAGATCCTAGGCAACCCTGAGAAAAGAGATACTCAGGGAAGTGGATGTTTTCCTTCTGTTTTGTTCCTATATAGTGTATTTCATTGTATGTGATAGGACAAAAGACACTTATGCTTGTATTTTATTTTATTCCAAGTTTTGTTTTGTTTTGTTTTGCTTTTTATCTCTAGAGGGCTTTGGACATCTCTCAAAATCTTCATTCAATGCATATTTTTAATAACTATCAGAGACTGTGACCTTTCTCTGCCTTGCCTTCTTTTGTTTCTTTGTTAAAAAATTTTATTTGTTCTTCAGGAGTAAATTAAAACATCATCTCTTTCAAAATCTTATCCAACAAAACCCTCAGCCTACCTGTCACTCCTTTCCCAGAACTTCTGTATCAGTTAAAATTAGTTTTTACCACACATATCAAAACAAAACAAAAGAATAGTTTGAAAATTTATTTCATACTCATAAAAAAACAACACTTGGGCAGATTTTTGCTAGAATGATGGCTCGGTGGTCATCAGAACTACATACAGACTCCCACATTTTAGCATTTTGAATCACAGTTTAAAATGGTTGCTTCTTGCTGAATGTTTTGGGTTTTGTTTTGCATATTTTAATTGAATTAAAAGAGATTAAAGAAGCGTACAAGAGAAGGAAAGAGAAAGTAAGCAACAGCATGAGCAGAGGCTGGGGTTTGAGAGGAAAACTTAAAGGTCATTTAGGTAGTGCAGTGGGGGTTGGAGTGTTTGTAAAGTTCCAGAGGGTGGGTAAGAGGTAAATAGAGGAAGGATCAAAGAAGAAAACTAGGTTAGAGAAAAAGAATATACAAATTGGCATGCCACATGGAAAGGTTTGGACTTTCTTTAGAATGACATAATGATTTGGTTATGGTGAAATACATTTGATCAAAATAACTATGCCAATAGTATGAAAAAAATTAAGGCACTGGAGTCCACTCACTGAAGGCTTATTGGGCTTGGCTCTGGCTCATGATCCTCAAAAAAAAAAAAAAAAAAAAAATTAAAGCACAAAAAGATGTGCAGATTTACAGATTAAGAATTTAGTCCTAATAAGAGGGGATGGAGGCTTACAGTAGGGCGAGGCAATGGAATCGGACAAGCTTAAATCAGATCTTGTATTTAAAGTCTCATTGCAGAAGTCATCTTCTTATCCCAACAAGGGATTGATGTTACAGCCACAGGGGAGTGCTTTGTTGCTTCTTTAATAAGAAAACTAAATATTTATACTTATGGAAGAATAAAGATGTCTTTGAATGTTTCAAATGTATTTTTAGTAGTCAATATTTATTATGAAATAACATTTTCAAAGGCAGAAAATGCAGGAAGATACAGGCTAATTATACTGATGAGCACCAAGTTGACTTCTATCAAATACAAAACATGTAACCACATGAATCAAAAAGGTTGAACTGAAATTGAGCCAAGAAAATTGTTCAAAGACATATAAGAAATTTATGTGTAAATATTTCATATTTTCATCTTGTTTTACTCACTATTTTATATGATTTTATTTTGTTCATGTTCTCCTTTAAACACTTCCAATGTTACTATATGGCATAAGTCAATGTAAATGGAAAACTACATATTTATTCCCTTCTAATTTATTGAGCAAAGGAGACCCAGGGAATTCAAAATGTAGTTAAATTTAATGAAATTAAGCACTGCATAATTCGTGACAATAAACATCTACAACTATTATTGAAAGTTCCAAGAAATGTGTCCTTAGGCGATTTTGTCATTGTGTAAACATCACAGAGTATATTTACACAAGCCCAGAGTATATTTACACAAGCCCCTACTAAACACCTATGCTATGTGGTAAAGCCTATTGCTTTTTTTTTACACACATGTAGAAAGATGTAATTGTTTTATATGTGTCAAACATTACACATAGCTAAACTAGGTATGTGTCAAAACTCAGACATGCTCTGAATAAATTCTTTATGTCAATAAACATCATAATATATGGATTACCACACCATGTTAGCACCATTACAGTCTCAAATTAAGACAAAAAGTGGCATTTATTAGATAGACATATATTCTGCTTGAAGTCAGCCTAAAATATTCAAGTTTCATTTCATGTATGTGAAATATATATATTTGTACACACATAGAGGTACATACATGCTTTTAGACTGAAATTCTCAGGGATATCTCTTTCAATATATTCCTTACATTTGATTGTAAGCACTTCAGAAGCAAGATTTGTGTCTGAATCATCTTCTCTTTCCAACTCCACTCCAAATACCTATCATTGTGCTTTTATTATAGTAGGCTCTAGGGAGTCACATGGGGACCGTTAAGTCATCTGTCATGCTAGAGGTTCTATAGTGAAAAAACAAAATACTGAATTACAAATAAATATACAAAAATCTAGGACTAGGTCATCCACTGTGTGACTATACCCTGCCTCTTTTTTGGGGTATCCATTCTCCCTGAATTTAAAGTCAAGCTATGGCTTCTATCTGAAGCCATGAAAGAACAATTATTCTAAGCCTTGCCAAGTATTTAATGGCAGACACAAAATTTTACAATAATTGTTTAACAAAATAACAAGTTTCTGCAACAGTTCTTTTACATACGTGGAGAGGAAAGTAACCCTTGCCTTTTCTAATGAAAAGGGTTTTATTATCAGAGAAAAGGCAAGGAATTGTCAAAGATGAAATTGTTTAATAAGCAAGAAAAAATTAATACATATATATACATCTATATATCTGTACATATACATCTATATATCTGTAGTTTATGTATACAGATGAGGTAATCCCTGACTTTTGATGATTTACTTACAATTTTTCAATTTTACGATGGTGCAAAAGCAATAGGCATACCTTATTAACAGTACTTCGAGTGCCATACAACCATTTTGTTTTTCACTTTCAGTAGAGTATCCATAAATTACATAATATATTCAAACCTTTATTATAAAATAGGTTTGTGTTAGATGGTTTTGCTCAACTGTAGGCTGATGTAAGTGTTCTGAACATGTTTAAGGTAGGCTAGGCTAAGGTATGGTGTTCTGTAGGTTAGGTGGATTAAATGCATGCTTGGCTTATGATACTTTCAACTTCACAACATGTTTATCAATATGTAACCCCATTATAAGTCGAGAAGCACATGTAGTTATGAACATCAATGTATATACAGTTGACCCTTGAACAACGTGGGTTTGAACTGCATGGGTCCACTTATGTGTGGACTTTTTTCAATACAGTTAGCTCTCCATGTCTACAGATTCCACATCTGCAACCAAATGTGGATGGAAAATACAGTGTTCACAGAAGAAACCCGCAGACACAGAGGGCTGACTTTTCATATAAGCAGGTTTCACGGGGCCAAGCACAGAATCTGAGTATGCATGGATTTTGGTGTCTATGGGGATTCCTGGAACCAATCCCTGTGGAAACCAAGGGACAACTGTATATAATTCCTCAATACATTTATCCACTTCAAGCAAAGTTTTCACAAAATCACTGGATCTATCTTGTGATTCTGTGAAGATCATGCTCAATAAATTTTAAATTTTCATACTGACACATTACTAGTTAGAAATGGCACTGTGTATTTTTCTGTGGTTTCATTTTCTTAACAATTTTAAATTAATCATATAAATACAATCATACTTAGTGTTAACTACATGTAAAATGTTGAGTAAATACACTATGTAAACAGGTTTGTAGACTATTAAAGTGGAAGAATGATGGCCAATTGAAACAATTGGCAGAATCTGTTTTACCTTATGAAAGAAATTACAAACTTAATGTTTAGAGTGGGAAAGACAAGTAAAATCAGAGACAATTTTACCTACTATACCCTGAAGGGCTGGCATTTGGAGGTTCCAATTACCATGTAATAAGGAGTAAGCATGGGTATCCTTAATTGCCAGCTAAATGATTGAAGACAGATCACATTAGTGAGAATCTTCAAGTTGTAAATACTTTCAAAAAGAATTTTTAAAATTTACACAAACTCACAGAGTTCCTAATGTCATCAAATAGCTCAATGGTGTACTGTACACTAGAAGACAGAGGAATTGCCTTTCAATTTTCTGAGAGAATATAACTTCATCACAGAATTCTACATCCAGCTAAATTAGTAAGGTCTCAAGAAGAATTTTTTGTTATTCAAAAAAATGAGAGTTTATGGAAAAAGAAGAAACTGTAGGATTCGAGAGACTGGGAGTTCAACAGGGGGAAAAACAATGAGGATGTAGACCTCCAGTAGCCCGAGAGAGCTCTCAACCACATAATCACCACAGGTTAGAGAAATGTGTAAGAAAAGACCCCTGAAAAAAAATCTCAACTGGTAGATTATTGATGATTTTTTGTGTGTGGTGTCAGTGGTGGGGGGATGTATTGGTGTTTGGAAAAAAAAATTGACAGAAGTTTTGGACCCTTTAAAAATATTAATAAACTGACCAAATGGGAAAAAGTAAATAATGCTTAATTCAAGGGAAAAAAGAGGTTGTATAAGAAAGGAAACAAAAGTATAATATAACATAACATGGTATACTAACATTGTTATTCAAGATGTGGCCCCAGACTGACTGCCAGTCCTCAAACTGTATATTAGCAAGTGGCAAGGAAATACATAACTTGAACTCATATACACATCACCTACCTCAGTGGGCACAGTTTTTGTTCCACTGGTGTTCTTTTTCTATATAAGATTTTTTCTAGGAAGGAAGAAGTGCACTGATATTCTTTCCTTCGCAGGCTCCTTATTCTGTCATATATCCAGTATTTTGAGTACCATTACGTTAGAATAGCTTATTGGCCATGGATTTAAACAAACATTATGACCAAAATGTTGTGAGGATTAAGGGAAGAGGAAGTGAGAATAGCTAATGGTGTAATAAGAAAGCTACATTTTCCAATTAAATAATAGGAAAATAAAATGTATCTAAAATGTATCAATCAAAAATGGCAATATAAGAAAAGCATTAAGATATATTGAGGTAAATTTTTAAAAAGTTAAAAATGCAAACATCATTTGCCTTTGTAAACCATAGAGGTCAGGAAACGTTTGGGCGGGACAGGTGACTGCTATCTTTCCTTCTAAGCTATTTAACACTACTATGTCTTCAACCATATACATGTATTACTTTGATAAAATTTAAATTAATTTTTAGGTAAGGGATCTTATAAGAAATGTTGGTTCTATTGACTTTGTTTTTTGATCATATAATTTCACATATAGTCAGAATTGATTTTCTTATCAAAGATCTGAACATTTTAAGTAGTAAAAACAAATAACTGAACCATGTGTAAGAACTTTGAGAAAATAATTAAACCTTACCCAATAAAACATTAGATAAATCAGACAGAAAATTAGAACAGATGAGTCCTAAAAAGAGAGAAGAAACATTGGAGAGAAGAGGAAGAATAAAAATTGTATTAAAATGAACGAGAGATACAAATAATCACAAATTTGGAATAAGCACAGAGAAATAAAATACAGGAAACACGTCTTACAATTGTGAATATGACAGGAAAATATTGGGGACAAGAGTTAAACAGATTGTATAAATATGATAATACTTCATCGATAACTACTAAGAATCTCATATAGCACATCTCGAACCATGCACAGCTTGTCACAATTATATAACTACTATTACGACATGAGGCAAACACACAACTTACTATTTTTAAAAACCTCTATTTATCAGGAAAGAGAAGTAAAAGGAAAAACATAGTAAATACGTGACTAGATTTAAAAACCCCTACAAGGAATGACACTTTTTTCCCAAGAACTCTGCCAAACTAAAATAGCAACTTCATTCTTCTTGCAGAATGCTGACTAGATTAATTAAGGTAGGTAGAACTGACTGCTGTAATTGAATTACAATCTTTTCTAAGAGCAGTTGTTGTCTTATTCTCTGCATTTTATTGACCCTTTCATGAGTTCCACTGCTAAATCAATTCTTATCACTGGAAAAATTCCACTTTCCACTGCCAGATCAATTATAGTCACATAATCAATAGCTGGTACTTCAGCCTTTTTGATTAAAAGAATGTAAAAAGAAGAGAAAAAAACTCTACTAAAGCATAAAATGAAAAAAATGCTATTTCGGTATTTTAAAAAAAGCAAAGCTAATTTTATATATTTTTTTATTTTTAATTATTATGGGTACACAATAGTTGTATGTATTTATAGGGTGCATGTGATGTTTTAATATGGAGGGGATAAAGTGGGCGTGGTTAATGGGTGCAAAAATGTAGTTAGATAATTAGATAGAATGAACAATATTTGGTAGCACAACAAAGTGACTATAAAAAACAAGTTAGGGTATACTTTAACAAAGACTGGAATTGGAATGTTTCTAACACAAAGAAAAACTAATTTACCACATAAATATTTACATTGGATATAAACTTCAATGATAAAAATTTTTGCACTGAAATAATAATATTTTCAAATTAATTGCTCAACTTATTTTAATTAACTCCTAGCAGATTATTTGGCAGGTTACAAGAATCTCTTGTGACAGTTATACACATCAGATTGGAACTATTTGTAATACCTAGATTTCACACTGAGCTGGGACCTGTTGTCTCCTTTTCTATTTCATTATTTTTTTGGTGTTTCTGTTGTCTCTCCAAGAATTTTCTTGTTTGAAGGCCATATCACCTTTACTTTTCTTTTGTGATACATACATGTATAACAGAGTAAACATACATCTCACCATCATCTGTATTCCCGTGGTACCCAATGCTGGTTAGAATACAGTGAAAATATTTAGACAAAACATAGAATGAAGAAAATATTTCTGCAGCATTCAAGAAATTCTTAGAGAGTACCCTATACCACCACCAAATACTGTCCAGCTTCTCTGGATTACTGAAATTCAGATGGATACAGAATTAGTGAAATTCTGTAAATTTTCTTGGCTTAGGTTTTCATTAGAATGCTGCAAAGAAATGCTTTACTGTTTAGAGTTGTTGGTGAGATTAGGATAGGTAGCATCAAAGATATCCCTCTAGTATTTGCTTGATGTACTCAATTTACCTATTGTTTGCGGGTGGTGTATTGTAGAGTAGTGAATGAGGACACAGAGTCTTGGAGAGTATCCAACAGTGTTTCTTTCTGCCATTTTGTCAACAGACATCCTATAATTTCTCATTTAGTAGCAATATAAAATTCTAGATAAATATATTTCTTTTTTAAATGTGTGAATAAACTTGTACAAAACCCTCAGGATGGTTTGGTAAGCAGAATAATGGTCCTCAAACATGCTGACGCATTGATCCCTGAAACCTGTAAATATGTTACCTTACAAGGCAAAGGAGACTTTGCAAATGTCATTAAGGTTATAGACCTTGATAAATGGAGGTTATGCTGGATTATCCAGGCAGCCCAATCTGAATCCTTAAAAGCAAAGAACGTTTCCTGGCTATGAGGAGAGGGAGATGTGATAACGGAAGAAAGGTCAGAGAGATGCAGTGTTGCTGGCCTTAAAGTTGGAAGAAGGGGACCACAAGCCAAGGAATGCCAGAGGTCTCAAGAGGATGGATAAGACAAGGAAATGGACTCCCCTACAGAGCACCCAGAAAGAAAAGTATCCCTGTTAAAATTTAGCCCAATGAGGCCCAGGTCAGACTTCTGACCCCCAGAACTCCACGATAATTCATTATAGCAGCAAGCAAACTAACAGAGCTAGTAATGAAGTGACTCCAGCAGAGAAATTAATGATGTCACAGCTATTCTAAGGCACCTACCTATAATGGTGGGTTAAAGTTTTGGTTTTAATGCCCACGTAAAGAAAATGAGACAAATCTTTGAATTTTTGCAGGATAGATAAACCAAAAATAAATAAATAAAAATTTTAAACTTCAGATAAAGAAAGGTAGAAAATTTGTCGAGGTAAGCTTTAGCTCTGATTTGAATTAAAATGGCATCCTCCTTGGAGATTAGTGGCCATGGGCCAGCCATTAAGTGAATGGAAAAGCTGAATTTACATAACTTGTAAAAATAAAAATAAAACAAACCAAAAAGCAAAACATGGTTCGATCTTAAAATGTTTTAGTTATTGGTATTACCAGATAGAGGACATATAGTTAGTAATATGTAAGTGATTTAAAATATAAAGAGGATTTTTTAAAAAAGCATAAATAGGAAAATGCTATCAAAATAACCATATATGATTAAAAACATAACGTCTGAATAGGAAACATCATATCTAAAATACAGAACCAAAAAGTTACACCAAATGCAAGACAGAGACAAAGAGAAAGGACATATGAGAACTCTAACAATTTCTAATTATAATTTCAGCACACAGATAAAGAAATATGGGGGTAAGAGGCAATATTTGAGAAGATAATAGTTGAAGGTATTTTCTAGGATGGATAAAAGACGTATTTATTCAAATTCAAGAAGCATAGAAAACTCTTACCAGAATGAATAAAATACCTTCACTTAGATTCATCATAATAAACACACAAAATAACAGAGAATTAGAAGCAATATTAAAAATATCAGAAATAGTAAGAATAATAAGAGATATTAATAATAATCAATATAAATAATAGCACTAAATTTTTCATATGTCAAAGAAGAAATCATAATAAAAGTGAGATAATTATAATTAAATGCCAATGAAAATATGACATGTCAAAGTTTGTAGAATGCATCAATGTCTGTACTTGGTAAAAATATATAGCATTAAATAGTCAGAATAGATGTATGCTAAAAATGAATGACAGAAGGAACTAGCAAAATAGTTAGAAAGCAAATAAAAAAGTGAATGAATATAAGTGAAAGAAACAATAAATTAATATAGCAGCATAATACACAATAAAGGGATCATCCAGAAATTGGTTGTTTGAAACGATCAATAAACTTAACACACCTCTGGGAAGACTGACCAAAGAACAGAGAGAAGACCCCCAAAAAAATTGTACTTGAAAAAAAAGTGGGACATAACCAGACATACAGCAAAAATTTAAAAAATAACAAGATGATTCAATAGATTTTCTTTCTCTGAAATTTTATGGGATATATGAACATTGCTAAAAGAGAATAAAAATTGTAATAGGAACCAAAACAACTATGTATTTCATTTTATTGACAACCTGAGACTTTGTTTTTGATTTAAAATACCATATATTGGGAAATGGGATTGCAGTATAACCAATATATGAATGTCAGCCTTTTAAACTATCTTTTCTGCCCACACCTGCCACAGAGAACAGGTGTGTCATATTTAGAGAAATACTCCCAAATTAATAGATTTAGCATTCATCGACTATTTCAGTAGAGAATCCAGTCTTATCCTTGCTGTCTTCCCCAGTACTCTTCTGAGTTATTTCACAGAGGCCAGGGTAGGAGGGGGCACATGATTTACTTAATCCTGTACCTTTTCTCTGATCCTGTTCCTGTTGTTACTTATTTTTGTGTTCCACTGGCCCTGCTATGATCTGAATGTTTATATCCCCCCAAAATTCACATGTTGAAACCTAATTACAAAGGTGATAGTATTAGGAGCTGGGGCTTTGGGGAGGTGGTTAGATCATGAGGGCAGAACCTTCATGAATGTGATTAGTACCCTTATAAAAGAGGCTCCGAGAGCTGCCGTGCTCATTCTACCATGAGGACAAAGCCAGAAGGCACAATTTACGAAGCAGAGAACCAGAGAGTGCACTGCACCAACATCAGATCTGCTGGTGCCTTGATCTTGGACTTCCCAGGCTTCAGAACCATGTAAACATCTCTGTTGTTTACAATTGACCTAGCCTCCAGTATTTTGTGACAGCAGCTTGAATGGACTAAGAAAAGCCCCTCCCTTGTTCTGCACCTCATCATTTGCTCTCCACGTCTCTGCCCTTGACAGAGTCCTCCTTGGATTACTGAACCTTTTCACTCATTTCTGGGTAGCAGCCCTGTCAGTGGCCTTTTTTACAGCAATATTGTTGCCCCCATATTATTTTCTTCTTTATTTCACACCCTGGCTCTTCTGTGTGTTTCATAGACCTTTCAAGGATGGTCTAACAAGGAAATGACAAGAAACAGCTTTTAAATTACGAGCAAAATTAATGCTCTCTCCATCATTTAAGGCTGGCTGCTGAGTATGGCCCGAACTCTTCACTTGCAGTTAAGTTTCTCTCAGAAGTTCTATTGTCTTACCTTCAAGCCTGGCCTACCTCCCAGATTCTCATTGGCCTAACAACACTGTACACATCTTAAAAACAGCTGTGGACTGGATTAAATTAGGGGCTGTTTCACTCAAGAAAATCAATGGATATGGCCATTTCAGTGTCCCAAACTGTTCATTACAGTTCAGAATTTCCCTGAAACCTCTGTGACAATAGGCTGGTTATGTCTAAAACATATACCATTTATGATCTAGCTAAAACATCGTATTAAATAGTGATTATTTTTCCTTACCAAAATATGTAGATTTAATATAGAAACTTGGTTCTGCTTTTAATTCTGTTTTTATCTTATATTCATTATATTTTAGGCTTTCTATAAAGAATTTCCTTTTCACATCTGCTCCATGCAGAGAGAGATAACACTGACAATGTGTTTTTATTCTATTTTATTCTGTCTTATTTTAATTAGAAGATTTGTCAAAATGTCATCTACCTTAATAATATTGATTCCCCAGGAGTGCTATAGAGGTGGCAATATCATTTTGAATAACTCTGAGTAATTTTTTAAGTCAATAAATAAGTCACATTATATTTGCTAGGGATTTAACTGTTTATAAAGCAATTTTGAACACCCTATGTCATTTAATCTCTACAAGAATTCCCTCAAGTAGACAGAATAGAGTAAATGGTTTTGCACAAGATCATTTAAGTGGACGGTAGTAGTCAAAAATAGAATCTAGAGCATTTGTAACATATAAAACTTTAGAGTCATTCTCCGCTTTCATTCTACTTACATTTAGCCTGTCATCAAACTTGTTGCCATTTCTTTAAAAATAACTTAATCTATTCTTCTTTCTCATTTATAGTACCAACCCTATATTTATCAACTCATAGCTAGAGTAGAGTAATAATCAGCTAACCCTTTTCTCCCTTCGTGCCCTACCACCAATTTCAACTGCATATCATGGCCAAATTAATCTGCCTATAATACTATAATTATCTTATGACTTCCTAATTCAAATGTTTCAAGGGTTCATTATTGTTTCAAGGATACATCCCATACATCTTAGCCTGCCTGCCACCTTCTCCTTAGAAATCTTGGCAGCACTAACTGTTTCATCCTGAAGAATCAGGGAGGTGTACTGTAAAAGACTGCCAACCTCAGAATCAGAGAGACTTCAGTATAATCCCTCCTGCCCCTTCCTGCTGTGACCCTGACATGTCTGTATCTTCTGTTAACTCAATTGTAAAATGAATACAATTGTACTTAAGCCATAGTATTGTTTTAAAATTTTGAGGTAATGTATAAAAATATACTGTATACAACAAGTAAGTGGTTGTAATTATTACTTATTATCAAAGCATATTTTCTACTAATAACACCAATTTGTTTCATCATAATACAATCTATTAATCCTATGAAAATACTTCTTATTGCCACATATATCACCCTCATTTGCCTACTTGTGTTATGTTGAATCAAAATTTCAAACAGGTGAAGACAAGGAAATGTTTGAAATTAAAAAAAAAGGTCTGGTGAAATAGGTTTAAGAACGCAATAATTTAGCAAGTTGTGTCATAATAAGTAAATTTTAAAAATAAATAACCAAAAGTATCTTTTGTACATTTAAATTTAACTAACAATAAAGGTGAATGAGTAGAATCTCTACTTTGATAGAAGTTACTTATAATAATGCCAACAAATATGCTTCAAATGTATGCATCAAAGGATGGGAAGAGTAAATAAACAGAAAACTATCTCTGGATATTGTCAAATATGATGAGTTTTGGCTGTAAAATCAATCAACCAGGGGAAGATATTAATCTTTGCTATAATAAATTTAAAAATTATCAGTGAAAAACAAAATGATTCTCAGTACATTCAAATATTAGTTTGCTACATCAATCTGCCTACCGTTTTTTAGCTCCTCAGAAAGGTAATGACATATTTCTTCTAGCCTCCATTAAACTTTTATAAGATCAATGATCCCAGATAATGTACATCTTCATTGGTTTACCAGTTGCTTATTTTTATATTGTATCAGTAAGCATATTTTGCATTTACTAGCAATAACTCTAAATATTTCAGTAACTCACAGTCCATTAAATACAATTAGTATAAAATGTCTGTAGATGACAAAATGAGAAATTAAGTTATTAGCAAATCAATCAAAGAATATTGCAAGGATAACAGAAGTGGGTAATAATAGTTCCATGATGGTGAATGAAGGAGGGTTTGTGAAAGAAAGTGTGTCTGATTGCTTTAACAACTGAAGATGGCGAGTTCTGGAATTACAGGTCTGCTCTCTGATAATGACTCACACACTAGATGGCATTTCACAGCAGTGGGATAACATAGTCGTATGTTCACAACAAGGAGAAAAGGGTAGATTTTCATTATTTTAGAAAATGGTTGCATGAGATAATGTGGTGAACATGACTCTCTTAACTCTATTAGTCCCAATATTGAACTAAAATATAAGCAATTTTGCCATTAGCCTTGTAAAGCTTGAGCACTATTAGAAATCTCTAATTTTCTTGTCTGTGAAATGGAGATAGATTTCACAGGATCATCCTGAGTAATATATAAAATAAAATATGTAAAATACTCAATCAATTCAATATGAAACTGCTTAGTGTGGACCAACTCTGCTGCATCTAAGCATTCCACATCTCAGTAATAACAAGTTTATCCTTCTAGTTGCTCAGGCCAAAAAACTCAGACTCATTCTTAACTCCTCTCTTTCCCCCACAAGCATACATCCATCCATGAAGAAATCCTCCCAGCTTCACTTTCAAAATACACCCAGAATCTTTGATGTTTTCACCACTGCCACCTCCACCACCATGACCCCAGCCTCCTCATTTGTCTATGGTTCATTACAATGAACTGCATAGATCTGTAGGTGTCTACATTTGCCCTCACTCCAGCTCTCTCTACACAGCATCCAGATGATGTGATAAAATAGATCCCATCATGTCACTCTCTGTACAAAGCCCTGCAATAGGGAGCCATTTCAATCAGAATAGAGGAAAAATTCCTCATAGTGGCTTGAGGTCACACCTCATACTACCCCAGCCTTGCTTACCTTCTTCCAGCGATCCTGGCCTCCTCGGTCCCCAGCACAGTTTAACATGATGCCCACAAAGGAGGGTCTTGGCTGTAGCAGTTTTCTCCACCAGGAACACTCTTTCCCCAGATATACGTGTGCTAATAAATTCCCTCACATCCTTCAAATCTTTGCTCGAATCTCCACTTTCAACCCTGTTACTCCGCCCTTGCACCCCCAGTCCCGTCCACCTTCAGCCCCTGTACTCTCTACTCCCTAAGCCTCCTGTAATGTTTCTTTTATGTTCTGTTCTTTTATTCCACTGTCTCCCTATTGGAGTGTAAGTTCCACAAGGGCAGGGGTCTTTTTTATATTTTGTCTACTGATATATTCCAAGCCCCTAAAACAGTTCCTAGAATATTATAAGCCCTCATTATATATTTGAGGAATATAATATGATGGAATGCTCTATAAACATGTTAACTCTATTATAACAGGGTTTGATAATGGTATTTGTGCAAGAATCTCTATTTAGGCAACAATTAACAATTCTCCCTTCTCGTCTCTACCCAGAAATTGAGTGCCCTATCAATTTCGTGAACAATGAGCTCTATCCATTCACAGGAAATACACACAATAAAGAATTAGAATTCTTACTTTTAAAAAAAAGACCTAATAATCATCATCATTGTTTAAAGTTCTAAATCATATTAACTAAACAATTAAAATAAAATATGTAAAATGAAACACACTATACTATATTCTATGCTATATTCTTTGAAGTGGTTTTCACTCATAAATTTCTTAGTAGTGAGTTGGTAATAGTTCACTGAGATGAAGAATTAGAGCTTTTTCCCAGTTTGAAGCAGATTCAGAGAGACTTATACTATGAATCCAGAATACTAAGTACTTTTAATGTGTTTACAGATTCTTTCTCTAACCTATTATTTCTAGGATTCGCTATTCATTCTGAACACATTTATAGTGTTTTATTTTCCTTTTCTTTATTTTTTCTTCCATTCTGGTTTTGTTCTTCCACACTCTGCACTTGCAAGGTGATTCTGTTTTCTGCACAGCTATTCCTTCTCTTCCTCTTCTTAAAATCTTCCACCTCCAATGACCCAGATGCAAACTATAGTGCATGATCTTCTCAGAGTTTATCTGTCTTCGCTTCTAGAACAAAACTGTCTCTCTGTGAAAGACATACCTATTTCCATTAGGATAGGTCTATGGAGCAATACAAGAGTTGTTTTCCTGGAATTCAGATCAGAATGATACTCAGATGGATATCATATTATGTATCAGATTTTTTGAAATTTCTAGAATACTAACTTTACCGACTTTAAGCTCAACAGACTCTTTTATCGAACATTTTCTATTCAAAATGATATCCTAGGACAGCCATTTCATTATGTGTGATTATTTGCATATGCAACTGATATTTTCCATGTAGGATAGAAGATAAAGGATATTAGATTAAATAATCACTGGGCATAGGATAGATTATTGTTCTGGAATGTGTGATCCATTCCTCCTCTCCGTCAGCACTCTCCTTGTTCTGCAGGGGCAGGAAGTCTAGAACATTTTATAGAATTCATTCGATATGGATTTCAGTTTAAGTTTTTTTATAAAAGAAAGGCTTTGTACAAGTTTTATAAGACAGAAGAGAATATTTTCACTATTGCCCCAGAAGCTCACAGGCGATCTGCTGGAAAGCACTCACTTATTTGTTGTAGCCGGTTCAAATCAGCAGCAAAGTTTCCTGTGATTCCTGCTTTCTGATCTACTGCACACTAGCAGCAGCCTCTCTGACCTTCACTCCATAAGCTTTTAATTCCCTCTATTAAGCATCCTTTCCCTTGAAATACTTAGAGTGATTTATATTGTTCTGAGGGAAATGTAACTGATAAAATTATGTAAATTAATTTCTGAAAATAATTCTGAAATAATTTTGTTTAGTCGTTTGATTTTTCTTTTCCTAATAAAAATTATATTAAAAAACCTTTCTCTACTTAATTCAGTGAGGTTGAGTTTGCAGTACTGGAAGATTCATTGTTTTTTTCACACCACTTTATGGCCTCTCATATTTCCTGATATAAGCAAAAATGTAAAGTTATCATATATATAAAGCAATGAATTAATAAAAAATAATTATTTCCCTTATTGCATTTAATATGTTACAATCACTTTGACTTTCTTAACTTTTACATTTTAGTTTCCAGAAAAAATTAAACAAATAAGAAATCTTGACAAAAATCACACAAAACAAAAATAATAGGTCTTTCAGTAGCTCCCCCTTATCCATGGGGGGTACATTCCAAGACCCCCAGTGGATGCCTGAAACCATGAGTAGTACCAAACCCTATACATACTGTTTTTTCCTATACATACACATACCTATTATAAAGTTTAATTTATAAATTAGGCACAGTAAGAGATTAACAACAATAACTAATAATAAAAAAAAAATTTATGATGGTATGCCAGCATCACTACTTTTGAGATTTGGGGCCATTATTAAGTAAAATAAGGGTTACTTGAACACAATCTGATTATCAATCTAATAACTGAGAGGGCTATTTAGTGATTTATAGGCGGGGAGAAGACAGGTGGATCCGCTGGACAAAGGGATGATTCTCACCCTGGGCAGTATGGAGCAGGGCAGCACAAGATTTCATCATGCTACTAAGAACAGTGTGAAATTTAAAACTTATGAATTGTTTATTTCTGGAAATTTCCATTTAATATTTTCAGACCTCAGTGGACTTCAGGTAACTGAAACCATGGATAAAGGGGGACTACTGTACTAATTGGAATCTCTCCAATATCAACTATTTCAAAGGTCAGGCAAGACTTAATTTGGGTTGCATTTTTATAAACCACATATTTCCACATATGCCCTCCTGCTCAATCTTTAGCATGTTATTTTGCTACTTTCTGGGAAAAATACACATATTTAGGGGATTAAGACAACTTCATAGGATTTGATATAAAGGTAAACAGGGTAAATGTCTTCTCCCCTTGTATAGATTATCCATATGTTTCATGGAATTACAAATGACTGTTCTCATGTTTGAATGTAGAGATTGGGGCTGATATATGAATTAAATTACAAATACAAGAAAATATAAATGTTTCACATGGTTTATTATTTAAATTCACTTCATTTCCATATCAACTCTCTGAGAAATAGATTATAGTCACTTTTTAAAAGACAAGTGACCAGTGGCTGTAGTAAATCCCAAGCACTTTGTCAATTAGAACTCTTGACAGTAACTGATTGGTATGTCTTTATCAAAAGGCTACACATGTACCCTACCTAGACACCAAAGCTAATTAGTTAGAATAGTCTATTTTCTCATGGAAACCATATGATTCTAAGAGTTACTTACGTTCTTTTAAAAAAAAAAAGAATCTAAGGGAAGGGATATAGGGAGGGAAATCTTACTATGCTTTCAGAAAACAATTTTCTCATTCACTTATTATGACAGATCACTAGAAGAATATCACTTAACTCTTACATAGTTGGAATATTAGACAAGACAACACCACTTGCCCATTTTTAAAAGGAAAACAAAGTTTTTACAACAATAATAATGATGATAATTAGTAGCATATATTGAGTACCTACTGGAAAGCTAATCCTACCAAAGTATTTACATGTGTCATATTTTTTTATTGTCTCAGAAATCCTGCCATCTAAGTGCTATTATTTCCATTTTACAGATAAACTAAGTGAGAGAGAGATTATTAAAGAAAAAAGCAGAGGTACTATTCATATAAGGTCCAACTTCAGAAGTTAAGCTCTAAGACTTTGCAATAAAGCAATGTCTTTATTGCAGTCTTGACAGTTTATTCATTAGGACAGTTTTATATATATATATATATATATATATATACACACATATTAATATATATATATATATATATATATATATATATCTTTCTTAAATAACAATTCCTTTCCTTGTTATCCTGGAAAAGTAGAAGCCAGATACTACCAGCAACAACAAAAAAATTCTTTGATCAGTTTCAAGAAAATCCTACCAAATCTATACCAAGGGAATAATTTTAAAAGGCAGGCTTTGAAGAGAAGGATTTCTAAATTCCAAAGGTCCTACTTGACCAAGATAGTTTTAATTTCCCCCTCAGCTTGAATGAACTTTAGACAAGTTTCTTCCTGACTATAGGCCCCTTATGTCTCTTTTCTTAGGGAATTTACTTTAGAAAACTTACAACTGCAAATTATTTTTCTGCCCTTTTGAGATGTGAATCTTCTACAGCACAGGAATGTCTTTCTCAAAGACACAGGAGCCATCCCTTGGAAATGCAATCATCAAAAAAAGATACAGTCTCTGTTTTCCAGTCTGTGGAAGGGAAGGAATCTAACTTTGAAAAGTGGCAATTAGTAAGCACAGGTAGCCTAATCCTATTGACCAACCTCCCCTCTAACACCCTTCAGTAATTTTCCATTAGGTCACCTCAACATCTAAAAGTCCTCCCACCTTTTGTTTTAGTGAAGCTGAGTTCAGCCTCACTCTCCTATTGCAACAGTCTTGAATAAGCTCTTCCTTGTTGTTTTTGACAAGTCTCCGGTGCATTTTTTTTTCTTTACATACCAAAGGTCAGGTCATGAAGGCTATAACTTAATTATATTTTCTCTTCCATGTAGGAAAGATGCTCTTTCCACTATTAATGTCAAACTATAGACATTTCACCTCCAGGAAGAAGTTATAATGGAGAACAGTCCATTCCGGAAAGTATGCCCCGGTATAGTGAGTGCTCTGCTTCAGCCCCACAGGAGTTTGAAAGGAGGAAATGGAAGGCAGATGGAGGTCTTCCATGGCTCACTCCTCCAAGCCCAGATCTCAGTGGGGTGGTGAGAGAATCTTTGCAGACAAATCTGAGTGCTAAGAGGCTTTTGAATCATGTACTAGTCAGGGTTCACCAGAGAAACAGAACCAACAGGATATAGATATAAATACATGGAGAGAGAGAAGACAGAGAAGAGAGAGAGAGAGAAAGAGAGGTATTTATTATGGGAAAATATCTATATCTCTATGTATTTATAGATATAGATTATATATATATATACACATATATCTGTTCTCATATATATAAAAAATAGGAATTGGCTCACATGATTATAGAGGCCAAAAAGTCCCACCTTGCCTTCTACAAACTGGAAAAACAAGAAAAACAGTGTTATAATTAAGTCCAAATCTGAAAGCCTGAGAACCAGGGGAGCCAATGCTATAAATCGCAGAGTCTGAAGACCCAAAAACCAAGAGCTCCAATGTCCAAGGCAGAAGAAGATGAATGCCTGAGCTCAAGAAAAGAAAGAGAAAAAGTTCACCCTTCCTCTGCCTTTTTGTACCCTCAATGAATCGGATGCCTGCCTACATTGGTGACAGTGGAACTTCTGTAGTCAGTCTACTAATTCAAGTGCTAATCTCTTCAGGAAACACCCTCATAGACATATCCAGAAATAATGCTTTATCAGCTATCTAGTCATCCCTTAGCCCAGTCAAAATTACACATAAAATTAACCATCACAAACCATTTCCAGCGTCAATCTCTGTCTCACAAAGAAGCCATGTACTACAATGGAAAGCCACATCAGAAGATTGGTATCATGGTGTGGTTTGGCTAAAGGTTTCAACTCTTCAGAATCATCCTCAGCTCTACGGAGGCATGAAAGATGTGCAGGATTCAATAAGTATCTTATAGAGAGAAACAAAACAAAGCTGGTGATTCCAGCTGGTAGATTTTAAAGGAGGTCACTATGGTGGAGTAAAGAGCTCAGGTGGCTCAAAATTTCAGCCAAAAGGGAATTAATGCCTTCATGAATCAATTGAAGCCAGGCCAGTTGGAAGGCTTGCTAGACTCTGAACAAGCCCTAATAAGAAAGCAGTGCTCAAATGCACCAACAACAGACATCTTAGCCAATGCTACCAGGGCATGCTGTAACCAAGAAGACAGATGACCTGTGCAATGTCTGAGAAGACACAGAGAGCTGCAATCCTGTGAGCCTGCAGACTCAAGGCCAGTGAGGGGAGGAGAAAGAAGAGAAAGGAACCTGTGAGAATGCAGTTTTACCTAAAACAATCGGTTTTAAATTGAATTGCAACTGTATAGACTGAGACACCATTAGTAGGCAGTTTAAATTTTTTGGAATATAAGATCATGAAGACAATTCTTAGATCAGCTATAGAAAATAAAATGAAATCAAGCTCCTGTTTGCATACAGTGAATAAATTTGTAATCCACTCTGTATTCCTTAAACTCTGCCCCATACTCACTACATTAAAATGGGCAATTTCCCCAAGTTCCTCAGTAGGCACTCCATTTTCTCATAGTGATATTATCAAGCACTTAAAATGCTGGTGAGCACTTGTACTGCCTTGATCACAGTACATGCTTCATAAATAGTCCTCATTATTTTGTTATGTACTAGGCATGGCACTAGGGATTGTGAGTAGAACTAACAATATGAAAACCTTTGTTCTCATATGGTTTATATCAGGAGTGAGCAAACTACAGCCTACAAGTCTAATGCAGTCCACCACCTATTTTCATTTGTTTACCTGTTGTCTGTGGCTACAAGAACTGCATTTGCAGAGATCTTACTGACAACAGCAACTTGGCACAGTTGAGGGACTGAAGGACTAGCCAAGGAACAGTGCAGAGCATCTAGACTAGACGAGGCTGGTGAGGCAAAATGGGAACCAGATAACACAGGGCCTTGCCAACTCCACGTTAAGAGTTTGGGGTTTTATTTCAAAAGTAGTAGGTACCCACTGAAGGTGTTTAAGTTTAGGATGTAGGAATGAAGAAGGGGGCAAGGGGTTGACTGTGACATAATATAATTTGCATGTTGAAAAGATAAAAATGGGCAAAGACTTTAACAGACACTTCACCAAAGAAGGTATAGCAAATAAGGGTATGAAGAAACACTCCACATCATATATCATTAGGGAAATGCAAATTAAAACAAAATGATATGCCACTGCAGACCTATTAGAATGGCCAAAATCCAGAACACTAGGCAACACCAAATGCTAAAGAATATATAGAGGATCAGGAACTCTCACTCATTGCTGGTGGGAAGTCAAAATCATACAGACACTTTGCAAGACAGCTTGGCAGCTTCTTACAAAACTAAACATACTCTTATATGATCCAGTAATCATACTGATATTTATTCAAACAAATTGAAAACTTATGTCCACACAAAAACCTGATCACAGATATTTATAGACAGCTTTATTCATAATTAGCAAAACTTGGAATCAACCAAGATGTTCTTCATTAGGTGAATGGATAAACTTGATATGTCCAGAGGATGGAATATTATTCAGCATTAAAAATAAATGAGCTCTATTAAGCCATGAAGATACGTGGAGGAAATTTAAGTGCATCTTACTAAGTAAGAGAAGGTAATTTGAAAAGCTACATACTGTACTATAACAACTATATGAAATTCTTAAAAAGGAAAAGCTATGGAGACAGTAAAAAGATCAGTGGTTGACAGATATTAGGAGGGAGGAAAGGAGAGATGAATAGTTTGAGCACAGAGGAATTTTAGGACAGTGAAAATATTCTGAGGCTATAATGGTGGATACATGTCATTATGCATTTGTCCAAACCATAAAATGTACGACATCAAGAGTGAACTCTAATGTAAACTATGGACTTTGAGGGATAATGTGTGTCAATATAATGTCATCAGTTGTAACTAATGTACTACTCTGGTGGGGAGTGTTGATAATGGAGGAGGTTATGCATGTGTGGGGGCAGAAGTATATGGGATGTCTCTGTACCTCTCAATTTTGCTTTGAACCTTGTTAAATGAAGAAACAAAGAGGTTCATAATTTGGAAAAGAGGGCTTTATTTCTCACAAAGGGTTTCTGCCTGTGGGTGGTCCTTCTGACAGGCTGGAAAGCAAAGCTCCCAGCCACAAGCCAGGAACAAGTGCTTCAAGGGAGGGACAATGGGAACAGGAATTTATGCTGAGTAGGATGGCCAAATATACATATTTAACAAGCTATAGGAGGAGTCATGAATATTTATGAAAGGAAAAACATGTGCTTGGGCAGTGAGCTTTTATGTCCGTGTTCAGCAAATGGCAGCCCTCTGGTGTCAAAAGGTAAAATAGGAACACAAAAACCCTCTCTGCACATGCTCCATAGACTGGTTAAACCACTTTATGGCTGATAGTCTCTTATCAGGAAAGAATGGTGGTCTGGAACACCAGATTGGTTTCTGTTTAGCCTTTAGGAAAAAAAGCCTGATGGCCATTAGCAAGGGAGGAGGTATAAGGAGGCATGTCCAACCTCCCATCCTGTCATGGCTGGGAACTCAGTTTTAAGGTTCCTCTGGGATCCCCTTGGCTGAGAGGGAGTTTGTTCAGTCAGCACGGGGCTTAGGATTTTATTTTTAGCGTACAACCTAAACTGCCCTAAATATTTAAGGTTTTTAAAAAAAATGTGACCTGAAAATAAAATTATAATTCAATTTTTTAAAAATAAAAATTAAGGGCTGGGCACTGTGGCTCACATTTGTAATCCCAGCACTATGGGAGGCTAAGAGTGAAAGGATTGCTTGAGTCCAGGAATCCGAGACCAGCCCAAGCTATATACCAAAAACTCCTCTCTACAGAAAACTTAAAAATTAGCCAGGCATGGTGGCCTGAGCCTGTAGTCCTAGCTACTGGGGAGGCTTAAGTGGGAAGACCGCTTGAGCCCAGTAGTTCAAGGCTGCAGTGAGCTATGATTATCTCACGGCGCTCCAGCCTGGGTGACAGAGTGGGATCTTCTCTCTTAAAAAAAAAAAAATAAAATAAAATAAAATAACATATGGTAAAAGGAAAAGATGCCCAGAGTGGTATAAGGGAGTTCGTAGGCTGTTAGATTTACCAGATGAGAGAAGATGGTAGATTGAAATAGGTAAGAAATACAAGTATACAGTAGATATTTAGGAGGTAACATGGTCAGGAGTTGATGATGGGATTGGAAAATAGAGGAAGAAAAATTAAGATAAAAATTGTTTTGAAATACAATCTCTGTGCCTGGAACATATTTATTTAGCATCCCCACCTTTGCATGGTTTACATAAATGTAAATGATTGATATGTTATTCAATATTCTTAAAACATTATTCCTTATATAAATAAAAGAAAATTAATTTCTAAAAAAGTTAGCCAGATAGCTAATATTTAAACAAATCCATGTCAAAATTTGATTTTCTTAATTTTCTAAATGTATAGATACAATTTAATCAGGTAGAATTATGGTTCCAAGTTATCCCATGAACATTTTTTTAAATTCTAAAATAAATCTGCAAGTTGCCTTTAATATCCCTAAAAGCCTTACAAAGTATGACTGTGTTATCATTGTAACAATCGTCTGTTGCCCTGTAGATATGTGCATTGATTTCTTCAATATTTGAAGGCATGAAAAACAGAATGAAATGGATTATGAGAATATTTATCATTTGGTGAATGATGTGTGTGAGCATCTGAATCAGAGGAAAAAATAGGAACAAGCCATAGCAATGCACATTATTATGCAAACTATAAAATTATGAAAATCTGAATGTGATCAATATAGTTTAGATATGAAGGTTGTCATTTCCCTGTGCTTGCTTTCTTTCATTAAGTTTTATTGTAAATAAGTTTTCATGATCTCCAAAAGAGGATCTACGTTGAAAAAATAATTGTTATAGCTTTTTAAAAACATTATTTATAGCAGAGGATGACTGGATACCTTTAAAAGTCATTTAGTGGTCCTTTTGATAGTTTCACAAATGACCCACGCATACAAACCAGTAGAAGCCTGTCCTTCCCAGAGTTCCATGAGAAAACTGTATTTTATATATATATGTATATGATTATAAATGTATATAACACAGCAAGTTTTAAAAATGAATAAAATCAATACTTAAACCATTTATACAATGTGATTTCACTCATGCCAATCCCTACTTTTTATCTCCCAACACCAGGTTTTAGCCTGCAAAAGCCTTCCAGATGTTTTACCCATAAATTCAGTTTCCATAGTTCTAAGATGTACTCATGATCCTTCCTCCCTATATACCTTATCACTGTTCATGAAGCCACCTTGCTCCCAGTAATTAGGTCTTAAAATCATTGATTCTCTTAGATGCATCTCCATCCTTTAATATTTTATCAATCACAAAGTTCTGTTGACTTTTCTTTTTTATATTATGGTTTACCTCCATTTCTCCTTTTTCTCCCTGAAGGCAGCATATTAAATGAAACAGGTCCAGGTTCAAATTACTGAGTGAGCACCTAGTATATAAATTAGTCACAAAGTACAAAGATTAAGCCTGGCTACTTCTCTTGGGGAATTCATGTTCTAGATTTAAAGATGTAGGGTTTGCATTCCGGGAGATTGTTATGCTGGCCAGTTTGTCAGCAGTTAGGTCTTTCTTTCTAAAATTATTGGGCATCTTATAAGAAAAATACGTAACTATTTCCACCTGTAAGGATTGGGGGAAAAAAGAGAGTGAGAGGGAGTAAAAGAAAGAAGATAGAATATTTATGTGCAGTGCTCAGGAGAACAGGAAACAGTAGACACTAGAAGAAAACAGATGCTGGGGGAGGAGGGACGAGGGAGGACAAAAAAGGAAAATGGAAAGGAAAGAATTATTGCCCACTGGAAACCTTGAAAGTTCCCTGGAGTAAACCCAAAAGAAAAATAAAATGAATTTAGAGACAACAATAATTTCAGCAAGAAAATTAAATAGACCATTATAGGCAATTCCAATTAAATATAATGTAAGAAGATAAGAAAATGCTAGATATTTGGTCATATCTTTTTAATGAACTCTTTTGTCAGTTCTCTATGTAAACAGGGAATATAGGTTTAATGAAAACTAGGAAGGCTAAGATACTTGAGATTTCAGAGGTATAGTAAATTATGGAATATTAACAATATTTAATTCAAAAGGTTAATGCTTGTTTTAATCTTAACTAAATAATATATGCATTGAAATTGTTTATTATTTTTCATGAAATTGCCATTTAAGATTGACACCTAATGTTGATTTGATTTATATTCACTTTTACCTACTGATTGATGAGAATAAAGATGGGTAGAAAGTCACGGGTAGAGATTCAATCTTTTTAAAGCTTGGTGGCTTTCTAAGAAGTGATGGGGTTAATGAAGTTTGGGCAAATTAATACCTGTCTCATCCACATATTTCCATGATTTCTTACATGAATTAAAAATTCCATATCACTATCCTACCTTTTTCCCTGAGGATCCAACCTAATTTACTTGGCTAACAAGACACCAACCAATATATTCATTTATTATTATTATTATTATAGTTAATAATTGGTAAGCAGCCAAAATATCAAACAACAATTTTTTAAATTAGACTATAGCAATGGCTTATTTAATAACACTTCCTCTTCACTTTTTAAATACTTGAAGCTTTGCCTTTGTTTTTGCATAGGTAGTTACCATCATGAGCATTCATTTCAGCTAGTGAGAGGAGGAATCTTCGGTAGAATTTTCTGCATAACTTTCTTTAAATCTCAATTGTAATTTGCATGAGCTCTTTGTTACAAATCAGGTGCAGTGGCTTTAATATCCAACCTAGATAACTTTCCAACAAATCATTTTCCCACAGAAAATGTCACTGGCATTTTCTTCCCATTATTTATCATATCGTGTCATGCATCTCCCCAAAAAATTCTCATAAGCTTGCTCTTCTTTTGTTTTAAGTCAAATTCAGTAACATAAGAAGTGAATTTAATGAATGCAACTCTTCTCTTCTCTCTGTCAAGAACACATATCATCTAGATATGTGTGTGGCTTTCTGGGAATCCGTTCATCCGTGCTTTACCAGATCACACTGTTGAAAATTACACCCCCCCAATCCTGACACACCTTCTTCTATTCCCTTATATGTTTTTCTACATTGCACTCACTTCCATCTAACATATGTTGTTTATATATGTGTAATATATAAATTCAATATATAACTATACATATTTAAATATAATACATAATGTATAAATATGATATATAATGTTATATGTATATACATAGATATAGATAGACATAGATATGTTAATAATACTTATTGTCTGTCATCTTCTATTAGAATGTAAGTTCCATAAAAAGGAGATTTTTTTTTTTGCTCTTATATTCTCAGCTGCTAGTAGTAACTAGCAAAGCATAGGCACTTAATACATATTTATTAAATGAATTAACAAACTTATTACTTCATGGTTCTTGTTCTTCTAAGTTTTTTGTTTTGTTATTTTGAGTATAGAATGTTGAAGGAAAAAGAAATTTGAATTTTGAATGAATAAAAAATAGAACCCTTGGCTTGCATATGATTAGCACTACCAAGACAGAAGGAAGCAACGGGACAGCTCGGTAATTTTATGAAAATGTGTTCTCAATCCATAAGATCTGTTTAAAATATGAAAAACAGGAAGGAAGAGCTGTTCTATCATTTCTCTAAAGTTAGAGTAGCAGTGCACTTTTCAGAGGGCAAGCATAATTGTCAATCACATTTAAAATCTAAATTCTTAAGGCCATTTTTCCTTACCTTTAAAAGTGCTATGCAGGCTATTTTAAACCCCTCAAAGTAAGGAAATATTAATACATCTAATATTATTAAAAATATGTTGGCATCAATGCCACACCATTCTTCTATTCAGTTATATATGAAATAACTCGGGCTAAAAGGATGTAACACTGCTCACCTAACTTTAAGCTAAGCTATTACCCATGCTTTTTCAGACCTTTAAGGGGAACCGTGGGTCCTATTAACCATTATCAGGACAGCTTGGGAAGTAAAGACAGGCGCTTTGATAAGCCCCTTTATCTCACTTTTATCTTAGCAGGTAAAAAAAGACTAACATTAACTATCAGTCCCACTGTTCTTTAATGATAACGTTGGTTGAGTGCGAAGCCACATTTTAAAAAGACCGACACACTTAATAATATGTAGACGCTATGTAAGAGCCTTATGCAGTTATCTGCTTCTCTTTCAGGCAGCTCACCCACCAAAGAGTCAATCTTTCAACTTTTATTCTCTTTTAGGCACATTGTGTAAGCAGGTGTACAATTAGGATTTGAAATTTAAAGTCAGCTTTTCAAAATATAGTCAATAATATTTCACCATTGTGCACTTTTAGCAGTTTGTTGCATAATCAGCATGAAATCTTACAAAACTGTACACCAAATAAAGTCAAAGACATCTGCCTAACTGCATTATTGAGTGTTTGAGCAATTCCATGGAAGCTTTGCCTGTATCACCTGTGGTAGATGTAGCTACTATGTGAAGCATATAGGAGGGTTATGGAGTACCTGCTAGAAAGAAAATTCCAAATGCAGAAAAATACATTTTAGCTTATGAAAAGGGCCTCTAGGGATACAAGTCACCTTCTCCTATTACACAGTTATAGGCTGAAAAGAACACACCATGCAAGACAGATGTAGCTGAATAAGGATTTTACATTGAACAGCTTGAATAAATTATACTTTTAAAATTTCTTGTTATTTTTCATAATATTAAAATACTTCATTTTAGGTATAAAACCAAAAGTCACAATGAATAGAATATTTTTTGTGTATGGGGTACTTAATTTTTGTTTTAGTTTTTATTTAAATGACCCTTGTCAAGAGGAATGTGAGGAAATTAGGAAAAGTGCATTTTGTGATATTTTGAATAATTAAATTCACTCCAGCTCTCTTTATGAGCCTCTTCGGTAAAAGGATAGGATAAAGGGAAAAGTAAAAGTTATCTAAAATGATAGGGTAGGAGAAGGACTCTGTCTCAGTGGGACCCTTGTACTCTACCCTTGGCATACCCATGGGAAGGGGCTTCAGATAAGCCACTCTCTATCACTGCCTCTACCAATCACTCAATGTTTTATTTTCTCAAGGTTAGAGATAAAGAATTATCTGACTGATGGGTTCGGAGGAGGTACTAAGCCTGTTGCCTCTTCTCTCTTCAAATCTGATCTATTGCAGAGAAAGTGCCTTCTGAGCTACTATCCTTGCATGCCAAGCACTATAGAAGCCTGAAGTTGCTCAGTGCTGCCCGAGACTGGGTAGGTAAGTTTGATGCAGCAGAGTCTTAGCCCATTGGCCTCACATTTAAACAATGTCTTCAATTACCTACTGGGTACAATGTACACTGTTTGGGTGATGGGTACACTAAAAGCCCAGACTTCACCACTTTGCAATATACACATGTAATAGAATTCAACTTGTATTCCCTATATGTATTGAAATAAAGTAAATAAATAAATACTGTAAAAAAATTATGTGCTCAAGATTATCTTACTAAGGAAACAAAACAAAATAGACAAAAAAGGTAAAAAGAAAAGGTAACTTACATTTTTATTGTTATCTCTCAGTTCCAAACTTAACAAAAACAGGATACTTTTATTTTAGAGTCAAACAAGATAGTCAAACACCTATGAAAAAATAATTTTGAAAAAAAGATCAAGGACTCCAATTAGTTTCACTGCTATATATTTTGTTGCTATATACTTATATTTAGAAATCCTTAGAAATGTAGTTTCTCCATGCATTACTTAGCACAACTATGTCAAAAATACTGCTCCTCTATTTCTAGGGAAAATGTTTAAAAGACATTACAGTAACAGAAAATGAAAATAAAAATAGGAGGAGTGAGGTTAGAATTTACCTACTTCTAAGCAATCTAGAAATTTGGGAGCCAGAGTTAGGAGAAGAAATACAGAAGGTTAACCAATTACTGATTAATTTAGAGCATTATAAAGTGAATTCAGAATCTCTGAACTAGGTGAATAGCATTCAGTATGAAAAGAAATGAAGAATCAAGCAAGTCTAAAGGAGCAGGTTTGGCCTACAAGACAGGGAAGACAAGTGAAACAGGCTGGAAAATCTGACCTGGGGAATCCCAAAGAATGGGAACTTCTTTTATGGCACACCCACTTCAAAGTCATTTGGGTTGCAGTCTAGTAAGGGATGGCACTGACTGGCCCATGAAATATCCAAGCTTATTAAGAATTCTTCCTAATAAATCTAAAGGATCTAAAGGATTCCAAGCTGTGGCCCCAGGGTCACCTAGGAACTGAGGGGGTGCAAGAAATACACACGTTCCTTGAAATACCAGCCTGGTACAATCTGAGCAATTGCCCTTCTATATTTTTTGCTCATTTATGTTATTTTCTTTTTGAACAGTACTTTTTAATATTGCAAAATTTCATGTTTGAAATAAATATGAAAGAAATCAGTTTTTAAATACCCACTTAAAGCATTATATAATCAGAATGCCTATAAAAATAGATTTTCTAAATATTCTTACAATGAAAAATACATCTCAGTCTTACCTTTTATCTAATGATAAGTTATATTCTGAAATAAATTCGTAAGAAAGAACCTAAAATGTATTTCCACAATAAACTAAATTCATATCAATTTTAGGACATTTTTATACTTCATAGAGTGAAAAAATTTTATTGTTTATGATAGCACTCGAGGCTTCAAGTTCGTAGTGTAAGATGGTGAACTTAAAAATCAGGAAACTTTATATTATTTGGTTTACAGTCTTTTTAAGTGAAAATGCAGGTTGCAAAGAGAAACCTCATTTGCACTACAAGGGGCTAGAAGTTTATGCATTTGTGCATTAACAGTTATTTCCCTTAATGAATATGATTATAGATACTTAAATGTGATTTTTCATTCTTTCCTGTAATAAATATTTTTTATAAAAGGAAACACGTAATTTAAATTACGGGCACAGGGCTGCAGAGAATCCTCTCTGTAACAAAGGTATAGGTGGTGAAGGATGGCATTTTTATTATCATAAGCCATCTAGCACTAAAAAAAGGGAAAAATCACTACACACAACTGCCCCTTTGTTTGCTTAACCACCTGTGGCTTAACTTGTTTTTTAATAGTTTGTTTTACAGAACCGTAACAGTGCTGAGCAAACAGACTCCTCCACCTCTGCTAGATCATATTCTGAGAAGTCTGATAAAGCCAGTCTAGCAGAAAAGGGGAAAAAAAAACCCAAAAAACCATAACCCCATAACCACCTCCTGTTATCATTTTGAAACAATAACTACTCTATCCTTTATCCCAATAAAAGCCCAAGCCACCCATCCTTGGGGGTACACTTCTTCACTTCTTTCTTTCGTGCTGTGCCCTTTCCTCTCTTGGAAAGTAAAATAAACCTCTTGCTTCAAACCTATCCTAGTCTTTGAGTCGAGAATTCTTTCTAAGCCCAGTGCAAGCTACAACCCTAACAGGTGGTACTGTTTCTAAATTACTATGAGACACGATTGTTTCTTTGTTAAAAGGCCTGTATGACGCAATGATGCACTGCCCTAAAGTTGTCTTTCTGTCCTGACAACACAAATATGCTGTCATTGCTTACATTATAGAAAAAAGTTTTTCATTTATTTCTTCTACACCTACTAATTTTGTTTTTACCATTATGTATCATATTAATTTCTTCTTAAAGGTTTAACCAGAATCTTTATTTCCATATCGTCCTTAATAGTTGCAGAAATCTCATAGCATTGCTTTGGTTTATAATCACCTGTAAAATTCATCAAATATTTAAATATACCCAGTTGTTAAGAAAAATAGCCCCATAAAACTCTACTAGATAATAACATCAAAATAACTGACTTTCATTCCTGATATGCCACACCCTTTCTGAACATTTTACACCACAGTGTGGTGTGGTAAATTAGCTAAACATATTTAGCTAAACAATTTCTGATTTGAGCTTTCATTTCAAAATACTTGTATATATTCCTCCCTAAAACAGGTGCCAGATAGGGTATTGCTATATGTTGAATTGTTTTTAATAGAGTGTTGGGAAAATTTAATTTATTATAAACTCTACTTTTGCTACAATAAAATATTAATAAATTATGTTTCAATAATTTAGAAAGGGCTCAAGTAAACTTCAAGCTTGCTCTGATTTTGCCTCCAAAGATTAGTGACCTTAATATTAACAAACAATGTGAATCTTTTCAATGTTCAGTAAATTGGTTTTGCAGAAAAATGTTGATTTTTCATATTAACAAATAAAATTCAGCTAAAAAGTTAAAAAGTTTCACTCTATCTGAATGGCTCTGAATACAGATCATCAATAGAAAACTAAAAGGAAAGAGAATCCTAGAGGGAATAAAACTTCTGATTTGTATCAGAGAGGCACAATTTATCACAATAGAAGACGAGTTTCCAAAAGTACTTCAAAGTGAATGACAGTTTCATATTGTTACATTTTTTTAAAAATTAAATTCTTCCATATAACTTAACTGTCGTGTAAACATGATATATTCACTCACTGAAGATGTTTTATCACTTTTGTGTACAAAGCAGAACTGAAGCAGACAGCATGAAATTAAGGTCAGAGTTGGATCTGAAACCAGCACATGGTAATAATTGAATAGCATATATAGGATTTTTTTTTTCAGGACAGAAAATTTCATTCTTATAGGCCTCACTTTTTATTCTTTTGAAAGGTTTAAAGCTTTGATAGCATATGTAAAATGACATAAGATGTAAATTAATTTTAGCATAGCAATATTTCAAATAAGTTCTCTCAAAGTTAGGTGAATATGTAACTCATAAGATTACAACTACTGTACAGAAAAACCTGTTGCTACAGTACAGTATGATTTACTCAATTAAATGGTGAAATATGATTTATATGTTGTCAATTAGGTAAAAAGAAATTTGTGGAAGTCTTGTCACAGAAGGGAAATATTTTCACAAATTCGTTTTATTTCAATGCATCTGGTTATGAAAAAATGTAAAAGTTAAAAATATTACTCAAAATGTGCAATGTTTCACAATATTATATCTTCCCATACAATTATTTTATACATTTTATAATGGCATGTTACATCTTCCTCCATGTTATATGATAATAGGATTTTGTAAACAATACTTAAAAATAGCATTTATATAAAAATACCTAGAATGGTTATTTTCTTTATCTAAAAATGTTCAAGAAACTATTTTTTAATTTTTATTATTTTGAAAATATAATTCTGCTTATGTATTCAAAAGTCAAACCTATCCAAATTTAAATAAGTATATTTTTGAGATATAAATGAAAGGCATACCCATTGAATAGGGGTAAAATTTCCAAATGAATGATAGAATACATGAATTTATTCATTTACTAATATAATGAAGTCTGGTAGAAAAATATATAAATCAATGTTGGCTTTCTTTATTTTTATTCTATTCAATTGTTTCTCCCCATATGGAATTCTAAGTAGTATAAATTTTTATAACATTTCATAACCCCTATCAAATATTTCAGGTATGTTTCAAATATATCTATCTGTACTATTCACAGGGAAGTTGAAATTGCTTTGAATTTATCTCAAATATTTCCATCCATATGATTCACAGAGAAAATAGAACTGCTTCAAATTTATCTCTGAACTGTTCATTTACAAATGGAATATAATTGTTATAATGAGCACCTCCACAGTATCAAACTAACATCATTAGTTTCTCACCTAACTTTTGATTTTCCTAAAGTAATAAAATTATTTCTCTGGGGGAGGTGGTAAGGGGACTATGCCTTGTCTCATATACTGAAGCAATATTCAATCAAAAGATGATTACCAAAAGAATGCAGTTTAACTTAAGTGATTAATTCACTGAATTTTCATTGATAATCTACTGTGAAGTTGACTTACGCATTGAGATAATCCAGTATATACAAAGTTTTGACAGATTGACCGCAAAGGGCCAAGTATGACTTGAAAATACCATATGGGCCAATACTGTATTTAAAGATTCACTTTAAGTACCCTTATCTGGCACATACATACTTTATTTGGCCATACTCCTTACTAGTCTTACATTTGCTACACATACTGCCTTCTAAACATAGTCACATATTTTCTTTACACACTTGGCCTTTGACAGCATTTGAATTTGTGATACTTACACCAGAATCTGAGGCTACCACAGTGATGAAGACACAACATAGGCCCTCAAGAATTAACAATCTTTTCTGGTTGATATAAACAAGAGCTAAAAAATAAGATGAGAGGAGCAAGGATGTGGTGACTTGAGACTATAATGCATAGTCAATTTACACAACCATGTCTGTTACGTCTTCAAATACCTTCTCCTTCTGTGTTACTTGCATTATCATTCTCTTGATAGCTTTTTTTTTAGTGAACAGAACTTTTAATTTTATGTAGTCTAATTTATGGAACTTATCTTTGTGATTTAAAAATGAAACACTTTATTTAAGAAAACAAAAAAGGAAAATTTTCCAGACTCCCAAATCCTTAAAATATTCTCCTTTGGTAACTTCTAAAATATTTATTATTTTGTTTTTTGCAGCTACCTGTTTTTTTTTTCTGTATAATATATAGTAATGATCAGATTTCATCAGTTTGGATATCTAATTGGTCCATCACAGTTTAATATAAAGTTGATCTGTGGTGGCATAGTTGTTTCAAACTAAATTTTCATATATGCATGGCTCTGTTTCTGGATTTTCCAATTTGTTCAATTTTTTTTGTGTGTATTTTTGCACTGTAAAAAGCTGCCTTGATTAGTGTAGCTTTATAATATGTCTTTAAAATAAGATACCTGGTGCCACAAGCCCTCGAAAATATTTCCGCCATCTTCAAAGGGCCATAGCTAAAATTTTAGAAACATTTTGCCAATTTACAAACACACACACACACTCTATTGAGATTTTGTTTAGTACTAAAATAAATCCACAGATCACTTTGGTGAGAATTAATAGTTTTGCAGCATTGAGCCTCCCAATCCATGAGCAAGGATCTTCCCATATTTATTTAGGTCTTTTAAATATTTCTGTGTAACATAATTGATAGATTCTGCATAGAGCTATCCCATATTTTTTTAACTTCTTAGTGGAAATTCTGTAGTTTTGATGATGTTGCAAATGGCAACTTATTTTTATTTAAAATTTATCTGTACACACAAACATGAAATTTGTATATTTAATGTTAATTCAGAAAACATGACAAAAATCACATATTAACCCTAATACTTTGTGTATTTGTTTAACTTTTTTACATAAAAGTCATGTCATCTGCTAATTGTGACAGGGGTTTTTTTGTAAACTTTAATTTTTTAAATTTGTTTTTCTTACCTCATTATATTGATTAGAATCTCCAGTGTGATTAACACTAGTGTTAGTAATGGGGTTACTAGTCATTGAATATTTCCCCCAAAAAAGAATTTGTTATTGACATTTTACAGACTTCCTTAATCAGATAAATTACTTTCTCTCTGATTCCTGTATACTTAATGGTTTTAAGCATGATTAGATGTGAAATTTATTAAATGTTTTTCCCTCATCTATTAACATAGTTATGTGGAATATTTGATCTTTACCTTAATTTTGTTACTTTCCTTTTATTTTCTGATTTTGAAGAACACTACTTTTCCACAAAAATCTAATTTAGTTGCAATGTGAAATCCTTGTGTGTGTGTGTTGTTATCCATTTTATATATTGCCAGATTTGTTTTGACAATATTTTGTTTCAAATTTTTACATTTATATTCAAGATTGAGCTTGGCCTTTAATGCACACCCCCATTATTTTAGGTCCCTTTCAGGTTTTGTTGTCAAGGTAACACTGGCCTTTTAAATGGAATTGGGCAGTGCTTTCTCATCTTCTATCCTGTGGAAGAGTTTCTGTGTTTGACATTATATATCCCTTAAATATTTATAATACATCACTGGTAATATTATCTGGGCCTGTGGTTTCCTCGTGAGAAGGTTTTTAATAATGCATTTAATTTCTGCAATATTTCCAATTTTATTCATTCTCATTGGACTATTCAGATTTTCTGGGTTTTTTTCTGACAGTGGAAATGTGCCCATTTCATCTAAATTTTCAAATATACTGATATATATTTATTCACAACAACCATTTATAATCAATTCAGTTTCCGCAGGTATCGCCTTTTGTCCCCTTATGTGTTTTCCTTCCTGTATCCTTTATCAATTTTCCTTGTTCAGATAATTTTCTGTATTTTTTAGGAAACAACTTTTTAACTTTTTCTTTTATATTCTTTTTTATTATTAAAGTCTGCTCTTATTTATATATATTTTTTTCTTTTTTAGAGACAGGGATTTTCTCTGTTGTCTAGGCATTAGGGCAGCGGCATCATCATAGCTCACTGCAGCCTTAAACTCCTGGGATCAAGCAATCTTCCTGCCTCAGCCTCCGGAGTAGCTGGGACAACAGGAACGTGCCACCATGCCCACCTAAGTTTTCTATATTTTGTAGAAATGCGATCTGGCTATACTGCTAGGGTGGTCTCAAATTCCTGAACTCAAGCAATCCTCCTGCCTCAGCCTCCCAAAGTGCTAGGATTACAGTCCAGGCATGAGCCACCACACCCCATCCACTCTTATTTTTATAATTTATTTTATTATATTGAATTTGCTTATCTTTAACTTTTTGAGACAACATTAACTGGATTTTAGCTTTTTTTTTCCTTACTGCCTGCATTTAAGGTTTCATCCTGTAAAGCATGGCTTAGACACATCACATAAGTTTTGATACGTTGTATTCTACTACAATATACTTAAAAATATTTCCTAAGCTCCACTGTGATCTCTTCTTACAGTCATGTGATATTTAGAAGTGTATTTGCTTTTCAAAATATAAAAAAATCTATTGTTTTAAATCTCTGTGTACTTATAAAATATTCTTATTATTTCATTCTTTAGAAATATGTTGAGATTGCATAGCTGAAAATTCATCTGCTACTTATGAAAAAAAGTGCTCTGTTCATTCAAGAAGAATTTTGTTCCAATCTCCTTCAATTTCCTTCTTTCATACTGTATAGCGGATCCACAAGTTTATTGTGAACATGCATTAAACCATAAAGAAAAAAAAAATATGTTGAGACTCTTTGAAGTGCCGCTCATTTTATTTAAAAAGTACAATGTGTAAGTGAAAAGAATAGATATTCTGCAGCTGTTGCATACAGTCATAAATGTCATTAGGCCAAGTTTGACGTTCAAGTTGTTCAATTCTGCTCTATCTTGATTTCTGATTTTTATGTGCTTCTTATGCCTTACTGCTTAATATATGCTAGAAATCTACTCTGAAAGCAAATTTATCAATTTGCTTCTTGCAGATCATCAATTTTGGGTAGGTACATTCAGGTTATAATATTAGTGGCACAAAATTTAGTTTTGTTTTACTTTATTAATACATTAATACTTTATAATATTTATTTTTATATGTAGTAATTATTTTTTCCTTAAAAGGTAATTTTTCTGATATCACCATATCTACAACAGTTTTCTTTTGGTTAACTTTTGACATATATTTTACCTATCTTTTTACTTATATCTGCTAAAAAGCACATGGCTGAGTTTTGTCTTCTATCTCATTTGATTGTCTTTTAACTGAAGATCTTATTGCTTTTATGTTTCCTTTAATTGCTACTATTTTGAGTTCAAATCTACAAGATTACTAGCTACCTTTTTTGGTCCCACATGGCTGACATTCGTCTTCCTGTCCTTCTTTTATGTGAATTATTTTTTATTATTCTAGTTGTTATCCTTTGTTGGTTTGAGTGCTGGATACTCTTTCACTGCTTTTTTAGGTGCCACTCTAGTGATTGTAACATGTAGGCTGGAGTTATAAAGTCAACCTTGCAGGATGCTATTAACTTACTCTTAAAACAATATACATTCATTATAAAATTTACTTAGGTATATCTCCCTCTTGACTTGTGCACTCTTGTCAAATTTATTCATTTTTATATACACAAAACCCCTCAAGACATTATTATTGTTTAAAAGGTCAATATTCATTTATATTTAATAGCATATTTATTATTTTTATTGCTTTTCAGTGCTTTATACATTCCTAAGCTGCTATATAGTATCACTTTTTATTTTTCCTGAAAAAAAATCCTCTGCATTTCCTTTAGTGTGGATATTCTAGTAATAAATTTTCTCTTTTTTTTGGTCTTAAATGTCTGTATTTTGCCTTTATCTTTGAAGAATATTTCATTGGGTATAGAATTCCAGACTGGCAGTTTTCACATTCACCATTACAAAGCTTTTGATCCATTTCTAAGTTTAGATGTCTGCTGTCAGTCTAACTGCTGCTCTTTGAAGGTAGTGTTTTCTTTGCATGGAATTGACTCTTTTTCATATTTATCATTGTATTGGGTTTTCTACATTTTTACTCTAATGTACCTAGGTAGCTAAATTACTTATAGTTGCTGTTGCATAACTATCATGATATCTTAGTGGCATATAATGATAACTATGTACTCTCTCTTTTTTTTCCTTTTATTTCAGAATATTATGGGGGTACAACACTTTGGTTATATATATTGCCCATGCACTGCCCATGTCAGAGGACAGTGGTGGAAATCCCCCAAACTGTGTGCCCAACACCCATTCAGTTAGAATTTTCCCATCCCCTCCATCCCCCTCCCGCCTGCCCGCCCCTTGATGAATTTATTGCCATGTGTGACATAAGTATCGATCCCTTAGTACCAATTTCATGGTGAGTACCAGTGCTGCTTGTTTTTCCATTCTTGTGATACTTTGCTTCAAAGAATGGGCTCTAGCTCCATCTAGGATAATACCAGATGTGTTAATTCACTGTTGTTTTTTTATTACTGAGTAATACTCCATGGTATATATATACCACATTTTATTAATCCACTCGTGTACTGATGGGCACTTGGCTTGTTTCCACATCTTTGCAATTGTGAATTGTGCTACTATAAACATTGGTGTGCAGATGTCTTTATTATAGAATGTCTTTTTTTTCCTTTGGGTAAATACCCAGTAGTGGGATTGCTGAATCAAATGGTAGTTCTACTTTTAGTTCTTTGAGGTATCTCCATATTACTTTCCATAGAGGTTGTACTAATTTGCAGTCCCACCAGCAGTGTATGAGTGTTCCTATCTGTCCGCATCCCCACCAACATTTGTTGTTTTGGGACTTTTTGATATGAGCCAATCTCACTGGAGTTAAGTGATATCTCATTGTGGCTTTGATTTGCATTTCCCTGATGATTAGAGAAGTTGAGCAATTTTTTATGTTTGCTGGCCATTATTCTGTCTTCTTTTGAAAAGTTTCTGTTCATGTTCTTTCCCATTTTTAATGGGGTGGTATGATTTTTATCTCATTGATTTTCCTTAGTTCTGTATAAATTCTGGTTATCAGCCCTTTATCAGATGTGTAGCATGCAAATATTTTCTCCCATTTTATAGGTTGTCTGTTCACTCTAGTGATAGTTTCCTTGGCTCTGCAGAAGCTTTTTAATTTGATCAGGTCCCCTTTATTTATTTCTGTTGCTGCTGTGATTGCTTTGGGGGTCTTCTTCATAAATTCTTTGCCTAGGCCAATGTCTATAAGAGTTTTTCCAACATTTACTTCGAGAATTCTTATGGTTTCACGTCTTATGTTTAAGTCTGTTATTCATCGTAAGTTGATTTTTGTGAGCGGTGAGAGGTGAGAGGTGTGGATCTAGTTTTAGTCTTCTACATGTGGCCATCCACTTTTCCCAGCACCAATCATTGAATAGGGAATTTTTTCCCCAGTGTATGTTTTTGTGGAATTTGTCAAAGATCAGATGACAGTATGAGGATGGTTTTATATTTGGGTTCTCAGTCCTGTTCCATTGGTCTATGTCTCTGTTCTTGTGCCAGTACCATGCTGTTTTGGTTACTATAGCCTTGTAGTATAGGTTGAAGTCTGGTAGATTGATGCCGCCCAATTTGTTCTTTTTGCTTAATTGCTTTAGCTAGACGGGGTCTTCTCTGGTTCCACACGAAGTGTACAATTATTTATTCTAGATCTGCAAAAATTGATGTTGATATTTTGATAGGGACTGCGTTGATTCTGTAAATCAATTTAGGTAGCAAAGACATTTTTACAATGTTAATTCTACCTATCCAAGACATGGTAGGGTTTTCCATCTGTTTACATCCTCTGCAATTTCTTTTCTCAGTGTTTCCTAAATCTCACTATATAGGTGTTTCACCTCCTTAGTTAGATATGTTCCTAAATATTTAATTTTCTTTGGTACTATTGTGAAAGGTATTGCATCTTTAATTTGTTTCTTGGTTCGACTGTTATTGACATATATGAAGGCTATTGATTTGTGTCCATTGATTTTGTATCTTGAGACTTTGCTGAATTCATTTATCAAATTCAGTAATCTCTTGGTTGAATCTTTGGGGTTTTCTAGATATAATACCATATCGTCCACATATAGTGAAAGTTTGACCTCTTCTACCCCAATTGGACACCCCTGATTTCTCTCTCTTGTCTGATTGCTCTGGCAAGGAATTCCAGCACAATGTTGAATAGAAGTGGAGATAGTGGACAACCTTGTCTGGCTCCAGTTTTGAGGGGGAATGCTTTAAATTTTTCCCCATTCGGTATGATATAGGCTGTGGGTTTATCGTATATGGCTTTAATAATTTTGAGGTATGAGCCATCTATGCCTATATTGTTAAGAGTTCTTATCATAAAAGGGTGCTGGATTTTGTCAAAAGCCTTTTCTGCATCTATTGAAAGGATCATATCATCTTTGTTCTTGCATTTATTTATGTGGTGAATTACATTTATAGATTTGTGTATGTTGAACCATCCCTGCATCTCAGAGATGAAGCCCACCTGATCGTGATGGATTATTTTTTTGATGTACATTTGAATTGGGTTTGCTAGAATTATATTGAGAATTTTTGCATCTATATTCATAAGGGATATTGTTCTGTAGTATTCTTTTCTTGTTGTGTCTTTTCTGGCTTTGGTATCAAGGTGATATTGGCTTCATAGAATGACTTTGAGACGATTCCACCCTTCTGTATGTTTTCAAATAATTTGTGCTGTATAGGCACCAGTTCTTCTTTGTAGGTTTGGTAGAGTTCAGGTGTGAACCCATCTGGTCCAGGAATTTTTTTTATTGGAAGATTTTTTATTACTGCTTCAATTTTGTCTTGATATTTGTCTCTTTAGGAACTCTATTTCTTCCTGGTTGAGCCTAGGGAGGTAGCACATTTCTAAGAATTTGTCCATTTCCTCCATGTTTTCTTGTTTTCGTTATAGAGATTTTTGTAGTATTCAAAGATGATGTTTTGTATTGCCATGACATTAGTTGTGACCTCTTTCATTTCTAATTGAGCTTATTAGAGTTCTTTCCTTTCTGCTTCTGGTCAACCTGGCAAGTGGCCTATCTATTTTGTTTATCTTTTCAAAGAACCAACTTTTAATTTTATTAATCTTCTGTATTGTTCTTTTGTTCTCTATTTCATTTAATTCTGCTCTCTTCATGGTTATTTCTTTTCTCCTGCTGGCTTTAGGATTGGTTTGCTCTTCCTTTTCCATTTCCTTAAGATGATTCATTAGTTTACTGATTTGTGACATTTCTATCTTTTGGATGTGAGCAATTAAGGCGATAAGTTTTCCTCTCAGGACTGCTTTTGCTGCATCCCACAGATTTTGATAACCTGTGTCCCCATTATCATTTAGTTTGAAGAATCTTTTGGATTTCCATCTGAATCTCCTCCTTGACCCAATAGTCATTCAGCAACAGGTTGTTTAATTTCCATGTTTTTGGATGAAGATGTGAGTTTCTGTTGGAATTGATTTCTATTTTTAGTCTGCTGTGGTCTGAAAAGATACATGGTAGGATTTCTATTTTTTTTAAATTTGTTGCGATCTGTTTTGTGGCCTAGGATATAATCAATTTTAGAGAAAGTTCCACGAGCTGATGAGAAGAATATATATTCAGTGTTATTTGGGTGGAGTGTTCTATAGATGTCTGTTATGCCCAAATGTTCTAGAGTCCTGTTTAGGTCCATCATTTTTTTTGCTTATTTTCTGTTTGGAGCATCTGTCCAGTTCCATCAGTGGGGTGTTGAAGTCCGTTTTTATTACACCACTGCTATTTATTATGTTGTCCAGATCAAGCAGTATTTGCTCTACGTATCTGGATGCTCCTGTGTTGGGTGCATAAATATTTAGGATTGTTAATCTTCTTGTAATAGTTTTCCCTTTACCACTATATAGCGTCCATCTTTGTCTTTCTTTACTTTTGTTGCTTTAAAGTTTATGTCATCTGAAATAAGGATGGCTACTCCAGATTTATTTTGGCTTCCATTTGCTTGGAAAATTGTATTCCATCCTTTCACCTTGAGTCTGAATGAGTCCTTGTGTGTAAGATGTGTTTCCTGCAGACAGCAGATACTTGGCTTTTATTTTTTAAGCCATTCAGCCAGGCTATGTCTCTTCTATGGGCAATTCAAGCCATTCACACTTATTGAGAGAATTGATATTTGGGGTAGCTTTCTGTTTATTCTGTTGGGTAGTCTCTTGTTCTTTTTTATCTCTTGAGTCATTGTGAAATCTGGGTTCTGGAGTTTTAGCTTTCGGTAGTTTAACATTGGTTGGTGACTGTTGTGCTGGTTAGTGTACAATGCAGTTCTAAGCACTTCTTGCACAGCCATTCTGGACTTCGCAAATTCTATCAGTGATTGCTTGTCTGGAAAAGTCTTTATTTCTCCCTCATAATAGAAGCTTAGTTTGGCTGGATAAAGAATTCTGGGTTGGCCATTATTTTGTTTTAGAAGACTGAGGATATCTCCCCAGTCCCTTCTGGCTTGTAAGATTTCAGCTGAAAAATCCGCAGTTAATCCGATAAGTTTCCCTTTATAGGTTACCTGCTCTTTTTGCCTCACAGCTCTGAGGAGTGCCTCTTTTGTGTTTCCTTTGGTCAGTCTAATAATCATGTGGCATGGTGAATGCCTTTTCACATTGAATCTCCCAGGAGTCCTGTGTGCTTCTTGTACTTGGATATCAAGATTTCTGGGTAGGCCATGGAAATTTTCCTCTATTATTCCTTCAAATAGATTTTCCAGCCCACGCAAATTTTCTTCCTCTCCCTCAGGGATGCCTATGATCCTTATGTTTGGCCTCTTTATATAATCCCACATTCCTTGTATGCCTTGTTTATGCCTCTTGTTTCTGTGTTCTTACTCTTCAACTGATTTATTTAGCACATAGGAGTTATCTTCCAGCTCTGAGATTCTTTCCTCTGCATGATCCAGCCTATTCTTAAGGTTTACTACTGTGTTTTGTAGATCCTTGAATGCTTCTTTCATTTCTAGAATTTCTATTTGATTTCTCTGTAATACTTCTATTTCTTTAGAAAATTTTTCATTCATTTCTTACATTTTTCTTGTGGTTTCTTTGTGCTGGGATTCAATTTTCTTATAATTCATAAACAAAATTCCTCTTCTCCTGTTCTACCCATTTCATTTGAGTTGGTATCCATTGCTGAGGAACTGATGATTTCTTTTGGGGTTGACTTTTCACTCTCATTTTTCATGTTTCATGAGTTCTTTCACTGAGTTTTTCTCATCTGGCCTCTTGGTCGAGAGCTGGGGGTGTTAGGGCTAGTTTATGGCCCTGTCTCCAAGCCCCCCAGGTTCGTTCCTTGGCAGAGCCAGAGAGAGGAGTAGGGTCTGTATTGCCTTAGGTGTATTTTAGCAAGTTTGGTGGATCTCTTGGGTTACATCTGACCTGTTGTCTTCTCCTCTTCCCGGTGGTGTATAGTGAGATTTCCTCCCAGCTTGAGCTCCAAGCTGATGGATGGTACTTGAGGGTATGCATCCACAGCTCCCTAATAGCTAGGTATTCTATTGTGTCCATGGTAGACTCTGATTCCCCAGGTGGGGTATGCGAAAGCCCCAAGCTTTGGGAGGGGCCTTGTAGCTCCTAGGGGTTACTTTGACCCTGCTCCTCCGAGGTGTGGGTAGAAACACAATTGCTTTTGGCTACAGTGCAAGAGCTGAATTGGGAAAATTCTACACAGCTCAGAGGTTGCTTATGCAGCCACGTCTGTCTGGCCCTCTGACATGTGTCTCTACGTGTCACTGGCTGATGGGGGGATCTACAATTGTGCACCCCTTTTCCACCACTAGACCCCAAGGTGAGGCAGGTGGGTTTCTCTATCCCCAGAAGTCTCCACCTGGGGGATGTTCCCACTGGGGGGAATAGTGGCCACTGGAGGCACTCTTGGATTGAGTGAAATTCCCTAATGAAATGGGCAGGGTTAGGGGGAGCTGCTCTAGTTTAGCCTGTGGTTCTTGAGGCTTTTGGTTGCCATGAGAACTGGTACTTATACAAAATGAGCCACTACAACCAGCAGCCTTCAAAATGACCAATTTCTGCAGTATAGGAGGTCTGGGACCTGAAGAGCGGGCACTAGGACCAGCACATAGCGGACTCTTAGGAGGCCAGAGCTGGGGTAGCAGGACTGGATGGATGGGCTGAAAACTGTTTCCAATACACAAAGGTTCTGCTACTATAGTTCTGGGAGCTTGTCCCACCTGGAACCCAAGGATGCAGCTGTCCCTGGCCACCAAGGGTGAAGCCTGTTGCACCCAGGTCCAAGATCCCCTGGACCAGGGGTGGGGAGAAGCTTAGAGACCCTGCTAACAGCTCCAGGTGGGAGACTTTAAAGATGGCTGCCGGCCACCAGCCTGGCATACAGCAGGGCTCAGATTGTGCTTGTGAATGCAGCTCTTCTCAACCAGCCTGGATCCCCCAGAGGCAATTGTTGGCAGCCCCTAAGGGTGTGTCCCACTGTCCGTTCAACTGCTGTGCCCAGGTCCTACTGATTTCCAGTGGCGAGGTGCTTGTCTGAAGATTCCCGCGTGCTGTCCCAGGAAGCTATATCTCAGCCCAGTCCCTACCAGGCCCTGAGCAGTCCCTGTATAGTGTATCTGAGAGTTCCGTATGGCTCTCACAATTGCTTCCTTGCCACAGATCCTGCTGTCTCGAGCAACAGCTTTGCCCCAACTCTGGGCTTGTCCCAGACTGAGTGGATGGGAAATCTGTGGGGAAGGTGCGTAACCACTTGTAGGTCAGGTCGCACTTTGCTCACCTGGCAAGCACCTCCTTCCTGCGCTCTGGGCTCTATTGTACTCCCTGCACTCTCCTATCTTTGTGAATGAATTTCCCAGTCATCTGTCTTCTTGGGCTGAGTGTCCCATGATGTTTCTCTGTGAGATCACAATGCTGTCTGCGAGCGAGCAATCTGCGTGCAGGCAGGCAGCCAATGGTGTTTTTCACCTCCTTCCTTGGGAGTGGTGAGCTGGGAGGACTTTATCAGACTGCCATTTTTTCTCTCAGTCATAACTATGTACTCTCAATCAGAAGTTTGCAAGTAGTCTGGGCAGCTGTATTCAACATGTCTCTCATCCTCTATGGATCAGGAGGTATTCACAGTATGGTTTTCTCATGACAGTGAGAATATTATATAATATCCTTCCCTGTCTTTTATAATAGTTTTGACTTAATGTCTATTTTTTCTGATATTAGTATAGCCACATCTGTTCTTTTTGGTGACTATTTACGTAGAATATCTCTTTCCATCCTTTCATTTTCAACCTATCTATGGCTGTGGATCTAAAGTGCATCTTTTGTATATTACTAGTCTATGTCTTTCAATTGGGGTTTTTAATCCATTTACATTAAAAAAAATTACTGATGGAGAAGCACTTACTTTTGCCATTTAGTTATTTGTTTTCAGTTTTTTCTTACAGATTTGTTGTCCCTCATTTCCTTCATTACTGCCTTGTTTGCATGTAGTTGATTTTTTTGTAGAGACACAATTTTGATTCCTCTTTCATTTTCTTTTGTGTATATTCCATAAATGTTTACTTTGTGGTTATGTGATAGTTAATTTTATGTGTCAAATTGACTGGCCACAGAAAACTCAGATATTTGGTAAAACGTTCTTGATATGTGTGAAGGTGTTTTTCGATGAGATTAATACTGGAATCAGTAGACTGAGTAAAGACTGCTCTCTCTAATGAGGATGGGTCTTACCCAACCAATTGAAGAACTAAATAAAATGCAAGGCTGATCCTCCTCCAAGTAAAAAAAAAAAACCTTTTGTCTGATTGCCTTTGAGCTGGTATTGTTTTTTAATTACCTTTGGACTCAAACTGAAACACTGGGTCTTGAGTCTGCCAGCCTTCATATTGGAATTATGCCATTGGCTCTCCTGGGTTTCAAGTTTGATGATTGCAGATCTTGGGACTTGCCAGCCTCCCTAATCACATATGCCAATTCCATACATACACACACACACACACACACATATACACACACACATATATATTTTTATAATTTCCCTCTTTGAGAAAAGTACTCATTTTTCCTACTGTGACAGTATGTTAATAGTGAGCCCAGTCATGTTATTTATCTTCTATAACATCATAATCTTACTAAAGTTTATTGTAATAGATATCTGGGTCTTATGATTACAAAAAGTCATATTACTAAAAGAACTATCTTAAGACTTTAAAAAAGAAAGTATATGGTATAATGAAAAACATTAAAAAGCACAGGAAAGCTTTGGGGGCCCAGGCAACTTCTAAATTCAGTTTCCCAGAGCCCTTTCTTAGTCTCATGGAATGAACTTAATCCCAGGATTATGAATCACTAATATATGTGTGAGAAATCTTCATTTCAGAACTCAGGAAAAAGTTTTTGTAAGAGTTTTTTATGCCCTACCGGTCATCTAGTCAAGCAGCAGGGTGTAGCCACTTAAACCAGTTAAATCATTACTTAGGCATGTGTAGATTGAGCTGTAATTCTCCAATCTACACATCCTTAACTAATGTACACAGCTGGCCCTGAATGCCACCAGGGGAGGTATGAACTTTAAACAACACCTCATAAATCAATAGCTAGTTCAATCCAGCCTTATCTTGTCCAAGCATCCATGCCAGATTTCCAGATATTCTTGGAATAAAATTAAATCTTATCTTACATAAGACCTAAAAAAATGCCAATTAAGTACTCAATGCCAATTAAGTACAAAAATTTGAATTGGTAATAACAAATTGGGACATATAAAATAGGGATCATGTTACAGTCATATAGAATGGAAAAGTGAAATATATTTTACAGAAAGAAAAAAAAATTGACACAGACAAGAGGAAGTACACATGGGAAATGAAAAGACTGAAAACTTTCACTATATTCTCATTAGATTTCATGTATATTCTGAAATAGAAACTTCCAGCTGCATGACCATCTCTGCTTCTCCTGGTCAAATTAATACTAAACAATAATCAACAAGAAAATAACTAGGACAGTCTGGGACTCAATTACAATTGGTCCATTTGTTCACTTTTTGGAAATGCTATCTAACTCTTCAAGTTGATGTGACTCAGATCACAAAACTTAGACTAGTTCAGAAACTTGTTATGGGAAGTACAAATCATGTTTATCTGAAATTGTTAAAATTTGTTCATTTTGCTATATAGAGGCTAAAATGTGACTATTAGTTCACTTAAAGTTATTGATTTTTAAGTTGATTTTAGAGTAGGATAAATGTATGGAAGTATAAAAGAAATTTATGGGAATTTAGGTGAATGCTCCATAATTTATAGAATCCAAAGTACGGAAATAGACCCCTCAGCTGATGGAAGAATTAGGCTTCTTAGAATTTTTTTTTAACTTCTTAGTAGTTTTATCATTAAATAAAATATATAATATTTCAGAATTACTCAGTAGTCATCCATTAAGGTCTCACAGACTTCCATAGGAAGGTTAAGAGGCCTTGATATTATTTTAGACAGTAAAGGAAATAATAAAGCTAAGTAGATTTTTTTTACAATTACATTTGAATTCAGGAAATAAAACAATAGAATTGAAATAACACATCATGAATGCATTTTACTTCTCAGTAACAGAGCTCTATTTACTTGCTATGTATCAAATTATTCAAATGAATCATTTACTTCTAATAGAAAATTGATTGTCCGGAATTTTTCCATAAATTGTTGTACTGAAAACATTTTTCTTGGAGATTTATTTGATGTCATCTTTTCTAATAAAAATTTTCATTTCATTTCACAACACATTGGTGACAGACCCCTCAGATAATTAGTAAATGTTAGAAAAATACTCCAAAGAAAATATATTCATTTGGAATAGAATTAAATTTATATGGAAAGAAACCCATTAAATGACTTACACTTTACCTCATATCTTGAAGTATTCATTAGAATCTATTTTCTTACCTTTAGTGTTTGTTCCGCCTCATAGATACAATCTTTTTGAAAATTACCATTTTAAGTACTTCTTCATAATCTGTATTTTATTAAATGTTAATGTAATTGCCAAAGGAAATGAACCAAAACAAATTGTTCTCAGGAAAGAAGACAGGTTTTAGGTTTGTGGGCACATTTCACTGAATGTTAAAGAAAGATGAAAATATGCAACTTTTCATGTTGCCACAAAATAAGAAAATATGGAGATATATATCTTTCATTGTTAAGGTCTTTATTATGCATTGTTATTCCTATTTAGAATGATATAATTATAGAATGAAGTAAATTTATCAAGAACTCATACCTTTTTTACAAAGATTGGCAGTGGCAAGGATTTGGGGAAAGTAAAAATCATACATATTATATTACCCAAAGAATCATGGCAATTGTATTAATTACATATTTGCTATTTAAGACTAAAGAGAAATAACCACATATATTTAAGCTTTAAGCTAATAAATCGGTATTTAAATAGGTAGCTATAATATCCCTGTTTAAAATATTCTCTTTGTTTTCATGCACTGACACCAAAACTAACTAGAACTAGAATGCATAACACTGTATCTCTCTGGAAAGCTAGTTCTCACTTTAGATTTACTATATAACATTGGCAACACATAATGTTCTGAGTTTTGAAATATATTAATATATCATGTAAATAAAATACAAGCATAACTTATTTTGTTGTGCTTCACTTTATTGTGCTTCACAAATAATGTGCTTTTTACAAAGAGAAGGTTTGTGGCAACCCTGCATTGAGCAAGTCTCTTGGTGCCATTTTTCCAACAGCATGTGCTCCTTTGTGTTTCTGTGTCACATTTTGGTAATTCCAGAAATATTTTAAACTTTTTCATTATTATTATATCTGCTATGATAATCTATAAGGAGTGATCTTTGACATTACTATTGTAATTTTTTGGGGGTGCCATGAAACCTTGCCCATATAAGAAAGCAAACAATTGATAAATGTTGTGTGTGTTCTGAATGCTCCAATGACTGGCCATTCCTCCCTCTCTCTCCCTCTTCTTGGGCCTCCTTATTCACTGAGACACACCAATATTGAAATTAGACCAATAATAACCCAAAAATGGCCTCTCAGTGTTCAAGTGAAAGAAAGAGCCACACATCTCCCACTTTAAATCCAAAGCTAGAAATGACTAAGCTCAGTGAGGAAGGCATGTAGAAAGCTGAGACAGGCTGAAAGCTAAGCCTCTCATGCCAAACAGTTAATCAAGTTGTGAATGCAAAAGAAAAGTTCTTGAAGGAAATTAAAAGTGCTACTCCAGTGAACACACTAATAACGAGAAAGAAAAGAACCTTATTGCTGCTAGAGAAAAAGTTTGAGTGGTCTGGATGGAAGATCAAAACAGCCTCATCATCCCCTTAAGCCAAAATCTAATTCAGAGAAAATCCCTGGCTCTCTTTAACTCTATGGAGGCTGAGAGAGGTTTGGAAGCTGCAGAAGAAAAGTCTGAAGCTAACAGAGGTTTATGAGATTTAAGGAAAGAAGTCGTCTCCATAACATAAAAGTGCAAAATGAAGTAGCAAGTGCTTTGTAGTTCTGCAGCCAGCTATCTAGATCTGCGGTCCCCAATCCCTGGACCATGAAATGGTACAGTCTGTGGCCTGTTAGAAACCAGGCTGCACAGCAGGAGGTGAGAAGTGGGTAAGTGAGTGAAGCTTCATCTGTCTTTATAGCTGCCCCCATCATTCGCATCACCGCCTGAGCTCCACCTCCTGTCAAATCAGCGGCAGCATTAGATTCTGTGTTATGGTGAGTTGTTATAATTATTTCATTATATGTTACAATGTAATAATAATAGAAATAAAGTGCACGATAAATGTAATGTGCTTGAATCATACTGAAACCACACATCCCTGCCCCGGTCCATGGATAAACTGTCTTCCATGAAATCGGTCCCTGGTGCCAAAAAGGTTGGGGACCACTGATCTAGATGATCTAGTTAAGATCATTGATGACAATGGCTAAACTAAACAACAGATTTTTCAATGTAGATTTTTCAAACAGCCTTCTATTGGAAGAAGATGCCATCTAGAACTTTCCTAGCTAGAGAGGAGATTTCAATGCCTGGTTTCAAAGCTTCAAAGGACAGGTGCTCCTTTAGGGACATACAACTAGGTGACCTTGAATGAAGCATGCTCTTTACCACTCCAAAAATGCTTGGGCCCTTAAAAATTGTGCTAAATGTATTTTTCCTGTGCTGCATAGATGCAACCACAAAGTCTGGATGACAGCACATCTTGTCTTATAGCATGATTTACTGAATATTTTAAGCCCAGGGTTCAGACCTCATGCTCAGAAAAAAAGATTCCTTTTCATATTGCTGTCTGACAGTGTCACCTAGTCACCCAAGATCTCTGAAATGAAAGCTTCAAATAATGTGGTAATCAGCCTGCTAACACCAGTGTCTATCTGCATCCCATAGATCAAGAAGCAGTTTTGACTTTCAAAGCTTATTATTTAAGAAATACATTTCATAGGACTATAGATGCTATAGATAATGATTCTCATGGTGGATATGAGCAAAGTAAGACATTTTGGAAAGGATTCACCACTATAGATACCATTAAGAACATTTGTGATTCATGAGAGGAGGTCAAAATATCAAAAGTAACAGGAGTTTGGGAGAAGTTGATTCCAACCTTCACAGATGACTTTGAGGGTTCAAGGCTTCAGTGAAAGAAATCACTGCAAATGTGGTGAAAATAGCAAGAGATATAGAATTACAAGTGGAGCCTGAATATGTGACTGAATTGCTGTGTCTCATGATCAGACTTAAACAGGTGATAAGTTCCTTCTTATGGAAGACTAAACAAAGTGGTTTCTTAAAATAGAATCTACTCCTGGTGAGCATGCTGTAAACATCATTGAAATGACAACAAAAAATTACATATTACATAAACTTAATTAATAAAGCAGCAGCAGAATTTGAGAGGATCGACTCCAATACTGAAAGAAGTTCTACTGTGGGTAAAATGCTATCAAATAGCACGGCATGCTACAGAGAAATCTTTCATGAAAAGAAGAGTCGATGGATGTGGCAAACCTTATTGTCTTATTGTCTTATTTTAAGAAATTGCCACAACCACCCCGACCTTCAGCAACCACCACCCTGGTCAGTCAGCAGCTACCAAGAGTGAGACAAGACCCTCCACCAGCATAAAGAGTAGGACTCACTGAATGCTCAGATATCATTAGTATATTTTGGCAATAAAGTATTTTAAATTAGAGTATGTACGTCTTTTAGACTTAATGCTGTTACATTCTTAGTAATGGTAGTATCATATAAGTGTAACTTTTATATGCACAGGGAAACTAAAATTTTGTGTGACTTGCTTTATTGCAATATTTGCTTTCTTGATGGTTTGGAACTGAACTGCAATATCTCTGAGATGTGCCTGTACTTTTAAGCATAAAGGGGGAAGCATGAACAAAATTTAAGCAAATGTATGAAAATTAAATTACATTATCTTTTTAAAATATCATAGTTGAATTTAAAACCATCATCCATGTATTCAATAAAATCAAATAAGATAGTTTTAATTATGCATTTTCAGTAAATACAAATCCCTAGAATTCTATAAGGGTGATGCCAAGTTTTTTGCTCACTCTGTGACATAGAACCATAGCTTAAATGGTCATTTATATCCATCTGGACAAAGTTTCTATATAGAATAATATCTGTGGTGATTTTTCTTTGAAAAAAAATTGTGAAAAATAAATTGTAAGTTTACATTGTTTACTATAAACATGCCTCCAGTTCTCCCTCCATAAAATAATAATGCACCATTAGTATTGTGAGAGCATACCTCTCGACAAGCCAGAATCTTCACCTCCCTGTCCTACGTTACTTCCATTACAACACTATCTATTGCTGTGTAACATACCACCTCCAAACTTGGTGGCTTAAAACATCAACAATTATTTATTTTGGTCACCATTCTACAATTTGTGTAAAGTTTGGTATAGGCAGTTTATCTTTGCTCCATGCGACATCAGCTGGTGCAAATCAGTTGAAGACTCTCAGCTTTCAAAATGATATACTCTCATGGCTAGAACTCTGGTATACGACTGGGAACTCAGCTGTGGCTACAAATCAGGGGCCCTGATTCTTCTGTTTACTTTTCAACAAATCATGGTAGCTATGTTATAAGAGCAAGGAAACCAGGTTAACCAGAGAGAACCAGATGAAGTTCTTTTATGAGCTAGCTGCACTAATCAAGTAGTGTCATTACTACTGTAGTCGTGAGATCACCCAAATTATAGAGATGCAAACACATAATCCACCCCTTCTTGGGAAGAGCGTCAAAGTAATATGTGTGAAGAGCATGTAGGATAAGAGTTATTGTTACAACTGTCTTTGAAAAATATAGTCTGCCACAACCAAGATGTCCATAGCTTTGTTTATAACTCATTATTTTGACTCTTGATTTATGAACTTCCTAGTACAACCACATATCCTAATTAAATCAAGACAATCCCTATTTGTACTTCCTGTTCTGTCATCCCTTTCAACTTGACACTTTTGCCAGATTTTTAATTTTTAATAAATATTATTACTGTTGTATCAAAATAATTGGATTATTTTGGTACCAAATACAGGAAGTATTTGGTACATCTGTATTTTGAGTTCCAGTTTTTGCCCAAGTCTCCTCTAATGGTGTACGGATACAGTGCAATGAATACAGTTCTGACCTTAATAGAAAATTAACTCCGAAAGACAACCAAGGACAACCCGTTTTTCTTTCCCTGATCCTTTCTAGACTCAATGCAACTAATTTCTCTATTTCAAGGAAAGCATATAGAACATTCACATAAAACAAAGTGCAATGGGAAATGATCAGTTAGGGATAGACACTACATTTTGATGACAAGTAGTAGTGAGAGAAATATTCTATGTTGCCACCATCTGGGGCACTTATTTACCTGCCCAGTTGCGGCATGAAGTGTTGTAGCTGCTGGGATGCAAAAGCTACCTGGACAACAATCACAAGAGTCAATCAACCATTTATTTATTAGCTTTATTAGCTTGGTCATCTTTTAACTTTTTCTATATTTACTATCTATCATGTGAGGCAAATTGAAAACCAGTAAGTACACCAGAAGCATTAGCATATACTTCAATATTACATTTCTATTGAGATAAAATTTACATACCATAAATTTTCACCATGTACAATTATACAACTCATTGATGTTTATATATTTACAAAGTTGTGTAATAAGGACCACTATCTAATTCCAGAATATTTTCATCACCTTAAAAAGAAACCCTGTATCTATTAAACCACTAAACCACTTTCTATCTTTAAGAATTTGCCTTTCTGGACATTTTCTATAAATGGAATCATACAATATGTTGCCTTTTGTGTCTAGCTTCTTTTGCTTCGCTCATATTTTCAAAGTTCATCCATGGTGTAGCACGCATCAGTACTTTATTTCTTTCGATGAATGAAAAATATTCGACTGTATAGTTAACCACATTTTGCTCATTTATTCATCAGTTCACAGGCATGTAAGTTGTTTCCACATTTTTTGCTATTAGGAATAATGTTGCCATGAACATTTGTGTTCAAGCTATTTTATGGACGTATATTTTCAATTTTGGGGGGTATATACCTAGGAGAGGGATTGCTGAGTCATATGATAACTTGTGTGATTAATTTTTTGAGGAGCTGTCAGACAGGTGTCCAAAGCAGCTACACTGTTTTACATTTCCACTAGATATGTATGAGTGTTCCAATTTCTCCACAATCTTGAGAACATTTGATATTATTAGGGTTTTGAGTATAGCAGCCTTAGTAGGTATAAAGTGGTGGCTCACTGTGGTTTTGATTTATGTTTCCCTGATGACTAATGATTTTGAGCAAATTTTCATGTGTTTATTGACCATTTGTAGAACCTTCTTTGGAAAAATGTCTATTCAAATCCATTGATCATTTTTAATTGGATTATTTGTTCTTTTATTATTGAGTTAAAAGAATTATTTTTACATTCTAGATAAAAGTTTTATCAAATATATGATTTGCAAATATTTTCTTCCATTTTCAGGTGTTATTTTAATTTGTTTATGACATACTTTGAAACACAAAGGTTTTTAAATGTGATGAAGTCCACTTTATTTTTATTTGATTGATTGTGCTTTTGGTATCATACCTAGGAACTATTGCCTCACGTAGGTTACAAAGGTTTTCCCCTATATTTTCATCTATCAGTTTTATACCTCATGGTATAAAATGGAACTTTGGTCCATTTGTGAGTTAATTTTTGTAGACGGTAGGAGGTAGGACTCCCTCTTGCTTTCTTTTTCTTTTTTTTTTCATGTTGAAGGTCAGTTGTCCCAGCAAAATTTGTTAAAAAGCTATTTTTCCCTTGAATTGCCTTGGCATTCTTGTTGAAAATTAATTGACCATAAATATATGGGTTTATTTCTGGACTCTCAGTTCTATTTCATTAATCTTTGTCAATCCTTATGCCAGTGCCATACAGTCTTGATTACAGTATCTTCTTAGTAAGTCAAAATGAGAAGTATGAATCTTTCAACTATGTTCTATTTCAAAATTGCTTTGACTCTTCTGGGTGCCTTTCATTTCCATATGGATTTTAAAATCAGCTTATCAATTTCAGTATAAAAGTCAGATGGGATTTTGAAAAGGATTATGGTGAAACTGTAGATCAATTGGAGAGTATTGCCGTATTACCAATATTAATTTTTCCAATAGATAGATATGGGATCTCATTCTATTTGTTTATCTTTCTTTAATTTTTCATCAATATTTTGTAGATAGTAGTATACAGCTCTTATACTCATTTTGTTAAATTTATTCCTAACTAATTATTCTTTTTGATGCTATTGTAATCAAAATATGTAATTGTTTTCTTAATTTCATTTTTGTATTGTTCATTGCCGGTGCATAAAAATTTTTTTTTTTGTATATTGATCTTGTATCCTGTTTCCTTGTTGAGCTTTTTTATTAGCTCTAATAGAATTTTTCATGGATTCTTTGGAGTTTTCTATGTACAATATGATATCACGTGTAACTAGAGAGTTTTACTTTTTTTTTACTATGTACTAATAAATGCCTTTTTCCACAGATTCTTGCCCAGTTTCCTGACTATAAACTCCATTAAAATGTTGAATAAAAGTAACATGAGTGGACATCTTCGTCTTAGTCATGATCATAGGGGATAGCTTTCAAATTTTCACCATTAAAGATAATGTTAGCTGCTAGGTTTTCATAAATGCCCTTCACCAGGTTAATGAAGTTCCCTTCTACTCCTAGGTGACTGAATGTTTTTATTATGAAAGTGAGTTGGATCTTGTCAAACGTTTTTTCTGCACTCATTGAGATAACCTTATTCCCCCTTAATTCTATTGAGCTGGCATATTTCATTGACATTTTCTCTAATTAGATGGTTTAATGGTCAGCTAATGATTGCACAGAGATTTCTTAAATGCCTAGAATCAACAAGTGTCCCCATCTTTACCAAGGAGTTTGTTGAATCTGTTGGTGCATGCCTTAATACTCAGCCAGGCAATTAAAAATTCTGCCTTAGCCTTCACTTCCTGTTTGCAGACAGCCTGAAGGTTAGATATAGGTGAAAGCTTAACACATTCCCTTGTCTCTCCAGAGCATGCCCAAAGTCCTCGATGTTTACAGTTCTCCATATTTGTGTGACCTTCTAGATACTCAATATCTTTTCAAAGCCCCCTATGACATATCATTCCTCAGTGTTTCCTTTTTAAGCTTTTGAGTTAGCCTATTATTTGCTGCAAATTTATCCACAGTTTCAAACAATTTTCTTAGAATGTTTTTGACAAATGCTCTCAGGAAAAAGACTATTTGCACTGGTGGGCTCAGAGTAAGGTCAAATAAAACAGCCTTGCAAGTGAGATTTTCCAAGGAACAATTGGTGAAGTCCATGATATTTTTGGAAATGACTTTTAGGAGTTTCAACCCTGTTCTCTTTCTAGTGGCTGGTAGGATGCAGTATTCATGGTGATTATGGGTTGTTGATTTTTAAGATTATTGCAGAGCTTGGTGGGGGGATGGGAATAGGACATGTTAAGGCCACACAGAGTTCTCTATTCCTACTTAAATTACTTAGACTTTTTTGATTGGATAGTTGCAAATCTTTGATTAATATTTAAATATCTTATATAGTTGATTTTGACAATATTTGCAGGGTTCTCATTATTTTTATAGCGAAGTTTCAGAGCTCTTTACTCTGCTATTTTCACTGATAGCACTATAATTTTAATTTAAGAAGGCTGTGCCTAAATAGGTTTATCTCCTGAACATGTATTTACCTATCATCTGTCAAACACTACTGTGCATTTGGAAAAAATGACTGCCTGAAATGGTTTCCTTTATATTTTTTGAAGTATTTATTTGTACACATATAAAATGTGAAATAATATCTGTTAATGAATTGGCTGTATTAGCAAAAAAAAAATTACTAAACAGATAAATGATGCAAGTCATTCATAAATTTCATCTGATGCTTCAAATAATGTGCTAATATAATTCAATTACTTATTTGACTTTTTAACTAATTTCCTGAAATTAAATTAAAGCTTTGGAAGTTCATTTTCTAGAAAACAATGGACATAATATTAGTTGGTATTGTAACTTTCGTTTTAAAAAGTTCAAAATATAAAATATGTGTAGTGGTAAGATGAATACAACTTCGATGTATTTAAACTCAACACCATGAGAAATACCATGTTCCTAATAAATTTATATATTTTGAATTTGTTGTGGTAAAGAATAATTTGTTATACTCAAATTATGATATTCTATCAGCAGTAACTGAAGTTATTGTTAAAATATAAAAGACAAAAATGCAGACACAGAGTGATTGAATAACAATTTTTGTGACAAAAATAATATGAAATATATACACAAATTTACATTTTAAGTAAAGAAAAATAATTTAAACTAATTTTAATAGAAATAACCCTATTCTGTTTAGAATTAAGATGAAAAGGTATTTATTTAATAAAATGTATGTAATTATGTAATTAATATGTATGTCATTATGCTTCTGAGCAACCCCATTGAACAGTATCCCTACCCCTAACAACAGTAGCTAAAAGAATTCAGGATCTTTATAAATTAATAACTTCATGTCAATATTTTGTGGCTTACATAGGTTTCAAGATCAGCATAAAGCATTTTCTTCATTCATTAATTCAACAATTATTTATTGAACTACTAATATGTGCCCAGCACTGGGATAGATTCTGGAAACAAAATAGAGAACAAAACAGACAAAAATTCCTTTCCCAGTTGGGCTTATATGCTAGTGGATGGAAACAGACAGCAAGCACATAAAGTAAATAATATAGTATATAGCAGATGATAAAGCTCTGGAAAAAACTAGAGCATAAAATGGGGATTGGAGTGTCAGGTTGGGTATGGGAAGTTTGCAATTTAAATAGAGTAGTTGAGATAGGCTTAATAAAAAAAACTGACATTTGAAAAAAGGCTTGCAATAATAGAGGGAGAGTTCAATGAAGATAGCTATGAAAAAGTGTTCCAGGTAGAATAAATGGTGCAAAATTTGGAAGAAAAAAAAATGAATTAGGTGTTTTTAAAGAAGAACAAGGAGAAAAGTGTGGCTAGACTAAAGTTACCAAGAGTAGATGGAGATGAAGTCAGACATAGTAGAACAAAGAAGCCAGTTACAAGGCAGTTGCAAAAGTGCAGGTGAAAGGTTGAGAGTTTCAACTAAGATGGTGGCCATGGAAATATGAAAAGTGGTTCAAATCAGTATAAGTTTCAGATGTCTATTATAACCTAAGTAAATACATCAAAGACATAAGATCTAGAGGTATTACAATTACCTCTAGGTAAGGAGAGGGGAGAGGTACTAGATTTAGATGTAAGTTTGGAACTTAGCATTTAAATGGTGCTTAAAACCATGAGACTGGATGAGAATACCAAGGGAATTAGTATAGACTAATTTAGAAGTTTGAAAGGAGAAATTTAAAAAGAGGACAAGAAGAATACAATGATATAAAAGGAAAACAAAGATAATATGTTTTAGCATCCAAGTGAAGAAAGTGTTTCCAGGGAGGAATAACACTATGCATCGAATATTGCTAATAACATGTTGTACAATAATATCTGAGAATGATCATTCTTCTCACAAATGCATGAGCCACACTTGTCTATAGTTTATTCTCGTATTGAAAGTTGGGATGTGCGATAGCCCTGTAATATGAATTTGCTTCAAAACAGAAACTGTTGAGAGTAAAAATAAAATGATTTGCACTAGCGCAATTGTGAATGTTTTAACTGAGGTGTGTTTTAAGGTAGATTGTCACTAGTGTGATGAATACAGTTGAAGTCCGTTTCTGAGATGTACGTATGAGTACCTCTTTATTCTAATGTTTAATTTAGCATCTGCTTGGATAACTTGAATCTCTGTAAAAGACAGTAAGCCATAGTAAATTTTGAGTTCTACCAAATTTAGCTTATAAGGAAGCAAAATAAACTGATAAAGGAAATAAAATAATGTGGCTGCATTCACTTTTTAAGCACCGCATAGTGAAGAACTCTGCTAATGATAATTAAAAGGGATTGCAAAATTATTTCCTTCTGTTCAAGAAAATTACCAGTTATGCAGTTTGACACAGTTCATAAAGAATTGCAGCAGAATGTTTTGCTTTGTCTTTATACTTCTACTTTTAGAATTGGCATTTGAGAAAATGAGGATCTAGCGAATAGATAGAAGACAGCTTATCTCTCAAAGTTTACCTTAACAGAAGCAAAGACCAATCAAAGAGTTTTTAACATGGGAATATATTTTTACTTCCTAGTAAATTTACAACGTTAGATAGTAATCTACTACATAATATTTGTATTTGTTTTGGGACAACAATTGGGTAAAAAGGTTTTTGAGCTTTTCACTTTATGAAGTTATAAGGACAAGAGTTTAAAAATGATTAAGGATTAGGAGAGAAAAAACATAATGCATTTAGGTATATATATGTTAACCCCAGAAGACAAATAAACAGGTGCCAACAAACAGGTGTTATGTGACTGTTAAAAATAATTGTTAAAATTTCAGCGTTTGTAAGTAAATTTAAATAATTAAATAAATACTACTGATCTATATTATTATAATAAATGTAAATTGATGTTATTTGCAAATAAAACAATAACAAATTATTTCCATTATGCTTGGTTGAATTGAAAGAAACATTTTCAAGGGTAGCTCAAAATTTTGTTTGTGTTGGGTTTTTTATCAAATTTTAAATAATTTTACATATTAAAATATGTTATTAAGGTTGTAGTGGAAAATGATTGAGAACCTAGATAAAATGCATATATGTACCAATTCTGCTTTAGTATGAATTATATTAATACAGTTTTCTTTGGCGTTTTTATGCATTAATATATCTTTCATCTTTTCTTCTTTATTCCCTTCTTTTCCTTTTCTTCTTCCTTCCTTCTGTATATTATTGCATTATAACAAACACAAAAAAAGGTCCACAAATCAAAAGTATACAAATGAACTAAACTAAACAAACAACTTCAACTAAACAAACCTATGCAATAACCATCTATATCAAGAAACAGGACACTTCCAGCATCTAAAAGTGTCCTATATCCTTTCCAGTCAAGATAACACTTTCCAGGATAATAAACATTATCTTGACTTCTAACACCATAGATTAATCTTTCCTGTTTTCAACTCTGTATAGAAGAAAACATATATTTTCTGTACTCTTTTATTGCTCAAAATTTTATTTGGAATACTCATCAATATTGTTGTTAGTTTTAGTTCATGCACATCCATCACTGAATAGTGTTCCATTGTGTGAATATATAATAATGTGTTGATTCAGTCAAACCTATTTGGCTAGTTTACAGTGTTTGACTATCATGAAAATTGTTGTTGTGAAAATACCTGTATGTGGCTTTAGTGAACAGAGGTAAACACATCTGTTGGCTGTATACCTAGAGGTGCAGTTGTCTTGTCTTAGGGTATGTATATGTTCAGCTTTAATAGAGCTTGCCAAATACCTACTAATATATACTCTCACTAGCACTGTATGAGAGTTGCAGTAATCCCTCATCTTTGCCAATACTTGATACTGTTTTTATTTTTAATATTAACTACTCTGATGGATAAGTAATGGTGCAAGATTATCAATTGGATTTCTGACAAATAAAATTTTAATTATTTTTATTATCCTTTTGATTGTCTCTTTTATGAAGTGCCTAGTTAAGTCCTTTGCCAATTTTTCTACAGGGTTATCTATCTATTTTTATTGATTTGTTAAAGTTCTTTATATATACTGAATATAAGACCTTGTTTGGATATTTGTATTGTAAATTTTGTCCCTAACTCTATAGGTTACATTTCGACTCATTTAATGGTATCTCTTGATGAAGAGAAATTCTTGATATCAATATAACCCAATTTTTAAAAAATATCTTATATTCTTGACATTTTAATGGCCTGTTTATCAAACCTTTGCCTACTGCAAGGTCTGAAGATATTCTCCCATGTTTTCTTCTAAAAACTTTATTTTTCACTTTCAGACTTAAATCTGTAATTCAGAAAAATTTGTGATTGGTTATGGTATGAAGTAGGGGATATGAAGTTATCTAAATTAGTTTTTGTTGCCCTATGTAGTTGGTTAAATATCTCTTACCTGGAAAGGTAAAATCCAAGAGAGTTGAGAGAAGTGGAGCTATCGCTGACCTACCTTCCATAGTAAAAGGGAGGATGAGGATGGAGCTATGAAGATATTCCGTATTTGTAGAATAGAGGTTGGAGGGTGGGGTTGGAGAGGAGTCAAAAAAGGCAAAATCAAATTGCAAAACAATGAGCTAATAACAACGGACCAAAGAAAGCTGAAGAGGGAAAGAAAGAAACACAGAATCACCATTTAAACATTAAAACTTGCAGCATATGGAAAATTGCCATTCTGCATACTCCAAAATGATGATTAAGTATCACAGAGGGAAGAAGTGGCCCAGAGAATAAAACATGGCAGATTTGAAGAGGAAGTGTTTACACAGACTATCTATCACTCAGGCAAGTGCTAGATATTAAACCTTGTCAGGAATTTTCTGATAACACCTCACTTTATGCTCAGGCACTAGCAAAGATCGTATAACTAATCAAAAAACAATCTCTGGAAGAGGATAAGATTACCAGTATTAGTTTAAATTAATTATCTCGATTGGCATGGATATTAAAAACACTACAAGATGAAATAATTTTGTCTCTATGTGGTTACTTTTGAATTTTATTTGTCTATGTGCCCTGAGCCAATACTGGTTCCATTTCTATGACTCTTTCTTGTTTTCTGAAAAGAATGTCTATGTACTTCTAGGAGAGTTCACATTTTCTATATTATCTATTAGATGAAGGTTGTTATGCAACCCAAACCCTGTATAGACTTACATTTTTTGGTCCTCTTCATCAATTTTCTGAGAAAAGTTTTTCCACTTCTGCTTATTTATGTATAAATTTCTCAATGGGATTCTATCAGTTTTTATTTTTATATATCTATCACTGGGATATTAAATGCATGGTTTCATAACTGTCATAATTTCTTGATAAATTGTCCTCTTGCCAAAAATACATATCCATTTTATTCTTTATAAAGCACTTTATGTTGAATTATATTTTTTCCTTCTTTTTGTTAGCACTCATCTTGTATGTATTTTATCTTTTTTCACCCTTGCTATTTCATTTGATTTTAGGGTGTTTCTTGTAATGTCATATAAATGAATTCTGTGCTTTAATTTTTCATTTTCATCAATGTTACTTCATCATTTTTTAAGTATTCTCCATACTCTATTATTTAACATTTTGCTTTTTTTAGAACTGCTTTTAAATAATGTTGCAATGCCTCATCTACCCTCTATAAACTTTTTTCTTAAAAAATTTCACCTGTATTTTGACTTTATTGTCCTAAAAATGTCAACTTAAACTTTCCGCATGCTATATGTTCTTCAGCCATGTCTGTTCTGCTACTAATGTGGAAATCTAATTATTAAATTTTAAATTCCAAATATTAATATATCTTTTTAAATCTTCTTGTGGATATAGTAACTTCTCTCATCTTTCTGAGGACGTTAATTATAACTGTTCTAATATTATATCTAATGTGTTCATATAATCTTACTTGCTCTTAGCTCTTATTGTGAGTAATCCTGTTGAGTTGTTTGACTCTTTCATGATATTATCTTTTCTCAATTATTTGGTAAATCTTTCTGGTGTTGGCAATTTTTAGTTAGAATACTACTATGCATTTTTATTTCAGCAAAGCTCAAGAGACAGGAGGGACAGGAAAAGCTATGAAGGTTGGTATAATTGCTTGTCTATGATGACAGTGAAAGGTGTGTGGGACTTTTCTTTTATATAAAAGTCCCCCCCACACCATTTCTTCTGGGATATCCAGTGACCCCAGATACTGTGCTAACCTTTTTTATCTCATCTTCCAGCCATCCTGCTCCTGCATAATAGCATCCTTCTTACTGTTTGATGTGTGGTAGGAGAGAAAACAGCAGGCCTCCTGGCCACTTCTGTTGTGCTGCCACAACTAATTGTGCTGTCGTTGATGTGGACAACCTCCTACTCAAAGTAGCTCTTGCCATGTTTTTTACTGTCCCTGCCAATGTATGTTAGGACCATGACTTTCTTGGTCTATATTATGTTTTCTGTCTTTCAGCTATCCCTTATGAAATCTAGTGCAAAACTTTCTTATTTTTCAATACACTATTTACTTATTTTTGTTATGTTTGTTAGTTTTATTGACTTAGCGAGGAAAGGATAGACTACAGTGCATTCTGTTAATTGGAACTTTTAACATTATATTTAAGTTGTCAAATTTTGCAATACTTATTTTTCCCTACATGTTTTGTCTTTAGCCACTATTTTAAATGAGAACCAGTCAACAGTGTTAATTATTCTCTGCTGAACCAAGTAATGTGATTGGACCCATAGAGGTTAAAATATACCCCCAGGTTCCTGAATCTATAATGGTCAAAGAAGATGTTCCAAGTTTTAAGGTCTAGAGGCTTCTCTTTTTATTTTCATGCTTTCTCTTGTTTTTTTTTTTTTTTTTTTGAATGAGTCACTTCAAAATGTAGTGGCTTACAACAACTACTATTTATTATGTCTCACAAATCCACAAATTGGCTGGGTGGTTTTGTTAATCTTGGCTGGGCTTGCTCATAGGTCTATTGTCAACACTCCCTGGTCAGCTGGAGGCTGGCTGCTTTGGATTGGCCTCAGATGGAGGGATTCAGCCCTGTTGCATGTGGCCTCTCCTCTTCCAGCTAGCAAGCCTGATGTGTTCTTGTAGAGAGGCAGGTTTCAAGAAAGAGAATAGAAGCACACAAGTCTCTGGAGACCTGCTTAGGCCTGGCACCCAGTCACTTTCCTTCTACTGGTGAAAGCAAGTCACAGGACCAGCTCAAACTTAAGGGGAAAGAAAATAGACTTAATGGGAGGAGTTACAAAGTCACATTACAAAAGGAGAGGTGAAGAATTGGGAAACTAGAGCAGTTTTTACTATCAAATACCATAATATACTAAATATCCATGTTTCCATCCCCACTTCCAACTTTTATTTTGACAATTTTCGCAGATACAGCAAAGGTGAAAGTTTCCACCTACCACCTAGATTCTACATTACCATTTTACTATGCTTGTTTTTCACATAGCTATTCATTTATCCATCACTCTATCCATCCATCAGTTCATCTTATTTTTTGACACATTTCCAAGTAAACTGCAGGTATAGAGACTTTTCTTTTCTATTTCATTTAGTGCTCATGCAATATTACTATTTAATTTTAAATTTCAACTATGAACTCCTAATTCCCCTTACAATCCTTTTAAAGATTTAATATTACTTCAGCTATCTTTGTATAAACTAATTAAACGTTACTTAAGTTCATCACTCTGTACTACCTCAGTTACTCCAGAGGACAGTAATTGTTATTTATTGTGGTCTTATATTACACTGTTGAATTTCTTCAAATGCCTTTTAAATTGAATGAAAATACTATATGAAATAACATTGGTGGTTACATAATTTTCCTGTACTGTTACTTAAGTCTCTGCCCTGAATGAAACAGCAAGCTCTGTGCCAGTGGGACGATATGATAACTCGCATACTTCACTTTAGTTTTTATTGTCAGGAAGTGGTCTCCAAATGTGAAAATAGAGAACACTTTATTCTAGGGTAACAATGTGTACAACGGAAGGCTTGATATTTCTTAGGCAGAGCCCTCAAATTCAGAGGGAACACATTTTGATTTAGTGTCAACCTCTACATCTATTTCATAGGAGCCTGGGAACGGGATGAGGAGGGCAGCTGGTCTTTGTTCTGTGATTTAATTACTCTGATTCCTTCCTATCCTTCTACCCACACCTGCCCTCCAGTCTCCTTCTGGTTTCTTCTTAGTTACCCAGAGACTCTATACACGTCAACTTCAGCTCCAGACTTGGACCCTCTCTGGGATCCTGCCAGGAGGAAACACTGCACACACACACATACGCACACACACACAACTCCTCTATCACTGCTTGCTCCTCTGGGCACTCTCATTGTGCAGCTTCTTCTGCTCTGGTTTACTTAAAAATATAATCCCATATCGTTTCTGAATTTCATCACAGCTTCCTTTCGTAAGTCCTCTTTCATTCCATGTGCTAGTATAAATATTTTTAAATATCTTTACTCTTGATACAGTGAGATTTGTGGAGAAAGGGGATAGAAACATATGCAATCTCCTCCCTTGAAACAGACATCTATTATTAATTAATGCTCTTCAAAATAAACATTTTAATTGTTTTATCTTAGTTGGCCGAACATGAAAAGAGAAGAACAAAATCCTTTTCTCTATCTAACCACAATCACCTCTAAAATAGTGTAACATTTTTCCTAGATTCAGAAAAGGTAAAGATGCTAAAAAGAAGCAGTATGGGAAAAACTGTTTTGAATAATTTGGCATTCAACCAATATTCTTAATGTTTCCCCCAGCATCCTTTCCCGAGTCCTCCTTTGTCTTATCCACAGTGTTAACTGCACAATCCTGCCTGTCTCCTAACATTCGTCTCCCCTTTCTCCTCCCAAATTCTCACCTGCTCTTTTACAGAGAAAATAGAGGTTAACAAACAGAAAATCTTTTCACATCTTGTCTCATTTGCTACAAACAAGTATGCTTCTGTTTTATCCTTGCTTCTTTCCTTGCTGTGTTGAACATCCCCCTAATAAAGCTAACCCATCCATTTAAAATTTGGTTCCTGTCACCTCCTATTATTTCTGGGACCTCAGACTTCTTGCTCTATTCTCTTTTTCTTGTCCTTCAATCTGTCACCATTTTATTGATAATTCCAATACAGCTGCTCTGGCAAATGTCAAAAATAAAAACAATCTCTGTGTTGAAAAATACAATGGACACCGTTCAGTGACCATCATTTTTCAATTCCTTGCATTATTCAAACGGCCATTCCCATTTTGTTGAAACTCTCTCCTCCATTAAGTTATGGGACCTGATTCTGTTCTGCTTCTCTTTCTGTTCCTTCTGTCTCTACCTATCAATCTCTGTTCTAGGCTCCTCTTCTAGTCTTAGAAAAGTTGGTGCCGTCTAGGGCTCCTTCCTGACTTCTCTTGTAATGTAATGCACATGTTCTCTTGTAATGTGTATGTGTTATATATGTATAATATACATATACATTCTCTGGAAGATATTATACATAACTTGACTTCAGTTACTGTGCAAATTATTCCAAATTCAAATCTAATTGCCAAATTTTAATCTGATTACCAATATTTATGTACACTTTCTCCTACATATGTGGCCTGATTGACCACCAAGCACCTCAAACTCAGAATATTCCAAACTGAATACATCATATTTATTAAAACTTATCAAATGTGTTTTATTCTTACCTGTGCAAATGGCACCACAATACATGCATTTGCCCACATGGGAAACATGCTTGACTCTACACATTCCCTTACCCCATTTATTCACCAAGACAAGATCCTCCTGATTTATTTTTAAATCTCTCAAATCCATGTAATATTCCCCACCCCCACTGCCTTGTCCCACATCTCCCACTGGGATTAAGTCAACAGGATTCTGATAGATATCCTGAATTTCAGCCTGACATCCAGACAGACTGAAATATCTAACACAAAGGTGAAAGCAGATTTCTTCTCTGCCTAAAGCCCTGTATTAGTCCACTTATGTTTTTAGCATAACAATTATTAATATTTTGGAGTTTCTGCTTATCTTGTCAACTTCTCCTCTGATCCTCTCCCTTTGAAATTCTATGTTCCAAATATATGTAATTACTGATTCGTCCCTGAATGCATCATGTTATTTTCTTCAGTTCTTTTGCAGAGATGCCACATGTACCTAAACATCTACTCTCCATCTCTATTCACTCATTCTAACTCCTCCTTGACTCCTATAGTGCCTAACTATAATATGCACTCAATAAATGAATAAAAGAATAATGAATAAATCCTTCCATATGGGATTTTCCAGTTTACTTTCAACAGTTTGTTTTGGTATCAGTGCTTACTTACACTTGAATTTTCTGTGGAAATATCTGATACAAATTACTTTCAATACCACATTGAAATTACAGGGATAAAGAACTGTATCTTACTTATTCAAGTAACAACTCAAAATAAATAGTTCAGATCTGAAAATGACTATTTTGCCTACATTATCCATTTTTCTGGCCTGAACCTTCATTTCATTCAGGGATTAGAATCCATTAGCATTTCTTCAAGTCCCATTAAAAATGAATTTATCTTTAGAAAGCACATCTTAACATTTATTTTAAATTAACCCAGAAACTGTAATTAGTAGAAATCTATGGACAAGAGCCTGATTTTTATCATGTTTCATTAATGGGAAAGTTGGCTTAAGAAAACAAAACAAACACAAAAATGAAAACAAACAAACAAAAATAATCTTATATCATTGGTATGGCCTCAACTCAGACAACCACTGAGAAAGTTTTACAACCTTGAAAGTTTACTACAGTACCTTGCCTTTCCCATAATAGTTACTGTAACAGTGTAGTCAAATTTTTTGCTATTAAAAAAAAGAATTCTCAAAATATAAAGGACAGTTTGAAACTAAATTTCAACACTATAAAATGCCAAAGAGGGAAAGAATCTGTAAGAAAATCATTATAACACCAATTCTGCTTAAGAGGAAATTATTTCTAAGATTATACATTTTTACTTTACAGATAAGTTATAAACCTGATATGACTGAGGTCATGTATTGAACAAACAAAAGGAATTTTCACTGTGGACTTTACTAAAAATATTGGCCACTAATCAAATGCTATCTTCTCAACAAGACCTAATCAAAACACCCTCTCCCATCCCATACACCCTTAATTCTTCTGAGCCAGTTCAACTTTTCCCCACAGCACTTTAATTTTTAGCGTCCTATAAATATATACACTTATAATATTTATTTTTGTTTCCTCACAAGTATATATGCCTCACAAAGGCAGGAAATTTTGTTTATTTGGTTTCCTGTCATAGCTAAGACCAAGAATACCTGCCATATAATAGTTGTTCTGAATAAAATGAGGGCAAGTCAATCATATTAAAGAACAAAATAGCAAAGGGAGGTTGCTCTTGGTTGAAATATAATAAAACAAGCAAATGGAACTGCATCAGTCCTGGGTCATGTCACAATTTAAACTGCTCTGTCATTAGAACATGCTATCACCCTCCATCATTCTATATCATCTCAGCACAGCTCGGAAGCAACTCTGTCTAACGTGTCCTGGTTTCTGCACTTCAGAATATCATGGGAATTTACTACATCAGATAAGTAGGTCATTTTACTCTTGTTTATCTTTATTTTGAATTCTAAAAGTTAAATAGTAAAACATTCTAGGGATAATATGAATGACTCCCTCTAAAATCCTCAAATTAAATGAAATTTTAACATAGAAAATTTGGATATATTTTACCTTCTTTTTTTTTCTTGAAGGTATTTTGATTTGTTGATTTTAGGGAAGGAAGAAAATTGCAATTATTGGACAGGACCAGGACTTATTTGCTATTCTTGATATGATAGACAGAAAATGAATCTAAAAAAGCTATAAAGAAAAATTGCATAATAAAACTACCAACTTATTGATGCTTTTAAAGTTAATAATTACAAGCCTGAAATAACATCTGTACTTGATAGATGAAATAATCCTGTTATTTACACATCAAGGTTTGTTTGACACTGAACAAAAACAGTGCTGTTGATGACTGTGCTTAATCTGTAATAAATATGCCACCCATATTTCATTATTGAAAATAAGGAAAATATGCCTACATTTGTTGGTTAGTTCATTTTCTTTTTTTCAAAAAAATTTCTAAACATTTTACATCTTATTATTAAACTAATTTCGAACACACCAATTTGAATTAAGAAACTGACTCTTTCATCATAAGCCAGAGTAAGATTTGTACAAACGAGATAAACATTTCCAAATATTACTTCATGAACATATCACAAAAAAATAAAGTTGGGCATTGGTACACTACATAATGTTGCGAGTGGTTGTAAAATAAAGCTCGACATTAAGTTTGACAAACACTTTTCCTTACATGTGGAATGTAAGTAAAATAAGATAATTTGTGCTGCTACATTCTGCAGCTAATAAAATGGTGGCCGGCATGGAGGTAATGCATGAGCTCAGGAACATGGACTTCCACTCACCAAGACCAACCTGGCTGGAGCTACTGCTGAGTGCCTAATCTTCTAGCAGTAGAGACCAACACTGAGTCTCGATATGACACCCTTCCCCAAGACTGATCAGTCAGCCACCTGGTGGCACATTGATTACATTGGATGGCTTTCATCATGGAAGTGGCACTGTTTGTTCTTATTGAAATACACACTTATTCTTGGTACAGATTTGCATAGAATGCTGCTGTGAAAACTTCCTTCTGCAGACTTACAGAATGCCTTATCCACTATCATGGTATTCCACACGGCATTGCTTCTGATCAAGAACCTCATTTCACAGGAAATGAAATGTAGTGATGGGCCCATACTCAAGCAATTCACAGGTCTTACCATGTTCCCCTCTATCCTGAAGTAGCAGGTTGATAGAATGGTGAATATCCTTTGAAGACTCTGTTACCGTGCCAGATGGTGGCAATACCTTGCAGGGCTGGGGCGAAGTTCTGCAGAAGGCTGTACAGCTCTGACTCAGCATTCAATATATGATGCTGTTTCTTCCATAGTCAGGTTTCATGGGCCCAAGAATCAAGGGTGGAAATGGAAGAGGCAACACTCACTGTTATGCCTGGTGACCTACTAGCAAAATGTCTGCTTCCTACACCTGTGACCTTATATTCTTCTGGCGTAAGGGTCTTAGTTCCAAAGGGAGGGATACTTCCACTGGGAGATATGAAAATGATCCCATTGAATTGGAAGTTAAGGCTGTTACCTGGCCACTTGGGGCTTCTCATGCTTCTGAGCCAATGGGCAAAGAAGGGAGTTATGAATGATCCTGATTACTCAAAGAAAATTGGACTGCTACTCCACAGTGGAGATAAGGAAGAGTATGTCTGGAATACAAAGAATTCTTTAGGGCATCTATTAGGATTACCATACCTGGTGATTAAAGTCAAAGGAAAACTACAGTCCAATTCAGGCAGGACTACTAATGGCCCAGACTCAGGAATGAAGGTTTAGGTCACCCCACCAGGTAAAGAACCATGACCATTTGAGGTGCTTCCTCAGGGCAAAGAGAATACAGAATATGTAGTGGAAGAATGTAGTTGTACCTTCCACTTACGACCATGTGACCAGTTATAGAAATGAAGCTAGTAATTGTCATGAATATTTCTTCCTTATTTTTTTAATAAATGGATGTGTGTGTGTATCTAATATCTTTGTTTTCTTCCCTCTCTTGTCCCCTTATCATGTAACATAGGTGTATTGACTTTATATATTAGTATTTAAATATTGTTAACTTAACATCAGAATATTTAAGTTACAGATTATCAAGGAGAAGAGTGAACATTACCCAAGGACTTTTCATCCTCTTCTGTAGAAAGGATTACTGCATTTTCAATTACATGCAAAATAGTTGTATAGGTATACCTCACTTTATTGTGCTTTGCTTTGTTGTGCTTCACAGGTACTATGTTTTATACAAATTGAAATTTTGTGGCAACCATGTGTCAAGCAAGCCTATTGGTTATTGGGATGATTTTTTCAACAGCATGTGCTCATTTTGTGTCTCTCTGTTGCATTTTGATAATACTTGCAATATTTCAAAATTTTTCATTATTATTATATCTGTTATGATAATCTGTGATCTTTGATGTTACTATTGTAATTGTTTTGGAGTGCCACAAACTGCCCCCATGTAAGACAGCAAGCAATCAATAAACATTGTGTGTGTTCTGACTGCTCCACTGACTGGCTGTTCTCTCGTTCTCTGTCTCTCCTTGGGCCTCTCTATTCCCTGAAACACGTTATACCAATTAATAACCCTACAGTGGCCTCTAAGTGTTCAACTGAAAGGAAGATTCGCACATCTCTCACTTTAAATCAAAAGCTAGAAATGATTAAGCTTAGTGAGGAAGGCAAGTTGAAAGCTAAGATATACCGAAAGCTAGACTTCTTGGGCCAAAAAGTTAGCCAAGTCATGTATGCAAATGAAAAGTTCTACTCCAGTAAATACACGAATGCTAGGGTTCTTAAAAATTATGGTAAATCTATTCTGCTTGTGCTCTGTAAATGAAACAACTAAGCTTGGATGACAGCACATCTGTTCACAACATGGTTTACTGAATATTTTAAGCCCACTTTTCAGACCTGCTGCTAAGAAAATAAGATTCCTTTCAAAATATTACGGCTCATTGATAATGCACCTGGTCACACAAGGGCTCTGATAGAGATACACAAGGAGAAAAATTTTTTCATGCCTACTAACACAATATCCATTCTGCAGCCAAAGGATCAAGGAGTAATTTCAGATTTCAAGTCTCATTTCTATAAGAAACACACTTTTGCTGCCATAGATAGTGATTCCTCTGATGGATCTGGGCAAAGTAATTTGAAAACCTTCTCAAAAGCATTCACCATTATTAATGCCATTAAGATTTGTGATTCACGGAGTAGGTAAAAATATCAAAATTGATAGGAGTTTGGAAGAAGTTGATTTCAACCCTCATGGATAACTTTGAGGGTTCAAGACTTCAGTGGAAGAAGTCACGGAAAATGTGGTAAAAATAGAAAGAATTCTAGAATTAGAAGTGGAGCCTGCTGATGTGACTGAATTGCTGCAATCTTCTGATAAAACTTGAATAGATGAGGAGTTGCTTCTTATGGATGAGCAAAGAAAGTAGTTTCTTGAGGTGGAAGCTACTCCTGGTGAAGATGCTCTGATCACTGTTGAAATGACAACAAAGAATTTGAATATTACATAAATGTAGTTGTTAAAGCAGTTGTAGGGTTTGAGAGGATTTACTCAAGTTTTGAAAGAAATTCGACTGTGGGTAAAATGCTATCAAACAGCATAGCATGCTACAGAGAAATATTTCATGAAAGGAAGAGTCAATCTATGTGACAAATTTCATTGTTGGCATATTTACAAAATTGCCACAACCACTCCAGACTTTAGTAATTACCACCCTGACCAGTCAGCAGCCACCAACATGGAGGCAAGAACCTCCACCAGCAAAAAGATTACAACTCCTTGAAGGCTCAGATGACTGTTAGCATTTTTAGCAATAAAGTATTTTTAATTAAGGTATGTACTTTTTTTAGGCATAATGCTATGTCACAGATATTTGGTCAAATACCAGTCTAAATGTCTCTCTGAAAGTATATTTAGCATTAAAGTATAATAGCATTAATAGCATAATGCTATTTCACACTTAGTAGATTACAGTACAGTGTAAATGTAACTTTTATATGTACTGGGAAGCCGAAACAATTTTGTGACTCACTTTATTGCAATATTCACTTTATTGTGGTATTCTGGAACTGAACCTAAAATATCTCTGAGGTATCCCTGTAACATGCTAATTGGAAGTGTGACCTTGTTGTTGTTGTTATATGTAAATTAAGTATGGTTTAAGAAGATGTGTATGGGTACCAAGTTGACAAGAAGTAGATTTGTGATGGTTAATTTTGTCAACTTGGCTAGAACATGGTACCCAGATATTTGGTCAAATACCAGTCTAAATGTCTCTGTGAAAGTATATTTCAGATGAGATTAACATTTAAATCAGTAAAATATGACTAAACTAGATTACTTTCCTCAATGTGGGTGGGCCTTATCCAATCAGTTGAAGGCCTTAAAAGAAAAAAAGGGGAATTCTTTGAAATTATACCTCCAGACTGGGTGTCCAGTCTGCTGGCCTGCCCTACAAATTTTGAACTTGCCAGCCTTCCTAATTGCATGAGCCAATTCCTTAAAATCAAACTCTCTCCCTCTCTCTTCCTTTCTCTGTCCCCTCATCCCCCTGCATACAATTGGTCTGTTCCTCTGGAGAACTTTGACTAATACAGGAGGTTTTTCCTATTCTGTGTTTTATGAATGAAGAAAAAAACAGGTGAATGATTTCCTTGGTTTTCTCCCAAGTACCTTTTAGCCTCATCTCCAGATGAAGTACCCCAAATAAATCTATACCTAAATAAGCCACGTTTCTTCATACCTTTGCAATTTTGCCTATTCTGATACCATTCACTGGAATGTTATTCTACAACTATTTTGAAAACCTAATCCTTATTTGTCCTTTAACGTTCATCTCAAACAGCACCTGCCAGCATCTTTCCTTGACACCTCCCCCTGTAGTTAAGTCTCGATTACTTGCCATTCCTACAGAGGTCTCCAGAACTGTGCCCTATCTACCATTAGACTAAATTCTAACTATTTTTTTATTGTTGGTCTCCTTTTGTGTGTAGTGACCTCTTTTAAATTGGTAAAATATTTTATTTCTTTAGTATTTTCCATGTTTATATTAGGCTCATGGTTACAACTATATGTTATAAGTATTCATTCTTATGAATGTTGAATGAAAATAAGCTTAGAAAATGATTTTACACTTATATGGCTGTCTATGCTAATTATACTAATGATAATATGATACCTCATCATTTCTATTATTAATGGGCTTGGACTTCTAGGTGATATTTATGTGTTTCATTCTATCATCTTTGGAAGCTGTGGAAGTATCACTAGGTTTTGCTCCAGGGTAAGAGAGCATCTATTTTACACAATAATCTATTTTGCCTTCAAACCCTGGCATTATGGCTGAAAGTGAGTCAAATAATTCACATTTTTTTCAGAAGCAGACAGGCAAAAGCCCAAAGTAACTATTGAATAAATTAATGTCAACAATGTTTTATCACACTTCTGATGGCAGCAAGAAAGAAATTGTCTAAATTATCTGAATCTAATCCCAGGTACTCATGAATCTGGCTCTCTTACAATATTGGCTTGGGTTTTATGAAATTGTAAAAAAGTATTATCTAATAAATATTCTCAGTTAATTGGCCAACTGGTCAGTGGCCAATGAAACAACTGGATTTTTGCTTCATTGTAAAAATCATCCTGTTCCCATATAGCCTTCTATTTTGATAGCATTAAGCTTCCTTGAGCCTTTGTTTCATGCAGCATTTATGGTAATATTGGGAGCACTGTCTCAGTAAATGATGGAACTGGTAAAAAATTCAGCATTGTTTTAAGGAAATTAACTTTATATGTAACATAAATCTCTGCTTTTCCATATACAACTAAGGGAAATCAAATAGATTTAAAATGGTTGTATAATTTTGGATCAAATTAGATAAAAATTATATTTCAGAAAATAGAGTTATATAGTGTTTAGGGCTTTCAGACATAGGGAAACAAAGTTTTAAATACATATTCTTAATTAGCTCTTAGCTCCCTACCTGAAGCCACATCCAATCAACATCTAAAATCTGCACTTTCCTGTGATTTGATATCATTGTAAATAATAAATTTGTGAAATGCATCTCTGTGGAGTTTTAGAAAATGAATCAAACAATTAACATATTTTTCAGAAGGAGACAGGCAAAGTGGAGTTTTTCCTGAGATTGTTTTCTACTGCCAAAAGAATTAACTTGTAGACTCACTTTCCTTAAAACATAACAAACCTATTTTAAAAACTAATAATTCAATTATCTTGTAGAATATGCATATAAGGTAAATGACCTTCATAATATTTAGACAACCACATTGGTACTCTAGATTATGTGAATTGGAGAAAAACAGAGATAACCTTTTCAAGTTCAATAAAAGTAGGTGTTAAGATAAACATATTGACTACCTATAATTAGTACACATTTCAGATATTCAGAGATTGTTGCATACTCTCTGAGTTGTTATTTAATATAGCAATCTCCATAGAGCACATGAACAGGAAATCTGGCTCCCAGCTATGTTACCCATTGTTTTAAAGAGACTGGATTACATCTGAGTATTTATGATTCTAAAAATACTTATTTAATTTTTCAAGATTAGTTACAATCATATCACTAACTGAAACTTATGTATAGCTGTTTCAGTGGGGATATAAGTACCCCCAGAATGTAACCTACCTGAGAGTAGCCAAAACTGTGTATTTTGTTCAACACCTTAGCAGTGCCTAGGACAATCCCTGGACATAGGAGGCACATAGTATATGAATATTTTGTAATAATGACTAATAGTATAACACCAATGTGTCTACATTCATTTGAAGCCATATGTTTCTATAAGCATTAGGTAAACAAAATCTGAAGTTTTGCTATAGGGTCTAGTAATTCCTAGGTTTTTTTTTTTTTGGAGCCACTTTGTAGAGAAAGCTAAACTTGGTTAGAAAGGCAAAGAGCAGAAGTTAAAGAGTCTATCTTCAATCAGGTTTCCCTTAGAAAATTTAAAAATAAAAACAATGTCTATGTCCATTGCTATATAAATACATTAGATGTGCTTTGCAGAATACATCTTAATGCTTTTGTCACAGATTAATAAATGAAGCCAAATCAGTAGGTGGAGAAAGTTCAGAAAATTTTTGTTAAGGAATATTTGCAGTTTAAGTGAAGTGTACTTCTCCTATACAGCTTACAGAAAAGTGAGCATCACCCCTCAAGTCCATTCAGGTACTGTGATCCTTTAGATGAGACAAGGAAACAATCTTAGTTTATGGTCTTCTTTCCACCTTCACAACCAGGAAGCCAGATTCTGAATAATTCTGACCAACCATATATCTTATATCCAAGTTAGACATTACATTGAAGTTATCATTATTATCTATTTCAGCAATGACATAAATTTTTGTAATATTATGAAACTACAAAAGTACCTGTTGGCATTATACTAATAATGAATATGAAATAAGTATCAGTAAATTAAGTACACATTATTACTGACTTGATTAAATTTGACTGTCACTTGCCTCTTTAGCCACAACTCTTAACAATCGCCCTGAGGTACACTGAACCTTTGTAATTTTCTTTAATAAGTGATACTCCATCCTGCCTCAATGTCATCACATATGTTTTGTCTGTAAGGATGAACTTCTTGGGTTTTACTGAAATCCTGATTGTCCTTTTAGATTGGGCTCAGGCATTGCATTTTTTTAAGGAACCATTTCCTATTTCCATTCCTAACTCAATAGGGTTAAACATCTCTCTTAGCTGCTCCCATGGCATCCAATGCTTCCCATATCAGAGGCTTGGCATAGGGCTGTGCACTGCTCTGTTAGCTGCCTCCTTCTCTCAAATCAAGTTTCTTGAAGGCAAGGAACTATACTGCATCCATCTTTACATCAAATGTAATAATCATAGTCTAAACTCAGTCCATGAATAAAGACCCAGTTTCTGTGCTATTGCTGCCTAAAATTGGGTTCTGAAAAATTTTTTCATAGCACTCTAATAATATCTTAGAAATTAACATAACATCCTCAATAGTTAAAGATAACTTCTGATTATGGGATGTTGGGATTCACCATACTGAGCTCATTTAATTTCAGTCTAACAGAGTTTGATATAGTAGGAGCCATGTATGAAATTTATGTGACTACTATTTTTTTGTTCTTATATATTCCTCTCACAGCAATTTTATTAGTTTTTTAGTTTAATTTCAAAATATTAAGGGGGTACAAATGTTTTTGTTACATGGATACACTGTATAATGCTGAAGTCAGGGCTTTCAGTGTGCCCACCACTTGCACAGTGTTCATTGTACCCAATAGGTAAGTTTTTATCCCTCACCTCCCTCTCATCCTCCTCCCTTCCTAGTTTCCAATGTCCTTTACATCTGTTTTTGCCCATTTGTGTCCCTCGTTTAGCTCTCACTTATTAGTGAGAACATGTGGTGTTTATTTTTCCATTCCTGACATACTTCACTTACAGTAATGGACTCTAGTTCCATCCACGTTGCTACAAAAGACATTATTTCATTCCTCTGTATGGTTTAGTAGTACTCCATGGTGTGTGTGTGTGTGTGTGTGCATGTGTGTGTATGTATGTGTGTGTGTATGTAAGTGTGTGTGTGTGTGTATATATATATACACATATATATATATCACATTTTCTTTATCCACTCATGAATTGACAGGCTTTTAGGTTGGTTCCATATCCTTACTATTGTGAATTGTGCTGCAATAAGCATTCGGGTACAGGTGTCTTTTTATAAAATGATTTCTTTTCCTTTGGGTAGATACCCAGTAGTGGAATTGCTGGATCGAATGATAGGTCTACTTTTAGTTCTTTGAGGAATCTCTATACTGCTTTCCTGTAAGAGCTAACACAATTACAGATTTTATAGATGACTAACATTGCAAGTGTTTCAAATTGTAAGCCACTACTTCAGATACCAAAAGCCATCCAGGCCCTATAAAAGATTTACGAAAGACCTAAGAATCAGAGCAGGGGTCCCCAAACTTTCTGGCACAAGAGACCGGTTCCATGGAAGACAGTTTTTCCACTGGCAGGGGTGGGGGGGGGATGGTTTCGGGATGATTCAAGCGCATTACATTCATTGTGCAGTCAAACCTCTCTGCTAATGGTAATCTGGATTTGCAGCCACTCCCCAGCGCTAGCATCACTGCCTCAGCTCCACCTCAGATCATCAGGCATTAGATTCTCATAAAGAGTACACAACTAGATCCCTCGCATGCGCAGTTTACAGTAGGGTTTGAGCCTGTGAGAATCTGATGCCCCGCTGAACTGACAGGAGGTGGAGCTCAGGTGGTGATGCGAGCAATGGGGAGTGGCTGTAAAAACAGATGAGGCTTTGCTCACCCACCTGCTGCTCAACTCCTGCTGTGCGGCCAGGTTCTTAAACAGCCCACTGACCTAACTGGTGGTACTGGTCTGCAGCCTGGGGTTGGGGACCACAGAATTAGAGAAAAGCTTGATGGCAGCTACATAATAATGCTCTTAGTCTCATTCTCATGACTATAAGAACCTCAAATAATTATTTAAATCTCCCTATAAGGAAATGAGAATAAAAAGGATACAATATTTTAAGATAAAAAATGCATTTCCATCTCATCAAACAGCAGTTTCACCTAGTCAATTTTGTGATCATAATTTTTCTGTAAACTTGACCATATTTTATTGAAAGATAAATATACATAGGTAACACATAAACAGAAGCTGTGAAATAGCTGAATGTAAATAATCCAAAAATATATTTATTCTTTTGAATAAATATTTTCCAGAGTCCCATGGACAAATGTGCCAGTATAAATTTGCAAATACCGTAGTTTTTACACTATTTTTTCCTTCCAAGTCCATAATTCCCATGCCCTGCAAAGAAAGTCATGGCTCAGCTACCCATACATAGTTACACTGAAAATTGAAAGAAAGTTGATTTTGTTTAAAATATTTTCACAAAAATATACTTAACTGCTGTCTGTGGGGAAAGAAGACTAAATTTTTTATCTTAGAATACCTCTAGATTGACAGAAAAGTTGAGAAGATAGCACAAAGACTTCCCATACACCCATACCCAGTTTTGCTTGTTGTTAACATCTTACATTAGTATTACATATTTGTCACAACTAAAGGGCCAATACTGATACATTATTATTAAGTAAAGTCTATAATTTATTTACATTTCCTTAGTTTTTACTAATGTCTTTTGTCTGCTAGAGCACCCCACTCATGGCATCACATTGCATTTAGTTGTCATGTCTTCCTAGGATCCCCTTGCTTGTGACAGTTTCCCAGACCATTTTTGCTTTTGATGACCTTGCCAGTTTTGAGGAGTACTGGTCAAGTATTTTGTAGAATGTCCCTTAGTTGGGTTTTACGCAGTTTTTTTCTCATTATTCTACTAGGTTATATTTGGGGGAGGGAGGATAGACACAGAGGTGAAGTGTTATTTTCATCACCTATCAAGGGTACATGTTATCAACATGGTTTGCCGCTGTTGGCATTGACCTTGATCATCTGGCTGAGGTAGTGTTTGGCAGGTTTCTATAAATATAAATTCTATAAATTTATTCTGTTCTTCCCCCTTTCCAACCATAGTCTTTGGATAGAAGTCATTATAAAAAACCCATATTTTAGGGATGAGACGTTATTTTCACTTCTTTGAGGATAGAGTTTCTACATAAAATAAAAATTGAACTAATCAAGAGATGTGTCTGTTGCCCCCATTACATACTTATCCAATCATTTATTTATGTAAGTATGGGCTCATGGATATGTATTTTATATTTTGAGTTGTAATCTAAAACAACTTATTTTTTATTGGTGCTCAATTTGTTCCAGCTTTGGCCACAGGGAGCTTTTTCAGTTGGTACCCCTGTCCCTATGTCCCTTTGACATATCCTTATCATTGTGTGTATGTCTTTTTGTTTTGTTTTATTTTATTTTGTTTAGCATTTCATTACTTTCTGGCATAATAGGATGTTCCAAGCTCATCTTGTATATTTCCATCTCTAGCCTTAGGATCAACCATTTCTCTAAGTAGCCCTGGTACCTTTTATTGGAGAATCGTATTAGAAACCAAAATATAGATTCTATCCATATATTTGGATATTGATATTTGGGTGTCATTATTTCTAGGCCCTCTCAGCTGAGAAAGCAAAGAGATATATGTGTATATATGAATACATGTATATACACATATCTATAACATTTCTATATGCATTCATCTGTATCTGTATTAAAATAAACATGAGTTCATATTGATGTCTCCATCTCTAATTCATTACTACATGGATCGTTCTAGCCTCCTTCCCTTGGTTATCTTCAACCTCTCACTTGGAGATGAAGCTCCCTCCATCTGCCATACAATTACTTAGTTGTTCACTTCCAGTAAACATATACTGCATAGTGGTTTCAGGATTATTAATCCATACTCCAGTGGAAATGGACTTTATGAACTAGAATGCAATGTTCAAGTGTAGTTCATTTTGCCTTCAGTCTTACTGACTTCACTCATTTCCAAAGTTACTTATGTCAACATCATTCCCCTTCCATTCCCTTCAGTAAGGTTATTTCAATTATTTGTGGCTCATTTAGATTCTCTTTTTACAGTATGAATTTTATCTTGTAATCACATCAACTCCCTAAATGATTTTTAAATTTTTCTTTCATGGAGTTTCATGCTTTCTGCTGTAAAATGTACGAGTTTTGGCAAATGTGTAGTACCATGTATCCACTATTATAGTATCATACAGAATAGTTTGACCACCCTAAAAAAAAATCAGTGCTTCACCAAATCTACCTTACTGCCTCACCAAATCTGTGGCAACCACTGATATATTTACCAACTCTAACACTACAACTACATAAAGGAAATTGTATAGTATGTAGCCCACCAGTCTAATTTTTGTTACATAATAACATGAACTTAAGATTCATTCATGTTTTTGCATAGCTTGATAGCTATCCCTTTATATTGCTGAATAGTTTTGCATATTGTGGATATACAAGTTTGTTTATTACTTTACCTGTTTAAGGTCATTTGTGTTGCCTACAGTGTTTAGTAATGATGCATATATCTGCTATAAATATTTGTGTATAGGTTTTTTTTTTTGTGGGCATAAGCTTTCAGATAAGTTGGGTAGGTATCTAGGTGCACAATTGCTGTATCATATGATAAGACTATGTTTACTTTGCATTAAATTGTCAAACTGTCTTCCAAAGTGTCTGTCCCATTTTGCATTTCCACTACTGAATGAGAGATCCTGTTGATCCACATCCACATCAGAAATGGCTGTCAGTTTTTGGATTTTAGGCATTCCAATAGGTATGTAGTAGAATCTTATTGTCTAATTAGAAATTCTCTAGTGACAAAATATGTTGAACATTTCTTTATATGCTTATTTTTCATCTGTATATCTTTTGTGCTGAGACATCTGTTCAGATATTGTGCCCATTTCTAAATGAACTTTTGGTTTCTTAATGTTGAATTTTACGAGTTCTTTGCAAATTTTGGATACAAATGCTTTGTCAGAATGTTTTACGTGTATTTTCTCCCATTACTTGGTTTGCCTTGCATTCCGTTAATGGTGTCTTTCGCAAAATAGATTATAATTTTAGTAAAGTACAATTTATCAATTTTTTCTTTCATGGATTATACTTTTGGTGTTATATCTAAAAGCTTATCATCAAACAAAAAGTCACATAGAATTTCTTTTATGGTTTCATTTGGAAGTTTTATACTTTTGCATTTTACATTTCGTACTATGATCAATTTCTAGTTAATTTGTGTGAAAGATGTAAGGTATCTTTGGAGTCTTCTACAAAGACTATCATACCATCTGTGAAAAACATATCTTTGTTACTTCTTTTTGGTATATAAATTTTTTTTTGTATTTTTACATTACCTAGGCAGTTCAATATAATGTTGAATAGGAGTGATGAGAGAGAATATCTTTGCCTTCTTATTGTAGGGGAAATGCATTCAGAGTCTCTCACCACAACTGTTATGTGAGCTATTATACACACACACGTACACGCACACACACACGTCTTCCATTGAGTTACATAAGTTGCCTTTTGTTCCTAGGTTTTTGAGATTTTTACCATGAAAAGACATTAAATTTTGTCAAATGCATTTTCTGTATCTATTGATATGATTTTTTTTCTTATCATCCTGTGAATATGATGAATTACATTTATTAATTTATACATGTTGAAACAAAATTGCATTCCTGAAATGAACTACACTTGGTCATGATGTTTTAACCTTTTTATATGTTGCTGGATTTAATTAGTTAACATTTTATTACGCATTTTTGAGTCTATGATCATGGGAGATATTGGATATTGGTCTTCTATGGCTTTTTTTAAATGTCTTAATTTATTTTTGGTATTGCAGCAATGCTGTCCTCATAAAATGAATTGGAAAGTGTTCCCTCTGCTTCCATTTTCTGGATAATATTGTGTAGAATTATTATTTCCTTAATAAATGTTTGATCTAATTCACTGGTAAAACCATATGACCCTGGTACTTTCTTTTTGGAAAAGTTATTAAACATCAATTCAATTTCTTTAATAGATATAGAGATATTTGGGTTATGTATTTCTCCTTGAATGAGCTTTGGTAATTTATGTCTTTCAAACTTCACTTTCCAGTACCTTATAACCAAGTAAGTCTATTTCTTCCCTCCATCTTTCTTGACAATGCTGTCATTGACTTCACTCATCCATGTGCTATAATCACCCAGTATGCCATTGCTGTTATTACTTTAAATAAACAGTTATCTTTTAGATAAATGAAGAATGAGAAAAATAAAATACTTCAGTTTACCTTAGTTTATTTCTCGTCTACTGTCCTATTCTTTAAACAGATCCAAGTTTCTAATCTATATCGTTTCTCTCCTACCTGAAGAACTTCTCTTAGCATTTCTTTCAGGGAATGTCTGCTGGCACTGAGTTCCTTTAGTCTTTGTCTATCTGAGAAAATCTTTATTTCTTCTTCACTTTGGGGAATGATTTCAGTGAGTATAGAATTCTAGCTTAGCAATTTTTCCTTTCAACAATTTAAATATTTTATTCCACTCTCTTCATGCTTGCATGGTTTCTGATGAGAAGTTTGCTGTCATTTTTACCCTTGTTTCTTCATATCTAAGGTGTTTTTCTTTCTCTGGCCTCCTTCCTAATTTTCTTTTTGGTATTTGGTTTTCTGTAGTTTGAATATTACATACTTAGGGGTGTGTGTGTTTGAGATTTATCTTATGCAGTGTTTTCCATGTCCCATTAAACCTGGAGATCTTCTCAACAGTTATTTTTTAATGGGCCCATGATAAGTTTAGACATTCTTTGTCTGTCTTCCCTTATTAAAGCCATTCCCTAAATAATAGACTGTGTGGCAAAATTTTAATTTTTCCTTTTGAAATATATGCCCCTTTTTAGCTGAGGCTAACAGCAAGTGAAGGAAATACATTTTGCAGAGCTGTTCACTGTAATTTTTCTATGAAGAAAGTAGAAGATCATCTACATTTTATATGAGAACTGAACAAAGGAAATTTAGATCTTTTAAGTCTTAATTGAGGACCTGGGGAAAATGGCAGGAGTCTTTAGTGAACTCTAGGGGCACAGCTATTCAGGTATATTGTTGTCCTCCCCAGGTGAAGGAAAAAATGTTAGTAACTGTTCTGGTCTGAAAATGCACTGAACAAAGGAAGAGCAAAGATCCATTATAGTAAAGCAAGTGCCTTTAGGCAGAATTGATGAAAGGATCAAATTTGGCTTTCATATTACGAGGAGGTAAAGGATCACAATTTTGTTGATACCTCTGAGGTCATGAACAAATTAATTTCCTCATTCATTTGGTTTCTTTACTGGAAGAAATCATTTTCCTCAGTCATTTGGCTTCTTTTCTGAAAGGACAGAAAAATTACAAGGGCTAGTGCAGCACATGAGAAAGTCCTTCGGTATAAAGCCTTCCATTTTAGGTTTGATCCTTCTGGCTTCAAGGACTATGGGAAAGTTTGAGTAGCACTTTAGTAGATTCTATTTGAAATTTAATGGGTTCTGCACCAATTATTTTTCCTATGTCAGTGAAATTTTTAGCACATAGTATATCAGGTATGATATCAAGATCTTTATTTGGGGTATGTATCAAATATAATAGAAGACAAATTTATATACAGAGAATAAAAAAGTTGAATATGAAAAGAAGAGTCTTGAGTCTGAAACCTCAAGAATAATCCTTCTGAGTAAATTTACAATTTCATTTCCAACTTAAGTCTCACCTTATTACATTTTCAGGTGTGACATCACAGAGCAGGAAGGAATATATATAGTTAAAGACTGAAGGATTACAGTTAAGTGTTGAGAGATAGAGAGAAATCTGTTGGTTATTTGAAAAACTACAACCAGTGTGGTATGTTTACTCTGAGGAAGAAGTTGAGCTAAGGTGGCACTGTTTAGTATAGAAACAGTAACACCTGTATCAATCATAAATTGATAAGGTTGACCAACTATATTTATAATTAATTTACCTTGAGTGTTTAAAGATAAGGCAGGATCTGAATGCTTTTTCTTCCTCAGAGTACCATCTTTGATCTAAATGAGAAATTTTTCTTTGTCTTAATTTCTCTTTTATAAGATAGAATAGTCCTTTTTCCAGTTTCCCTTCTGTTTACAATATCTATAAGTGTCCTGGTCAATAAGTGGTTGGTTCAAAAGGAGGCCACCTAACTATTTAATCTGTGAATAATAAGTTAATTTGGCGTCCTGACACATTTTTATTCCAAACTTCTTTCAAAATGTTCTTCCAGATATTTCAGTTCAGGTAAAAAGGCTATTTCCCATTTTAATTCTGTTTTTTAATTAGGCCCCTAATTTCCAGTTTAACTCTATGACAAAATGAGATGAAAGGGAATTTTTTTTATCAGCAGCCTCTTTAACACCAAATAGTGTTAGAAGATATTTTATAATTTTATCCCAAAAACCTTCTGTAATTTCATCTTCCCCTTGTTTGTATTAATATGATTTAATTGTGGCAAATCAATTTTTATTAGAAATGTTTTGGGTTTAGATTTTAGGAGACTCTGCCTACATTTTAGTTCTTTTGTGGACCTTCAAGTGAGTACATTGTGGAAAGAGAGATCTGTAGATCCCTTTCCAGTCCAGTCCAATCAGCTTTTTTATCCAGGATTTAGTTCTGAGGTTCTGACCAATATGTGTACAAGTTGATACAGGTCAAGTAACATTGCATCATAAGCACCCAAAAGAATTCTAAATTCTCCTATGAATAATTATCTGTCTTGTCTAGGTTTAAGGAAATCCTTAATTATTGGTCTTAATTCAGCTGGGGTCCCAGGTTTTAATTCCAAAGCTGCCTGCATACCTGGCTCATGGGGGGATGCGTTTTTTGAGGCAACTGGAGTGTGGGGATACTAGAAGAGTTGTTGGGAAAAGGTGGAGTATCAAGACAAGAGGAAGAAGAGGAGAGTTGCAGAAAAACACAGATAAGAGGATAAGGGGGAAGCAGGAGAGCTGGATAGAGAAAGACAACTGGAGCACAAGATGGAGGGGGAGTAACCAGGGAAACGAATCTAGTTTCTTGCTGCTTAAGTTTGTAAAATTGCTTACTAGCTTTGGCCAAGGATTCTTGGCAGGGAAGCAATTTTTAATCAGAGTTTTGTTTGGAGGGCTCTGCATACTGATAAATAATGCTGGCCATTGGGGCCTTAAAAATCTTATTCCCTTTCTTTTATGAGGAGCATCTCAAATAAACAATTTCATTCAAGTCAAATGTTTCCCAGAGTGGCCATAGAAGGCCCAAATCATTCTTATTGAAATTATGACATTTAGAAAGTTAGAAACAAAAATTAGGATTGTAATGACACTGCATAAGAGCAGCAGAAGATTTTTCCTAAAGGAGGGTAGGATTTAGCTTCAGATGACCCCATTAGAGGTAACAATGGTAGGTCTAAAACAATGTTTATGTACTTTGTGTCCTGATCGCTGGCCACTTCCAAACACAGACCTGACGATCAGGACCTCTAGCAGATGGAAAACCGGAGAGGTTTTCTGGATCATAAGCAAGCTTGCAGGACCAAAAATTTGAGATGGAAGGAGAACCTTATCCAGTTTTATTGGTGACCCACAGCAAAGGTTGCTCAAATTGATGCCAGTTTGATAAGAACCACAAACTTAATAGTCAATAAGGCCAGCTCTAACAACAGGCTTATAAGGCCTAAGCTTTGTTCTAACCTATGATTCAACCTGTGCTTCCCCTTATGAAAAGAAACACTGTGAGATGGCACAAAACAAAAACAGAAGCACAAAAGAGCACAAAAATTGATGAAAAAGTATTGCTTGATTTCACTAAGGAAGCTAAATTAGAACCAATAACAAAACCTAGGGATCAAACTGAGAATAAACAGCAAAGGGATTTAAGGCAAAGAGAGTGGAGTTCAGACTTGGTGCTCGCTTAGCACATGGGCAGGGGACTCCACAAGCCATGAGCACAGCAGCACGGCACAAGTGACCTTTGTAAATATCAAACATGGTTAAAGGCAGGGGTCCACGTCAGGAGAACTGTGAAAATAAGCAAAGGCTGCCCAAATGAGAACAAACAGAGGCTATTTATTTGGAGCTTGCTATACCAAGGGGGTCAGCTCCATGATTTAGACCAGCTCTATGATTTAGATTTGGCAGAGACTGAAAGTAGGCAGAGGAGAAGGAAAGCAAAAGAGACAGAGAGAGAGAGAGAGAAGGAGGGAGATAGAGCTGGAGGGTACTAATTAGAAGTAAGGCATTTAGGTGTTTGGTTTTGAAGCATATTTGGCTTAATCTGGTTGGTCCTGGGTTGGAAGCAGGGGCAAAGTTTTAAAGAAGTCCTGTCTGTTTGCGACAAATTGCTGCAGAGTTTGTGGTGTGACTTCCTGGGCTGGTTGCTACAGAGATCGTAAGTCATATATTGTCATAAATGGTCTGGCTATTGTCCATTTGCATATTCACTCTTTCAATGTTTTTTTCAGATAAACTTTTGTCAAATTTGTTCATATTTCAGAATTATTTAACTGCAATACAACACGTGTATATTTCTGGTATATATTATTAATTTTGTCATGCTACTAAGCATCCCTATACCAAATCAGTCAAGGTTCTCCTAAGAAATAAAACCAGTACATTATATTAGGTCATTAAATATGAAATGTCCGATTTCAAATCAAAAGTTTAGTTTATTATATCTCAAACAAGAAGCAGTACAATTAACCAAAGTATGTGCCTAAACTACTGACACAGTTTTGCCATCTTAACGGTAGGTTGTTTATTCCAGCAGCGAAGAAGCCTGGAGAGCAAGTGGAGATGAAATCACAAAAGGTGTTTTCCACAGCTTGTTGAGAAAGGAATATTTTTCCTTGCAAGAAGTGGTCCAAAGCCTGGAAGAAGTGCTAGTCAGTTGGTGCAAGGTCTGGTGAATAAAGTGGATAACAGAGAGTTTCCAAGTCTAGCCTCTGTAGTTTGAGCAGCGTTGTTTGTGTGACATGTGGTTGAGGGTTGTCTTGCAAGAGGATTGGCCTGTCTCTATTGACCAATCTCTGATGCTTAATCGCAAGCATCCCCATTATTTTGTCCAACTGGTTGCAGTAGACATCTGCTGTAATTGATTGACCAGGTTTCATGAAGCTGGATAATACCAGGGCTGGACCACCAAACAGACACCATTTAGCTTTCGTTGATGAATATTCAGTTTATCCAATATTATTTATCATCTTTATCCAACCATTGTGCCTAACGCTTGTGAGTGTTGAAAATAATTCATTTTTCATCACATGTAACAATATGGCGTAGAAATGGTTCACTTTTATGTTGTGACAGCAAAGAAAAGCAAACTTTGAGATGAATTCTCTTCTGATGCTCGTTTAATTCATGCAGAACCCAGCCATCCAGCTTCTTTACCTTGTGGATTTGTTTCAAATGGTCCAATATTGTTGGAATAGAAACATCAGACCTTGCTACTAATTCACGCATAGGTTGAGATGGATTTACTTCCACTCTAGCTTTCAGCTCATCATTATCCACTTTGGTCTCAGGTCACCCACATGGCTCATTTTCAAGATTAAAATCATGAGATGGACGGTTTGAAATCAAAAGATGGTTTGGAACTTCTCAAACCATTGACATACTGTGGGTTCATTAGCTATATCTTTCCCAGACACTTTGATATTTCGAGCTATCTCTGCAGCATTTGTTCCACAATGGAACTCATATTCAAAAATAATATGAATTTTTACTTATCCATGGTTTCACAAAATTTTCTCTAAAAAAAAACATTTGAAAGATAATCACAAGCCAAACTGTGTGTTTGAAAGAATGAAGATATACCCTCACAATAAAAATAAAGCAAGAAGTGTCAAAGTGAAATATTACAGATATCAATTTTCAAATTTAGTACTTAAGGAAATTGGACATTTCATACTTAATAACCTTAATATAAGGAAATACATATGTTTATGATTTATTTCAGGAAATTGACTTATTCTCACGGACTGGCTTATGAAATACACAGGGCATGCTGGAAGCTTGGAACTCTGAGGCAGGAGTTGATACTATAGTATTGAGGGAAATTTTCTTCTTCCTCAGGAAAATCTCAGTTTTGCTCTTAAGGCCATCCAACTGATTGAATAAGGCCCACCCACATTATCGAGAAAATCTCCTTTACTTAAAGTCAACTGATTTTAGATGTTAACCACATCTACAAAATACCTTCACAGCAACACCTAGATTAGTATTTGATTGAATAACTACTGTAACCTAGCTAAATTGACACATAAAACCTACCAAATATCCACTACCAGGAATATTCTTTCTGTTTTGTCAATTCTCTCCTTAAAATGATAATTTTATCACTTTAAGTGAAGTTTTAGCTGGCTTTTTTGTAGTTTTTATTTTTTCCTATGTAATTTCTTTTACGTATGTGATAGAGTTCTTTATAAATTGTATCTTATGACTGTTATTACAGTTATATAGGAAAGCATTTTAACATAATTATGTTGAAGCAATCACCTTATTGGAAAAGCACCTTTTTATAAAAATATTTGTCTAGATGTGGAAATGCAGGTGCATCATTTATGCTGTGTTCTAAAGTTTTTCTTATTATATAAAGAGGCACTAAGAATTTAAATTGTGACAGGTGCATTTTAATACCATTAGTCTTATTCTAAACGAGGATAAAACTACACATGAGGAATTTTTGTTAAAATGCTGGGAGTCTTTCTCTCTTTATGATTGCTTTTCATTGTATTTTCATATGTGTAATAGAATGTAGACTAATGGAAATTATGGTTTTCGGGAGGAAGTATATCAAAATTTAGATTACTGGAGGCACTTTCCTAAAGTTAAATGGTATAGAAAGCAGATGATAAAGCTAAAGATAGAAGGACAGACAGCATCCCCTGAATATTAACTTCAGCACAGCATGAAATCCTGCAGAGGGTTGGAATTTTCCATTAGGCAATGATATTCAGTTGTATTCTACATGGAATTTAATTCCATTGGTTACATTTTATTTACTCCCAGTAGCATTAACACTCAGTTTCATTTATTTTGCTTTCCTCAGATTTTCCTATTTTTCAGTATAATATGGATAGATATCCCACATTCAAATTTCCCAACAATTTAAAATCGTGTTCACATAATTATAAAAAAAAATTTATTTTTGAAGAAGAGGAGATGTATTACAGTAAAGACTAAGGCCTATAGACTTAAAACAAATTATTTCATTTCCATTGCAAAACACCCAAATTATGGAAAGAACATGTTGAAATTTTTACAGTGCATGTGGGATAGTGTATTTACTAAACATTTCTCTAAAAACACAACTCAAATTAATTTACTTCCTTTCAATATCATTTATTCCATTTCATAAGACAAAAAACTCCTAAACAAAATGTAATTTTATAGTTATCTCAATCTTAGACAAAACCATACTCCACCTCAGAAGGAGTAACATATGGTAACAAAATCCCCAAAGTTAGAGATTCATGTCTCAATGTTGCCAGCTTTTCTTTTCCTTCCTTTTTATTTATTTATTTATTTTTGAGACAGAGTCTCACTCTGTTGCCCCAGGTGGTGTCTTCACAGCTCACTGCAACCTCAAACTCCTGAGCTCAAGTGATCCTCCTGCCTCGGCCTCCCGAGTAGCTGGGACTACAGGTGCACACCACGATGCCCAGCTGCTTTTTCCATTTTTAGTAGCAACAGGGTCTCCCTCCTGCTCAGGATGGTCTCTAACTCCTGAGCTCAAGCAATCCTCCCGCTTCAGCCTCCCAGAGTGCTAGGATTACAGGCATGAGCCACGGCACCCGGCCAGCATTGCCATTTCTACATGGTCTTTAAGATAATGTTATATAAAAGTGTGACCAAAGGATGGAGCAATAGAATCAGTGTCTAGTTTAAGTAAATAGATTATGGTGGAAAGCAACAGGCTAAGAATAAAAGGTAACACAAAATTATCGTGTGGTGGTGGAGAGGAACAGGTAGAAAGGATACATGTGGTTATGGATTTTTTTGAAGTACCACAAGCAAGGTACCACACTGAAGAAGGGAAATTTAAACCTGTTGTCTCATTTGAGTGCAACTTTCCAAATAAGTGGACTTTTTAGTGTTACTGAAGTGTTTAATTTATTTGGCCCAACCAGTTATTAAGAAAAGAATTGGAAAAGCTATTCCTTCTATTGGAGTTATTTGAACAGGAATTATAAACAAAATACCCATGAGAACTAACAAATTATTGCACTGAAAAGTACTTGTCCTACAAAGAGGTATTCTTTGAACTCATAGTGTTTTCAGGAAGCCCCCAGTTTGCTATACTTGAGTTCTATCTATCTATCTATCTATCTATCTATCTATCTATTTATCTATTTGATTTAAGAATTGAATTTGTAATTAGTAGCCATGGGTAAGTTACAGACAAAAAAGAGAGCCAAGCTAAATGCCAATGGCCACTAGGAAACTCAGTGACTGCAGAGACACCAAGATCCGTGCGTTGGTTTGACCACACAGGTGGGGCTGTTTCTTGAGTGAGAGGCTTCCAGAGACGTTTCCTGCGTACCTCCCTGAGTGGTGATGTTGCAAGTCTGAGAGGAATGGAGCTATATCACCCTAAATCTGTACTCTCAGTCGGCCATTCCTTCTTACCTCTACTTTGAGTGAGGAATCACTCTGGAAAACCTTGCCAACCTGCAAGATTCTGAAAGAAGCAAGACATCGAATGCACAGCCTCAAACCCTTTTATAATTGGCATTAATCTATTCATAAGAGAACTCTCATGATCTAAATACGTCCCATTAGGCCCTACTTCCCCCTCTTTTGCATTGGGGCTTAAATTTCCAACACACGCATTTTGGAGGATACATTCAAACCATAGCACTCGTTTATTATCAACCCACATTAAAAGGTACACATGAAAATGATTCATCTCAACAAACACAAAAGGAACATGGGCCTCAAATTGGACACATTATTTTTGGTAACAAGCCTCCAAATGCTGACCTTCCTTTCTTAAACATTTTATTTTTCCCTTCTTTCACACAAATACTTTCTTTCATTTGCCTATAATACCTTTTTCTATCCCTCTGTATTATTTAAATCCCTCAAATCTTTGCCCATATTCCCAAAGGTTTATAACTGTTGAGTGACAAGTCACCTGCACCTTTGCAGACATAGGTTTGTGTGACTGTAGGGAGCTTCCCTCCTGCTAACTGAAAAAAACAAAATCATTAGATTCTATTTTTTTAAATCATGTTGCTGTGTCTCCTGCTGATATAATCTGTTGCAGAGTATAGGTAGGTCCTGCTGCCATAGCATAATTAAGTGGCAGACTCTAACAGCAGGACTTCTGACAATATCAATTTAAAATGCTTTTAAATAAACAGATCTCATATGAAAGATGCATAGTACTTTTCATAAAAGAACCATCAAAACATGTTTGTTGTGTATCAGCAGCACTATTGTGGCTCCATCAAAGGAGAGAGAAGAAAAACGGCATAAACTGTAAGTGGCCTATCTGACAAAGGGAATCATGCAGTCACCTGGGTTAGCATGTGTTCTTGTTCTACTAGGAAAAGAAGAGAGAAAACAAAACAAAGCAAAAAGCAAATGCTAACATCAGGATAAAATCTTAGGAAAATTTCTATCATTACAATTCATGGAATTCACACTAGGCAAAGCAGGTGTGCTACTAAAACTTTCAGAGTATAAGAAAGGTGCTGCAATTCTAATGGTGTATATCAAAGAATATCTATATAAATTTGACTTGAAAAATTTTTTTTCCTTTTTTTTTTTTTTTTTTTTGAGTCAGGGTCTCATTCTACCGCCCAGGCTAGAGTGCAGTGGCACGATCACAGCTCACTGCAACCTTGAATTCCTGGGCTCAAGTGATCCTCCTGGCTCAGCTTCCCGAGTAGCTGGACCTACAAGTATGCACCACCATACCTGGCTAATTTTTTAAAAAAAATTTTTGTGGAGACAGGGTCTCGCTATATTGCTCAGGCTCGTCTCAAACTGCTGGACTTAAGCGATCCTCCCGCCTCAGCCTCTCAAAGATCTGGGATTACAGGTGTGAGCCACCATGCCTACCCTATTTTTTCATTTTTAACATTAAAAATTCCCCTTATATTTTGCTATGGTTCTCTAAATACAAATAATTAACTTTACAGGAGAATACCTCTATGACTCAGATCACATGTGTGGGTTAAATAGCTGAAATTAGCTTTGAAGAAGTTTCCATGTGGAATATAAATTCCTAAAGCCTGCTTGCCAGCTTTATATTTGTTTGCTGTTTCCAGGATTTGTGTTAATGCATTTCAATTGTCTTATCGATTGCACATAAATACACCATTTTAAACATCCTTTACCATATGTTAATAACAGAAGGTAGAAATAATTTTATATATCTAAAAGCATAGTACCACCTCTACATACATATTGAACAATGAATGATTGCATTATACTAAAAATCAGTTTGTTCTGTACTAAAGAAGTCACTGGCATATACACGTCAAAAAATAAGTTGATAGAGTTATTTAGGGAAATATTTCAGTATTTATCAGTAACTAAATGAATTATACTGCAACAGTAACAGAACTTATTTCTTTGAGTCCAACCCTTGCCATTTAATGTTTTAATGTTTTAGTGATTCCAAGTTCACTCTAAGAAATGTATAAATGTTCCTAGAATTGGGTTGTTGCTTTTTATTTCAGTCTTCTAGTGCCCAGCACATGGCCAATGTAATTCTAACTATTTAGCAAAACTTTTGGATTGATATGATCTATTCAAATCAGGAAAATAAGCCAGATATATAAGATAATGGTATCAATCAACATCAGAAAAATAGGAGAACAGAAATTACATCTTTTCACTGATACAGAGAATTTAATAAAAGGAATTGGTTGAACAGTATTGAAGGACTAACAAGAGCGTCTCACACCTCTAGGGCCCAGAGAACAAAGGGAAGAGGCTGGGTTATTATTAATAGAAACTAGAAGCTTATAGAAGAGGCTGTTAATAGTTCAGCCTCATATCCCCTCATATCTCTGAAAAGAAGGTGTCACCTTTTGATGTTGATATATCTGAGAGACTGCACTGAGTGAGGCTGGTTTGGAGAATATGGAAAAATCAAACCTGAGAATTGAAACCTATTGCCACTGAGACTCTGCTAAGACAATGGTAAGAGGAAGAAGCAAGTCTCTTCTCCCAACTCCTGCCTCTGGGCATCCCTGTAGTGCCCCCTAATGGCAGACCCCGAGAGGTGGCAAACCCCGAAATGTGGTTTGCAGAATCGTACCCCCAGCATCACAAGGATGAGTACATACAGAAGGATGAGTAAGAGCTAATACATAACAGCTTGGTAATCAACATACTGATATACATCCCAGTTTTTCTGAGAAGTTCCAATGCATTTGTATTTAATGTCCATTTTACTCTCAAACATGTCCTGGTATGGATGACAAATTATATGGGCACTCTGTAGATAAAGCTGTTTATCCAAATTGAATCAAATAAAGCCTCCTTTGTAAATAGATTCTGAAGATAGTCACTTTCAATTTCTTTCCTCCTGTTTTTACATGCTGCTTCTCACATGAATACTTGAAGTCTAAGTTCCCTAACTTTGAATCTGGGCTAATCTTAGTAATTTGTTTGATGAAAAGAATATGGTGATAGAGACACTCTGGGGGTTGTGAAGTTAGGTCATAGAAAGCCTTGTAGCATCTTCCGGGGTCTCTTGAAATGCTTGCTCTTGGGACGCTCCCTCTCAAAACCCAACCACCATGCTGTGACATACCCAAGCCACATAAAGAGGCTTTGTGCAGGTGCTACAGAGGAGACCCCAACTGTTCCAGCTAACAGCGAGCATCAAGTACCATGTAATAACCTCTTTGGACATCCAGCTAGGTTAAGCCTTCAGATGATAACAGCCCCAGCTGACATCAATCACCACCACATGAGAGACCCAAACGGGAACTGCTCACCTGGGCTGGGTTAACCCTTATGAATATTAAGATAATAATAAATTATAGTTTGGAGTCATTAAGTTTTGAGGTATTTAGTTATGCAGCATACATAACTAGAATAACCCACTTATATAGTTTTCCAAAGACTTTAATTATTAATATGTGGCCCATCCAATAAACGTATCTCTAGCCTCATCTAACTAATGCTGGGTTTATCAATAAAAACAATAAAAATATTGTTTTCCTCATCACAGTTTCCTATATTTTTTACTCATCTCTCCAACCATGTAGATTCTAAATATTTGAAAGGAAAGACTCATGCCCTAGTTTGCTTCTGTATCTCCCAGTTGATAATTGACTATTAACTACATATAAGATTGTATTATTTTTACTGCTGCATAAGCACTAACCTCAAAATCTCACCTTCATGGGTCTGCAGGTTGACTGCGGTTCATCAGATTAAGGCTGGGATTTGACTACACAGCTCTGTATCTGGATGGAGTTTATATGGACTTGTATTCAAGTTGTAGGTTGAGTTCAGGGCTACCCCACGTGTGTTTTTTCTGAGGCCAAGGCTAAAAGGCTGCAGCAGCTGCTGATTTCATATTCTTCTCATTGAAAATCACTGGAGCACAAGAGCTAAGGAAAAATATTGCAAACACATTGGAAGCTTCTCTTAATCGTACCTGCTAACCTTCACAGGCCAAAGTCACATGGTCTTTGACATCAGTGAGGTAAGGATGTATACTTTGCCTAAGTGGGAGCACAGAAAGTAAATATTTGCTGGACAATAATTTTAATAATTACAAAGATCATCAGAAATGTCTCATAAATGATTCTGAAATTCAGTTAAATCCTGTAACATTTGTATATGAACATAATGGTAGATATATTATATTTTAAATACACATACAGACTTGCAAACTATCTTCAAGACCCAGGGATAAACCTGAATGTTTGCTTCAGAAATATACATATGAACTAAATAGAATATTTCAGGTAAAAATGTACATTGGTGTGGCCATTATAATTAAACCATCAAAGAAGCATTATTTTCTCTCAATTAAAAGTAATGCCAAATAATAGGTCACTGATATTAAGTATATAGCCAGAGAGTAGCTGACATCCTAAGTTTGTGTCTTTATATACTATTTGTTATTAGGACTACCTATTTAAATGAATACTGGCCAAAACTTAAAGGCAAACACTTTAAATCACTGCAAGTATACCTTGTAAAAAGTAACTGTACTGGAAAAAAGTGTACTGTAGGATTGCAACATTTTTCTTCTAATTTTGTAAGGACCACATTCTTTTATAGTAAATCAACTGACATATTAATATCTTCAAGATATATCATTAAAATGTAATGAGTTTAGATATTATGGACATCCATATTTGTCCCAAATGAACGCTTAGAAACACAGGAAGCATCAACCATATCTGTGCAGTGAATATTATTAAATTGAATAAATCTTCAACTCCAAATTCTTTATATTTCCTGCTGTAAATCAATGATTAAAGTTAGAATGATGCATTATTTTAATTCAAAATGACTTATGGAGGCATGTCTAAGATTTATAAAATAACCCATGATAAATATCTACACTATCAAGGTAAGGATGTGCCCTAAAGTGTGAAAATAAATAACTACAGGGAAAAAGTATTTTTATATATGTTCAGTTAGATTTATGCATTTAAATATTTATAGACCATGGTTTGTCAAAATATTATTGAATTTCTTAGTAAATGTATTATTGAGACACTAGAAGCCTTATTTCTGGCAAAATACTCAGCAGTCCTGGTCTCCACACTTTCAAGATTTTATTTATACTATGATCTAATACAGGCAGAACTAATCTATAGTGAAAAAAGCAAACAGTAAGGTTTTCTGTGTGTGAAGCATTAACTAGGAAGGTACATGTAGGAACTTTCAGGTGTGCTAGAAATGATCTATATTGTGATAAAGATATGGATTACATGGCTGTGTATATGTCAAAACCGTTGAATTGTACACCTAAGGTTAGACATCTGGGATGCATTCAGTTTTGGTCAATAATGAATAAAGCTACTATGAATATTTTTGAACATGTCTTGAATATGTACATACATATCTACTGATTATACACTAAAAAGTGAAATTGCTGGGTATATTAATCCACTCAGGTTGCCATAACAGAATATCACAGACTGGGTGACATAAACAGAAGAAGTTTATTTTCTTGGATGTTTAAGATCAAGATGCCAGCAGGCTTAGTTTCTGGTGGGGCCTCTCCCCTTGGCTTACAGAGGCCACCTCCTGTCTGTGTTCTCACATGGCCTTTTCTCTGTGCACGCACATTCCTGATGCTTCTTCCTCTTCTTATAAGGACACCAGTCCTACTGGATTAGGGCCCCACCCTTATTTAAGCTTATTTAACCTTAATTTAACCTTAATCAATTCACTTAACCTTAATTATTTCCTTAAAGGCCCTATCTCTAAATACAGTCACATCGGGGGCTAGCGCTTCAACATATGAATGTTAGAGTGACACAATTCAGTCCCTAACACTGGGTCATGGTATATATGTTTTTTAATGAAAAAGGAATATCTCGGAATATCTAGGGGTGATTTTTGGTTTGGAACAGGCATAGGCCCTTACATGTCCAAGTCATATTTTTATGGGAATATAATTCCTGCAGTACCTTATTTTAAAGTTGTAATTTTAGTGTCTGCCCTATGTTTTATAATCCAAAATTAAATGGCAACATATTGCACTACTCCTCAGACATAGATCACAACATATATTTGACAGCCCTATCATAACAGCTACAACTGTGCTTTGGTGACCACATCTGCTATAGCAATACAGTGTGCCCTGCTGTCCAAACTCAAATATATATTACTGTTTTACACTTTACTTAACTTGGAATACATCCATTTAGAAAACAACACAGCATGAAGATGCTACAATCAGCATTAACTTAGCCAAGTGCAGAAGTTCTGAATCTCAGCTAAACGTTGGCTGCACATCAGAATTCCCTGGGGAGCTTTTAAAATCCCTATGCCCATTCTGAACCCCAGACAAATTAAATCAGAATCTCTCAAGGGGAGAACCAGAGGTCAGCATTTTTTTTAACTCCCCAGGTGATTTTTACATACTGCTGTGGCTGAGTACCACTGATCTATAGCTTCAAATAACCAGAGTTCACATGAGGACAACTTTATCATCTGATTATTCACTCACCTTTATTTTTAGCCTCTTGCTATACTCCTCCCTTGCAAACACAGTACAGCTGATAGTTATATTAATGATTAAATATTTAAAATTAGCAAGCTACATATGAATATGATATATTCAAAGGATAAATGTTTCTTATCTTATTAATAAATGAATCTTACATTCTGTGTAAGGAATGCCCCACTCACAGGTGGTCCCAAAAATATTAAATGCAACAAAAATTTGAAATTAATATTTAAAAGTAAAGTATATATTAGCTAAATATTTTGTTTCTGGAGAGGTAAATTATGCATAACCAAGAAAGGAAGGTTAATATGAACTCTGTAATACTAAATCAGAGTCAGGGCCATCAGTATGAACTAATTATTTGGTTTAATATATACACAGGTGGATAGATATCAAAACAATTATAGATATGTTTTTCATGTAGATTATTAGGCCTATGTATAAATCATCATTTGTTTGTGGATAAAGCCTAGGAATGATGATATTCTGGCAATAAGCACACCCAGTGCCCAAATGTTAGTTTCTAAATACCATTCTCTAATAAAAGAAACCAGAATTCCTTGGAGAAGTTGTTGATTCCAGCTCTACTGCAAAGGAAATACAAGATTAGCCTGGAGTATCTTGTAGTACCAGAAAGTAAGGAAGTGCTCAAAATACAAAGGGATGAGGACAAGTTAGAGGACAAAGGGGACAAACTGCAACCAATGGCCAAAGCTGGAACAATTTGAGCAACAAAGGAAATAACATAGTATTAAATTATCACCCAAATTGTAAAATAAATATACATGATATAAATAAATTACTGAATAAATAAATGACGGAAAAGAGATAAATCTTTCTTACAGAAGAATTTCACTTAATATTATATATTTAGATACTCCCCCTTCCAGGAGGTGGAGCTTATACACGCACACAAACACATACATACACATGCAAACACATACACATATACACACTTGAGGATGGACTTGACTTAGTAACTTGCTTCCAAAGAATAGAATCGGTAAGGGGAGAAATAATAACTTTACCCTAGAGAAACCTGGCAAACAATACCTTAACAAAGTGATGAATGAAGCTTGACATTCCCAGTGATGTTGTGTGGATATTATATACCCCCTGATGTGATATGATATGATTAGAAGGGCATTTCACCTTTGTGGTATTCTTTCCACAAACCCATAAACTCAGTTTAGTCATCAGAAAACATTAAAAAACCAAGACCGGAGGATATTCTACAAGATATCTGGTCAGTACTTCTCAAGATACTGAGGCACATTAAAAAAAAAAAAAAGGAAAAACTGAAAAACCATCACTGGGCAGAGGAGACTGGAGAGACATGCCACTAAATGCAACGTGGCTCTCTAGATTGGTTACCAGAACAGAAAGAGAACATTAATGGGAAACTGGTGAAATTAAAATTAAGTCTGTAATTTAGATAAAATACCAAAGTCAGTTTCTTAGTTTTGCAAATGTTTGATGTTAACAATGGAAAAAATTGGACAAGGGATATACAGGACCTCTATGTACTATCATTGCATTTTTTCTGGAAATCAAAAATTGTTTCAAAATAAAAGTTTATTAAAATATATATGTAATTGGAAAGATATTCCTCTAAGCATAAAAACATGGATAAATATATTTAACTATCACAGACACCAAGAGATTTCTTCTTTTGCTACTATTAAAGAGTATATTTAAAAATGAATAAAATGTGATAGCCATTAAAATCTAAATTGCTCTTTTACAATAAGTAAAATTGTGTTTTATATTATTCCCAATACAGCTGCTTAAGAACATATGCTATGCTTGTTCTGTGTATAAATCAAGCATTGAAACAAAAAACCCATTTAGGTAAATGTTCCTTTAGAGCATTTTTTCACTATTATGTGTATCTGAGAGTCTAAATACATTGAAGAAAAGGGAGGAAATCAGTTGTATAAATTCTTTTTCTTGTCACAGATTTATTAGATGGAATTTTATTTCTCTCAACAACTCTTGAAGCTGATCTCAATTTTGCAATGTTATTTCTTTACAAAAACAGTTTAGCTTAATATTGCCACTGTTTCAGCATATATTGCTTCTGTGAAATTTTATTTAGGTCTTAGAATCTACTTGGGCTAGGAAATGTTCATGAAATTACATTTCAACTTTATTTGAGTTTTAATTCTACTAAACCACAGTGGGCCTAAGGATTGCATGAAAGAAACTGCTGCATGAAATTTAAGGCTGCAGCTCATCAAGAGCTAGATATAAAGTGTCAACTGAATGGGCTTTTTGACAATTTAAAGCAAGAGGACACCAGAACCACAGAATTTCAGAGATACACATAATTATAGCAAATTAATGTTACAGTATTATATGTGGTACATCTTCTTTCACAAATTGGATAGAACAAAGAAGGTCCTAGTTTTAATTTTTGCTTTTATGTGTATATGTGTGTGTGCTCTCCCACCTCAACTATATTCTTTTTTCTTTTCATTTACTCTATTTTGCTGTTTTCTATGTCTATTTTCAAATAAGAGAATAATATTTTGTTTTCTAATGATCAAATAGTTGATAAAGAGAAAGTAAATGTTAGAAGGTAAATGATAATCAACTAAAAAGTAAACTCAATGAACTTCTTAATAATTGCCTTCATTTCTCTAAACACCTGTGGTTGACTGTTAATTTGATGATTCCCCAATGAACCATTCTTCCCAGATTTCAAACCATATGTATGTCAGAACAAAACAGTAGAAGTGACACTGTGCCAGTTCTGGGCCTAGCCCTTAATCGTCTTAATAACTTCCTACTTTCCTTTCTTTGGAATGCTTGCTCTAAAATGCTGCTTCCTGAGATCCAATCACTATGCTGTGAGGCAGCCCAAATAGTCAAATGGAGGAGAACTGTGGCTCCAGACCGACAGCCCCAGCCAAGATCCGGTTGAGCCTCCGCATGACTGTAGTTACCCCGACACCCCATCTGATACTACACGGAGCAAAAGAACAAACCAGTCAACCTACAGAATCATGAGGAGTAATAAACTGATGTTTTAAGATAACAAGTTTGGGGATGGTTTTTTACAGTAATAGGTAATTACAACAAATTTATAGTGAATACTTAGATTTATGGAAGAACCATTATTATGTATAGTTTTTAAGATGATTGTTCCTATTGTCAGTGAGTAACTAAGACAAGGGGAGATAAATGAAAGTTTGGAAATAGTTCTGGGAGAGGGTGCAATATGTTAATTCCTCTTATATGATTATGTTCTTTCTGAGAGGAATTAGGAGGTCTTTAACCCAGTAGTCCAGGTCCATAGTCTAGGACATTGTTACTCAAAATACAGTTCTCCAATTGGTAAAGTTAGTATCATCTGGAAGACCGTTCAAAATACAGAATTTCAGGCCCCACAATAGACCTACTAAATTAGAATCTGCATTTCAGCATAATCCCTGGGTGACTAGTTTACATATGGATCTAATAATAAGTGATCTGATGAAAACAAAATCACACAGTTTACCTGATAGTGTATGAATTTATTGTTTTTCCTACCAAAATCTTTCTTCTGTCCAGACTAATGCCTCCTCAAACGCGAATTTACCTAAGTCAGAGACCAAAGTCTAATCACTGACTTCCCCTACTCTGATTTCATGTAGAAACCATAAACTGTACCTCTCTGTCATATATTATGTCCTCCTAAGGCCCACATCATCACTTGTCTGACGTTCTCCAGTAAGTACCACCCTTAGAATGGGCCAGTGAGATCTCTGCCCTGGATCTTATGCCTCAGGGGCCCCATGCTTTAGAGGCTTTCATCAAAATGTTTGGGTCCTCCTCTGGTGGCTAGCACTGACCAGGGCCAATAATGCCATCCAGCATGGCACCCAGGGACTGGCTTGTTGCCCACCTAGGCCTCAATCCAGTTCTCCTCTTCAACCCATACTTGACCCTCCCCCTCACCCCACACCCATTACAACATGGGGTCAACCAGATGCCCCAAGGAGCTTTGGGACTCATGACTCTGGAGTCATCCTGGGGCCCTAGTTCCCAAGCAGATTTCTCCTGATGGTAGGTGTGGTATTTCTTTCATTGGATCACTGGAGATTAGGCCCCCAGAATGGTACCAATATATTGATTTTAGTGATTCCTATTCATGTGGGACATAGGAGGAGTTCACAGCACTAGAGCTTAGAGACTATCAAGAGCCCACAAATGACCATTGGGCTTAACTGTATATAGGCCCATGAGTCAGCTCTTTCCTGTCCATGTTCCCACCCCAGTGCACCTCCAGTCTACAGCACCTGAGGGTGGCAGTAGTGGTATCAGATGTCATTTACCATATGCCTACCTTCCCCACCCTGCCCTCCATCAGGTCAGTCATAAGCCAAAGTTACATAAATGACACCACTCTTCTCACTCTGGCCACAGGCCCCTTTCCTATCTTTCCCACTTGTGGCAGTATGTGGAAAGCAGAGATGCCACCAACGTTGAAAGAGAACATAGTCTAATAATTCACTGATTATAGCCTAAGGAGATCAAAGGAGGACATAGTTCTGCATTTACCCTATAAAATGATGGACAGAAGATTTAACATGACCAGAAAACTAATTATCATTCATATTTTGCTGCCTTATCCGGGAAAGACATGCATTTGTAGCCCCCATCCCCTAAGCAGAGTAACAACATCTGAGCGAGGCGATGGAAGCCAGCATTCATGAGGATGGTGCAGTGTCATGGCTATTGACTTACCTGCATTAAATAAATGCTAGTAGAGAAGTGCAGAGGCAAGAGGACCACACTGTTCAGCTAAACATTCCCCAGGGATCATGGTGTTGAAGTAAAAATGGCATTGCTATTTTTGGTGGGAGAAATTAAATTTATCAGAAATGAAACATTGGACATGAAAGAATGCAAAGAGATGGTTCCTGGACCTGAAGTGGAAGAGATGGTACCTGGACACTGCAAAGCATCCTCACTGACTGATTGCATTAAGTACCTCTTCTCTCTCCATTATTCTAAATCACTACATCTCAGCATAAATTGAGTTTAATCAAATTGTTCATGTAGATAGGAGTCCAGCAAAAAATATTTGCCCTAAGCCCTGCAGCCCCAATGGCAGCCCTGATGGTGGTTTCCTCTTGGGTAACCAGCCTCCAATCTTAAACCTTCAGTTAAATCTTTTACCCACATTTGAATTGGTCATCTTTATAAAGTACAACACTGCTCACTTAATTATCATGATTAAAATCCATCTAAAGTCTCTTTGCATAGAGGATAATATTCAAACTTCTTAAATAATTCAGGTCAATGATGATCTGACTTTCCAAATGTATGTATCTCTCCAACCCCAACTGTTAATGTTCTGGCCCCTCACAATATCCTACAACTATATTTAAATACTTATTTTTTCATGTATATACTACACTATACTATTTCATATAGCTATGCCTTACATGACTGAAAAGCCATCTTCAAATTTCCTATGATTGGATAGTTCTTATTCATCCTTGAAAACCCACTTCAGATGTCCACTAATCTAGAAAACTTTCCTTAAATATTTTTTAAAACATAACTATTTCAGTCTTATAAAACAGCTCCTCTATAAATAGAGATGGTAATAGATAGAGAAGGATACAAATATAGAAAGATATAGACACATATTCATATGCACCAGAGATCAGTGCCTTTTATGTGTCTATCACACCTTCAGATTAAAAGCTCCTTAAGGTAAAAGAACATGTGTTATTTATAACTATATTTTACTGGCATGGTGAGTGATATATATACAGAGATCAAAAGATGAATTTCATAGTGGTTTTGATTTGCATTTCTCTGATGATTAGTGATATTGAACATTTTTTCACATACCCATTGGACATTTATGTCTTCTTTTAAGAAATGTCTGTTCAGATTTTTTGCCCACTTTTAAATCAGATTATTTGAGTTTTTTGCTATTGATTTGTTTGAGTTCCTCATATATTCTGGTTATTAACTCCTTGTCAGTGAATAGTTTGCAAATATTTTCTCACATTCTGTTCATCTCACTCCAGTTAAAATGGCTTTTATCAAAAAGAAAATATAACAGATGCTGGTGAGGATGCAGACAAAGGGAAACAGTTGTACACTGTTGTTGGGAATTTAAACTAGTACAGCCTCTATGGAAAACAGTATGGAGGTTTCTCAAAACACTAAAAAAACAGAACTACCATATGATGCAGCAATCCCACTGGTGGGTGTATATCCAAAAGAAAGAAAATCAGTAGATGGAAGTGATATCTACACTCTCATATTTATTGCAACACTATTTATAATAGCCAAGATATGGAATCAACGTAGGTGTCCATCAATGGATGAATAGATAAAGAAAATGTGAAACATGTACACAATGAAATACTGTTAATCCATAAAAAGAACGAAATCCTGTCATTTGCAACAACATGGATGGAACTGAAGGACATTATGTTAAGTGAAGTAAGACAGGTACAGAAAGACAAATATCACTTGCTCTTACTCGTATGTGGGAGCTAAAATAATTGATCTCATGGAGGTAGAGAGGAGAATGATGGTTACCAGGGGCTGGGAAGGGTCGTGAGGATAAAGAGGAGTCGTTTAATGGGTACAAAAATACAGTTAGATAGAAGGAATAAGATCTAACGTTTGGTAGCACAATAGGGTGACTATAGTTAACAACGCCTTGTTGTATATTTCAAAATAACTATAGGAGTGTATTTGGAATGTTCCCAACAAAAAGAAATGATAAATGGATATCCCGATTATCCTTATGTGATCATTACACATTGTATGCTTGTATCAAAATATCTCATGTACCCCATAAATACATAAAACTATCACATATTCATAAAAATTGAAAATTTAAAAAAATGAGTTTCAAATAAATAAGTGAATGCATAAGTCTTTGGACCTCCTCCAACTTATTTTTGTAACATTTATTTTTATTGGTAATGTAAGACATATGCTTATTGAAAAAAAACTTGAAAAATATAGGCCATAAAAATCAGTATCATTCATCATTATTTTATATTTATGTTAATGTATTTCCCATTAATTTATTTATAAAAATGCAACTTTTTCTAAAATCTCAAGGTAATCCCTGAACAATGACAAAAATAAATTTTTACTCTATTCTTCTACCAATCAGATAGATTAGTAAGGATTGGAATTTTAGCCAATCCTTTTGGATTAGTCATCCTAAAATTATTTTTGGTTGAAGTTAAGTAAAAAATATTAATTTTTAAACTCTTCTTGCCTTTACATTGTAAATGGGAGTCATTGTGTATAAATGGTACAGTACTGGAGCATTATTTTTAGTCCAGTTAGATTTCACTACATGGAGGGAGAAAGGAGAATTAGAAATTATCAATGAAATTTCTCTTCCTAATAATGTAAAATGCTATCTCTGTCTCAGGCAGAGTACATTTTTTAAGATTCTATTCTCTCTCTGAGAAATGTTTATTTTCCATAACATAAATTTGGAGTATAATATCACCAAGAATAATATTAATAATTGTTATAACTTGGTTTTGTATATGTGTATGTGCAAATGATTGTGTTAATCTATGTGTTGCCCAATAGTTTTCCATAAGAAGCTAGAAATTCAATGAAGGAATGAATGAACATATCTTTACAGAATACTGGTGGGGTAAACAGAAAGAGTATTAAACATAATGTGGCAGTACTCCAAAGCTGCCCCCCCTAACCTGAAGCACCAGCCCCACTTTAACCCTGCCTTGCCCTTGTGGATTATGCCAACTAACACTGCATGGCTGGAAGGGTGGTGGTTATAATTGTTATAATTGCTTCACTAACTCCTTAGAGAAATAAAATATTACAGATATTTCTAAAACTCTCAGAATTCTCTCTCTATTCTACTTCCCACAGGAGTAAGTAGCCTCTGTCAAAGCTTTGCAAATAATTCTTATGCTTGCCTTTAAACTTTTACTAGACAATACATTGTACGTATAACAAGATGCAGCATTATTCAGTGTTTTTAAGATTTACTAAAATTATATGTAATATTTTTCAAGTTGCTATAGTCACTCATTATATTTTTTGAGATTTACACATAAATATAGTTGATATAGTTTATTTTAACCACAGGGTTATGTAGCATTTTATAAGCACCCTGCCATTTACCCATCTCTCAGCTTTGGACTGTATCATATTTATATACTTCCCTATTGCAAACAGTGATGAAATAAATGTTTATATATAGATTACTTTGTGCTCATGTAAGATGTTACCTATGGTTTATACTTCAAAATAGAATTGCTAAGTTGTATGTATGTGAATTTTCAACTTTAACTGGTGCTTCAAAATTATTCTCCCAAAACAAGCAACAGCATTGTGGATGAATACAGAAGGAGGTGGGATGGAGAAGTGGTGTATTTTTGTTTTTTGTGGGCTTTTTTTTTTGTCTTTTCCCAAGTACAATAGAACAAGCTCTCCAACCTTGTTACATATTCAAATAGCCAAGGAATGTTTAAAAAGTACCAAACCCTAGGTCCATGTGCAGAGATTCTGATTGCAATTGGGCAGGGATTGGTCCTGGCCATCAGTATGATTGTAGAGTTCTAATCCCCCAGAGGATTCTAATGTGTAGTCATGGCAGAGAACCATTACACCAGGTTCTCATATTTTAGCTAGCATCAGAACCACCTGGACAAAAAGGCCTATTAAAACAAACATAGATTGCTTGGTTCCATGCCCAGAGTTTCTGATTCAGTAATTCTGGGGCGGAACTTGAGAATTTACATTTCTAGCAAGTTCCCAGGTGGTGCTAATGCTGCAGTCCAGCGCCTACACTTTAAGAACATCTCCCCAACACTAAAGAATGGGAAAAAGCAGGCTTGACAGCTAGCACTAATAGCTAGGCTATGATGTTCCTACTTAAACAATTTCACAGACGCCAAAATAATTTGAAGTCTCTCTGTATCCATAATGAACAAGACAAAAACAAAATCATTATATAATTGTATCTCAACATACAGAAACTGGAACTCAGCGCAAGCCACAAAAACAATCAAGCATCTTCCTCTTCTAACATGACTGCTGTTTCATGATTACAACTTTAGCCCCTCTGCATTCTTTCTGCTTTCTATATAAAAGTTATCAATTACCCTATCATATAATTACTCCCACTTTTATGCATGACCTAATCCTGCAAAAACTCCTAATATAAGCCCAAATCACATAACCCAAGCCCAAATTCTGTAACAAATCCCCCCTAACATCCTCTGACTGAGACATCCATGCAATAAATAATAAACCCATATTTGTTTGACTACAGATATGTTACTGGTGGTCTTTGGTGGCCAATGACAAAGTTTACCAATAAAGTGGGAGTGGGGCTATATATGCACACATACATACTTGGAATACTACTGTACGTACCTTAAAAACTTATTTTATCATTATAAATATTAGACATATTTATTGTAGAAATAAAGAGGAATAACTTACAAAGAATAAAGGAGAAAAACAATCAACCAGATATCCAATCATATATTAATTGTCAAATTGAGAATATTATTTTATATTTTTCCCAATATGAATATAATTAATTAGTTGTCAAACTATTTGTAATAGTTTATATTTTTTCACTTAGAATATGTAATAGACTTTTCCCATATTATTCAATGGGAATTAACTAATTTGTAATATTGATACTAATATTAACTAGTATTAATATTAATATCTACATTACATAGTTTACCCAGTTCCAAATTTTATCTTTCAGAACAGAAATTCAATATTTTCTGAAACATAAATAATTTTAAATAACTCCAAATTCTTAATATTTTTCATTATTCTTTTACTTTTCAAGATAATTTTTTTCTTGTATGATTTTAGAAACATTTCTGTAGAAGAAAAATGGCAACATGAATTGAAGCTATTCCTCCATTAAACAATTCAATATTAAATTTATTTCATGAATATTATAATTCTATTTCAGAAAAAACATATATGTCTCTATATTACATACATATATGCTGTTATATATGCAGAGAGTTGTGTGTAATTATATTTTCCTACTACTAATGATATTTTCATCTATATGGCAAAAATTTAGGTAAAAGTAACAGCTCCTTTGTTTTTATATACCTATGTAATAATAGAATAAGTACTATATGTATTTCATGTAGTTGTTTTAATAAACTGCTGGGCTTGACTAGCTATAAAAATGTTCATGATTTTTACAACTATCATCAGAGAAACTTTTCTATTGATTCCTACTTTTTGTTCTTTTATCATATTTTGAAAAGCATTATATTCATATTGTAAAATTATTGGAAAGTTTTTGTATCATTTTCATAAGCTAAAAAAATTAAATAATAGTGAATTTCTATTATTAAAAGGTTAGAAAGAAACCTGTCATATTGTCTTACCTAAGACTAGCATACTTTTTGAGATTTATTTTCATAGCTTTTAAAATTTTTATATGAACAATGTTAATATATCCCATGTTTTCTAAAGCAATTTAAGCACTTTTATTTGAAAGTATCTATATGTATTTACCCTTATTTTCCTAATAACAACTAGGACATAATAAACATATATGTGTCAGTGATACCCAGGGGCTTGGATATTTTTTTTCTTACATTGAACTTGTTGCCAAAGAGTTTGAATGTTGTTCCTCAGGTTGTCACCCAAAGAATAGTCATGTGCACATTCTTTTCTTAAAATAAATATATTTATTCTTATTATATAGTGACAAATTATTGTTATATATGTTTATGAGGTAAAAAGTGGTGTTATGATTTTTTAATACAATGTGTAATGATTAAATTAAGCGAATTAACATATCCATCACCTCAAATATTGAACATTTTTTTGTGATGAGAACATTAGGAATTTACTCTCAACTATATTGAAATGTATAGAACTGCAGATTCTCAATAGGCTAAAAACCCATCCAATGAAGAGAGAGATACCCTGTGATCAGTACCATTTAGAAGCTATGTGTTAAGGAAAACAGAAGCCTGAGGCTTCATAAAAATTTGCTATGAGGGTTTGTTTTGTTTTGTTTTTAAAACAATACCAAATCTAAAGAAGGACCTGAGAGTTTCATGAGAAAGTTCTTTTACTCCATTTCACCAAAAATAATTACCCTGAACCAATACATCATAAACAGGGCTACTAGAAGCTTTTCCTACTCCAAACTAATAGAAAGGACATCCAGGTGTAAAGTTTGGATAGACTCCTCTATGAAACACAGGTGTACTCACCCATTCCTCTGTGGGCATGAGCACAGTTGTCCCTCACCCAGTCTCTTGGATGGCCTCATCCCTCTGGGGATCCTTCTTTCTTGACCTCCCTATCCCATGGACTTGGACTCATTTATCTTTTCTTCCCTTTTGTGCTCCTGACCTCCCAAAGCCCAACCTGCCTCTGCTGTTGTCAACCACAAGATAGATTCAGTTATTCTGTTTTATTTATTGCATCATCTTTTTTTGGACAGAGTTGGAAAAAACTTCTCATATATAAGAGTGGAAGAAATGAAAGATGGTTTCTTGTTCTTATTTAACTTCACATTCAAATTCTTTTAAGACAATTAGATCATTTATGCTGTGAAAAATGGCAAATATTGACACTGAATCAAAAGATCTACTCCTTTCCCGTCACCTAGAAAGTTCAAGCATTTCCTTTGGTCTTTCCATGTTCTAGTCTTGGGTTTTATGTGAGTTACATGTATACTAATAATCATAATAGCTTCTATATTCACTTGAACAACAGTAGGAATTTCTATGGGAATATCCATAGTAAGGGATTCTGGTCTGATGCTAGAACATAAAGTAAAGAGAAAAGTGGTAGTTTTTCATCTATTCATCTGCATTACTCATTCTCTTCTTGCATAATGGGAAGACACAAGAAAGCTACAGATCAGCCTGTTCAAAACCTTTTTCTTTAATTATAACTTCATTTTCATGGACTTTTTATATCTTTTTGTAACTTTCTCACTTGTTAAATCAGAAAAACTCACTGGGTTTTTGATAGTATGCTTCTTTGTTTAGCTATGCAAGTGGTATGCAGTAGGAAAACTTCAAGATGATATTGCATTTCTACCTTCTTTATTTATTACTGCTTCAAGTTTTAAAAATGGCAATTCAAAAGTGATTATGTGGAGTGGTTCTATCAGAAACATACAGCAAGTCCTCCAGGAAGTGAAAACTTCTCAAACTAGAAGAAAAAATTAATTTATATAAATTATATAAAATTAATTATATAAATTAATTAATTATATACAAATAATTATATAAATTAATTTTTTCTTCTAGTTTGAGAAGTTTTCTCTGCCTGGAGAAATTGCCTTATGTTTCTGATAGAAACATAATCACTGAGAACCCAGATAATCACTCCATAATCACTCCACATAATCACTGAGAACCCAGATATAAAACCATCCTCACACTGTCATCTGATCTTTGACAAATCACACAAAATCATACACTGGGTAAAAGAATCCCTGTTCAATAAATGGTGCTGGGAAAATTGGATAGCCACATATAGAAGACTGAAACTAGATTCACACCTCTCATCTCTCACAAAAATCAGCTCACGATGGATAACAGACTTAAACCTAAGACGTGAAACCATAAGAATTCTAGAAGAAAACGTTGGAAAAACACTTATGGACATTGGCCTAGGCAACGAATTTATGAAGAAGACCCCCAAAGCAATCACAGCAGCAACAAAAATAAATAAATGGGACCTGATCATATTAAAAAGCTTTTGCACAGCCAAGGAAACTATCACTAGAGTGAACAGACAACCTACAAGAACGGGAGAAAATATTTACATGCTACACATCTGATAAAAGGCTGATAAGCAGAATCTATATAGAACTTAGGAAAAACAACAAGAAAAAAAATCAAACAACTCCATTAAAAAGTGGGCTAAAGACATGAACAGAAACTTTCCAAAGAAGACAGAAAAATAGCCAGCAAACATATAAAAAAAAGCTCAACTTCTCTAATCATCAGGGAAATGCAAATCAAAACCACAATAAGATATCACTTAACTCCAGTAAGGATGGCTTATATCAAAAAGTCCCAAAAAAACAAATGCTGGAGTGGATGTGGAGAGATAGGAACACTCATACACTGCTGGTGGGACTGCAAATTAGTACAACCTCTAGGGAAAGTAACATGGAGATACTTCAAAGAACTAAGAATAGAACTACCATTTGATCCAGCAATCCCACTACTGGGTATTTACCCAAAGGAAAAAAAGACATTCTATAATAAAGACATCTGCATGTGAATGTTTATAACAGCACAATTCACAATTGTAAATACATGGAAACAACCCAAGTGCCCATCAATACATGAGTGGATTAATAAAATGTGGCATATGTATACCATGGAGTACTACTCAGCCATAAAAAACCACAGTGAATTAATTCCTCTGGTATTATCCTGGATGGAGCTAGAGCCCATTATCTGAAGCGAAGTATCACAGGAATGCAAAAACAAGCACCACTGGTACTCACTGTCAAATTGGTACTAACTGATCAATACTTACGTGCACCCATGCAAATAATATTCATCAGGAGTCGGGCAGGTTGGAGGGGTACAGAGGGGATGGGAAAATTCACACCTAATGGGTACAGGGTGCACAGTCTGGGGGATGTTCATGATTGTAGCTCTGACTTGGGCAGTGCATAGGCAGTATATGTAACCAAAGTGTTTATACCCCCATAATATTCTGAAATAAAAAAAATAAAAATAAAAATTAATTTATATTAAATTAAATATTTGTTCTATACATGCCTTTGTTTTCTTGAGTATTTTATTCCTCAGATAGTCTGAGTCTCTCCATTCTATCACTGGAATAAATTAATTTTGCTTTTCTACCCTAGGGAGCTCATCGCTGTTACCGACATATGGTCCTTTATTTTCTATAACAAAGAATTAATTTAATATTCTCTTACTGATCATTAAGTGAATTTATTTTTCAGAAGAAAGTTTTTAATACTGGCCTAACATCTGCTATTTACTTAAGAGGTTAAAAATTGGTTTAATCAAATGTATAGACTAATAAATTTTAGTAACATTGCTGATTTTTAATAATCACAAGTATAAGTTTGACTGGCCAAAATCTAATTAGATTAGAAAGTAAAGGAATAAATTACATTTTTTTAAATTTTTATTCTTATTACAATTCTATTCTTATAGGAAAAAACAACAATTTTTATTCTTATTTGGCAGACAAATCATAAAATGTAATAAGACTTACTTTGTGGTGGAAGCGTTCTTTCTGAAAGCCAAGACCTCTATCCATAGATCCCAGAATGGTGGGAATAGGAAGCACACAGTCCCCCAGTGGGTAACTAGGAGTGATGGTAAGTGGGGTCATTCATCTTTCCACCTCTTGGTTTCCTGGATCCGTGGATTGAGAACCCAACCATATAAGATTGTTGATTTAGAGTATATACTACATTCTGGGAGATGGTGCCTCATTCTCATGGGATGTTCTTTCCAAGCTGGTGTCTCTGTTGTTCCTTTAAACAGGCCATTCCATTGTTTAGTCAGTACAGCAGCTTCAGGGTGATGTAGTTTATGACAGGACTGGCAGATCATGCGGTTAATACCTACTGATGTACTTGCTTCTCTGTAAATTAGGTCCATTATGATATTATGCAGGATCCCATGCTGGTAGATCAAACTTCAGAACTCCTCATGTAGCAGTATTGACTAAAGCTCTGCAGGCAGGTAAGGTCAACTCATACTTGGAATATGTATTGATTCTAGTTGTGATGAGTTGGTGTTCCTTCCAGGTGGAAGGCGCCCAATATAGTCAACTTGCCACCAAGTGGCTGGTTGGTTTCAATGAGGGATGATTTTTATTCTTATTTTTATTTATTTAATTCCATCTTAAACCATATTTAAATGTAATATAATGAGTAAGAGTGGTATCTCTGATTTTTATAAAAGTGAACTTTATAAATCTCTATGTTTTTCATCAGACATGCTTTTTGAAAAGAGCACGTGGAGAAATTAATTTACCCAATGAAGAGGATTAGATTGGGGATCCTCAGGTTTGGTGTTCATCAGTAGGTTCAATGCATACAAATTTTTGTAGTTGTAATTGCAAGTTTATTGAAGACAGCTTTAGATATGCTTACAGTCTTCTTTACAGGAAAAGCAGGAAATTATAAATAAATAAGCCCAGAATTAAGCAACTTGGCCTAAAGTTGTGTATTTATGCTAAGCTAAGTATCTATGATTAAAAAAGAATTAAGAGACCTCTTAAAAGTATGTTATTTTTATTCACTATAACTTTTGAAAGATTTCTGAGAAATGAAAAAAAACAGTATTTCTAGGTTTTTAAAGCAGTTTGTGCTAAATTAGATTGACCAAATACTTTCATCACACGTTCTTAAGCATAGTCATAATGAAATGTCTGAAATTTGTTTTATTTGTTACTTTCAACTCTCAAAAATAAGACATTTGTGAAACATTCACTTTTAACAGGGCATGTTTTTTAATCCTAAACTTTTTAAGATTTTTTTTAACTAAGCAATACAAACAAAAGAATAGATGTTTATTTACGAATAACAGGTGCTGTGATAAGAAAGCAGACAGAAACTCCTCCATGTGCTCCTAGACAACTGCTGCCTGCAAAATTTGATTTTACAGTGTTATTGAACCTTCTCTTGGCTAAACAAGATAAAATAAACAGTGAGCCAAAATAAATAGGCTTGTGTTTCTTGAGAAGTTGCCTGAATTATAAATAAGCCAATGAAAATTTGTCCTGACACCTTAGGCAACCTTGCCAGATAGATGGGCCAATGACGATCAAGCCCTACCACCTATGGGAGGGGCTGGGAAATGCTATCAAGAAACTTAGTTCTGGACATGGGGCTGGGGGGCTTGTATAACACATGGGTTTTTTTCACAGGACTGTGTGATTCCTCACTTCTGAAAAAGCAATGGGATATGGGAGTCTGATCTGAAAGATGCTAATGAATGGTCTTAAATGAATTATTTGCACAGTATCTATTGCTGGTGTCATTAATTCAGAGGGAACATGTCCAGATCATGGGAGCATTTCATTCTGATTCTGAGGTGGAAAATTGGGGGAAAATGGGGGTTTTGCTCAATTCTTCCTTTTTTGAATGCCCCAGCACATCATTATGCCTCCTCCCTTTCATCTGTCATTTATGAGGTATTTTTTATGTGCAGGCTCTCGGCCACGAGCTAAAATACACTCTTTTATTTAATGCTTCAAAAAATCCTATGTGATAGATACTATTGTAATCCCCACTTATAGAGGAGGAAAGTCAGATTAGAAAGGATATGTAATTCACCCAAATTTACCTGGATAGTAAATTTCAAGGGGAAAACTTAATCACAGAACTGTTTGATTTCAATTCATGCTTTCAACCAGTACTCATTTAGTCCTCATAATTAACCCTCAAAGGAGGTTGACTTTATCCTAGATTTGAAGATGAGGGAATTAAGGCTGTAGGAAGATAAATGACTTGCCGGAGTCAGAGAATTTAGAGGTTAGGTAGAGAGTGGCACTTTCTCCCCTACTTCACTTCCTGCCAGTCTTTTCCTGGTCTCCCATGGTTTGCGACACTGATTGAACTACTCACTGACACTCCCTGAGTCCTTCACATTCAGTGACTGTTTAGATATATGTTCCTTTTAAGGGTAGATAAAAATATGGCAAAAGTTTATAAGACTATCCTCACTTCATAAAGTGAATATATCCATATTCACTTTATTTTATGAGTTGCTCAAGTTTAG